>JALIGW010000060.1:1402500-2015000 GCA_023053685.1 Diadophis punctatus similis | reverse complement strand
GAACATTGCAGCATCCCAATGGTCACGTGATTTACACTCAGATGCTTGACAACTGACTCATATTTATGACGGTTGCAGGGTTCAGGAGTCATTTTGCGACCTTCTGACAAAGCAAAGTCAATTGAGAACCCAGATTCACTTAACTTGTTACTAATTTAACAACTGCAGCGATTCACTTAACAAATGTGGCAAGAAAAGTTGTAAAACAGGACAAATTCATTTAAATAAATGTTTCACTTAACAACATAAATTTTGGGCTCAATTATAGTCGTAAGTTGAGGACTAATTGTACACAGAAGGAGGCAAGTTCCTCAGACAATAGTCTTACTCTGTACATACTGAGCCTTTCTCCTTTCATGGAAATTAAGCTGGGAACTCTGTCATCATACAGTCTCTAAAGTAGGATACTGCTCTTGGCTACAATGGAAGATACTGACACATCTCCAGCATTGAAGTGAAATTCAGCTACTGGTCCAGTTCCATTCTGTACAAGGCACTGAACGGACATAATCCCATCTTCAGCTGCAGAATATCTTGAACTGGCTCTGAACCAAATTCAAGAACATATTCTTAAATATATAATTCCACTTGGCTCAATAAGTCACTAGTGCACAGAGTTATACTTAAGCAATAAGTACCCTGTTTCCCCCAGAATAAGGCATCCCCTGATAATAAGCCCAATCGGGCTTTTGAGTGCATGGCAATAAGGCCAAGCGCTTATTTCAGGGTTCAAAAAAATATAAGACAGGGTCTTATTTTCAGGGAAACATGGGTATGAATTACTGAAGAATAGGTTGATGGTTTTGTAAAGGCTGGAAAGGATGCCAATCTGTCAAGCATGCTTTTCCTCATAGGAGATGCCTTTCAACAGACTTGTCCTCATGAGGCATAGCGATGGGAGCTAGAAGAAGGATAGATGGAGACTGGGTATCTAGTGAAAAGCTGGGACATAATGAGAAAGAAAATAAGAGCCACAGCATCTGCTCTGCACTTGGATGTTCCCAAATTTGGCTCTAGCATCCTCAAGTAGGGTTGGGGAAAATCTTGGGTTGAAATTCTGGAGTGCAATTGCCAGTTTATGTAGATAATACTAAACCCGGTGAACTAATAAAAGTTTGATTCAGTGCAAAGCTATTTCCAATGTATTCTCCCTAGTAGAAGAAAGTTGGCCAGAAATCCATCTAAGTTAAAATCTTGGTAAAGTTCACAGGAGAAAATCTTCCATTCCCAACTGTGTGTGTGTGTGTGTGTGTGTGTGTGTGTGTGTGTGTGTGTGTGTGTGTGTGTGTGTGTGTGTGTGCTTGGTGAAATTAGAATTAAACTTTTCCAGAACTCCGTTCTATGCTTTGCCATAATTCACTGAACAATCACAGTTATCAGACTCAAAAGGTATTAACCATCAATTATACTTTTTTTTATCCCACCTGTCTTATTCTTACTATTAGTTCTAGTAAATTATTTATTTCCAAGTTTGCATATAAAGATTTGCATCGTAAGAAAACTGGAACTGCTCATGTGTAGACAAACATATGTACTGGGAATGAAACAGATTGTAAAAATAATGCATTAAACCATATTTATAAATATAACTTCGTTGAAATAGAGACTATTGGAGATTTTGTTCTCTATTGATCTAATAATAAAATGATTCCACAATCACATTTTAAAATTATTTGTACTGAAAACTGTAAGGCTTGGGTTTTCACCAAAGATGTCAAAAAATGAAGAATCCCAAGCAACCCTAATGGTACATATAGTATCAGTGGTCTCAGATTCAACTCTGAATTATCTTCAAGTCAAAGGATGAGTTAACAAGTAAAGAGAAATATTTCCTCCCATCTTTCCCCTGAATAGTAAAACTCAAATCAAGCAGTTTCTCCTGCTCCATTCTTATTGGAAAATTTCAGTACATTTTTTTCTCTCAATAGAAAGTTACAAGTCTGAAAAAAAAACCCCACCTGATTATGTTGGAATAGCATAATAAAACTTTCTATGTGCATACATCTGGGCTGATTAATAGCAAACTGGTTTTACCACAGTCAGTAAATAGAAACCACTGTTTAATTTTTAAGTCTAACTGAAAGCACACAGTTTTACATTTGTTAAAAGGTTCACTGAAAAAGAAATTCGGGGGGGGGGGGGGAACACTTTCTAAGAACAAAAAAATGTAGATAGTAGGAAATACAAAAGCCTTCTTATTTTGGAGATTAGTTCTTTTGTTCGGTTGACTGCTAGTGAAAATCAAAAGACCATAACCTGATATAGTGATGACATTTAAAATGCCAATACTTTTAGCAACATGTGAAGTCAGTTCCTATATCTTTTATATGAACTTGTTACATAAGGATGTCTAAGAGTTGGAACTGAAAGATCACTGAATGATCAACTGAAAGATGAAAATTTCAGGAGGAATGCAAATCATTGTCTTTTTATATTTTACAATTGTATGCGAAGTTTGGTTTTGCCAGGTTTAGTGAATTTCAAGAATACTGTTCAACCTTGTAAAAAATCTGTAGTTAAAACCTGAATTATCCTACTTTTAGGTAAGTTTACTGACCTTCTTCCTCTTCATAGTTATTTAAAAGTGCATTCTCAATATGTTTACACAATAGTTATGAGTTTCTCCCAGGAAAATAGAAAGTATCTTAAATAATTGGCACATATCTTACAGTATTGGTTTGTTCCTTAATGTAAAGTTCTATCCAGTCCTTACTTTACAAGAAATAAATCTTTATTTAACCTCAAAGGAGATAAATGTGACAAATAACTTTAAACAACATATTATCTCGTATGTATATATAAATATATCTGTAGATGGTTTAGATAATTGAAGAGCAGGAAGTGCCAAACCTTGAAGCTTTATTATGAAGGTCTTTATTTATACATTGTTGATCTGTATTACTCATTCAATAGTCCTTTCTTTACGAATGATGTGATGTTATCTTTTATTGATTACAATAACCAAGGCTCATTGACAAAACAGTGAATGGATTAATAATTGGAGGAAAAAGCAGGAATGAAGAAAAGGGAATACATAAAAAGTAGTTGATTTCAAGATCATATATTTTAGAGAAAGTGCCACATTCAGGTCACAGGCATGTCAAACTATCCAAGAGAACTCATGGTGGGGTTGTTGCTGTTGTTTTAAAAAATAAAGCCATTTATCATCTTAAAGAGAAAAGTCAAGATTCTTTAATAGAATCTATAAACAGATTGGTGCAAAAATGTCGGAGGAGGAGAAAGCCTAGTTTTGTTTTAAGTTATATCGAAGTCATTTAGCTTGTGAAGCACAACTATTAAAAAGTCGTAAATATGTAATTTAAAAGCCTAAGGCTTTTGCTTAGGAAGAAACTTCTGGAACACTGCTCAGGACAGCCTAATCTCTTGGATCTGACCCGTTGGCTGCCCAACTGGAGCCGGAACCAGTTCTTCTAATAGCCTGCAAACGCACCCCAGGAGCCTCTTTAACTATCATCTTGGTTCGATCCATTTTGCTGTCACCAGGAAGAGCCTTCAAAGTTGTAAACCGAGAGATTTGTGTGTTTGTTCGTTTGTTTTTAAGCGAAGCTCCAAGAGAGTTTCTAAAGTCACCAGCGGATCGTCCTGAGACAGAAGGCGCTGCTTAGTGGTGGAAAATGTCTTTCAGGGTGAAAGAGAGAGCGCCTTTTCTTACCTTATTTGAAATCAGCCACAGCGCTGGACGGAGCCACGGACCCGCATCAACCTCAATAACCCGAAGCTGCAGGTACTGGCAGAAGAGGCGGAGGAGACGTTGCTCACCTTGTGTGGTTTGCTCTCGGCCAAGGTTCCCTTTTTGCTGAATTCCCGGTTGACAGCAAGGACGCTGGGGAGCAGAGCCTCGATTGCAGGGAAGGTCTCCCTTTTGCAGATCGCAGGAGGAGCCTTGCAGCAGTCACTAGGGGGTGAAAACACGCCAGACAATAGAAAACAGAAGCGAAAAGATGTACGGACCCGCGCACAGAGGACAAGACAGGCAAGTCGTAAGAAGAGCCCGGGGGAAAGAAGAAAAGAGGCAGGGATGAGTGAAAAGCAGCGAGGAGCCGCCGCAATTGTGATTAACGCCGGTCGGAGTGGCAACTTTTCTGCGGACGAATCAGAAGCGCTCTGGCTGCCACTTAAACGTCGCGTCGCCTCAGCGCTTTATGCAGATCAGCACTTTTCAGAGATCCCCTAAGAAGTTGCTTCTCGTGTCCTAAAAGGGGACTGCCGTCTTCAGACCGTTTTTTTTTAAATTATTATTATTTGTAAACTGGACCGGGTGACACCCTCCTTCCCACAGTGAAATAGTCTGAAACAAATGCAAATGATGCTGCATAGAGTAAAGAGATTCGCGGCCGATGAACGGGGATCCGTCCTCCATCCCCAGATATCTGCATTAAAACGATGTGGGTGTACAGTATCATGCAGCGCTGATTTGTTCCCCTCTTCGGTGACTCCGATCCGGGAAGGAGTTCCGCTAATTCTTTGGCCCGAATCCAGCAAAGCATTTAAACCTTCTGGAGGAACTAGCTGTTTCAGGAAACGCTCTCCCTATTTTAAATAGTGTTTCTCAACCTTAGCAACTTTTAAGATGTGTGAACTTCAACTTTCAGAATTCTGGATGGGGAATTCTGGGAGTTGAAGTCCACACATCTTAAAGATGCCACGGTTGAGAAAATACTGATTTAAATAAAAGTGTGTCTAGAAAAGCCTTTCTTACCCAGGGGGTCATTTTCCCAAATCCCCAGCTAGAATGAGCAAAGGTTATGCTGGCTGAGTAGTATGACAATATCCTGAACATTTGAAGAATATAAAAGATGGCGAAGGTTAATCTAGTAACATAGACACTGTGAATAGATGGGGTCACTATGTAAGAACTTTGTATGCTATTTGCCTTCCCCATTTTCTCTGAGATGCAAGACAAAAACCACGATCTTGAACCAGATGCATCTTGGCTCATTCCAGTCTACGCAATCAGTCCTGTCCTGATATTTTAAAAGTTGGAAGGGAAGAACTCTGGACTAAGTATTAGTGACTGGACTAGAACTGCAATTCAGAATGTTCCAATAACCTTGATGTTAAGAACTACTTGTCAGAAAAATTGATATTTCTTTTTCACAGAAATATAATGTCAATATGTCTTGTACTATATGTGTGCCACTCAGTAATAAGCCCAGCATGTGGTTCGGTTTTCTCACTTTTTTTCTTCATGAACTTCAAAAAGGAACTAGAATTAAGATTTCAATCAGAGGTGAAATCCAGTAGGTTCTGACAGGTTCTGGAGAACCGGTAGCGGAAATTTTGAGTAGTTCGGATACCAGCAAATACCACCTCTGGCTGGCCCCAAAGTGGGATAGGAATGGAGATTTTGCAGTATCCTTCCCCTGCCATGCCCACCAAGCCACGCCCATCAAGCCACACCAAGCCCACCAAGCTACGCCCACAGAACCGCAGTAAAAAAAATTGGATTTCACCACTGATTTAAATATATTTGGATTCATTTTTATTCAGTAACTGGATATCACTAAACTCTCCGACCCATGTGGGAATGGCTGCCAAGAAAGAAAGGAATTCAAGAATTTAAAATGATATGTTACCAAATTCTAGTCATTTTTTGGGCTATGATTTTTGTCACTGCAGTCCATTGCAAAAAAGTTTTACTATACAATCATGAACCAGGATTGATTGTGTTTAGGCATCCATGCTTGACCTGCTGAAATGACAGATTTTGGGCATTTCATTCTTCTCCTCAGCACATCCAGTTCTTATAGTTGAAAAGCTGAGCTGTCAAGAAGCTCATAACCCTTCTGAGCTCTATATTGATTGAAGTAAGGGAAACCATGTAATCCTTGACAACTCTTAAGATTTGAATAAGAAAAAAAAAACTTCTACGGAAAGACTGTCTATTTCTACGTATGTGTATAATCATACATACTGTCCAGAAAAGCTGTCGTTCCTCATCTCTATTATTTAATAAGAAAGTCACATGGGCCAGGGAGTCATAAATATATCAATATTGTAAAATAAATATTCCGCTCCTCCAACTCATTGCGGGAGGGCAGTTTTACCAAGAATTTAGAACAAAATTACAATGTAATAATAACATAGTCAAGCCTGCTATAATTTAGCCACATCTGTGGCTTTCCGGTTGCATCCAAAACATTATTAACCATCTTCTTTAAGAACCATTTTCTGATTTAGAGATTGACAGAAAATCAATTTTCTGATATTCAACCAACCCAAATATTAATGTGCTTCCAAATAACACCGAAAACTGACATTTTGCACATGTAAATCAATTCCGTGCTATAGAATTAGAAGAAGAAACATGTGACTTTCTCACTTTAGAATATGCACAGTAAGACCTTAGAGGCAGTGTGATGTAATAATTTCAGCATGAAGGTAAAATTTAAGAATCTAGAGATCGAATGTACAGTTCAGCCATGAAGCCTACTGGGTAACCCTCAGTCAATTGTTCAGACTAAGTTACCACAAAGTGTTATAAGGATTTTTAATGGAAGCTACCCAGAGGTGTTTTAGACTTGGGCAGCCTCTAAATCTTTAAATAAAATAAAATAAATGAAACAGGAGTGGAACACAATGAACACACTCTAAACTTCTTGTAACCAGGAGTAAAGTAAAGGCAATAGTGTAAAACTTTAATGGATGCCAATTTAACAGACTTGAGTGCAAATGATAAATTTGTGTTTGGACTTCATATTAATTGTCACTGTTACTTTTCCACAAAGTGGTACCTATTAATCTACCCGCATTTGCATGCTTTCAAACTGCTAGGTGAGCTTGCCCCATTGCACAACTATTGAGTCTCGAACCTGGGCTGTCAGCTTTCCAGCTGACAAGCTCAGCATCTCTAACCGCTGAGCCTTTGTGTCTCTTTTGAAAGGTCTTCATTTGGTACCAAACTGATGCTAATGTACCCAACACAACAAACAAGTGTATTGTTTCTAAAAGTCTTTCCAGGCAACTGACATAATTCCCACATTATTTATGCCATTTCACATCATTTGTGTAATTATTTAATTGGTATTTTTTACATAATTATATAATCTAATTAATTAAAACTACAGAATTAAGTACATTATCCCATTTATGTCAATAATATGCATTTGGATTTTAATGGGCATTCAAATTTAATGGGCTTTCCCTCAATGTGGTCTGTTGAATCAAGGTTGAATTGTAAATAAATAAAGCAGTTACCATATGATGATTAAAAATGTTTAGATTTAAAAACTGCTTTTACACACACACACATACGTAATTACACTTACACATACATACACACACACACACACACACACACACACACAGTGTGTGTGTCTGTGTGTTTGTGTCAACTCTGAAGCGAACCTGGCTGAAGCCATCTTGTGCTACTTCACAGTTGCCATGCACTATGAAGGATGAAGGGTAAATAGACTGTCTCGTAGACAAAGAGCTCTCCCATTCGGAACCAAGGTCATCGCAACAAGTGGCAGTAGGAGGAGGAACAGAAGTAATTGAGGGAGCGCGCCACTCGCTTTGATTGGATAATGTGACCTGTGACACCTGGGAAGGAAACTTTGCTCGTTTAATTACATGGTAAACGTGGAAAACTTTTAGAGTTGGTTTTCACTGGCTGTACCGATATGATGTAGCCAATAAACATGTTCTATGAGGAATGTTCCTGCCTTGGAATTCTGATTTCTTTGGATGCGTTACTTGGAATGCTCTCTCTCTCTCTCTCCCTCTCTCTCACACACCGTCACACACACACTGTATGTGTGTGTGTGTGTGTGTGTGTGTGTGTGTGTGTGTGTGTGTGTGTGTGTGTGTGTGATATACACACACTCTTCACCAGCAGCAATTTCTAGAGAAGATACATATTTTTTTACTCTTGCAAAGTCAACTGTTCAGGCAACAACGAATGCATTTATTGTAGCATGGGCTTCCATGGTCTAGAGTTCACTTGTGATTTGTTGATGAATCAGTTCAAGCTTACAAAAGTTTTATATCATAATAAATGTATTATCTTTCAAGTTGTCACAGGGCTCTCTTGGAATAACTAGGAATGTCAGAGGATTGGGCATCTGTAAGCCAATACTGGAATTTGGGCTTGAGAACTTTATTTCATCATAGAGACCTGCTTTTCTAGCATAGAGAGATCTGTCCCTTAGATTTGGAGAAAGGGTCACATTTTCTTTCTGGAGAGTTTGAGCAATTTTTAAAGCTAGCCATCCAAATTCAGGACAAAATTTATCTCATGAGAACAAAAGAAATCATCCCCAAGTTTGAATGTCATGGAACTGATATTCTACTGACATTTCAGAGAGCTGAATTAGAGCGGAAGGGATTTTCAGTGAAAAGTAGGCAGGGAAGAGTGACTCTATACTGTTGGCCAAGATGTCTAGCAAGAACAGTGTTATCAAGTCAGTTGTAGAATTGGAAGGAACCCCAAACCTCATCTAACACAATCTTCTCCAAGAAAATCAGTTACTGATGTTTGAAGATTTAGAGGCCGTTCAACTCCAAAATGACTCTGGATGACTTACATCAAATAAGAATTTTTTAAAAAACAGTGGAAAATTCAAAGTAAATCCTGTATGTTTGGACAAATCGACCTCTTCTAACAAAAGCATCAGGACTCCGCAAGACCCTATCCTAAGGCCTAGAAGAGGTGGCTGCCCAGCCTCTTGCAAACTTTCAGAGATGGAAAGCTCACAGTCCTCATTGATAGATTGCATGTCATCAAGTCAGTGGTCAAATCTTAGCGCAATGTAATTTTTTCCCATCACAGTCTATCCCTAATCTGGTTTTTCAGGTCTTGCAATGGTCCAGTGCTAGATCATTGTACAGATTTTACAGTCAGCTCACTTCTCAATCCCACTGATCAGGTGGGAGGGAAGGGTCTGACATGTTCAGTGGAGCTACAGCTCCATATGTATCCATATGTCTTAGGTAGCGACAAGATCCTGGCTGTAGTGGCAGATACAATACTTGGCATACACAAAATATAGAAAGCTTGCTAAACTAGTGAGAGCTTCAGAACTGCTTTAGAAGCAACTATTTAGGTGCTAGATAATCCCATATGAAGTTTTTTTTTTTTTTGAAAAAGTCTTCTTGAGAAGAAAGAGAAATGGTCAATCTGGGAATAGTGAAACACAGCAAGACCAAGAAGAAAGAAAGCTCCAGTGTTCCCCATAAGAACCTGATTGGATCCACACATTAACTATAAAATAAATTGTTTGGTTTTGACTTAGCATGTATCCATCTAGGCAAATGGGATTTATTTAAAATACAGGATGTAAACTGGTGGTGGATTGGGGCTTTAGGCGTTTAAGGATGGGGATGGAAGCCATTTTTCCCCAGGGATTTGTCCTTAAAACTCTGAATGAAAGAGTATACATTGGCTTAAACATGGTCATTTTTTATTATCACTGTCAAAATGTTACCATTTTACTTCTGAAATTCAATGGCATGATTTCAGGTTTTATGTATGAAAGACACAAATGTGGGCCATCTAAGGGACACAATTTCCCAACAATAGGATTTCCTTGCTATTTTCAAATTTGAATTTCCGTATCATAGGAATTTATCATGAACTTACTCCTTCCCTGCAACATAGGAACCAATCATTAATTAAAACAAATAAAAATAACTTTGCATCATATCTAGTTTGCCTTGTTAACTGATATCCAATTTTATTGTTATTGTTCAATAGTTTGGTTGCCTCAAGTTCTTTGTGAGTGGATGGAATTCACATTGTATACAATCTTAAAGAATACTTATTGTATTCATATATTATTAATACAGATTAAACAGATCTGTGGCATAGTAATTAAGTAGTTTTCTATCTGAGATGACATACTTGGCCACAGAATTGTTGCCAACCCTATCTGGCTATAAAATAGGAATAAATGCTGAAACAAAATCTCCAATGAAAATACTACAGAACAAAGTTTTAAGAATTTCTATTTCAAACTGTTTTTTTAAGTCTTAAAGTAATAAGTGTCTTGTGAAATATATTTGCTGCCCTCTAATGGCATTACTGTATAACAGTATGTCACACAACAAAAGCATCTGCTGCCTATCATTAAATTATGCTTTATCCAGTCAATATACTAAACATTGGCTGCTACAACAGTTTTTCTTTTTTCTAATATTTCTGATGCTAGTAACTTTATTGGAGGTTTTGAGTTATTATATTGAGTATTATAAAGTGATACTGACATAATTAGATAAATGTCCATATTACATTAAAATTCTATTGATGTGCATGGTTCCAATCCTTTAAATTACTGCAGTGCATCTAAAGAGATCTGCTGTTTGAAAACATTAGGAATTACAGCATAGAATAATAAAATCATAGAAGTGAAGGGATCATTAAAGGTTATCTAGTCCAATCTACTGCTTATTGCAGAGTCCATTAGAATATCTGTAATAGTTTACAATCCGGCCTGCTTCAAGACTTCCAGTGCAAGGACTCAACACTTTCTGTGTCTATTTCACAACCTGACAGCTCTTCCTGATGTTTAGTCTTAATCTCCTTCTTTGTTATTTTAAACCTTGATTCTAGTAGTCCTGACCTTTCGCTCAACTAAGATAAAATCTTTTCATTCTTTTATGTGACACCCTTCAGATAAATGAAGAATTCTATTATATTTCATCACAATTATCTGGTCACTCAGCTTTATCTCACATGTATCATTATTAAGACAATCTTCTTGTTCTATAGTTGTGCCTATCATTTTTCTCAGCCAGAGGATATTCTGTTTGAGGACCTTGCTCAGTATAGACATCAGGCTGACAGTTCAATACTTTTCTAAAGCTTTCTTCTTCCCATTTTTTAAGATGGGGATTGATTCCTTAAGTTTTCTTGAACCTCTCTAGTCCTCCAAGAATCCTCAGAGATTATTGAGAGGGCTCCTGCAATATTGAGAGGGCTCCTCCCAGTTCCTTCCATACCCTGGGAGGTAAACCATTTGGCTCTGGAAACATGAATTTGTTTGGACATGCCAAATTCTCTAACCTCTCTGTGTCTATATAGCAACAGCAATAGCAATAGCACTTAGACTTATATACAGGGGTGGGCTTCAAAAATTTTAGCAAGGGGTTCTCTGCCTAGTTGCTGGATGGGCATGGCCTAGTCGGCCTTCTGCACCACAGCGGTGGGGGGGCATTTTTGCCCTCACCGGGCTCTGGAGGCTTTCCTCGAGCCTCCAGGAGGGCGAAAACAGCCTCCCCAGGCTCCGGAGGCCCTCTGGAGGTCCAAACTTCCCGAACTTCCAGTAGGCCCATTTTTTGCCCTCCCAGAGTCTCCCCGCGTGCCCTGCATTTACCTGGCATCCAAAATGGGCCGCGTGGAGACTCCTGGGTGGGGAGGGGTGGGGTGGGCAGGGCCATCCAGGAGTGGGATTTGGGGGTTCTCCGAACTGCACAGAATCTTAGTTAGAGGTTCTCCTGAACCCCCCTGCGAACCCCCAGCAGTCCATCCCTGCTTATATAGCACTTCACAGTGCTTTATAGCCCTCTCTAAGCAATTTACAGCCCTCTCTAAGCAATTTATAGCCCTCTCTAAGCAATTTATAGAGTCAGCATATTTCCCCCAAAAATCTGGGTCCTCATTTTATTGACTTTGGAAGGATGGAAGGATGAGTCAACCTTGAGTCAGTAAGATTCAAAATGCTGAACTGCTGACAGTCGGCAATCAGCAGAATTAGCCTGCAATATTGCATTCCAGCCAATGCGCCACCATGGCTCATATCCTATCCCAGGATAGGCAAAGTTGGCTCTTCTATGACTCATGGACTTCAACTCCCAGACTTTCTGAGCCAATCATGCTAGCTCAGGAATTCTGGGAGTTGAAGTCCACGAGTCATAGAAGAGCCAACTTTGCCTACCCCTGTCCTATCCTAAACTTCTCCCAGCAGAATAAACATTATCAGACAGGGTTTGATTGCTCTTCTGAGAAAACAATAATTTTTGGCATTCACTTGCCATTCACTTTCAGATCATTATTGCTCTGAATTTCTTCTGTGATTTAGCACTCAGCTCAAGATATACTTTAGTGATGGCCTCAGCAGAGACAACACTTAACTGACAACACTTAACTGACATTGTCTGAACTTAGAAATTAAGCAGGTTAATACTAGGGAGAACAGATCCTAGTATTATGGTAAGAATGTTTTCGGAAATTAATTCTTGAACCATAAACTTCCAACTAAGAAATTGCCTAGACATACAGTTAACCTGATGGAAGTAAGCAGTTACTTAAACAAAAATAAAAGATGAAGAAAAAATAATACAGCTGGGTTCTGCAGGTGATAGAAACTTGGAGTTATTTTTTTCTCATGTAGAAAAATTCATAGATGTCTGAGTCACATTACCTTTGATTACTGTAGTAGGAAGAGCAGCTAATTTGTACTTTCCTTCACAATAGGAAAATAGCATTGTGTCATCTATTTTCAATAAGCAACTATTGTATTTGACAAATCTAAACAGTTAAATGTATAAAAATCTTATTCTAGTAACAAGGCCAAGTGATGTCCTTAATGGAGGCCAAATTAAGGAAAGGAACTGATGAGCTTCCCAGCTTTCATTCTTTTTCTCACAAGCACCATCACCTCACAGAAACCACCATCAATCTAACATGGGGTAGAGATGGTTTAGACATATGTTCATAATAGCTAATTTAACTAGTCAAATTGCACAACTAATCAGGGCCATGTGTTAACAGGCAGCATGAGAAAACAGGACAAAGGTCACCCACAATCTTCCCAACTGCTCCTTGTTTGCTACATGTCAGCTAGGATGTCTTGAAATAGTGCTAAACCTGTATTCAAAAGCAGCCCAGCTAACCAGTCATAAGCACAGAGTGGGAGTGCAGAGTAAAGCAGGAGAGACCTTCTTTATGTTCCTCTCAAATCCTTCTCTGAGAGATACATGCAGAAAATAAAGGTGGACTAGTTTTGCTAGTCCAGGTTTACAAATCAATGATTGCATGATGAAAGCACCATTGTTCTTCGAAGGCATGATGACTCATTGATCAAAGGCTTGTTAAACATGAATTAGCATCAACCTTGAGTGCTACAACAAATGTCAACAAGAGGCCAAGGAGCCCTATTTTGATTTTAAGGCTGGAAGCTCCCAGAAATAACCAAAGGACAGGCAGTGGAGAACACATACGCTATAATGAACTTCCCAAATCATACAGTTGTGGTTGGTCTCCACATTAAAAACTTCAACCACACCAGGACACCTAACATTATGAAAGCTGGAATGGAGTGGGTAAAAGGATGCACCTTTCTCCTAAGAGAGACATTAGCATCCATGGTGAGTTGGACAGACAACTGTGGAAACTGCAGCTGAATGAGAGTGTTCCATGAAGCATTGCCAAATCCATGAAGATGACAGTTGCAGTATTCTTTCCTGAATCCTCCAATACAAAAAATATAAGAATATGGGAAATATGCCAACAGAAACAATGGAATACAATGGAATACAAAGAGGGGGTTTTCCCCCTACAAGTTTATTTATTAATTTAATAAGCAGAAAATAGAACTGGGAGTTCTTCTAAAGACTGTACAATTGTTCAGAGAGTTATATTTAAAAGATTGCTATTGAACAGTTGAACTGTTTCAGTTTTATAAATTCATCTAAGCCAGTAAATTCATCTAAGGTGATGTTATTATTTTCCAAAGTTTATTAAAACAGAAGAACAGTTGTTTAATCTTTAGCATTTTTTCTTCTATTTATGTGACAAAACTTAATCCACCCGTTCACAAATATTTAATAATATAACAATAAAAACTCAATAATTTAGTCTACCAACTATCCACATTAGATTTTGCCCTTTTTTTTAAGATGAAAATATATTTCCACAAGTTTCTGCTCTTCACATCTCACTAAAGCAGTGCGGGATTCACTTCATCTGTAATGTATGAAATTCAGACTCCATATTTAAATGTTACAAACACAGTCACAATCAATACAATAATGGTTGCTATAGTGGATGTGACCAATGACATCCACCATTTTTCTGGAGCATCTACTGGTAGACCAGCTGGAACGACAAGCAAGGAAAAAATGGAACAAACCATAGCACATTGAAGAATAAATTCAGAAATAATTTTATTTAATTGCATCACACTTATTAGGAGTTAAGCCTACATAAATATTTACTATCATGCTCTCATGTGAGATATCCAGTTGTCTCCTATTTGGGCTACCATTAAATTTATATTTATTAATTTTGATGATTGTATTCCCATGTCATACTGTATATATTGATTTTTAAACTGAGAGGAGGAAAATTTTATTCACAAATCTTATAATCAAACTGTGGAATATGTTGCCATAATATGTGGTGCTGACCTGTGGTTTAGACATTGAAACCAATTTGTAAACATAAGAATACCCTGATAAAGAAAATAATTAATTAATGGAAGTAAGAACTTAAGAATAATTGTGCTGGATCAGTTAATTGTGCAAGATCTCAGTTCAGCACTTGTTTTCAAAGTTCTCCAGGGTGCTTACAAGCATGGAGACATACCTCCCATCTAAAATTGTTATCCTGCAACTAGTTTTTCAAAGCCACATTAATAGGAATTGTCATGACTTGTAGTAATGAATTCAGGGGGTAAGGTGAACTGTGTGAAAAAACAACTTTATTTTATATTTTCTACATGTCCTCCAATCAGTTATATTAGACGACTGATGGTCCTAAGTATTTTGAGAGGGAGAAAAATTATCCCCCTACCCATTTTCTGCATTCCATGTAGGATTTTATACACTTTTTATCATATTCTCTCTCAAATGCCTTTTTCCAGACTAAATACCTCCAGTATTCTAGATTCCACTCATCAGAAAAGTATTGAGCTCCCTGAATTACATATTTTGATTAATTTTATCTGCACTTTTTTAAATAATACTGCATTTAGATGTATAATAATTTTTTTAAATGCAGCACCTAGAATTACACATATTGCTCCAGATGCAGATGTACTGTAGAGTTCTATACATTTGTGTACAATATTGTCATTCTTATTTTTAAAACCCCTCCTAATGATTTTGGGTATGAAAATTGCCATTTTCATAAGATTCCAAACACTGATTTAACATTTTCATTGTGTTATCTGTGAAAAAGGCAATTTTCCTGCTTGGTTACGGATAGTCTGGACCCCAGTGAATATATGTGTAAATTTAGGAATTTTTTCTCCAATTTGCATCATTTACTATAAAAAAATGCATTTGCCAATTGCTTGATCATTTAGCTAGCTTAAAGAGATGCTTCTGGAGCTCTTTGCAATCACTTTTGCTTTTACCTCCCTGAATAATATCTTCTGCACACTTGGCTAGCATGTATGGACAAGTTAAGCATGGTCCCAATAGAGATCTTTGAGAAACTCTTCTCCTTACTTATCTCCCTTGAGAAAATTGCCCAGTTATTGCTACTTTTTGTTGAAGTTGTTCAAGAAACTTGAATGTATTAATGAAGATTAAAAAATATGCAACAAGGAATAAGGAAGTAATTCACCTAAAGGGGCTTTGCAAATCCATGAAGCATTATAGGAACAGGGAACTGTCACCAAATGACCTTCTCCAGGCAGCATCTGAAGGCACACCTCCTCAGTGTCTGTTAGAACCCTGAAACACAAAATGACGAAAGGAATTTTTATCAGTCTTACATGATTTTATATATAAAATGAACTCTGCATAGTTCAATAACTCTGCATTATTAAACATAATACTATATTTCATCATTTAGCACTGGAAGATTTTTCAAATATCCCTGTCCCTTTAGTCCTATGAGGTTTGATCTGACAAACAAAAAAGACCAAAACACCTCCCCATCAGCAATCACTATCCAGATAAGCATAAATTAACTTCAAGATTAGCATTCAACCAACAATCAAGAAGTAAACAATACCCCAATCAAAGAACTGCCAAACAAGCGAACAGTAAACAGCCGAACCAAAGAATCTCTAAGACCACCCCCACCAACATGGACAGTCAAGCCAGTAGAATATAAACTGACAACAAACCCCTCTCCTTACTAGCACTGTTGTTATCTAGTTTGAGTAATGAAACGGCTGCAAGAAAACAACCAAGCTCAGAAGTTCAGGCTCTTCATCTTAATGTGGAACTTCCTTAATAAAAAACCCCAAAAAACAAACCATTTGAGGGGACCTATCAATAGGTTCTTTTGTTTGGGGTTTTATTAAGGAAGTTCCATATTAACATGAAGAGCTTGGACTTCTGAACCTTTTGTATACATGATGGAAGGAACAAAGTTCTCTTTTATAAGAAGTAGAAAGATGGGGAGAGCCTAATTAGTTTTAGTCAAGCATAAACCAATTCCCTTTTGGGAGAAGGTTAAGAAGATGATATGTCTGCAGTTGTGGGGAGCCCTGTAAGAAACAGATCATTGACCTTTTTCACATTAAATCCAGCCTGTGATTGCTTTTGTGAATTATTTGTGGTACAGCCCAGATAGACGAATGTGACTGCTTTGTCTTGGGCATGTTTAATTTCTCAGCTGCCTTTGATACTTTGGACTATGGTGTTCTAAAGGTTGGAGGGAGGAGTGGGGAGAATACAGAGGAAATAGTTCCAGTCAGACTGGGGAGAAAAATCTAGCTATCTATTGTGGTATTTTACAGAGTTTTATGTAAACCCTCCTATAAAATATGTACCCAAAGTCACTACAGAAGCATGTCAACTTGTATCATAGAGCTATGTATGATCAGTATCTTGACAATACTCCTCCCAGTCACTGCAGGCTATTAAGGACTGGATTGGGGACAAAAATGCATTGATTTAATCTTAGCAAGCCAGATTGGCCTTTTCTTATTCAAGAGAATCCTAAGAGTAATTAACATACCGTAATTTCTGTACATGAGAACAATTAAATGAAAACACACAGCCCATATGAAGAAAATTGGTTAGATTTACCTTTCTGTTATCTTTTTTTCCATTCTTTTTGGGAAGAAAGCTGGGCCTACTGCATGAAGCCAAATTTTTTCAGAGATTATTTCAGCAAGCCAATTCTGCAGTTAATGAACAGAGTCAATAGGAAAAGTCATGATGTCTAGAAGCCTTCCAGCAGTCCAGCAAGCCATAAAAGATAAATTTCAGCTACATACATTTTTCAGCCAATAAATTGTATATGGCATAAATGAGTACTTTCCAATCAGTTAATACTGTAGTACTGAGTACTACAGAAATAGTACTGAATAACTATTTCTGGACTAAGAGCTCATTCAGTCTTGTATAGCATGACCAGAATTACCCATATGAAATATATTAATTGCAATTGCTTAATTAGTCACTCCAATACTCTGAGTATGTTGGTACACTGCAGCATGTTACTAATGGGATGTGCCAGCTAGATGTTGGTCTTGCAATATAGTAGCTGTATGTTGGTCTTGCAATGTAGAGATACTAGCTTGCACTGTTTGAGATAAAAAATGGTTGGACGTGCATCATACTAATCAAAATGACAGTATCATCCTCTTATCATTAGCATAAAGGTTAGCAATCTAGTTTATTTCTTTTCTACTTTATCAAAAGGGTTTGAAAACCTCAATTAGTTAAAGCCATAAGAGAAATGGTGGCCAATACCTATGGGTCTGTTGACAGTGGCAACATATAATAGATTGTAATATGGAATATAAAAAGAGTATATGGTACACACCATGAATTAACAAATTAAATGAAAGAAAAAAATAGATATTGCATGTTTCTGAAAATAAGAGAGGGCAGATATATTTGAATGAATGTGGCCTGGCCTTGTGGAGGAGAGTGGAATACATGTTCATGGAAGAATAACTTTAATTATAAATGAAAAGCAAAGCTGTTTGCCAGAAAGTATGAATCAATATCATCTAGGTTACTGAAGATGCAAAGGAACGTAAGAATTCATAGGTTGCTATTAATTGTATGTGATGCTATAGTGACTAGAGTTAGTGAAGGGGATAAATTTACAGCAAAACTGTGTAATATTCTGAATGTGATCTAGGGCATCATCTCCTAGGTGATATGACTAAATCTGTAATAATAAGATAGGACAGTAACTGTGGGGCACTGGGAGATCCAAGAATGAGTAGACATAGAGATTGTTTGGTGAGTAACCGATTAGAAATTATTCTGGAGACATGATTTAAGCAAGTTTATTCATACACATACATGGAAAAAGAATGAATGTAAATTTAAAAGCAAAATTGTTCAGGAAGAAAGACTGAAAAATTAATGAAAACAAAGATTCTGAATATGTGATGCATCATTTTTTGATAGTGTCAAGAATGAATAAAATGGGTATGGGACAAATGAAATAAAGTGAAAAATAGAATAGCCTCAGGAAGAGAAAACACAAGTCTAGTAAGAAAAACTAATCAAGGATAGATTAACCTCCTAAGAGAATGAAAGGAAAATGCCCATAAGGAATAATGACGCAGAGGCAGCTTGGAATTAAATGAACTTTGAGCATATCTTATCACAGTTAATCAAGAATTAAGCTATGTAGTAATATGCAAGAGGTTTAAAGTTCCATAATTTCCCTTTCACAAAGCATCTTTGAGAAGATATGATTTGCTTTGAAAAATGGACTGAAGGGGGAAAAATACTTGCACAGCACTTCATTTATTTTCCCCAAATATCTCCACTAGGTGGCTACAGAAATTCCAGATCTGCATTCGAAAGTTAGACATTACCCCTGATTACAATTAATTGGTATTCCCCAATTATTACTGAAAATAAAGAAGAACCCTTTCCCAAAATCTGCTAAAAGCAAAAGAAAGCAACACCAGTTGCAATTCAAGTGTTTGCATGTCAAATCACTAAAGCAAACCAAGGAAAAAGGAAAGAAGAAATAAACAGATGGACATTAGCTCTTGTAAAGAAAGTAAACTTTCCCTTCCCTAAGGGTTCTTTAAAGTTATTTGCAATATACCTAATGATGATAGAGTTTGGTAACTTAAAGGGAAGGATGTGTGTGTGGCAGTTTAAAAGTTAATTCCAATTAATGCAGAAGTAGTGTGAAATTAAAATATAAACAGCTGTATAAAAACAGAATGTTTCCCAAATAAGTATGAATGGGTGCACTGTACAGCACTCTACATTTTTTTTAAATTTTCTTCACATAATATAGATTGTGGAAACAAGTGTTATTTAATTATTTCAATTTATTTTCTTCCTAATTATTTATTATTCAAATTGATATAGTTACCCATATGACTCTGGGAGACGAACAGTTAAAACAAATAGAAAAACAGCAAAAAGAATTTCAAATAATTTTAAAACAAGAAAAGAACAATATAAAAGCATCTAAAAACCACCATAAAATACATAAAACTCATGAGGTATTCCCATTCATCAAAACAATATATTTTACTTATATTGTATACAGTAAAGCATTAGAAATAAGTTTAAAAAGTATTGGAAACAAATGTTAAAAACAGGATAATTATTATTCTGTTTTTTTTAAAAAAAATCTTTGTGACATATGCCTAAATCATTTACCTTTTCTTGAATGGTAGTCAAGCTTATCAGTTTGGCGTATTCAAATTGGCTGCACATGTATTCTGCATCATTTTTACTGATCACCCCAAATGTAGGAATATAATAACAGTGTTTATTGAAGTATTTCCAGGAATGGTAACAAAACTTGCTTTTCAGTTCTTTTTTAAAAAAATACAATACATACCTGATCAACATTCATAGAATATCTGTTTAAAATTAACAATATTATCTATTAACATATTATCTAAGTATCAGTGAAAGGAATTTACTGTGTATGATTATCTGCATCCGTTACATTTTTCTTTATATAATTTCTTGATTAAATTATGATACTGTATAATACTAAACCAACTTATTTGTCTGGATTTAATTTAAGAGTGGGTATCCTCTTCCCCAGAATCTATTGCATTCTTCTAAGTATGCAATGAGTATGCAACTGAAACTTTGTGGGATAAATTCTGATTTTTCACAGAACATTTTCTTTTTCTTTCTAAAACAAGTGAAATCCAAAAAACACCACCACCACCACCAAAAGAATGAAAACATCTACCCCCGTGATGGCGAACCTATGGCACGGGTGCCACAAGTGGCATGCGGAGCCATATCGGTGGGCACGCGAGCTCAGGTCCAGCATGCATGTATGCACCAGCCAGCTGATTTTCGGGCCTTCTGGGCCCACTGGGAGTCGGGAAACAGGCTGTTTCCAGCCTCCAGAGGGGGTGGGGAAGGCTGTTTTCGCCCTCCCCAGGCTCCAGAGCATTTCTAGGAGCCTGGGGAGGGCGAAAAATGGGCGTGCCATTGCATGCTGGGAGCAGGGGGGTTATGAGTGTGGGCACGCACACACGTGATCCCCCGCATTCCCCCCCTTTTGGCACGCGAACCAAAAAAGGTTCGCCGTCACTGATCTACCCCATTTACTTCCATGATATCCTTGTCACTTGCCATGGTCACAATGGTTTCTGGAGATGAAAACTTCTTAAAATTAAAGTGGGGGATCCTGGTTGCAAACAATACTGGACAAGATATAAAACAAATTTTCTAAAATATGTTGCTGAGTTGGTATTGCAAAATTATATCACTAGGAGAAAATAATATGATGTTCTCTCTTTTTCTGATACTGGGGTTTGTTGACACAGAAACATAGCAGGCCACACTGCCCTTATGTATAAGAACAAGTTACTTCCCTATAATTGGATTTATGGTTTGTTTGTTTGTTTTGTCTCTGAAGCGTTCACACATATGAATTGTATTTGAATCTCCATATTTGTGGGATCTTTGTTCTCAGATTCTTTTTTTCACAGTGCCAGTAGTAAAACTTATCATACTAAGAATAATGCTAAAAGATTTAGTTGTTCCTCACTACATTAGGTGAGGCATGGGTATCTTCAATCTCACAGCGAGACTGTGAGCATCACTGAGTAGGATAGTGTGCCTGTATTAGGCTACTTGTTCTTAAAATACTGCTGTGCTTATGTGAATACCCATGGATTCTAAATGAAGTGCAGCCGGTGATGAACAAAATCCTAAAATGGCCAAAAGAAACTTAGGACTGTGAATGAGAAAGTGCAAATTCCAGATAAATCTTGTGAAGGGCTCACATATGTGGCATATGTAAAAGTACCATATTGTGAGAATTTGCACGTGATAAAGTGATGCTAAAAACAGAGATTGAGTTGCTCATTTCAATCAAAGACCATTTAAAATGTATGAATATTGGTATGATTTCTGCTAAGGTTGTCTTCTTTACAACAAATTAAGCAACACACACCCTGGTCCAATAACTCAGCAGAAAGCATTTTTATTGCTAGCAAAGCCTGGTTCCAGAAGTGACATTATTCCATCTGTAATGTAAAAATTATGAGTGTAGTTTAGCTGATGATGAGGCTAAGCCTAACTGCAAAACTCAAAAAGTATTGAGGAGAAGGAATATAAATCAGGTTTTCAATGCTGATGAGATTCTGAAAGAATATTCTGAAAGAATATTCTTTTATTCTGAAAGAATATAGCTATTGAAGAGAAGAAGGCTCCAAGATTTAAAATGAAGTGAGATTGAGTTTATTGCTAGTTTCCAGCAATGTAATATGTCACAGATGTCAAAGCCTGGCTTAATATTTTGCACAACAATGCTTAAAACCACACACAGCCATGTTGAAAGAGGTCAAACAAAAGAAGCAGTGGCTTTCCATCACAACGTTCCTGAAAGTGACCATTTCTACATCAATGCGGTCTTTAACAGTCTTTGCTGTTTTAACCTAACCAATAATGAGAATTATATTGAAGCAAAACTAGCCAAGATTAAGACTCTAGCATCTCACATCTCCCAAGATCCGGAGGGATGGAACTGATCCTGGCTCACATCTTGGTTACCTGATTTGAGATCCTGGGGAAGGAAAATTGTCCAAATGTGCCTTTGTATTAATCTCCTCCATCTTTCAATGTGTTAGATTTGTTTCCCTAAAATATTGTACTTCCATACCAACTACACAGCAAACCTATTGGCAAGAATATATACAAAAATCTTTAATGCTCTGAGCAGGTGATGAGTGAGCCCCATTTTGTGGCATCTCCTGTTTAACTCGATGCCAAGGGAAGGAATGTGTGAGACTAGACCAAAGCCACTATATCTAAAAGTGGCAAAGGCATGTAAGCAGGGTGGACAAAAGCCAGAAAAATCTCCCTCAGGGAAAGGAACCAAGTTGTTAAAAAGGGAACAAAAGCACAACAGTTGGGTCTGAGCACATGGCAAGCCGCTCCCCAAGTCTCACCAACAAAGGAATTGGGCCTGCATGGGAAGCTCTTCCCCACCAACTCTGGGGGATAAAAAGAAGTCCCGAAGCCAGCCCAGTCCTCAGACCTGGCAGTTTCTGTCCCTCTGGCTAGTGTCTGGCAGCCTAGTAGTAGATGCTGGGTAAGTATGGATGTGTGTGTGTGTAAGAGCAAAAATATATCAGTAAAAGTTTTGCTGTTATTTGAAATTCACTGGGTCTCTTTGTATTTTAAAGAACTGTTTGTGCCTCAATGTTCAGTTGATTTGAGATTGAGTGTGGCAATTTTCCAGGCCTGTGAGTGACTATAAGCTGAACCAAGAGCACACTTGTGTAACAGTATCAGCAGGAATACCAGCAGATAAAGATGAACCAAACCTTTCATAAAACACTTCACTTCATTAAATTTAAAAAAATAAGGATGACATTCACTAAAGGCAGTGGGCAAAGATGGCTGTTACATATAATATTAAGGATGATAGTGCCACAACTTGGCATTTGGAGTGTGAAAGGAATGCCAAAACACAAGTAACTTGATACTGCAGGGGATTCAATCTGGAAAGAATTTTACCTAATAGCTTAAGTAGTTCTCATGGATGGTTTCTGAGAAATAAAGAGTATCCCTTTTACTTTGGCCATGAGGAAAAGAGGGATCAAATCCTGCAAGCAATGAGATGCAAGAAACTGAAGCTGAAATGTACATCAGCACCTGATGGACAGAAAGAAGAATGGGACAGTTCAGAAGTTAAGAACAGTTCCAGCAACAAGACTGAAAAGGGGAGTAAACCATGATATAATAAGGATGCACTGAAGGAATCACTTGGTATAAGATGTGCTTAGAAACCTTGCCTTTAAAAGATGCGTCTGAAGAAAGGCAAGATAAATAACACAATCTGTATCTGCCCCGTGACTCAATAATTGGAGTAGGCGACACTATCGTTGAAGAAATTTTGTGCACAATGTCTGTACTTTGCCTAACCATAATGTTTGCTCCTATGACCTAGATAGCTTGCTCAGGAAGAAGTCTTCTCATAGTTGACCTGGTGTTCAAAATGAAGTAAAAGAAGCAACTCGTGTGGCAATAAAATTTGGTAAGCAATAGTACAATTAAGAATGAGAAACCAATCAAGAAACTACATTATTTTGGAAAGAAAGATAAACCACAAGCACCATTCACTCAAAAAAAATTATAGGTAGCCTTGACAAGCTCACGTGGTGAAATACCAATGGAACAATTTACTATTAAATGAAGGCTGGTGATAGGGAATTACAATTATATACAAAATCAGAATATATAAAAGGGACAATTTACCAAAATAGTGGTACTCACTAAATTTACAGAGATCCATGCGCTTTTTTTCTGCACATGTCAATTCTTCAGCACATTCTCCTGTTAATCGGTTGCATGGTCTATCTTCTGGGCATTGAGGACACATTTTCTGACAATAGGGTCCATAATGTCCTGCACCACAGGCTGAAAATATACACAAAAACACAAACTGATATTAATAGATAAGTCTAACTCTCTACGGACTTTTCTTTTTTAAAAGGTGACTGCTGTACTAATTTTCAATATAATTAAGGCATGCAGTGCTCTATGGTTCATATACTTTTGACTGAAATTGAAAGGGGCCTCCAATAGTATTAGAAATACTAATTCACTTTGCTCCTGCTGCTACAAATACTTGTAATTTAAGGACAATTCAAGCTTTCTTCCAAAGCTTAAAATTGATCAAATGCTGCCAGGATATATGTGGTTCCAGGCATAGCTGCTTTTTTATAAAGTTTGGTGTAAGTTCAAATAATTCTGTCAATTGTTTTGACATTATTAAAGTTCGTAAAACTCAAAAAATAGACACTTTATAATAACGAAACTCCACCCTCATTTCATAATAATATTGTAACATATTTTGCACAATATATTTTATTAATAAAAGTGTGTGCTTGTTTAATCATATATGGTTAATAGCAATAGCAACAGCACTTAGACTTATATAACGCTTCACAGTGCTTTTACAGCCCTCTCTAAGCAGTTTATAGAGTCAGCATATTGCCCCCAACAATCTGGGTCCTCATTTTACCCACCTCGGAAGGATGAAAGGCTGAGTCAACCTTGAGTCAGTGAAAATCAAACTACCAAACTGCTGGCAGCCCGCAGTCAGCAGAAGTAGCCTGCAGTACTGCATTCTAACCGCTGCGCCACTACAGCTCCTAATCATATATTACTGTACCTTTTTATATAGAATTAGTTTAAAATGTCATTATATATCTTCCCCTACATGTAAAATAACATGCTTAATTTCATATGTTCTATCTTTAATCAAATATCATTCTTTATTAGGGCATACATTATACTGGTAATACTTACTGTAAGTGGAGAAATAAATTAATAGATAATGAGCCAAAGATGGATCTACTATGGAATTTCCTTTAAACACACACATCAACTCCAGTAATTCTCTTACATTTGCAAATAGTTTGCTATTTTACAAAACAGTTTAGCTATTTTGATCCATTAATTCTAATCCTGGAGAACATGGTCTTTGGTTGTTATCCCTTTAAGAGCCTGTGTAATAAGAGGAGGCCCTGCTAGAATGTTGGTTGGTTCATCATGTTTCTTCCCTGCTGTAATTGCTGTTTGTTTAGATACTGCTTGGAGCACGTGTATATATAGTATTCCTATATTCTTATTGTAGATAAAAACCACTATTTGATACAAACCACTGTTGGCTGTACTTGCTCCTGGACTGATACAAGTGATAGACCTGTGCACACTCTCTGACACCTTTAAGGGAGACATGATTGCTATTTTTCCTAATGTAAACATACGCAGCCCTTACCATCTTGGTTAGACTTCTCTGAATACATCACTATTTGTAACATTCTACCGTGTTTCCCCGAAAATAAGACAGGGTCTTATTTTCTTTTGAATCCAGAAATAAGGACTTGGCCTTATTATCAGAGGGTCTTATTATTTCGGGGGTGCAGGAGGCCCCAGACAGCCTGCACACTCACAGCCGGGAGTCTGGCAGAGAGAGGCTCCCTCCGTACGCCGCCATCAAGCCCGTCCCATGGTGTGTGTGTGTAGAACGCACCAAGCTGCGCGAGTGCCTGTCTTCCCCCCTGCTCACGCACCTCCCAGGCCTCACCACGTCGATATGGGTGAAGCTGGTGAGCACCAGGCCCTTGAGGAACTCATAGCCAATGCCGCCGGCGCCCACCATCAGCACCCATGCGGAAGCCACGGCCTGGGCCTGCTCCCCCTGCAGGGTCCAGTTCCAGCTCCAGCCGTCACCATAGAGTGGGAAGCACACTCCCAGAGCAGCTGCTGCCCTGGCTGGGGTTTGGAAGCTGCAGAGGTGGAGTTTGGGGGAGAGAAAGAAAGACTTCTGCTGTTTCTGCTGCTTTCCTTGCATGCAACCAAAAGCAGAAGCAGCAGAAGCAGCAGAAGTCTTTCTTTCTCTCCCCCAAACTCCACCTCTGCAGCTTCCAAACCCCAGCCACAGCAGCAGCCACTCTGGGAGTGTGCTTCCCACTCTATGGTGAAGGTCGCCAGAGGCCTCCCTTTTCCCCCTGCTCCTTTTTGGCCGATCACCCCATGGTCCTCCCACCTGAGCGCTGACCGACCGGAGCGCCTGCCAGCGAGCCCGGGAAGCTCCTCTGCTTCAGAAGTCACTGGACTGGAGGGTGACCAGGCTAGACTCTTCCTGGGGAAGGGAGCCTCGTGGGACCCTTGCCTGCCCTCCCTTCCTCCTGCAGGCCCCTTACTCTTTCCAGCAAGACGCCGGGCAGCCATGCCAATGGCAGCCCCGACAGACAGAGCTCAGCCAACTCAGCCATGGCCAATGCTCCTCACCCGTGGCTGAGCTTGGCCGCAGGGAGCCGGCCAGGGCCTCCGCAGGCAGCAGGAATACCTGCAGCGCCTCAGCCATCCCAATTGAGAGACCTGTGCCCAGCTGCGTGACATGCCAGGCCTGCTGTTGTAGTCCTCCATGACTGCCACACCACGCAGCCACCGCCCCTACCGGAGGCGTGCGTCCCGACTTCCGCCCGCCGCGCATGGAGGCTTCTCTGCCGCCGGTGGCCACCCTGCCAAGGAAGCCCTGGGGTGGCAATGTTGGCACTGGTGCTGCTGTGGCGGGTGCTCGGTAGCGCGGGTTATGTGGATGCAGCCCCTGGGTGCAGAGGCGAGAGTGGGCGGGCCGCCACCATGGTGCAGGAGGTGCTCGAGGTCTATGGTCAGTGTCTCGGGCGGCGGAAGGGGCAGGGGTGCAGGAGTTCGCAGGGATGTGGCTGCCTTGGGAGGGTTGGGGGTGAGAGACCTGTGTGTGCATGTGTGTGTGTGAGAGAGAGAGGTAGGGGATGGAGAGAACATTGCCACCAGCCCTGGATAACTCTCCAAGGTTGGATTGGATCTCTCTCTCTTTCTCTCTCTCACACACACACACCCCGTTCTTTCTTTGGGATCACAGTACAGACGCCCCTCCCAGGATTGCAAGGCTGAAGGCTTCGGATGGAGCATTTTGGAGATGTGTGTCTGTGCCGCGATCCCAAGTAAAGAATGATCAGCAGGAAGAGGGGAGGAGGCCGGCAGCTGGAGATCTGGGCTGAGTTGCACAGCCCTTGCTGGCTCAGCTGATCAGCGGGCAGCAATTAAGTGGCTGAACCTCCATGAGGTGACCAGGGAAGGGAAGGGCTGCCTCCTGTGCTGGCCATGCCCACCCTTCACTAGGGCTTATTTTTGGGGGAGGGCGTATATTTATGCCTACCCCAAAAACCAGGCTTGGCCTTAGTTTTAGGACATGTCGTATTTTCAGAGAAACATGGTATTACACTATTATGCCCAAAATTTTACTTTACTACTAAGCTGGCTTAAAGCAGAATAAAAGGGAAATATTGCTTTTTGTGATCAAGACATAATACACCTGTTAATACTGTATAAGACCATATTAGCATTTTTAGCAGTGACAATACTGCTAGATTGTACTAAGATCAACTAACATCCTTTGATCATGTGTGTGACCATATCAGATTTCCACCAATACCTGTGCCTTTTACTTTTTAAAAAGCTTAAATGCACATTTTTGTACAACCTCCATATAATTCCTTCATCGAGGTCTTAGCCTTTTAGTCTTTTGAATCTTGATTCTGTTTTATTTATTTATTTGTTGATTTATTTGTGCAATTTATATCTCAATCCCACATACTGGGCAGCTTATAGAATTAAAAGCCCAAATGTCAATATAAAAACAACTAACTTTTAAAATCATTAAAAAAAAATACTCCGCAAGAGAGTGTAATCCATCTCACTAAAAGTATGGGTTTTCTGCAAGCTATATTCCAATACCACCAAATCTCCAAACCAGATGGCAAAGTCATGTCTTCAGAACCTTCCCAGAAAGCCAGTAAATTGGAGTCAGTCTGACTTCAAAACAAATGATATTCTAGACAGCAGGTGTTACTGCAGAAAAGCCTCTCCCCTGCTTTGCTTTTGTCAGATGACATTACTTGGTGCCTTAGGACTCACAACCTACCTTTTTTGCCAGACCTGATGAGTTGATTAGATGTGATTGGGGAGAAGCGGTCCCTCAAATAGTCTGTCCCCATGCCATGTAAGCCTTTATACGTCAAATTAGTTCTTGGTGGACTTCCAGGGGCACTTTAGGCTTTTTTTCATTCACTTCATCTCCCTCAATTCCTCTGTAAATCAGGGGGCAGATAGGAACCATGGGCAGAAAGAAGCCACATGGGCACAATCTGCTCTAACACCCATTCATTCTAACAATTAACTCTTCCTTTGCACCATGCAGAGACTATCAGGGACAACCTAAAACTCTCTCTGAAACTTCATAGAGTTCATTAATCTCCTGGGGTGGACAAACTAAAAATGTCCCACCTCCTTCAGTGAAGGGTGGCACCAGAGGGCACACCAATGGTTACCAGCAAATGATCTGTCTATGACAGGTGAGTAACAGAAAACTCCCCCACTGTCATTGTTGTGACATGTCAGGCCCTGGACGACCTGGGACTCGCTCATGGTTGTCATGATGGTCATGAACTGCTGACTACCTTCAAACCGCAGCCCAGAGAAGGCAGATTAAAGTGTTCCAGGACCATAAGCCTGAGAAACTCCACTGCCAACCCAGTAATGGAATCAATGAACTTAGACAGGAAAGCTGCTACACAGTTGGTACATGGTACATGAGCAACAATCCCAACTGATCCCTAGAACCTAACTTAACTAACAGGGTGTCATATCTAGAAATATGTGGAGCAGCATTCCTGAAAGCCAATAGAGACCTTTGCACACACCTCAAACCCTGCCCTGGAGTTGCAGATGAAGTCACATCTGAAACCCATCTGGGCATGTTTCTGAGTGGCAAACCCTCCCCCCCACCCGGACTAGCCAGATTTCAGGTTTCAGCACATGCCCAGTCAATCTTCTCATCTGTGATCAAATCA
Organism: Diadophis punctatus similis; assembly: GCA_023053685.1. NCBI lineage: Eukaryota > Metazoa > Chordata > Lepidosauria > Squamata > Dipsadidae > Diadophis > Diadophis punctatus. The sequence continues at coordinate 1,986,261 of JALIGW010000060.1, read as the reverse complement.
CAGATGAAGGCAGCCTTATTACAGGCTGACCTAACATTAAACAACAATAACCAGAAATCAGGGCTTTTCTATCATGCTGACTATTCCTCCAAAATATGTAATAAGAAACCCCTTCTATATCCTTGTCCATATTATTTATAACCCACTAAGAATAACAAGGCTCAAGGCATGGCTGTGCAACATTTAAGACTTCTTTCATGATTGATACTGAAACAGTAATTACAATATTTTTTCAAACCATAATTTCAATTTAGTAAGCACGTATCAGTACAATATAATCTATATTCAGAATGAGAACATCTCCACCAGCAGAAGGTGAAAATTCTAAAATGGCCAAGTATTTTCAACCATCAACCATCATGGCAGTCGCAGACTCCAATCCTGCGTGAGTTTAAGATCAATTGCTTTGTTGTGGATGTGGAGAGGTTTAATCACTGCTCCTATGTTCTTGCTTCTTTAATACACTTTTTTTTCAGGACATCATAGGCAGATGGCAGAATTTAATCACCCATTTTGAAAATTTAAGTCTCTTTTGAGTATGACATAAATTTTATCTCCTCTCAATTTCTATATATTGTAGCTTTATTTTGTCCCTCTTAAGGACAAAATGAGAACAGGTTATATAGGTCTGATTAGATTATATTTCTTGATCATACTACAATATATACCATAATATATATTACATTAACTGAACATTTACCAGATTTTATGTATGCAGTATCCTGTTTTGATTTAATTGAAACCAGTTCTCTACCACTGACTGGTCGGTACTTCTTTTTCCAATAACTAATTCCGGTGCATTCTTTTTCTAAAAGACAGGCTGACTTTGCATATTCCTTATTTTTATAGGTTCTTTTACTCAATGGAAAGAGAAGTATTCTTTTAGAGTATTCCCAAAACATGTTGGCATCTAAAATGTTTAAAAAAAAAACCACACACAATTCAGTTGATTTCTTTGCTTTTCTTAGAACAATGTTTCTCTCTTTCATAGTGTTTCTATGAAAATACATATTATTTCATAGATATATGAACCATCAATATAAAATTGCACATTTTATTTATTCATTTATTTATTCAATTTCTATAGACGCCCAACTCAATCAAGTAACTCTGGGCTGCTTACAATTCTAGAATTATAAAACAATTAAAAACATTAAAGCAGTAAAAACATCCATACAAGAAATAAATAGAAACAGCTGCTATGATGATTAATCAGTTAACAGTAAAGCCAAGTAATGGGGCTCTTAATACATTCCGAGTCTCAGGCCCAGGTACATAGCCAAGTTTTCAAAGCCTTACAAAAAGCCAACAGGGTAGGGGCTATTTTAATTTCCAAGGAAGGAATATTCCATTAAGCAGAGGCTAAAGCAGAGAAGGCTTTCCTGAATTGTCCCTTTCCGAACAGTCTAATGCTGGTACTGCCGTAGCCAATACTCATTTTACACTGAGCAACACATATAAAATGGAAAGGAGTACTTTGAGTAAACTTACTCAAAGTACTCCTATGTACTGCAATGTGGAAGTCACTTCCAGAATTATTCATATTGTTGTCTACACACTGAGACAATCGAATAAGCAGTAAATTTAATGCTAACTGGAAAGGCATTCTTCCCATGTTGTTCATGATAGACTAGGCAATCTTGGAAAATCCAATCTATAGGCACAGGAAGATGAACATTCAGAAAGGAACACAACTAGGAGAAGGGGGTCATTGCTGCTACAGACTGCAATACACACAATGCTGTTATTGGTTGTGCAGTGTATGGGTCTACTACTAGTGTTCTGCAGCACTTCTGAGAAGATGGCTGCAGGTGAGAATAAGTATAGAATACACTGAGGAAGGAGCAGCACCTCAATGTTCAGAGCTTTCAAAAAGATTCTATAAGTGAGTTGAGAATTTGTTTGTTCATTTGAGCAGTAGGGCTAAAAGGAGAAAGTAAATTTTTTTAACTCAGAATGCTTGAATGCTACTCTCCTCTTTAACCTTTACTGTTGCTTTGAAATATTTTACCTTTTCCATTTTAAAGAATTTGGACAAATCTTCAATATTAAGAAAAAAATAAAACAAGTCTAGTTTTCAGATTAAAATTTAAATAGATTTTTCTCTCAAAATACACATTTAAAATCTGTTTTGGTTTCAATTTTAAATTGAGAATTGTGCAAGACATTTGGAAACTATAAATGCTAATAGATCAGTTTTCATCTGCACATTAATCTACGTTTTCTTGATCCAGTCAGTTTGTATCCAAAGTCTGCCCAAAATTAATTCTAGCAAGAACTCAACTTACAACTGAAAATTTGGAAACTAATGAATAGCAGAGAATTTAGGAGTAGAATTGGAAAAATAATTGGTGAATATCCCAGATGACAAAACTAGATTTTCTTTTTTTTTCTTTTTTTCTTGTGGAGGTAAGATGAAGTTAGCAGCATATATCTAGAAATAAAGTATTATATATAAAGAAATGATATAAAAAGAAATAAATTTTTTCTTAGAAGGGATATGAAGAGCTGAAATTTGATATTGTATCATCAGTCTGTTAAACATAAGAGGATAAAAGAGTACTCAGGGGAAGGCTAAGAGTGTGTAAGAGGAAGTAGAAGGGGAGGAAGAGAAGGAGTAGAGAGAGTAGAGGCGGAGTGAAGGAGTAGGAAAGTAGGAGGAAATGATGGAGGTAGAGAGAGGGAGTGCAATGGAAAAAAAGCAGAATAGACTGATGAGTGATGATATAAGTGTATGTATAAGATATTGACTTTTGAATGATGGAGTATAAATGTAAAACTGCATTTTATTGTAATAATTTAAGGTATATGTTTATTGAATTGTAAAAGTGGTGGAGGAAAAAATAAAAAACTTTTTGGAAAAAAAACTTACAACTGAAAATTGAACTGACTTTGTCTTACCTACCTACGCTTCTTTTACAAACCCAGCCGGTCAAGGATAAACAACTCACATTTTCAAAAGTACCTTTCTGTTGCATTCGGGTGCAGATGAAAAAATCTTGTTCATAGGAATCTTTACTACAATTTAGAAGTACAAGATAAGCAAGAATGAGCAATGTTTAAACAGCAGTAGGTTAAAAATGAAATACATATTTAAAAACACAAAAACAAATTCAGTAGGACTGAGGCACATTTGCTGAACAAAATACAGTAATTTCTAGCTTTTTAATATTTTATTATTGTGTTGAAATTTGATAACATATTGACTTTAAACTTCACACAAAAAGTGATTTTAGTGATTTTAAACTTTATATGTTTAGTGCAATACCATCTAGCCGATAAATGATCAGCAGAAAAGTTATATCAATTACATTTTATCAAAAACACAAATGTTTTAAAATGTTTTATATTGTTTTATATTTATAAACATTAAATATCAAATATTTCCTCATCAAAACTGTTTCAACTGAGAGTGTGACTAATTCAAAATCATACACAGGTTTTCCATGTAGACCACAACATGGGTTCAAGTTCAATCTTGATCAGTACATTACTCTGGTACAGTAGAACCTTTGTATTTGTATTTGTTTATTTGTCAAGCATATATGATTATAAGCAAAGTATAAACAGTAAAACATGATTGAATATATATGTAATAGTATAAGCATGAATAAGAGTAAAAGAGGTATGAATGTATGGGTACATTAGGATAGGAACGGTAGGCATGATTGTGCGCTTAGGCCTCTGGTCACAAACACTTCTGACCATGACCAAATTGAGTTCCGACCCAAAAATTCACATTTTTTTTCCGTGGGCGATTTTCCCTTCTGCGCCATTTTTTTTGTAAGCATCAAATTTCCAAAATTAGGTTCGGGTCATGACCAAATCGGTTTGCGACCAAAGTTATGGGACAAATTATGGTCGTGACCAGAGGTTCTACTATATGTGTATGTATGAAAATCCAAAAGGAGATTAATCAGCATGAAATCCTGCTCCTATTTGCTGTCACTTTTGGAAAGTAATCAGTTAGCTGTCTTGTATAAGAATTCTGTGCTTTCTCTCCCCCCCCCTCCCTTTCCTCTCACATAACAGGCCGTCAGGAAAAGTAGGATTCTTGGTTCCTTGTGCAGGCTTTTGCAATTAAAAAAAGACTTTATGAAATTAAACTAGGTTTACATATTTGCTGGATGATTTCACTTTGCTGATTTTTGTCTTAACTATAATACAAAACAGCATTTAACAAATAAGGGAGTGGAGGGAGAGGCTGACTGAGGACATGAGATTGTGGGAAGCTTATCGCCATTCCTACCCAATCTATGAACAATAGCCAGGGGTATTGGGGGATCATAGGATCTGAAATCAAACACACCTGGATCATACTTGTTGCACAAGTTAGCATACACCATAATCTGTACATATGGCTGATTCCTAAACCTTTTAAAAAATCAAAACAATGAAAGCATTAAAATAATCTATTTAAAAATTGTGGAAGTTTGTGAAAATATTTTAAAAGTTTTTAAAATATTCATTGCTGGTAAGGGTGGGTGTATGGGCTGAAAGGACAAAAATAATTAATTTTCTAAAAAGCCACGAAGAACCTTGTTGAGTCATGGGAAGGAAGAGACTTGAGACAGCTCTAAGACAACAGCTCTTTATTAACTATGTACAAGATCCAGCAAAGAGCCAGGCTGACAGCTTCTCCTTTTATAGGGAGCTGTCAGATGGCTTAGCCAATCAGCGGTCTCCATTTTCCTGCTTGAATACCTGGTTACCTTGGAGTAACCAGGCAGTCTCAATATACAACAACCTCTTTAACCAAATACAAATCAGAGACATGATTTGTGATGTGTACATTCTCTTATATCTAACAAACCAATTAATACAGTAAAATCACAAGACCACTTTCCTGTGAAAAACTAGCATAATTAATTTCAATTGAGGCAATTTATATTATACGCCCAGGGAGTAGGGCGGCATATAAGAGCACTAAATAAATTAATTAAATAAATAAATAAAAGATAGTGGAAAGAGCCTAACACCTATCATGTATTTAATTCACGTTTGCCATTGACATATTATAGCAATAGCACTTAGACTTATATACTGCTTCATAGTGCTTTACAGCCTTCTCTAAGCGGTTTACAGAGTTCAGCATATTGCCCCCAACAATCTGGGTCATTTTACCAACCTCAGAAGGATGGAAGGCTGAGTCAACCTTGAGCCGGTGAGATTTGAACAGCTGAACTGCTGAACTAGCAGTCAGCTGAAGTAGCCTGCAGTGCTGCACTCTAACCACTGCACCACCTCGGCTTTTGTTTCTTAAAATGGTGCAAGATTTTTTTTTAAAAAAGACTTGCTTCCCTGTAACTACAGGTCTTCAATCAATCACCTGTGAATTCACATACGTAGAAAACTATACTTATGCATAACTCCATTTGCAACCTTCTAGAGCAGCGGCCCCAGCCTTTTGGGCACAAGGGACCGGTTCCATGGAGAGAGGTTTTTCCGCAGACTGGAGGGGACATGGTTTCATGTAGGGACAGATGGGACTCTGCTTGTTTTCACAGACTGGTTTCTGGCATGTCACAGATCAGAGCCGGTTCATACCTGAGGGTTGGGGACCCCTATTTTAGAACCTACAGAGTTATTTAGTGGAAGACCTACCCCATGTGTAACATTTGAATGAATACAATTCCCATAAAACTCTTTCCCTTCCTAAAATTAATAGAGCAGATCTGAAGGAAGTTATCTGTTTTCACGAGTCTAAGAAGACTGAAAAGGCTGTAAATTTGTAGAAATTGACAGATAGCAACTTGAAGACCTGTAATAACAGTTAAATAATTAGTTCTTCATTGTACTCTCTGATTTATATGCACAACTAAGAACATGCTTCTTAGCTGGATAAGACCTGATTGTTTTAAAGTAACCAAACAGAGAATAATCCTTTTGCCAGGTTTCATCGCTATGGAAATAATGATTCAGTCTGTAATACTGAAAGAAGAGTAAAATTCAGGTAGCCATTTGACAAAACATAAATGACAATACTGTATCCTGGAGAAAGCTGCCAATGCCACAATCTCTCTTGCAGATTTAGTGTTGAACAAAAGAGAACAGTTCCAGATGAAAACACCGCATCCTTTAGAAAGTCTTGGAAGGCATTTGAGAAGCCAGGATTAAAATAATAGAATGTTGTATAGTTCAGCTAAAGCATGTGAATACAACAGACATTAAAAAATACTGGTTTTTCAATACTATTGTGGAACTGGTAAAAATAGTAAGCAATAATATATCTTGACTTAAATGAAAGGTTTTGGAAGAAATAGTAGTTTTGGAAAAAAGGAAAAGTATAAATGGTAAATAGGTTGAAGCAAAATCTTCTGAACAGTATGCTCAGCTGCTCCTTTTTGGAGGGAAAACCTTCTGACATAATTCTGCATATGATTTAGAAATGACAAGGCATCTTGAAGTGGAGATAGCCCAAAACTCAATATGGTAAACCATAAAATAGTTATTATAACTCAAGAGATTATGGAAATCTTTTTATGGATTAGAGAAATTTATGGATCAAGCAGTTGAGAGTGACAGTGGGAAATCTGTGCCTTCAGATTTTCAAGATTCTGTAAATGTAGCCTTACAATAAATTAAAATTAGTTCAACTAAATTCAAAGCATTTTAGGGTTTTTTTAAAATCTTAATGCACTAAATTATACAGCTGTTGAATAGATGAATCTGTTTTGGGATAAATGGTTGGAACAGATGGCTTTTTGTAGAATTATTATCAGAAATTAATAACAGGATTCTTTTATAAGATATCCAGCTCCAGGAGTTTAAAAAGGCCCTTAAAACATTCCTTTATTAAATGTTATTCCAAGAACAACAAGCCTATGAGGTAGATCAGGGCTGTCAAACTTGCGGCCCACGGGTCGGATGCATCACGTGCTGGCCATGCCCATGCCCAATTTAGCGAAAGGGGGAAAAGTCCCAATAGGTCTCGTGACACCGCCATGACAATGTAAGTTTGACAACTCTGAGGTAGATAAAGCTGAGAAGCCCAAATTAATCTATTGAGTTTATGTGTACCTGAAATTAAATTTTCCTGGTCTTAGTCCTTCATCACAAATGTAAACCTGGCCAGCATTCCGTTAGTGAAACAATTATAATTTTTCTTACCTATTTGTCCTATCAATTTGTCTCATTCCACAGTCAATCCATACATCATTCTTTAACATAGTAGTTAGCCACACCTGGAGATTAAGAAAGTTATTTCTATTACAAATAATTTGCATAGCATCAGCATAACTTCCATATGTCAACATTATTTCCACTCAGCAAAACTGGCTGAAATTATGCAGATTAAGGAGATAAATAAGGTACTCAGCGATAACAAAAAATAATTTACTGAAAACAAAAATGTATTCATTTTTTTAGAAAATGTAAAAATATATACAATTATTAATCTTTTATTATGTCTGATAATCCTCAACTGTAAATACTAAGTATTCTCTAGTCTCAGTGTTAGAAGATGGCTCTGGAAAAAAACAGATCTATTTTTAAAGAACTGATAAGAGGATGTTAAGATTTGTATACATTGAAAGGAATTTTCTCTGTTATGAGAGTCATCCCTATCACAACTTTCACCTGACAAAAGCAAAGGAACTAATTGAATGTTATTCAACACCATAACACATACCCTATTTCCCCCAAAATAAGACATCTCCTGATAATAAGCCCAATCGGCTTTTGAGTGCATGGCAATAAGGGCAAGCACTTATTTCAGGTTTCAAAAAAATATAAGACAGGGTCTTATTTTCGGGGAAACACGGTAGATCTAGTCATGTTTGAACAGTGTCATTTTTAAAACTTGTAGCAATTCTAATTAAAGGATGGGACACAAAAGATAGAGATTCAAGAATTCAGCTGCTTCCGTCAGATCATAATTCTTGAAAATTTACCTTGATTTTACTACTTTTACAGATAGTCCTCATTTAGTGGTTGCCTTCTTTAGTGACCATTCATAGCTACAATGATGATGGAAAGGACTGCAACCATTCCTCACATTTATGACCTTTGCAGGTCTGTAAAACAAAGGAAAGCTGAATAAGATCATAAGCACCGTGGCGGTTTCACTTAGCAATTGCTTTGCTAATGACTGAGTTTCTGGCTTTTGTGGTCACTAAATGAGCACTATCGACATTTTGAAAAAAACCCACAAAGGGTAGTATCTATAGCTAAGTGTTAGATATTAGGCTTAGATTAGTTTGGGAATCAATATTCCAGATAAGCTGCTTAAGATGGGAGTTTGCCATTAGCTCTTCAGAGTCAAATTAATTTAAAATAGTCTCTGAGTAGCAGTGAAGATGGGGGGAGGGGACCCAGAAACTAAAGAGATAGTACCAAGTTCTGGCACCCATGAAAAATAAACCTGACTCTAAACGTAAGACTTCATTCCTGATACATCTCAGAACAGGAAGGATTGTTCTTACAAACTTGGACTGAACAGCTTCCAGGGTATTAAATTCTGAATCCTGCAATATTAATTTTTGTGACTGCCATTATTGTTGTTGGTGTTGATGTTAAGTTGTTCCAAGTAAATCTACCTTTTGCAATTGACTGGCTGTGATTTTGTCAATGCTGATAGGTATTTCAGTGGTCTCCAGTTGTTTTGAGAGTGTACCTATTAAAGGTATCTATTACTGTTGCTGTTATCTTTGCTTTTTATTATTGTCATTTATTATATGTTATGCTTACTTTTTATTTGCACCTATATATTTGAGGTTTCTCTGTATATCTACGGTAAGATGTTTGATGTATTCTGAGTTTTCTGGCTGTAAAACCCAAATAAAGATAGTGAAGAATATTTTTATTCTGAAATTGTTATCTGTTTCTACTTCCCGTAAAGTTCTTAATTTCTTGTTCCTACAAGAGATCAAGACCCTCATAGTTTATTAGGTCAGCCTAATTCAATCTCCAGAAGCAGATTGAATTATTTCAAGAAGCTGTAAAAGGCTTCCCTATTTATCCCATGGGGAAGGCTCATTCTCCCTGGTAGTTGTACTTTCTTCAAAGAAAAATCCCCTGTATTTCATACATCTGTTCTTCTCGATGTAATATAATGATTTATACAATCTAAAAATGCCCTTCCAGTCATACATCCAAGAACACATTACCTTTTCTTCATCACTTGGATTTGGTAGTAGATCAGTTCCATGATAAGCCAGGCAGAAATTTTTTGCTCTTACCCATGTTAAGATTTTTTTTGATTCTATATAATAACAGCTATTATTCCAATACCACCATCCAAGATCTTTTGGACATTTAAGATGAATTACATCTGAAAAATAAATAGCTATGGTATATTTAAACAACTAAGCAATAAGACAAGATTTACAGAGTTTTGCTGCTGCTGTTTTATAAATACTAGTACAATAAATTGTCCTTAACCACACAGTAACATAATAAAATTGTGCATCCAATAACTCAACAATAACGTTATAACTGAAAGAAGTCAACTTTTAAAAATATTTTTGCTTAAGTTAACCTATGTCACTATAAAATCATTGTAGAGGGTTTGTTGTGGCTTGCCCACGTCCCGTGCAGCTGGTCGAGGATCCGGAGGAGCCGCGGCACTATCACCCTGTGTACCTGGCACCCGAGTCTGACAGCTATAAAGACTCAGTGCCAGAGGAGGAAGGCCAGGGTCTTCTGCACCTTCTCAGCTGGTGCAGAGTGAGTCATCAGAGGAGGCGGAGCCTTTGCTGGATGCTAGGGCTCGCAGAGCAGCCAGCAGGTGGGATTGGCTCTACAGCCGGAGGTCTCCTCGCAGGTAAAGCTGAGGGCTAATGGGCCACGCCCTCAAGCTATTTAAGACTGGTGCACTCAGCACTTGGTGCTGGAAGCAACAAATGTGATCTGCGAGCACTTCAGAGTCCTTTGCATCGGCATTCCTGTTTTGAGTTCTGTGTTTGGAAATAGCAGCTTCTGGAATGCTTATTTCTGGGATTCAAACTCGAGTGAGTTCAGATAAGAAAGACTTAATTGCGTATTTGTTTTGGACATTTGAACTTTGGCTAATAACTCATGAAGAGACGAAGGAACTTTATTCCCCGAGACTCTCTTTATGTTTGTTTCTGGACTTTAAACCCCTGCGCTTTTACTAAGCATCTTCATTAGTAAAAAGACCCCTTTAGCTTTTGTAGCAAACAGTTGTGTGTGTGTTTTTCTGTGGGTTGCTGTGCTGGGACACAACAGGGTTTAATTCCTTTATATTGAAAGTCAGGAAATCTATCTTGAAAGCTATAAAACCCGGAAGACCTCAGGAATATAATTACAGTGGTAATCTATAGGCTAGGTCACCAACGTGTGGTCCGTGGACCACTGGTGGTCCACGAGAAAATTTTGGTGGTCCCCAGAGAAATTTTTGTATTTTTGCATGTTTTATATTACCCTTGTCCTCAAGTTACTGCCCCCGAGAGCAATTAATCTGGTGTGCACGCTGGAACACAAGGCTGCACCGTCCAAATCACCCCACCCACATGCCAGCCCCCACTCTTAAGGGTGTATAATTTCTTTAGGGTTAGGGTTAGGCATGGCCTCCTCAGCTGGGCCAGCCCCACTTTCTTCGCTGGGCTGCCTCGGCTGGAGACGCAGAGTCGCCCAGCTCGGAGCTTGAGAGGTGGACGAGCCGTTCCAGCACCAGGGAAAGAAGCGGCGCAGTCACAGAACCATTCCGGTTGGGAAGGTGAGCCTGCCAGCCAGCCTAGCAGCATGAAGCACTGCCTACAAGGGGAGAGGCTGCTGAGAAAAATGGTACCCGGCATGTGTAATGGAGGTTGTGGGCATTTTTAAGCTGGCCTGGACCAGGGGAAGGTGGGGGTCGCTGATTGCTTTTTTGGAGGGGCTCGGCCATCGCCACATCCCGTGCTTTGGAATGTGCCGGGAGAGCTAAGGCCGTGGGACCTATCAGGGATTGGGACCACGTGCATCCAGCCACCTGTGGTGGGTGGACGGGCGCCTCTGGAGGCATTTGAGAATGGACAGGATGTACCGGAGTCACTCTAGGGGTGCCTGGAGCTGCTGGCAGCGAAGAGGGGGGAGAGATGTGGAAGGCACTTCCTTATTCCCAGTCCGGTTTGCAGGCTCTCGAGGAGGGCATACTGCGCAAGGTGGATGGAGGCGGGCTGGACGGGCAGGCCGAATGGACCTTAGCTGCTGCTGCGCTCTGGATTCTCTCCAAACGTGACTCCTTTCGCGTAGTCCGCAGCCAGCGCAGAACTGGGCTCTTGGGAAGGAAGGGCGGCGGCGAGGGGTGGGGATGTCAAGCGCTGCTTCGTTTGCAAATGCCTTCCTGCCCCGTCTGCAGTCCAGGGGCAAGGACTTCTATTCCGCCCCACTCCCCCCACCTAATCCAGAGGAGGCTTTCGCGCAGATCCCTTTCGCAGGCTCTCTGGGCAAGAGGGGTGCATGGTGTCCCCCCACCCACCTAGGAAGGCTGCTGTTGAATTCGCCACACAACCAACAGGACACCTGTGGCCGTTTTCCTTCCCCTTTTTGGAGGCTGGGGTGGCCCGCTCCGCCCACCCTCGTCCTGGGCTTCCTCCTGCCCTTTGCTTCCCTTTGCCTGCATTTTGCGCCCAGTTTGTTTTGGTTTTTAATGTATCCTGTGGAAATTATTACCTGCATCCTTAGGACAAGGATGCTTGTATTCGTCAGTGAAATGTGCTGGGTGCAGGGTGACGTCAGGGTAATCTTAAAATGAGGCAATCATTGCCAAGCTGTATGCTTCATTATTGTTTTGACCATTACAACAGTCCCCTGCTCTGAGGATACCGATTCTCATCCAATTGTTTTACTTATTTCTCAGACACTCTTTTTAGTTAAGTTTGATCTTGTATTTTTTTTTAAATTGTCATATTTAATGGCATCAAATAATTTGATTTTTTTTGGTTTTAGATTTGAATGGTTTCCATGATGATAATAATTTTGTTACAATTAAACATCCCTTAAAGATTTTGTTATTAAATAAGCATTTATAATTTTGTTATAATTAAATAAGCATTTACAATTTTGTTACATTAAATAGGTGTGTTTCATATTAATAAAATGGAAGTTCTCTGATCATTATTTTGCAAATGTATTTATCTTTTTAAAAAATTAATATTGGTGATCTGCGGGACTCAAAATTATGAATTAGAGTCCGTGGGATTTAAAATTATGAATTTGGTGGTCCGCGGGATTTAAAATTATGACCTTGGTGGTCCCTGAGGTCCAAAAGGTTGGGGACCCCTGATCTATAGGTATCTTATAATTCATGTTTAAAATCAGAGGGAAGTAATTCTTGTTAAACAATTCCTCACATGTAATAGCACAGCATTTTGTTTTTTTAATTATAGAAATTAATGAGTTTTAAATTATTTTACAGACCTTACGGATAACCGAAGAAAAGCGATGTTTTTATCTTATTGTGGACCCAGGGTTTTCCGACCTGCCCTGACCCTATCCAAGCCAGGCACTACCAATACAATTCCATAGGGTCAGCTAAAAGAACATCTGCAGAAGTATTTTGACCCGGCACCTTCAAAATGGGTGAGCTGGTATGAATTCGGAGAGAGGCTGCAACTAGAAGGGGAAAGTATTTCCGAATTTGAATCGGCATTGAGACAAGCAGCAACGCACTGCCAGTTCGACGCTGGTTTGGAAGATGCCTTATTGGGACAACTGATCCGAGGGGTGAGAGACATTAACCTACAGAAAAAACTGCTATCTAAGGCAGACTTAACTTTAACAATGGCCTTAGATGACGCCAGATCATCCGAGAGCTCAAGCAAGGCTGCTGAAATTCTCTGACAAAAAAAACCTTCAGTCCCTATGAAGCAAATTGCGGAAGTGCACGAAATTCAGGGGAGGTCCAGCACCGAGCGATCCAAGCCAGAAGGAGAAGGAGAAGGAGAAGGAGAAGGAGAAGGAGAAGGAGAAGGAGAAGGAGAAGAAGAAGAAGAAGAAGAAGAAGAAGAAGAAGAAGAAGAAGAAGAAGAAGAAGAAGAAGAAGAAGAAGAAGAAGTTGTTTTCAGACTCGACCAATGGCAAGGCCGCATATTAACACCGTGTCCCAGTTGCGGAGGCCAGCACCTTCGAGCATCCTGTTGTTTCAGGGATGCGGTGTGCCACAAATGTGGAAAATTCAGCCACATAACAAAAGTCTGCAAGGCGCCACGTTTTCCTCCTAGAGGGATGGGCAGAAACTACTATCAAGGTGAGCCCAGGCGAGAGGACAGGAGTCAGAACAGGCGTCCCAGTAACCAGTATCAACAACTGGGGGTTAACTACATCCGAGTTAACCAAGTGACTGAAGATGACAGCCCACAAATCTGTACCACAGTGGCTGTAGAAGGATCGCCCTGTGAGATGCAGATCAATACGGGCTCATCTATAACAATAGTGTCCTGGGAGACTGCAAGGAAAGCCATGCCAAACCTCTCCCTGGGACAGCTGACAACACAGAGAGTAAAGATTGCAGACTGCCAAGGGAATCGGATTCCGGTAATGGGGACCAAACGAGTGCGTGTGAAATATGAGGACCAGGAAGCAAGCCTTCCCCTGACGATTGCCCGGGACCACATTCCTAGCCTATTAGGGTATGACTGGTGTAGAGTGCTACAAATAAAACTGATCCGAGATGAAAAGGCCATCAACGCAACGATTGTGGACGGCTGTGACGACCTGCTGCACGAATAACAGGACGCGTTTGATCCATCATTGGGCAAGTACGTGGGCACCCCTATCTCTTTTAGTTTAGACCCAAGGGTTCAACATATTAGATTAAGACCCAGGAAAGTCCCTTTTGCATTAATACTCTTAATAGATAAAGAAGTAGATAGATTAATAGCTCAGGGAATTTTAGAGCCTGTGGACCACACAAAATGGGAAACTCCAATAGTGCCAGTGTTGAAAACAGTGGGTCTGTGCACATCTGCGCTGACTATAAATGCACATTAAATAAAGCATTGCAACAAAGTGCATACCCGGTACCAGTAATGCAGCATCTATTACACACGCTGGGCCCGGGCACCATTTTTGCGAAGCTAGATCTCGCGCAAGCGTACCAGCAACTTCCGGTCAATCGCGAGACTGCATTAGCCCAAAAAAATAGTGACCCACCGCAGGGCTTTCAAATGTATTAGACTACAATTTGACGTTAGTGTAGCCCCAGGAATTTTTCAGGGAATAATGGAACGAGTATTGAACAAGTTACCAGGGGTCATTCCATATTTTGATGATGTGTTAGTAACCGCAAAAGACAAAGCCCAACTGAGGGAGAGACTGTGAGAGGTGCTCTCGCGTTTCAGAGCGGCAGGGTTAAGAGCCAAAGCCAGTAAATGCCAGATAGGGGTCTCAGAAGTGGAGTTCTTGGGGTACCGGATAGATGGATCCAGACTGCACCCCACCAAAAGCAAGCTTAGGGCCATCAGAGAGGCTCCGGTGCCCACCAACAAGACCGAACTGAAAGCATTTTTAGGACTACTGAACTTCTACAGCATGTTCCTGAAAAATAAAGCTACTGTCGCAGAGCCCTTGCACAAGTTGCTAGCAAATAACACACCATGGGTTTGGGGGTCAATACAAGCACGGGCATTCCAAGCGGTGAAAAATCTCCTGGTGCAGGACAGTTTTTTGATGCTATTTAGTGAGACCTTGCCTGTGGTGCTGGTGTGTGATGCATCTCCTTATGGGGTGGGGGCTGTGCTCAGTCATAGACTTCCGGACGGTCAAGAAGCCCCCATTGCCTATTTCTCAAGAACACTGTCAAGCACGGAGAGGAACTATGGCCAAATTGACAGGGAAACCCTGGCTTTGGTTGCCGGGATAAGACGTTTTCATGAATACCTGTATGGCAGACACTTTGAGCGGGTCACTGACCATCAGCCCTTATTAGGGCTACTAGCGGCAAACAAGCCCACACTGGACGCAATGCCGTCTAGAATGCTGAGATGGTCCTTATTTCTTAACGCTTATTCCTACTCGTTAACATACAGACAGGACAGGAACATGGGAAACACGGACGCGTTGAGCCGCTGCCCCCTGCCAGATCTAGTGGACGACCCCACTCTGGGCCTTCCTATTTTTTTGATAGACATTGGCAAACCAGGACTAATAACAGCAAGAGACATTGCAGCCGAAACAGCAAGAGACATGGAACTCCGCACCATTATGAACTGGGTGAAGAGGGGGTGGCCTCAAGGGCCAGTGAAACCCAACCTCCAACCCTATGCGAAACGTCAGCATGAAATGGCGGTACAGGAGGGGTGTCTATTATGGGATGATAGGGTCCTCGCTCCTCTGTCGCTACGAGAGGATATTCTAAGGGCTCTACGTGAGGGACACCCAGGGGTGGTCAGAATGAAGATGCTGGCACGGAGCTATGTGTGGTGGCCCAGCATGGACAAAAGCATAGAAGACTGGGTCGCAGGGTGTACTCCGTGCCAGGAATCGAGAGCATTACCTCCAAAATCCCCTACCAATCAGTGGGAACAACCCAGGGCCCCATGGTCACAAATACATTTGGATTTCGCAGGTCCATTTCACGGGCAAACATTTTTGATAGTAGTCGATGCTTATTCTAAGTGGTTAGAGGTTGTATTAATGCATAGTACTACTACAGAAGCGGTTATAAAAGTCCTGAGGAAATTATTTGTAATGCACGGCCTGCCGGACGTATTATTTATTTATTTATTTAGCGATTCTTATATGCCGCCCTACTCCCTGGGGACTCAGGGCGGCTGTTGTGTCCCAGCACAGGAACCCCCAGAAAGGACACGCACACAACCATTTGCAAAAGAAATCAAGGAGTTTTACTAATAAATATTCTTAGTAAAAAATCAGGGTTTTCTAAAGTCCAGAAACAAACAGAATGAGAGTCTTGGTGAATATTATCTTCATGAGCTTTTTAGCCAGAGTTCAAATGTCCAAAACAAAGCTGGCAATTACTTCGTTCTTATCTCGTTACTCACTGGAGTTGGCAGGAATCCAGGAATCCAAAGCAAAGGAGATGATATTTCCAAATACAGAACTCAGAGCGGGAACAAAGATGTCTTGAGTGCTAACAGAACACAGTTGTTGCTTCCAGCAACAATTCAGGTGTGCTCCAGGACTTAAATAGCCTGAGGGCGTGGCCAATTAGCCCTCAGCTTTACATGCAAGGAGACCTCCGTCTGTAAAGCCATTCCTGTCTGCTAGCTGCTCTCCGTGCCCTAGCATCCAGCAGAGGCTCCTCCTCTTCTGATGACCCATCCTGCACCAGCTGAGAAGGTGCAGAAGGCCCTGGCTGGGCTTCCTCCTCTGGCACTGAGTCCTCCTCGCTCTCAGACTCAGGTACCAGGTACACGGGATGATAGTGCCGTGCCAGTCGGCTCTGGAACCTCCGGATCACTACCAGCTGCGCTGGACGCGGACAAGCTACAACAGCGGCGTACAACATGTGCAAGAACAGCTATAATACGATAAAAATACAATAATAAAATAGCAATTTAAAAGAATAAAAACAACACAAGCAATACATACATGGGGGAGACCAAGATATTCAATGCTATTAGTCTCAGACAACGGCCCACAACTAACTTCAACAACATTTGAGGGGTTCTTAGCAAAACTAGGAATTAAGCACACATTGATAGCTCCTTACCAGCCGAGCTCGAATGGATTGGTTGAGAGGGCGGTTCAAGCCACAAAGGAGGCCCTGGGCAGAGTCAAACCGGGAGACTGGCAGGCCCGCATCAACAAACTGCTAATAGCACAACACATAACACCAAGCATGGTCACAGGGAAAAGCCCTGCCGAGCTTCTAATGGGCCGCAAGCTCCGGTCCACACTCAACAGGCTGCACCCAAGCTATTCAAATAACAGGGAAACATTGAATATGGCGCAAATCAAAACTTTTAAAATAAACGATCACATTTATGCTCGAAATCACACAGCGGGTCCCCTATTGCTACCAGGGAGGGTCCTGGAAATAACAGGACCAAAATCATATATAGTGGGTCTAGGGCAGTGATGGCGAACCTTTTTTTCCTCGGGTGCCGAAATAGTGCGTGTGCACGCTATTGCACGCGCGTGCGTGCCCACACCCATAATTCAAAACCCCTCACTTGCCCCACCCCCCTGCACATGCATGTGTGACTCCCCCACTCCCCCGTTTCCCGCCTTCCAGTGGGCCCGGTGGGCCCATTTTTCACCCTCCCCAGGCTCCAGAGGCTTTCTTGGAGCTTGGGGAGGGCGAAAACACTCCCCCCACCACCCTGGGGGCCCTCTGGAGGCCAAAATCGCCCTCCCAGAGCCTCCGCATGAGCCAAAAATCACCTGGCGGGCACACACATGCGCACTGGAGCCAAGCTAGAGTAATGGCTCGTGTGCCGGCAGATATGGCTCTGCGTGCCACCTGTGGCACCCGTGCCATAGGTTCGCCATCACTGGTCTAGGGGATGGCAGAAAATGGCGGCGGCATGTGGACCAATTACGAAACCGCCGCCCATTAAATGCCGACTGGGAGGAAGGCCCAATTTCTAACAGTGTCGGAGCCGGAACACTTAGCTTTTGATCCGGAGGCACCACCAAGCGACGAGGAGGAGTCTGGTTCGGCTAAATCCAACATCGCCATCGAGCCATTCCAGAATAATCCAGAGGGAGCAAGAGAGAGAAAACAGGTCCTCTCTGGCTCCGTCCGACGCCCCAACTGAACTGCGCAGATCAACTAGACCTGTTAAGCATCCTACGTATCTAAATGATTACGTATGTTAATGTATGCACAGGGCTAAGGGAAAAGGGATGTTATGTTTTGAGGAACTGGGGGAAGTTTTCACTCCAGTCCGACAAGGAACTGGAGCAGGTAAAATCTTATTGGCTCCCTGTAAATACGGGCACTCTACTTAAACCCCTCCCTGCCACGATCCAAGCTTTTGCTGTAGTTGCTCACTAGCATGTAATAAAGAGCTGAAGTCACAAGCCTCGCCTCCTGACTCTCATTGCTGAGATGTAACAAATATGTTATTGTACTTGGGTCATTAAAGTCAACTTAAGAAAGCAGGACAGTAAATAACTTACTACCAAACTGGTTACTTAAATGAAATTCTCCACAGGGATTGTATAAAGGGAAGAAAAGTAATTGACATTAGACAGGAAGTTGTCAGGGTCCCACTTCAACTATTGATTCTTCCTCAGTCATACTTTGGTGCAGATTTTAGTGTTCTGATAAACTGGAATATCACAATAATATTAAAATAAAACATTACACTCAGGGGTGGGTTCTGGCTTACCTCGCTGCCGGTTCGCTTCCTCCCTCGTCGCGTGGGCGTGCATGTGTTGCACGCCACATGGATGCACTTCGTGCACACACGGACAAATGCACAATGCTGAAAACTCAAAAAACAAGATGGCACCGCCTATGGTGCTGAGAGAGCCAGTTTGGGGGCGTATCCAGCCGGCCATCTCTGCCGGTTCTGCGAGTGGGGGGAAATTCCCACTACTGGTTCTATAGAACTGGTCCGAACCGGCAGGAACCCACCTCTGATTACACTGGATATTTGTCAGCAATGCCCCACTGTACTTTAAACTGGATGCCCAGAGAGTCTCTATGAAAAGAATCTAATACAAATCTAAAGCAGCAGTATGCAAAAATGGGGTGGGGATGGAGACAGTGACTGTTCAGAGCAAATAATACTATGCCAGGTCCTTGGAAAGGACTCGATAAGCGGACGAAAATACCAAATCCAGTCTGAATAACTGGCTGACTGTGCAACAGACAATAATAATTTAAACTATAAGAAACTTTCAGACTCTTAAAGTGATAGAAGTGAAGGATGGTGGAAGGATTTTTCTTTTCTTTAAAACAGAGATATTTTTCAATAAGATTATTTTTATCCTGCCTATGTATCTATGTTTGTCCATATAAACACAAGGTGGTGAGTGTCACCACCATGCATTGGTGACACTCTATTGTCCCCACAACAACGCTGTGAGGTTGGGCTGAGAGATAACAGTGGCCCGAAGTCGTCTGTCTGTCTGTCTATCTGTTTATCATCTTTTAAGGTACTATCATCCAACTGGGACATAAACCTGGATAATATGCAGCAAATAGTGAAATAAAAAGTTTAACTAAATTAAAGCAAGAACGGTTTTCATGTATATTACACATTATACAACAAGGCCAATACAAATATTAAGAGCATAGTTTCTAAAGCTTACATATGAATTGAGATCAAAGAAAGGGGAACTTTAAAAAATCAAATAAAGTATTCTTTTAAGAGATCATTTCTTCTTTTTTTTCTTTTTTTGTTTTTCCTTGTTATTTTTAATATTTATAAACAATAGTATAGTGGAGAGTTTGTTACTAAAGAATATGTGTTTCTTTTTTCCTTTTTTGATGGTAGACTGATATTTTAATGACAATGTTAAGAAAAGTGAAAGGCTGAGAACTGAGGCCACATAGAAAAAGAATGCAATATCAAAGTGGGAATAAGAGCCACGGTAGCGCAGTGGTTAGAGTGCAGTACTGCAGACTACTTCTGCTGATCACCGGCTGCCAGCAGTTTGGCAGATCGAATCTCACCAGGCTCAAGGTTGACTCAGCCTTCCATCCTTCCGAGGTTGGTAAAATGAGGACCCAGATTGTTGGGGGCAATATGCTGACTCTGTAAACCGCTTAGAGACAGCTGTAAAAGCACTATGAAGAGGTATATAACTCTAAGTGCTATTGCTATTGCTAATAAGAAAAGCAATATACTGATATGTGGGGAACAAACCAAAATAATTAGTAAAAAAAGAATTCAATATTTGAATAGTGTGAAAGCAATATAAAGGGAAATAAGGAGAAGATAGATGGTTTGTGAAGAAAAATGTTTTGTGTAGATTTAGTGAGCTCGAGATAGAAAAGCATATACAAGAAAAGTAGTGATCAGGCATTTGGAAACCCAAGTGGAATATAAAGACAGAACTAAGAGTCAGAACATTAGTGCACTTGAAAGCCAGTGGTTTTGTTGAAATCACCATAAGGGAGTTTTCCAGAAAATAACTAAAGATCAAAAGCAAAGACAAAGAGAAGAATTTTCCTCTGTGAAATAAATTTCAGCTACATCAGAAAAAGCAGTTTAAGATAGTTATCTTAGAAGCCTGAAACAACGGGGATAATTAACACCATCAAAATAAGCAGAAGTGTTGCAGTTGAGCCCTTTTCACTTCTTTTACTGAATAAATGCCAGTTTCGTGTAGGGGACAGGTGCTAGATTACATGAAGTTCAAAAAGGTGTACAAAAAACAGCAGCAACATCAAACTGGCATAAACTAGAAACAAAGAATGCAGCAAAGAATAGCAATGGAAGGGGATATTTGTAGCTCAGGGTTCCCCCTTCTGATATATTTATAGAAGAGAGAGAGAAAATTAAATTGCGTACCTTGTTGACAATCGTTTTTAATGTGGTTTTCATTACACTGGTCATTTTCTGCACACTGTCCATTTAATGGATTGCAACTTTCACTTCCATTGCAGCTGCAATCCATGCCACACTCTGCACCATAAAAACGCAGTGCACATGCTGCCAGAAAATGTTTAAAAATTAATTGTCCCAGAATAATAATTATAGTGTTATACTCTCTCCCCACAAGTTTTATAACAGGCATAGACACCAAAATACTCAAAGGGTGAAAGGAAAGACTCTTGAATTATCATAAATTTCCATTTTCATGAAGTAGCCACAAGTGGAGACGGTCCTGGGCCTGATTCATTTGTTGCTTTTTGCAAATCTAAGAGATTGTTTAAAGAAGGTATCTCTTCCTGCATGGCTTTTCTCCACGGCACAGCACTTCTCTATAAGTGCTAACCCCAGTTCGTAGGCTCCACTCTATGACTTTAAGTAATTAAATTAGTTTGGCTTACCCTGGTGCCTGCAATTGAAAAAATCCTGCCTTGACTTTAATAAGTTGATGGTCCCATCTTTTAACTCCTGAGGGGCCCACAGAGTAAACAAACAGCTGTTGTTATTGCATTCCTTTCAATGAGAATCTTCTATTGTGTGCCTGTTTATTCATTTGTAATCCCATCCTCTAAAACAATTTATTTCCTTCTCGTTAGTCAATCCAGTACCCGGGTGAGCATTCCAATGGATGGAAGAATGAGGTAAAGGGCTACAAGATCTGCCCTACAAATCTGATTTATGAGTTGAATTCTGGAGATTGCTCTTGTTCCTTGAGTGCATTGCAACAAGGAAGAGCCTCCCCTGCCCACCCCAGTGCTGTGAATATACTTGGGAATATTTTATTAATAAACATTATTTAAAGTTTGCTGATGTCCTTGATGTATCCCCTAGTATTCTCATAGTTCGGTACCTGTCCTGCAATTCTAAATTAAGCACTGACACACAAATTAGTAGCAATAGATGCTATGCTAGATCAATGTTGAAACAAGAAGTGGAAGACTATTGTCACAATGTGGTTCTAGAAAAGAGCAATTGTGAAATTTGATTTGTGATCATGTATTCCTAAATATCTTAAGTCTATTTCCATCTTCTCCACACCATTTGAGTTGGGTGAGTCCCTAGTCTAAACTTGCGCTGACTGCTACATCGATTCTTCATGTATAACATCCAAAATGGTCCATTGCAGCCTTCCTCCCAAAATCTATATAAACTACGACAAAGCTTAGCATGAAGTCAAGCAGAGAATTTTTGACTCTTTTCTCTGCTAACACTAGCTCATCTATCAGCCTTTCACTATCCCCAAAAACTTCTAATACATATTTGTGGGGATGCTCATGTTGGCACTCTTTACCATCAATAGTATTGACTCGGAAATTCAATAATATTCTCTGTCCAGAACATTTATGTATATGTTCAGCACTGAAATTGAATCAGTTGCACATGTACTTTTCAAATGCCCTATTACCTTTGGAGGGCAAAGTTAATCTCTCATCTAATCACAAATTATTTGGACCGATCCCAGCAGGCAAACGTGTGCTTCCTATTAAATGACCAAGATTTTAAATGGGCATATTTTTTTGTCACAGCAACGACTTGGGCTTACTTTACGTTATATAAATTATGATTCATGTTGTGGTAGTATATTAATGCTCAAAATAAAATTCTAAGTAAACGTCCAATGTGACACACATACCAGTTTTCAAATACGCTGTATAGAAAGTTGCATCGTTACCAATGACAAGCACCAATCGTTTTGCAAGTAATGTTATATAAACAGTACTTATTCTCTGAATTCCGGTACAATGTTTTCCTTCAGTTCTACAATGTTGAAAGGCTTCAGTTAACGATGTGTGGTTGACTGATTTACTGTCTTTGGTAAAGCCAGCAAGAAAATAGCCATCAAATTTACGGAAATCCTTTGTTTCTACAATATGAACAAATTGATTTGGAAAATTAACCATGTTGCCTATAGCAAATTTTAGTCAAGTAAGTGATTCCTTAAATATTTTAATCTTGGATTGCTTTTATCACACATTCAGGAATATGTACAATTACTCTAAGGCAAGATGATTTTAGGGATAAGATTTAAACAACCATGGCAAATTAGATGTTAGATTATATCTAGAGAGGTACCGTATTTTTCGGAGAATAAGATGCACCTTTTTACCCCCCAAAAGAGGGTCAAAAACTGGGTGCGTCTTATACACCAAATGGTGCATTTTTGGGGGGGAGGGAGTTGATGCGACCCTGCCTTAGTCACCGCCGCCGCCGGAGCACATGGCCGCTGCTGCCACAACCAACGACGCCGGCGGAGCGCATGGCCGCCGCCGCGCAGGGATGTTGCCACCACAGTCGCCGGAGCGCATGGACGCCGCCTCCGCCGGAGCGCATGGACGCCGCCGCACAGGGACGCTGCCGCCACAGCCACCACACCGCATGGACGCCGCCTCCGCCGGAGCGCAGGGCCCCCGCTGCCGCCGGAGCGCAGGGACGCTGCCACCACAGCCGCCGCTGCCCCCCCTTGCAGCCCCCACCCCCAACGTAGGACCCGACGCCGATGAAGTCGGTGGGGGGGGTTGTGCAGTAGTGGCGGTGGCAGCTCGCTTCGGGTAGCGGCGGGGACGCTGGCTGGGACAGCGGTGGGGGCGGGGACAGCGGCAGCGGCTGGGACAGCGGCTGGGACAGCGGTGGGGGCGGGGACAGCCCCCACCACTGTCCCAGCCGGCATCCCCGCCGCTACCCGAAGCGAGCCGCCACCGCCGCTACTGCCCAAACCCCCCCCACCGCCTGAAGCCTGCTCCCGAGGCACCGCTGCTGCCGTCTGAAGAGAGCTGACAGGTGAGAACTTTTTAAAGGGTTTTTTTTAAGGGTTTTTTTTAAGGTTGCCAAGTGGAGGAGGAATTCTGGGAGTTGAAGTCCACAAGTTTGAAGACCCTTGCACCCCCTTGGCAAGTTTAAGCCTTGTGGACTTCAACTCCCATTCCTGAGCTAGTATGACTGGAGGAGGAATTCTGGGAGTTGAAGTCCACAAGGCTTAAACTTGCCAAGGGGGTGCAAGGGTCTTCAAACTTGTGGACTTCAACTCCCAGAATTCCTCCTCCAGTCATGCTAGTTCAGGAATTGGAGTTGAAGTCCACAAGTCTTAAAGCTGTCAAGTTTGAAGACCCCTGGGTTAGGGGCTAGGGGTGCAAGGGTCTTCAAACTTGGCAAGACTTTTTACAACCATGTACACTTTTTACAAACTTCAAACTTGACAGCTTTAAGACTTGTGGACTTCAACTCCCATTCCTGAGCTAGCATGACTGGAGGAGGAATTCTGGGAGTTGAAGTCCACAAGTCTTAAAGCGGTCAAGTTTGAAGTTTGTAAAAAATGTACATGGTTGTAAAAAGTATTCTGCTACACTGGTATTTTATTAAATAATATATTACTACACCATTTGGTTCAGAATACTTTTTTCCTTGTTTTCCCCCTCTAAAATCTAGGTGCGTCTTATACTCCGAAAAATACGGCACATGGTTTTGATAAAACCTATGATCAAACTCGTGATTTTAATAACAATAATAGAAACAGAAATTCAAACATTGCAACTTCTTCTGGCACAAAAACTGCAATCGTGACTATGTCCGTATGCCAAATTGCAAAAGGAAGAAATTCATAAATATGTTGGCACTATTTAATTTTTAAATAAAAGGGGCTCAAAGCTGAATACTAGATACAAAGATATAAACTTGAGTCAAGTTATAGTGAGATGAGAGGAAAACATGTTCTCTGCTACTATTTACAAATTAAGAATGAAATTGGATTCTAGATTAAGAGAATAATGAGGAAATATGGTTTCTTCAACACCATGATGAAAGAAAATGGAAAAAAACAAAAACAATCATAACCAACATTAACAACATTAATGTAAAAACTTCAGTAACAGAGTATGGTAAACAATAAGCATTTTGTGACAAATAGCAGGAAAGCAATTTGCAATGGTGGGTGAGAACCTGGCATCAGCCTATATATGTAATCCTCCCTTAGCAACTGGAAGGGATATCAAGGCTCAATTGTTAAGCACTGCAGTCACTACATAAAAAATCACACAAGTGTGATGGGCTTACAACCTCACTTCTCTTCCAGTTTGTTAAGTTAAATATCATGTGACCATGACTTATGATTTTACTCCTGCCTTGTCTATTATTTCTGCTTGTTGCAAACCAGTTGTGAAAGACACAAATGACAATCACATGATTGTAGGACACTGCAACATTCATAAATGCACGGACGTTGCAAAGCACTGAAGGGTGATCATGTGATCCCAGGATTCTGCAACAGTCGTAAAGGATTGAAAAGACTATTTTTTATGCTGCCGTAATTTTGAACAATTGTTAAATAAGGCATTCAGTAAGCAAAGAGCACCTTAATTTGAATACACCAGGAAGATCAGTGATTTACTCAGAGTAGGGCTGATTTAGGGCTCAAGCTGTTTTTATTTTGATTGACATAGGAGGAACACTTGAAAAGGACAACTCCTTGGTAGTGTTCCAAGGTATTGGGTGGGGTGAGGTGGGATAACAAAATCCCAATATAGGCTCACAAACATTTGTATGAGTGGAAGAAAGAAAGGAAGAAAGTGTATACAGCTCAAACTGAGCATAACAACTTAAAGAAAATTGTCTTCAAGTATATTTGTTAGTCTGATTGTCATTTTAATAATCTTGTAACTCTGATTTATGATCTATGACATATCACTTGTTTGTATGTATACTGAGAGCTTCTGCACTGGAGACAAATCATCTTACCTTCTTCTCTTCTTTTGCAAATCCATAAATTTTTCCAGATGCATCCAGTTCCTGTCAGTGAACCTTTAGGAACAGTGAGATATACACAGCACTTCCAAAAGATTGACCATGATTTCTTATATAACCTTGATTTCAAAGCAATTGAGAATAAAATAAAGTAGCTCAGAAAAACCTCAAGCTTGTGATGCAACAAGGAAAATTGCAGTTCTTCTAAATTTTCAGTCATGAAAATATAATATATACAAGTATATATTAAAAGGATAATAAAAAGATAATATATATACACAGAGCTAGGGGGGAGAAAATGTTCTCAATAAAACAAGGAGTATAAGTTAGAGTTCACTGAAATTTAAATTAAATTATTTAGAAAAACTATTTGATTAAGGCCTATTATGATGTAAGTATTTAACTTACCATTCTATATCTAAATCTGAAGCATTAGTGTATGACCATCGCACATGGGTACAAAATTTAATCCCATTAAGACCAATCCAATAAGTTCCACTGGGCAATACAGATAGAAGGAATTTCTTACGAGAGATAGAAATTGAAGAATATTTATTTTTTTGAAACACTGAATATTAGTTTTAAAAAAATCTCAAAATGTGATCAAGAGTGTTATTTGCCATTGAAATAATTTCCTAGAAAACCCAGTGTTACAAAACAAAAGCCATCAGTTTACCTTTTCAGCTTTACTGGTTATCCAGAGAAGGTCTGTATTGCTATACTGTCTGCACATATATCTTGCCTCTCGCCATTTTTTATTTTCTCCTTTATGGATATAGTAACAGCTGCCACGCCAATATAACCAATTATCCTCAACAGGACATCTTCCACCAATCAAGGTTCCTAAAATATAAATAAACAGATAAAATCAGACTTAGTTTAATATATACAGTATAGGATTTCCATAAAAGCTATGTTTGAGTGTGTAGTTGAAACTTAAAGCAGGACAATTGTCCACCTTTCTTCAGAAACATCCTTCAGTTCAGTATGTCCTTACTCAAAGTGATCTTACTCCAAGTGAGCCTTCCAATCCAATCCAAGCAGAATGCTGAATGGCTTCCATTCTTAAATGCAGAAAATTAAAACAATCAATCCAACAACAAAAACAAACAAAAGCACACAGGATCTATTTTTTTTAAGGATCTATCTCCTCATATCTGTTCCAGTGGTGGGTTCCTACAGGTGCGGTCCACTCTATAGCACCGGTAGCGGCCCGCTGGTGACGTCACAGTACCGGTGCGGTCAGTTGCCGGTTCCTGGGCGCTGCCATTTTTTAAAAAACAATTTACATTTTTTAAAAAAATTTCTTCTGCGCATGCCCAGAAGCCGAGCTTCCAGCACTGCGCATGTGCTGCCTTCCTACCCCACAGTGAGTCCAAGCAGGGGAGGATGGCTGAGGGAGCGCGTGAGATGCTGAAAGAATGGGCAGCAGGAGCTATCTCCATTCCCCTCCCTTCAGCAGTCCGAGAAGCCATGAACGCGCGGTGATGATCCCAGGCATTTTCGCATGTTCGAGGCTTCTCGAGCTGCTGAGGGGAGGGGGAATGGGTGGCAGGACCTATCTCAGTTCCCCTCCCTTCAGCAGTCCGAGAAGCCACGCCCACCCGGTCACATGACCAGCAAGCCACACCCACATAATAAGCCACGCCCACAGAGTGGTAGTAAAAAAATTAGGAACCTGCCTCTGATCTGTTCCCAAGATGGCTTAGAATAGACAGGTTTTAATGGCTTTACAAACCATCAACCATTTTCAACTTTATGCTTTTAATTTTGCTCAATATGTTTAGCCACTTTCTGTAGATGGTAACTTCAGTTCAAATCAGAAAAGTATTAAAACTGCAGTTAGGAAATTCCTACATCATAGTTCTAATGATATTCAGAGTCTTATGATCATATTCAGAAAGGATGTGAAAGGAGAAAAGCTAGTTCTTAAATCACCTGTTTTGCAAGTAAATGAAGAATCCTCCTTGCTGCAGAACACGCTATCACTACACAACCCAGTATGTGGGTTACATGGTACATCATCATCACACGTGGGACACACACCCTCACATGTCTCCCCATATCTTCCAGCAGAACAAACTATAAAAAAATAAAATGTTATATCAGAGTACAGAAATTGCTTCTATAATTCACACAATAATAAATATTTTCAATGTGAGAAAATAATGTATTATCTGTGTGTGAGAGAGCAGTAGATTTGTAGGTCATATTAAATACATTTTTCAAGGAATCTGCTTAATAAAATTATTGTAGAATAAAATCTGTTTGAATCATTAACGCATAGATCTGGCATTATGCTGTAGAGTTTGCTATGATGTTTTCATTTTTTGTTACTTGCTGCCCTGCTTTCTCTTCCATATGAAAGAGGTCCATATAAAAGAGCCGAGGTGGCGCAGCGGTTAGAGGCAGGTACTGCAGGCCACTTTAGCTGACACTGATCCGCAGGTCAGTGGTTCAAATCTCACCGGCTCAAGGTTGACTCAGCCTTCCATCCTTCCGAGGTAGGTAAAATGAGGACCCAGATTTTGGGGGGCAATATAAATATACATTGCTTACCGGTGTAAACCGCTTAGAGAGTGCTTGCACTGTGAGGCGGTATATAAATCTCACAAAATAAATAAATAAATAATAATTAATAAATATGAAACCTGCAATAGTAAACTTCTTTGGGATGGGACATATCCTGTAAAACACACACACACACACACACTTTGGAATGGGACATATCCTGTAAATACACACACACATATATACACACACACACACTCTCATGGTACATGCACTCACATATTTTTCATTTACATCACATAGACACGCCCATTTAAAGAGCACTCACACAATAACAGCCAGAACTGACGACCTCTCATCTCTTGATTGGCAAACTCTGTTCACTGGCTGCATCACTGCTGATGACCATTATAACATTTTTTTACACGAATCAAAAGAATCATCAAACTACACGTACCACTAATAATCCCCAAAACCAGGAAAAACAAATTACCCATAACAATAAGGAAGCTTCAGTCAAAAAAACCCCCTCTTTGGCACAAAACCAAAACTGGCTACATAGCTAACTTCAAAAGCCGCTACAAATCCTTATGCCAACAGATAAAGCCAGAATGCATCAATTATCACAGCAAACAAAAGGAAAATCTCCTACACACAAAATCTACCCGGGCCTTCTATAACTTTATAAACAACAAACTTAAAGACTCAAGATCCATCCCACCTCTAAAAGGGCCAAACAGGAAAGACTGTAATGATGAAACCGTTAAGGCCAACCTCTTCAACACATTCTTCGGTTCAGTCTTTGTACACAACAACAGATCATGCTCCACATTTCCCAATCGTACCACAACTAATCACAACGATCTACTACATGTCGATTTCACAGAAGATGCTGTTGAAAAGGCATTATGCATCCTAAAACCATCTCTATCTATTGGCCCTGATGGATTATGTGCCTACTTCTTAAAAAAGCTCTCAACCACCATAGCAGAACCTCTTAGCATAATTTATGAAATATCTTTCATAACCAGCTCCTTGCCTAACTTATGGTCACTAGCCACGATCATCCCTATCTTCAAAAAGGATGACCCCAGCCTAGTTGAAAATTACAGACCAATCTCATTATGTTGCGTCACATGCAGAGTCATGGAATCAATCATAAACCAATCCATTACCCTCTACTTAGAGACAAACAACCTACTTTCTAACAAGCAGCTTGGCTTCAGAAAAAAATTGTCCTGCAATCTGCAACTCTTACACTGCAAAAACATATGGACTTCACAGCTCGACCAGGGTAAAGCAATAGACATGATTTATATAGACTTCTGTAAAGCCTTTGATTCAGTAGTACATGACAAACTACTTCTAAAACTAAAATCTTATGGCATTTCCCGATCCCTGCATAAGTGGGTAGCTGCATTCCTATCAAACAGGCAACAAGTAGTCAAAATAGGGAATGCCCTATCAAATCCTGCACCTGTTAACAGCGGTGTTCCCCAAGGAAGCATTTTAGGACCAACACTCTTTATACTTTACATAAACGACTTTTGCGATAATATTATTAGCAACTGCGTTCTCTTCGCTGATGATGTAAAACTATTCAACACCACCGACAATGCTGCTACCCTACAAGAAGACCTTGACTATCTGTCAGAATGGTCAAACAATTGGCAACTCAAATCTCAACCAACAAATGTTCTGTCTTACACATTGGCAAAAAAAATCAGAACACAAAATTCAAGCTGGCCGAATACGACCTCGTAGACGACCCTCACTCTGTCAAGGACCTTGGAGTAGTCATCTCAAATGATCTAAGTGCCAGAGCTCACTGTAACAGCATTGCCAAAAAGGCATTAAAAGTTGTTAACCTAATCTTCCGTAGCTTCTTCTCCGGTAATATTGAACTACAAACTAGGGCATACAAAATTTTGCTAGACCAATTCTTGAATACAGCTCATCTGTCTGGAACCCACACTGCATATCGGACATTAATACAATCGAACGAGTCCAGAAATATTTCACGAGAAGAGTCCTCCACTCCTCTGCTCGCAACAGAATACCTTATGCCACCAGATTTGAAATTTTGGGATTAGACAGCTTAGAACTTTGCTGTCTTCGGTCCGACCTAAAATTATACATAAAATTATCTGCTACAATGTCCTACCTGTCAGTGACTACTTCAGCTTCAGCCACAACAATACATGAGCGCATAATAGATACAAACTTATGGTAAACCGCGCCAAACGTGATTGCAGAAAATACAACTTCAGTAACAGAGTTGTTAATGCCTGGAATGCACTACCGGACTCTGTGGTTTCTTCCCCAAACCCCCAAAACTTTACCCTTAGACGGTCTACTGTCAACCTCATCCCATTCCTAAGAGGGCGTGTATAAGCGCACCAGCGTGCCTACCATCCCTGTCCTAATGTTCCCTTTTATTCATATCCATTTCATGTATTCATAATTATGTTCATACTTATATTTGTTATCTAATACATGCCTGACAAAATGAATAAATAAATAAAAATAAATAAATAAAATAAAATAGAAAGGAAAAGCTTTAACATTTCCCCTATCCTCATTACTGAGAATTGCCCTTTGTCCAGAGCATCCTCTCCCACTTTGCCTCTTTTAGCCCACTTCTGATATAGATTAAGTTACTAATATATGGTTAGTAAAACAGCAGGCTGCTTACATCCTGAAAGCATTCAATATTTATTCTGGCAATTCTCTGAGAGAGGCAGAAAATATAAAAAAACCATTGTAATAAGTAGAAAGCTCTATTTTATTTTGGGAAAGTCAGTCCTAGACTGACAGAAAACCTTGGTAGGTTGTAAGTGACATACAACAGATTTAGAGAAAGCATACAGTAATCTCTTGTCTATGTTAATCTCTGCAGACAAAAACAAATAGTAAAGAATCATATACATATTTTTACTGCATACTTGATTTGATCGAGGTTCTGACTGTTTTATTTCTAGTATTATATAGGTCTATACTATTGTGCAGGAGGAAATATTTTCCAGAATGTGTCACTCCAGTACATGTTTGCAAGGCTAAACAGGCCTGCTTAGCTTCAGTCAAGGTAGAATACTTAGACGTTTCTCCATCAGGAAAAAAAAATGCTCTTCTATCATGTTCCGAAAAGAGATCAACGACTGTTGAAAATAAAAGCAACCATTAAACAAAACAATTTTTATAATATATGAAAACAAATTAACATGCATCTGGTTAATATGTAGCATACAATTCATGCATGGATAAATATAGTCTGTGGATAATA
This sequence comes from Diadophis punctatus similis, assembly GCA_023053685.1. Classification (NCBI taxonomy): domain Eukaryota; kingdom Metazoa; phylum Chordata; class Lepidosauria; order Squamata; family Dipsadidae; genus Diadophis; species Diadophis punctatus. The sequence goes on along the minus strand of JALIGW010000060.1, from coordinate 1,955,277 downwards.
ACCTTACAATTGGGGGTGGAGGAGGGAAAACAAACCTAGTTAATTTTTTTATAGATACATGTGTATAAAGAGAAAATTTATTTTTAATATATCACTTGGTAACTTACCGTATTTTTCGGCGTATAAGTCACACCAGAGTATAACATGCACCTTAGTTTTGGTGGAGGAAAATAGGGGGAAAAATCTACCTACCAGGCATTCATCTGGCTAGCATCCTTAGTTTGGTCAGCTTCAACACATTATTTTATCCCCTGGTTAGGGCTGAAAAAAATAATCTTCGGAGGGAGTAGCAATGAAAACAAGCCTGCAAAGACTTAGGGCTGGAAAAAACTTCAGAGAGAGTAGCAATGAAAAAATCCTGCAAGCCAGGAAGATCGTTAGGAAGATCGTTAGCACCTCATTAGGGCTGAAAAAAACCTTTTTTGAGGGAGTAGCATTGAAAACAAGCCTACAAAGACTTAGGGCTGGAAAAAAACTTTGGCTGAAATAAGTAAAATAATAAATAACAAAATATTCTACACCTATTTACTAATGAGTAATTGAAACATATTAGCATTCAATTTAAAGTAAGCACGCATATGATTCAGCTATGTATACTGAATGGTGTACTGTTCAGTGATCATTTTCATCACATAGCTACCTATACTTTGAATCCCTATTAAAAGCTGTTTGTAACCATTATAAGCTATACATACAAGACAATGGTGGAATTCAATTTTTTTTACTACCTGTTCTGTGGGCATGGCTTGGTAGGCATGGCATGGCTTGGTGGGTGTGGCGTGGCTTGGTGGGCGTGGCAGGGGAAGGATACTGAAAAATCTCCATTCCCACCCCACTCCAGGGGAAGGTTAGTGCAAAATGCCCATTTCCTCCCTATCAGCTGGGACTCGGGTGGCAGAGAATAGATGGGGGCCAGTCAGAGATGGTATTTACCAGTTCTCCGAACTACTCAAAAGTTCCGCTACCAGTTCTCCAGAAGTGGTCAGAACCTCCTGAAACCCACTTCTGATACAAGACATATAATTCTATACCACTTTATTTATCATGAAAAACAATAATTTGCAATCATTATGAAGCGGTCAGTCTGCTTTTTGAAAAACAAATTATGATGAATTCTTTCATTCACCTTCTTCTCTTTTGCAGATCCATTTTCTGGGATGGGAACACACTGCGACAGAAAGATAATCTTTGAAAGCAACTCCACAGTCATAATCAGAGGGTATGTATCTTCTATTTCGCCTAATTACCCTGTCAATAATTATAAAGAAGAAGTATTGTCAAATGTTATTCTTAAGCCCTATCACAGTTTAATAATATAAAATAAGTTTGGTAAAGATCTCCAAACAGTGATCTAAGATTAATGAAATGTCCTCTGGCTCAATGAATAGTGGCATCCCACATAGAAAACTCAAAAAAGACAGCCATTCTGAAATTGTCATTTCTGTTTCTAAAAGTTACTGGCCTAGTTCTATTTATCACATATCAAGTGTAATTAGCACATGAACATATATTTTTTTTATTGTAATACAACTCAATCACTTCTTTTCTAAATTGCCCAATCAGATTAATTTAATTTTAATTGAACAGCTGTGGTTACTAACCCTGAAACAAACCAAGATATTTAAACCAAAATTTGAAGTTGATTTAATATTCTTGGTTGTTACACAGTTGATACTTTCTCAGTTTGGCCAGATTGGGAAGCTAGTTAAAAATATGGTGGTTTGATTTCTCATTTTTCAGGAAAAAGGGAAAGGACTTACCATGTGTAAAAAATACTTGTTTGTACTGTATCTTATTTTTTATTAAAATGCAGTATGATCATCTAAGCAAGGCTATTTTGGCTGTCCAAATTGACAAACCAATAGACCAACTAACCCCAAAAACGTCTCTACCAAATTTCTGAAAATAAGTACATGTTTTACTTATTATACCACTTTATTTTAAGCATTTTACCTTTTAGTAAAATAAAAAGCAATTCACAATTATTACATTTTATGCAGCTGTAGAAGAGATAAGTAGAACAAGTTGACAGATCACAGTTTTTTATCTATCTATCTATCTATCTATCTATCTATCTATCTATCTATCTATCTATCTATCTATCTATCCATCCATCCATCCATCCATCCATCCATCCATCCATCCATCCATCCATCTATCTATCTATCTATCTATCTATCTATCTATCTATCTATCATCTATGGCAGCTTAAGCTCGTACACTGACTGAATAACAACCAAACTGATTTATTTCAGAAACAGTCTCACCATGCATTTTGAAAAACTGAAGATGAATTATCAATCCAAAGATACTGAGAGGTTCGCTTATAGAAGATGAAACCAACCCAGCTGTCATCTCCTTTGTATTGTACCCACATCTGAAAACAAAACAGTCATCTGAACTTTGTATTAATATGAGTCTGGAAAGAAAATTTGGTCAAAATAACAACTGACATCTATCCAAAAAAACTCATTCCATTTGTCCTTTGAAAATTAATATTTAACTAGAGGGAAATTTCTAAAGACTATGTTGGAGCAAGCATTAAGATTTATATCCAACATAAGATCCTATACTTTAAAATAGAAGTTTCAGTTGAAGAACTTAAAATAATATACTTATTCTCCAATTATATATTCCTCATATAAGATGCCCAAGGCTTCGCTTATACATACATTCCTTTGAAGTGAACTTCTAACAATATGTGCACGTTATATTCTAACACCAATGTTAACTGCAGCGACATTTAACAGCCAACATCTACTTTGAAACTTACTCTCAGTCATGTCAGAATTACTGTATATAATGCACAACTAACAACTATGATTAGAGAGGCCTCTACGCCAACTTAATATGTTTTGCCTGCTGAACCGATTTCTAGGGTAGAACATCAAATCAGTTAGGAAAATCTGATAATGTACTTTTGAAAAATACACATTTTCAAACATTTCAGTTGGAAAACTATGAGAAAATTATTTATTAATAATAAAGGAATGGTGAAACAATATTAAGATTTTGTTACATTAAAAAAATTAAATATTCTGAGCTCCTGGGAGAAAGGGAGTACATAAATCTAACTTTATATACATTTTATATAAATAAAATGAAAGAGACAGCATGAGGCTGCTCTTCTTTTTGCCCAGGAATGAATTTTGTGCACCGTGTTTATTTTAGCTGACTTGCACCTTTTATCTGCCAAATCAGTTAGAATTAGGATTAGTCGATATCAATCGATGCTTGACAGTAACCTTTGTGAATTGATGTACCTACCAGTACACTGTAATCGTAAGAATATTGTACCTATTGATTCTGTTCATGGCAAGCAAAGACATTTTGGTCATGAGATTTTAATACTAGTGGAGGAGGGGGCTGGAACAAGACTGGAAAAAAACCAGCCTTATTTTTTTTCAATGCTTCATAGAAGCTTGAAAAAAGAGCTGGCATCTGATTAATTTAATTATTCAGTTTTGGCCCCACCTTACTCTGAATTGATCCTGGGTAAAAAAAATCCAAAAAGTATAGAAAATATAACAACAACAACAACAACAACAACAACAATAATAATGGCATAATAAACTGGACACAGGCTGAACTGGACAATTTGGACAGAAAAACAAGAAAACTCATGACCATTCACTATTCACTTCATCCTCGTAGTGATGTCGACAGCCTATATCTGCCCAGAAAAACTGGTGGCAGAGGACTTTTACAAGCAAAACAAACAGTAGAAGAAGAAAAACATGCATTGGCAGAATAAGTCAAAGAAAGTGAAGAACCTGCATTGATTGAAGTGAACAACCGGAAGCTTCTGAAAGTGCAGCAGACAAAGAATCAGTATAGGAAAACTGCAATGCAAACTAGAGCCGACAGTTGGCATAATAAAGCCTTGCATGGGCAATTCCTCAACAAGATTGAAGGAAAAGTTGATAAGGAGAAGACCTGGTTATGGCTTACTAATGGAACACTGAAGAAGGAAACAGAAGGCTTGATTCTTGCAGCCCAGGAGCAAGCAATTAGAACAAATGCAATCAAAGCCAAGATCAAAAAATCAGCTGATGACCCAAAATGCAGACTTTGCAAGGAAGCTGATGAAACAATTGATCATATCCTCAGCGGATGCAAGAAAATCACACAGACGGACTACAAACAGAGGCACAACTACGTGGCCCAGATGCTTCATTGGAACCTGTGCCACAACTACCACCTACCAGTGGTAAAGAACTGGTGGGATCATAAACCTGAGAAAGTAGTTGAAAACAAACATGCCAAAATACTTTGGGACTTTCGAATTCAGACTGACAAGGTTTTGGAACATAATACGCCAGACCTCACGATTGTGGAAAAGAAAAAAGTGTGGATCATTGATGTCGCCATACCAGGTGACAGTCGAATTGATGAAAAACAACAAGAAAAACTTAACCGATATCAGGACCTTAAAATGGAATTACGACGACTCTAGCATAAACCAGTACAGGTGGTCCCAGTGGTAATCGGCACACTGGGTGCTGTGCCAAAAGACCTTAACTGGCATTTGAAAACAATAAACATTGACAAAATCACAATCTGTCAGTTGCAAAAGGCCACCGTACTTGGATCTGTGTGCATCATACAAAAATACATCACACAGTCCTAGACGCTTGGGAAGTGTTCGACTTGTGATATAGTGATACGAAATCCAGCATATAAATCTCGTTTGCTGTGTATTACATTTTTTGTGAATAAATGATGATGATGATGATGATGATGATGATGATGATGATGATGATGATGATGACGACGACGACAACAACAACAACAAGAAGAAGAAATAGGAAAAAAGATTAGAAGCAGAAAAAGGTTATTTTTATGTTAAGCCCAGTGCATTTCTTATTTTTATTTATTTATTTATTTATTTTATTTTATTTTGTCAACACGTGTACAAGATAACAGGGATGATATAAACATAAACAAAAGCAAAGTATGTATAGGTAAAAATTAGACAATAGCACAGAAGGACAGGGACGGTAGGCACGATGGTGCGCTTATGCACGCCCCTTACAGACCTCTTAGGAATGGGGTGAGGTCAACTGTAGATAGTCTTCCCAATCATTTCTGTAACATGCACATGCAGTTAGTCTTTATATACTGTTCTCCCTGTCCCCAAAAACTTCATAAAATGAAAATTAACTTAGAATATGAAAATAGTAAAACAAATAATGATACCTTTTCACGGCTGTTTGTAATTTTAACTAACTCTGTTTTCTTAAATCCTTGGCAAGCAATCTTTGCATTGTCCCATGTATCTTTTTTAATGTTTTCCACATAATAACATGCTTTGGAAAAATAATACCACTGGGATAGTTTTGGACATAGGCCTGTGAAAACTTAAAAAAAAAAGCAGTTGTAATGAAACAATCCTTCACATTGTGGGAACAGAGGTCAAACAAGAATATACTTCAAGATTGGTGCACAATTTATGGATTGTCTTTATTTATGTATGTATTTATTTATTTATTTTGTCAAGCATGTATTAGATAATATATATAAGTATAAACATGATTTGAATACATGAAATGGATACAAATAAAAGGGAACATTAGGATAGGGACGGTAGGCACGCTGGTATGCTTATGCACGCCTCTTACAGACCTCTTAGGAATGGGGTGAGGTCAGCAGTAGAAGTCTAAGGTTAAAATTCTGGGGGTTTGGGGATGAAACCACAGAGTCAGGTAGTGCATTCCAGGCATTGACCACTCTGTTGCTGAAGTTGTATTTTCTGTAATCGAGTTTGGAGCGGTTCACTTTAAGTTTGTATCTATTGTGTGCTCGTGTATTGTTGTGGTTGAAGCTGAAGTAGTAATTGACAGGTACGACATTGTAGCGGATAATTTTATGAACTACACTTAGGTCATACCAAAGGCGGCATAGTTCTAAGTTGTCTAAGCCCAGAATTTCAAGTCTGATGGCATAAGGTATTCTGTTGCGAGTAGAGGAGTGGAGGACTCTTCTCGTGAAATATCTCTGGACACGCTCAATTGAATTAATGTTCGATATGCAGTGCGGGTTCCAGATAGATGAGCTGTATTCGAGAATTGGTCTACCAAATGTTTTGTATGCTCTAGTTTGTAGTTTAATATTACCGGAGAAGCTACGGAAGATTAAGTTTACAATTCTTAATGCCTTTTTGGCGATGTTGTTACAGTGGGCTTTGGCACTTAGATCATTAGTTATGAGTACTCCAAAGTCCTTGACAGAGTGAGGGTTGTCTACAAGGTCATGTCCACTCAGCTTGTATTTTGTGTTCTGATTCTTTTTGCCAATGTGTAAGATAGAGCATTTGTTTGTTGAGATTTGGAGCTGCCAATTGTGTGACCATTCTGACACAAAGTCAAGGTCTTTTTGAAGGGTAGCAGCATTGTCGGTGGTGTTAAATAGTTTTACATCATCGGCAAAGAGAACGCAGTTGCTTATAATATGATCGCAAAGGTAATTTATGTAAAGTATAAAGAGTGTTGGTCCTAGAACGCTGCCTTGGGGGACACCGCTGTTAACAGGTGCAGGATTTGATAGGGTGCTCCCTATTTTGACCACTTATTGTCTGTTTGACATGAATGCAGCTATCCAATTATGTAGGGGTCCAGAGATGCCATAGGATTTTAGTTTTAGAAGTAGTTTGTTTTGTACCACAGAATCAAAGTCTATGTAAATTGCATCTACTGCTTTGCCCTGATCGAGTTTTGTAGTCCATATGTTTTTGCAATGTAAAAGTTGTAGATTGCAGGATAATTTTTTTCTGAAATCAGATTGTTTGTTAGAGAGTAGGTTGTTTGTTTATAAGTGGAGGGTAATGGATTGGCTAATGATTGATTCCATGACTTTGCAGGTGACGCAGCATAAAGAGATTGGTCTGTAATTTTCAACTAAGCTGGGGTCTCCCCTTTTGAAGATAGGGATGACTGTGACCATAGGTTGGGTAGTCTTGAACTCATATCTCCTATTGAATGAACAAGTGGCCACTGTGGCTAACAGGATCTTTTCACAGGTATATCTAATGCACAGGTTGTATCCCTTCCTGAAACAGAAGAACTTTCAAATGTTCACATATATTTTGGTCACCCTACAAATAGATTTACTGCAATGTGCCCACATGGGGGTTATGCTTGAAGACCTCTTGAAAGTTGTAAGGTTTAGAATTCAGCAGTGTGGGAAATGATGGTCATGCTTCATTATTTTTAAGAGACTCTACTATTCTTTGAGTTCACAGTTTTGCTTCTGGGTGCCATTCAAGATGCTGGTTGCTACCTAATAAATCCCTCCATAGCATAGGGCCTAGTTATTCAAGGGACTGCCTGACTCTAGCTATTTCTGTCCCTTTGGTGAGTTTTGGCAGAGTGTGCATACTTTGGATGTCATCAGTAAACAGTGCTATCTAGTGTGACTCAAGAAGTGTGCTTTTCTCTTGTAATGCCTGCCCTCAGCAATGAGATTTCCCCAGAGATCAAGATGGCTCAAACCCTGTTGATGTTCAGGCAGCTATTAAAGACCCAATTACTTTTCCAGGCTTTGGGGAAGGTTTCAGGTCCTTTTGAATGGGGATGGTGTTTGTCTTTGGGTTGTACATAAATAAATACATATATAATTAATGGATACCCGTACCTGGATACACTGGGTTAAAAAAATCAACTCCTGCTCCATTGCTAAAGTCAAACCGAACAGCATCTATCTTAGGGAGACAGCCCATTGTACCAAACCAGACATAAATCTAAGACTAGTTCACAAAGATGAATTTTCTCAGGAAGAATGTTATTTTAAAATAACTATGAAAGTCTGATTCCATTGTAAAGTAACCTGAGAAATTAGACCATATTCTACTTCCTCTAGACCAGTGATGGCAAACCTTTTTTGGTTCGCGTGTGAAAAGGAGGTGTATGCGCACGCTAGCGTGTGCACACATATCCACACCCATTCCCTCCCCCCGACACATGCGCACACATCCCACACTGCCCCCTGTGCATGCGCACACCCACCCACCACCGCACAAAGGCCTTACTGAAGCCTGGGATGGTAAAAAACGGCAAAACGGGCAAAACAGAAGTTTGGAAAAACGCATCTTCGGTTTGCCTGTTGGGCTGTTTTTTGCACTCTGAGGCTTCAGGAAGCTTCCCTGAACGCTCTGGAGTGCGAAAAACAGCCCAATGGCAAACCAGAAGTGCATTTTCCGAACTTCCGTTTTGCCCGTTTTGCCGTTTTTCGCATTCCGGGGCTTCAGGAAGCTTCCCTGAACCCTCAGGAGTGCGAAAAACAGCCCAACAGCAAACCGGAAGTGCGTTTTCCAAACTTCCATTTTGCCGTTTTTTGCATTCCGGGGCTTCAGGAAGTTTCCCTGAACCCTCTGGAGTGCGAAAAACAGCCCAACGGCAAACTGGAAGTGCGTTTTTCCGAACTTCCGGTTTGCCCTTGGAGCTGACATAGGGCAATGCCTCATGTGCCCTCCGATATGGCTCTGCGTGCCACCTGTGGCACGCATGCCATAGGTTTTGCCATCACTGCTCCAGACCAAACTCCGTCAAACTCACGGGCCATGGACCAGATGCTGGTCACGCCCAGGCCCAGTTTCGCGAAGGGGGGGGAAGTCGCAATACGTCACGTGATGCCACCGTGGTAAATTTTCCAGTAAAAGAAAATGCAAATTCATCATCCCTAGAAATTCAATAGATATATTTTTAAACTGTTGCATCTTCTATTCTTCCTATTATTCTAATAGAAATTTTCTCCTTGACACTTATAGCCCAAAAAACTGAAAATTGGCATTAATAATATTGAAATGATTTTCTCTTCTTGGTTGCATAAATGTGCCTACTCTGAGTCACAAATGCTATTAGCATATTAATCTTACAAGTGATAATATAACTGAACATTAGTATTAATAAAAGCTTTGAGTTTAGTTATACTGAAGGCAACTTTTTTTGCTATGTAGGTTTTATTGGTTTTCTAGTACACAATTGATCTGCATAGTAGGACATTTTTAAAACCATAGCACAGAAAAAGATATATAGCAGACATAGGAGTGGGTACGATTCAAGATGTATGGTCTTACAAATTTGATTAATTTGAACATACTGTACCTTCTAAAATGTAATAATTATATTATATAGTTTGCAATGTTACTTTGTGATCCTTACAATCATAAAGGTCAATTGATTCCATAATCTATGTATTATAGGTATGTAGTGACATGCAAATTAAAATAAATAAGAAAAACAGTAAAAAAAATAAAAGCAAACTGAGTATTTAAAAAAAGCAAAAAGATATGTGTTTAGAAATAGTATATTTTACCTGGTTTAGTACATTTTGGATCTGGAGAGTCTAAGCCACATTTTGTTAGAGTAGGAGCTATACATTTGCCAGTGATAGGATTGCAGGGAAGGTCATTTTTACACTTTTGGCATTTGGATTGACAGCTTGTGCCATAAAATCCAGCACTACAAACTAAAAGGAAAGTTTAAAATTAAACATCTTCAGAAAAAGCTAGAATTAATATGTATTTTTTCATGCTTCTAAGAACTGTTTGAGGTTCCTAAGTACTTTACAAAATACAATAAAATCAGAACATGGTCATGATTATGAGAACAGGTGGCCTTCATTATTCACAAGGGTTTTGTACCAGTCTAACAATAATGGCTAATGAAATTGTGAATGATGAGATCTTGAAAAAATTCATTATTTGAATGTGCAAAAGCTCATCCACCTTTTTTGCAGTCTTACTATAAATAAAATAAGTAGAAAAACTTGTAAATCAGAACCAAGAACCAAAACCATAAATAAGTAAAATTATTTCCTATGGATAACAAGGTGTGCTCTGTATTTTTTTTACTTATTAATTTATATTTATTGAGAATTATGTTATGCAAATCCCTTTAGACACTCACTTAATGCACATTTTTTTAATCCTTGAACCCATAAATCACCATATCATTTTATTCTTTTTTCAATAAAAGGTCCATATAAGGCTTTCAGTCTTTCTGAAAGTTTTTGTTGTTTCTCTGACAAAACAGGTCAGCTTGATAAATTCTGACATTTTCACAAGCCATTCTCCCATTGTAGGAATTTTACTTTTCTTCCATCTTTGAGCATACAATAATCTTGCTGAAATTACCATATACAAAATCAATCTGATATATCTCTTTCCTAACCCATTAGCCATAAATCTCAATAAAAAAAGTTCTTCACAATATTTATCTTTAAAATCTTTTGCAACATTGTATGATTTGTATCCAAATTTTCTTAGCTTTTATTACAAGTCTACCATGCATTATAAAATGTCCCGTCATGTTTTTCACATTTTCAGTACTGGTTTGAAATATTTCTCTACCTTTTTGAAAATGTCCTTGTGTCCTATACCAATAATGCATCAATTTATAAATTATTTCTTTTTAGTTATAACACAGTGTAAATTTAATATTATTTAACCGCATTCTTTCCCAAGAATCCATCTGTATATTATATCCAAAATTAATAGCCCATTTTGCCATGCAATCTTTAATTTGAACTTCTTCAGTTTCAAATCTTAACAGAAGTTTATACATTTTTACTACCAGGTGTTCCAACATTTGCATGTAGTTCAAACATTCAATTTCATAATTGATTTTCAAACTCCACTTTGTGCTTTTCTCAATTCAAATTATCTTTTTATCCATATGAAACCTTTCTTTTAACAGAGAATATAAAAAACCATTGAAAATTATTTTGTTCTTCATCTGTCCGTATTTTTCAGCAACAAATACCTAAAATTATGAGTAATGGAATTCTGCATAATGGGGGCCATTTGTACTAGCTTGTGCCTACTTATATAGAGGCTGACTCTGTTCCCTCATAATTTACCATGGAAAGAACTGTAGACTTAGCAAATGGTAAGTGCTTTTCCTAAATGTTTCACATTTATTTTATAGGCTCTTGTAGAATAGCAAAAAGAAATATAAGTCCTAATGATGTGTCTTCCAACAGATGAGAAGGTCCACAACTGTCTGAGAAAAACCTAAAAGAGTCACTTTGATGTAGATGTATTAGTATGTTCACCGCTGAATATTAATTTTAATAAAAATTAAAAAGGTGAAATAAAAAATAAGAAATGTTAACCAAACATCTACTTGTTTATCAAAATAAACAAACCATGTTATCTTATTATAATCATGCAACTGAAATATTTAGTTACATACACTTCATTCTCAGACAACATGCAGCCAACAAATTACAAACAGAATATTTATGTCTTTCTAAGGAAGCTACAAACTATCAACTGTAGCTATTGTGGCATAGTGTTGAACTAGGACCAAGAACACATTTAAATCCATTCTCAGTCAGAAAAAGACAAGGGGCAAATTTGGGCCAACCACTATCTTGGAGCTCAATCATAATTTAATTTTAAAAACTATACAACCACTCAGATTATAATGATGTCCATACAGTAGATCAGTTGCTTTAAATAACTCACCAGACTTTAGGTATAATATATCCTCTGCCTTAAGACTTTTGAATATCTCTGTTCCACTAACCATATGGTAATACTTCTGTGACAAGACTACACCAGTGCAAATAGTTCTTTCAAAAATGCATTCTTCCTCAGCAGATAGCAAATCAGGGAAACTCTTAGGCAGTACCATTTCCCTTTGTGATATTATGTGCCCTTCGTATTTCTCAAATATATTCACATCTGCACAGAAAAGAATTATAGACCATTATTATTAACATTATTAAATTAATTAAATTTGGATGACTTGAAATTCCGGGCAGTTCACAAGTAAAAACCATTAAAAACAACAGGAAACATGAAATAATAAGCAAAAATAAAAGAATAAAAGAAGGCAAGATGACAAAAAGCAAATAGGAATGATAAAGAAGCAAATCCATACAAACCGCCCTTACCAAAGGCCTGGGCAAACAGCAGGCCTTTCAAAACACCAGCTAGGTGGGGACTATCTGGATTGCAGCTGGAATTTTATTCCAAAAGGCAGGTGATCCTACAAAGAAAGGGTGTTTCTAGGATCCCAATAGATGACATTATTTAATCAAAGGAGCCCAGAATGTGCCAATCCTGCTAGATCAAACCAGTCAAGAGTCATCGGCCATCTCTCAAGTAAGCAGGTTCTATGCCATGTAGGGCTTTTAAGGTAACAATTAGCACTTCAATCACACCAGGAAGTAAACTGGAAAACAGTGCAGCTCACAAAGCAGAAGTGTTAACATAGGCACACTGAGGCCTTCTTTCTGAACCATTTGAAGTTTTCAGATAGTCTTTAAGACAAAGTGACCAGATTTTTTAATTTTTAAGCGGGACGGGGGGGCGCCTGGGCGCCGCCATTTGTTTTGCGCTCTGCGCATGCGCAGAACGCTGCGCATGCGCAGAGGGCAAAACAGCAAATGTCGGCGTCCAGGTGAGGTGGGGGGGAGAGGAGGGGGAGGCGGGAGGGCGCTTGGATGCCTGCAGCTCGCGACAGGTAAGCTGCCGGCTGCCTCCTTTCCCCGTCTCCCGCCTCCCGTTCGTTGCTTGCCAGCCCGGCCGAAGGGAAGGCGGGAGGCGAGGAAAGGCCTCCCGAAAGGGAGGCGGGCTCCCGAAGGGCTGCGCCTCCCTTTTGGGAGGCCTTTCCTCGCCTCCCGCCTTCCCTTCGGCCGGGCTGGCAAGCAACGAACGGGAGGCGGGAGACGGGGAAAGGAGGCAGCTGGCAGCTTACCTGCTCCAAGCATCCAAGCGCCGCGGTCTCCCGGTCGCCCGCCCGGCCCCAGGGCAACGGCGGCAGCGAGGCGACGGGGGGAAGAAAGGGGAGGGGGACGAGGAAGGGCTGTTTGCGCCACTCGTAAACTCAAAGCGGCGACGGCTCCTCGTCCCTCACCCCTCTCAACAGCAGCGGCGCCTCCGAGGGCGGGGCTAGGGATGGGGCGGGGGAAGGAGAGGAGGAGCAGCCTCCCTTCCCCCTCCCCCCAGCTTCCAGCCGCCGCCGGAGGAGTCAACAACGCAGGACGCCCGCCCGCCGCCCACGGCCAGCCCGAGCTGAGAGGCCTGCTGCCTTTCAGGCCAATTTTTTGAAAGAATGCCCTAGTCGTGCATTCTTCCAAAAAATCGGGACTTTTTAGAGGACGGGCGGGACGCGGGACAAATGATGAAAAAGCGGGTCTGTCCCGCCAAAATCGGGACGTCTGGTCACCTTACTTTAAGAGCAGCTTCAAGTAGAGAAATTGCAATAGTAACGCTTAAGAGCGTCCTCATCTACAGTATAAAAGGGCGCAACTGATGCACCAGATGAAGCTGTGCAAAGGTCTTGTTGGCCACAGCTGCCACTAGCTCATTGAACAGAGTTCGAAGTTCAGGAAGACCCCTAGATGATAAACCCCATCAGTGTTATCAATTGTCAAAGCCACATATTTAAGATAATAAAAGTGACAGTTGATTTACATCAAAAATCTGTATAAAACTGGATTGTTTTCTTGACTACAAATGGGCAACATTTACGATTCTTAGTTTTTTATGTATTTATTTAAAATAATCCCCCAACCTCCTAATACTCACTGATAAGTATCCTTAAGTAAGTAATTTTCTTATGTTAAAATTTATATTAAGAGCATATATGCTTGAATAGTTTTTCAATCTGAAAATCATTTAACAAAGACTGAAATCAATATTTTCAATTTATAAAGTTATCGAAGGCATTTTGTACTAATAATTATGCAGACACAGATAAATAATCTACAAAAGATCTCTCTAAAATGAAAAACCAGAATGTTTCTATACAATAAAGGAAGCTCTCAAAAGGTCTGAAGAAAATACTGTAATGAAAGCCAACAATGACTAAAGACATAACTGTACTCAACCAAAATAAATACAACCTACAGTTGAGCTATGAAACCATACATAGCAACAGACAAAAACTGGTATGGCATTTTTTCACTTTCTGAGCAAGCAAGGATTAAATAAATTATAAGTAGATGAATTAGCATTTATAATTAAAAAATATTTATTTATTTATTTATTTTAATAAAATTTATATGCCGCCCAACTCCCAAAGGGACTCTGGTCGGCTTACAACAATAAAAATACAATTATAGGATAAAAAGACAATTAAAACACAGTTCAAACAAACCTTTCACAAATAGTTACCGTATTTTTCAGAATATAAGACGCATCAAAGTATAAGACGCACCTTAGTTTTGGGGGAAGAAAACAAGGAAAAAAGGCCTCTGCCTCCAAGCAATTTGTCAAACAGCAAACAGCAAACAGCACAGATGATATAGACTGTTTGCTGGGTATTTCTGTGCATGTGTGCCTGACCCATAGAAATAGCAAAGAATTGGAGAAATGTACATTATGCCAGAAAGTTTTCTTAAATGTAGTCACACTAACTCCTCCCAATTATTTAAATAGATCTACTCCAAGGTAAGTCAGGATTTAACTCTAATACTAAACAGGACACTGTTACATTTCATACTATACTTGTACAGAGCTGTTAAAATTAATTAAAGTTTCTGGAAGTATACGTTATTCTCTATAATTTAAAAGAAGATACAATAGCACTGGGCCTCTTCAGAGCAAGCATTTATTTTAAAAACCTTCTTTATTTTGTTAAGTTGTCTAGATTTACAGGGGTCTCCAACCTTGGCAACTTTAAGACTTGTGGACTTCAATTCCCAGAATTCCACAGCCAGCAAAGCTAACAAAGCTGGCTGTGGAATTCTGGGAGTTGAAGTCCACAAGTCTTAAAATTGCCAAGGTTGGAGACCCCTGGCTCTAGAACAATAATAAAGCAGTCTTTAAAAAATAAGTCTAATAATTTGAACATTCTACAGACATTCATAGTTATTCACTTACCCCCTTTCATCCAGTTCAACAGAAAATAAAAATCTGCATGTCTCTCCCAGCAATTTTGCCTCTTTGCAGTTTCAGTTTCAGTTTCATTTTAACACGTGGCAAATCAGCTGTAGGTCGGAAAGCTGCTAGTGACTTGCTTGGCTTTACAGGCTCTTCCCTGTTTGCTGCAAACAGGTAAATTGCTGGAAGACAGAGGCCAAAGGGTGGGGTTGGCTGGGGCTACATTCGGTGTATAAGACGCACTTAAGTTTTCACCCTCTTTTTGGGGAGTAAAAAGGTGTGTCTTATACTCCGAAAAATACGGTACATCGCAACACATACATACATGGGGTGATTTCATTAGCCCCAGACCTGCCGAAAAAGCCAGGTCTTAAGGGCCTTCCGGAAGGCCAGCAAGGTGGGGGTATTACGGATCTTGGTAGGTAGTTCGTTCCATAGGGTTGGAGCTACAACAGAGAAGGTCCTCACCCTCGTACCCGCCAGCCGACATTGTCTGGCTGACGGGACCCGGAGAAGGCCCTCCCTGTGCGATCTCACTGGTCATTGGGAGGAATGCTGTAGAAGGCGGTCACGTAGATAAACTGGTCCTGAGCCATGTAGGGCTTTAAAGGTAATGACCAACACCTTGAATTGTGTCCAGAGACTGATCAGTAACCAGTACAGCTCGCGTAAGATGGGAGTCATGTGGGTATACCTAGCGGCACCCACGACGGCACACGCAGCTGCATTCTGGACCAGTTGTAGTCGCCGAATACTTTTCAAGGGTAGCTCCATGTAGAGCGTGTTGCAATAATCAAGCCGTGAGGTGATGAGGACATGAGTGACCGTGAGAAGAGCCTCTCGATCCAAATAGGGTCGCACTTGGTGCACTAGGTGAACCTGTGCAAAGGTCCCCCTAGCTACAGCTGTCAGATGGTGGTCTAATTTCAGTCAGAACCTGGAGCCAGCCTCGTGTCACCTCCCTGTTGGAAGAGACCAGCCAGGAGGGACACGGGTCCAGTAAACAAGTGGAGGAGCTCATCGCTCCAATAGCCTTGTCCACTTCCTCAGGAGTCGCGGGCTCAAATTCATCCCAAATAATAGGACTAAGATCTGCCGCAGTCATCTCGGTTTGAATTGCCCAATCAGAGTCCAGACCCATCTGAATCTGAGCGACTTTATCCAACAGAAACTGTACAAATTCCTCAGCTCTGCCCTGCAAGGGTTCCTCTTTCCCTCGATGTTGAGGGAATGGGTCACCTTAAACAGGGCGGCCGGGCACGAATCCGCGGATGCAATAAGAGCGGAAAAATGAAGACGTTTTGCCGCCCGTATCGCCACTAAGTAAGTCCTAATAAAGGCTCTTAGAAGTGTTCGATCGGATTCAGACTTACTGGATCTCCACCGTCGCTCTAGACGTCTCTTATGGTGTTTCATCTCCCGGAGCTCCTCGGTAAACCAGGAGATCTTTCTGAGATCCACTGCCACGGAGAGGTCGCAAAGACGCAATCCCATCCAAAGCCCCAGATTCCGCCCTATTCCAGGCGGTTACCAGGTCCTCAGATGGATTGTGGACAAGGGATTCAGGTATCTCCCCAAGCTCCTTCTGGAATCCCTCAGGGTTGATCAGGCGGCTGGGGCGGAACCACTTAATCGGTTCCACCTCCCTGCGGTGGGGGAGTGGTGCCTTAAAGTCTAACCTCAGCAGGAAATGATCTGACCACGACAAGGGAAATGTGACTATACCCCTCAAATTCAGATCATCTCTCCACTGCCCCGAGAGAAATACTAGGTCAAGTGTGTTCCCCCCCGTGCGTCGGACCCTGAACTACTTGGGCCTGGTCCATGGTTATCATGGAAGCCATGAACTCCTGACCTGCCTCCGCGGAGTTACCGAGAGACGGCAGATTAAAGTCCCCCAGGACCATAAGCCTGAGGAACTCAATCGCCAACCCGGCTGCTGCCTCTAGCAGATCAGGCAGGGCTGTTTTATACATAGAAAAGAATCCTAATCATTTTGTCATCAGCACATAGGATAAAGGAAAGGTTCTTTTCTTTGGTAATATTACATGAGGATAGTTCTCACATGTTTATTTCCTACCCCTATTGAGAGGTAGGAATAGATATGAATAAAAAGCTGATGCTTGCCTTCTTTTCTTTTACATATAAAGTTGAGCTTGCTATCGCATTTTGCAGATCGCAGTGCTAATGATTTTTGGATAAGTGTACCACAGCTATCAAGCGTGTTTCCTTGTATCTGTAACCTGAATAGAAATAAATTACAAATTAAATTGGAAAATATAACCCGTTATAATCCAGTTTACTGATCTGTTTTAAGGAACACTCCTCCAAAAATAGGATAAGATACTAGATAAGAATCTCATACTTCTATCTGTTGCCCTTGAAAGAATTCTATACAGGCAGGCCCCACTAATTTTATTTTATTTTACTCTAGCTTCACAACTTGTAAAGGCTGTCTTCTAAAAAAATTATTTATCAAACAGCAAGGTGCAAAAAGCAGCAAGATGCAGAAATCTAACTTCCTGAAAAAAATACTTCTGCTAGAGTTTGAATCACACTATTTGGTCCCACTATTAAGTATTTGGTCCCACTATTAAGACTCTAATCGTTGACTTCCGGTTTGATGTCATGGTGAGAACGGCTGAAAAATAGCAGGATCCGCCAAGCCTGGCAAAATCCAGCCGGTAACCGCTGCCGGGAGACCCTACGGGGTCATAGCCACCTTGTAGGGGCAGTGAAGGAAGAAGAGGCACTTTGCTGACCACTAGGAACCTGCAATTTCCTTGTTAGGTCCGAAGCAAGCTTTCCCGAATGGCAGCAGGGACAACGGCCATTTTTAGCAGTCACAAAGTTGGGACAACCGGGACCATAAGATTTGTGCTAGAGCGGTTTATGGACAGAACATTGAAACTGGGTGAGATAATTACCAGATTTTACTTTAAAGACCTGATGTAAAAACAAGAATATTAAAAGATAACTGCTAAGCCGAAGATAGCTTCGAGTTATAACACGGAGGAAAAAATACTGAAAATTAAGAGGCAAAAGAAGCCCAAGGAAAGCTATGAAACATAGAAAGCTTGAAAAAAGCTCAAACAATTTGAAAAGTGATTTTCTTGAGAAACTGTTTTGCTTATTTGTATTTTAAACCCCCTGGATTTATTGATAATCAGCTGTTTTTGACAAACTGTTTAACATTGGATTGGGGAATATGAGTGCTATTTACTGGAAGAAGATAAGCACTACAGCACTACAACTGCAGTACATTTAGTGAAAGTGAACTCAATACACACAAAGTCTAATACACAGAATAGAAGTAACAACATCTGGAAGACGGCCGGATCTTGACTTTATGTTAGAAGATGACTTAGATAATTTGAGAGTATTTAATGAGTTTCTTTTTTTTTCTTTGCTTCCCTTCTGAAGATTTTTAAAAGGAACTAACTTGTAAATAACTAAACTTTATTAAAATTGGCTATTGGACTATGGATTTGGAAGATTGGAGGAATCTACTGGATTAACTTGGATTTGGACTATTAATGTTATTCAACAGAACACTCTACAAGTGAAAAGAAATGTGATAGAAGAAAAGAGGGAAAAAAGGAAAGTTAAATAAGACTTTAAAATTTGGATAAGTGGGAAGATATATAATTGGGAAACTTTAAGTTTGTAAATTACTAAAGAATTTTAAAGAGTATAAAAGGAGACTTAAAATATTGATACATTGGAACTACAGAAATATACTGAGTAATTTTGATTAATTGTTATAAAATGGATTTACAGGGGATGATAGGGGTATATGAAAAGATATTTTTGATGTTAAAAAGTGTGCATGAATCTTTAAAGAACAATAAAGACACCCCTTCATAGATTACTGCCTTGTCGTGGCGAAGGGGCTTGCATAGTTTAAGGAAGCTATGAGCTATGCCATGCATGGCCACCCAAGACGGACAGGTCATAACAGAAAGCTCTGACAAAACGTGATCCACTGGAGAAAGAAATGGCAACCCACTCCAGTATCCTTGCCATGAAAACCCCATGGACAGTACCAAAAGGCAAAAAGATATGACGCTGGAAGATGAGCCCCTCAGGTCAGAAGGTGTCCGATATGCTACTGGGGAAGAGCAGAGGCTAGTACTAGTAGCGCCAGAAAGAGTGAAGCAACTGGGCCAAAGCCAAAAGGATGCTCAGCTGTGGATGTATCTGGTAATGAAAGGAAAGTGTAAAGATCTTTTCTCCATAGGAACCTGGAATGTAAGATCCATGAATCAAGGCAAGCTGGACCTGGTCAAACAAGAGATGACAAGCTGAACATCAACATAGGAATCAGTGAACTAAAATGGACACGGATGGGTGAATTTAATTCAGATGACCATCAGGTATACTACTGCGGGCAAGAATCCCTCAGAAGAAATGGAGTAGCCTTCATAGTCAGGAAGAGAGTAGGAAAAGCAATAGTAGGATACAATCCCCAAAATGACAGAATGATCTCAGTTTGAATCCAAGGCAAACCATTCAATATCACAGTAGTCCAGGTCTATGACCCAACCACTGGTGCTGAAGAGGATGAAATTGACCAGTTCTATGAAGCCCTACAGGACCTTATAGAATTAACACCAAAAAATGATGGCCTTACCATCATGGGGGATTGGAATGCTAAAATAGGAAGCCAAAAGCTAACCGGAATAACAGGCAAGTTTGGCCTTGGAGTACAAAATGAAGCAGGGCACAGGCTGATAGAATTTTGTCAAGAGAATACGATGGTCATAGCAAACACTCTTTTCCAACAACCCAAGAGACGACTCTACACATGGACATCACCAGACGGTCAACACAGAAATCAGATTGACTACCGTATTTTTCAGAGTATAAGACGCACCTTTCCCCACCTAAAAGAGGCTGAAAATTTGGGTGCGTCGTATACTCTGAATGTAGCTTTTACTAAGCTTTTTTTCAGCCCTAACGAGGTGCTAACAAGTGAAGCGTTCCGTGCTTTGCTAGCTAAGCGATCTTCCCTTTGCCTGCTTTTTTCACTGCTGCTCCCTCCAACAATCAGCTGGGCTTCTGTGCTTTAGAAGCCTTTTTTAGTCCTAAGGAGGTGCTAACCAATGAAGCGATCTTCTATGCTTTGCTAGCAAGCGATCTTCCGCCTTTTTTTCAACCCTAACAAGTGCTAACAAGTGAAGCGATCTTCCTTGCTTTGCTAGCGAAGCGATCTTCCCTTTGACTGCTTTTCTCATTGTTTCTCTCTCTCTCTCTGAAAAGAGACAGAAGTGAAGTGTTTTAGAAACTGTTTTTTATCCCCAACCAAGGGATAAAAAGCAAGCATGCGTGCTCAAAACCAGCAAACTAATGTGCTGAAGCTGACCAGACTAAGGACTATCCAGATGAATACCTGGTAGGCAGATTATTTTTCCCCTATTTTCCTCCCCAAAAACTAAGGTGCGTCTTATACTCCGGTGCGTCTTATACTCCGAAAAATACGGTATGTGCTCTGCAGCCAAAGATGGACAAGCTCTATACAGTCAGTAAAAACAAGACCAGGAGCCGACTGTGGCTCAGATCATGAGCTTCTTGTTGCAAAATTTAGGCTTAAATTGAAGAAAGTAGGGAAAAGCACTAGGCCACTCAGATATGAACTAAATCATATCCCTGATTAATATGCGTTATTAGTAATCCTACACATTTGGAATATCAAAGTTATGGTGGAATAATGAGTAATTTTTAAAATATTAAATAACAGTATTTAGTAGGGGATAAGAGCCGAGGTGGCGCAGCGGTTAGAGGCAGTACTGCAGGTCACTTTAGCTGGCTGTGATCCACAGGTCAGCGGTTCAAATCTCACAGGCTCAAGGTTGACTCAGCCTTCCATCCTTCCGAGGTAGGTAAAATGAGGACCCAGATTATTGGGGGCAATATAAATATACATTGCTTACTGGTGTAAACCACTTAGAGATTGCTTGCACTGTGAGGCGGTATATAAATCTCACAAAATAAATAAATAAATAACAAATACATGGTGCAAAGAAATGTTATTTATGTTTAAATGAATTAATGGGAAAATGATAAAGGATTATGAAAAGAGAATAGCATTGTTGAAGTTGGAAGATTAGGACTACACATACTGATTTGTATTACTATTGTTAGAGTTGTCTAAAAAAGACTTGACCCAGTCAATGCACTGTCCATAAAATATGTATGTATATATGGGGGGGGGGCAAATTGACCAAAAAAGAAGAAGACTCTAATCGTCTTCTTTTTCCTTATGTCTTTTATTGGTACATGCACTTTTTTTCCTTCTATGGTTTGGCCAGAGAACACCAGATCTAAAACCTATAGACCTCATTTCAGTACAAAACAATTATACAAAATATAAAAATTATAATGATCTCAATACAGGCATTTACGAAAAAGTGTAACTCCCACTGGTCTTATTTACTTTTCCAAGTACCCTATATTTTAAGTTAGTACAGGTACACTGCATGTAGCTTCACATCTCTGCCCCATCAGGGGTGTCAAAAAATGGGGGAATACATAAAAATCTGGCAGAAAATTTTTAGGATAATTTTAATTATTTTTAAGTACTACAAATAAAGATAACAAAACTCCATAAGAGTTAAAGGGGTTTTAAAAATGTTTTCTTTGGGGAGAAAAATCCTGTCACAAAATTAAGAAAAATGACCTATACTTTTGTTTTAGCCTGGGAGGCTGAAAAGAAAATGTTACTTCTGGATGAAACTATCACTTCCCTCTCTCCTAAATGTAGTCAGCATTGGGAAATTGTAACCTTTGAACTGCATTAACCCACAGTATGCAATCTGTATCCAGCCCCGCTTAACAATAAGGCAATATTTTTATTTATTTTCTTTGTTTCTTAAAATGATTCATATAGCTGCCCATCTTACATTTGTAACTCTGTTTGGCTCTTATCATTAAATCAATCACAAAATAAACAAAATCAGATATTAATAAAACAATAACCCTATAAAAACAAATTTAAACCATATTAAAACAAATAATAATAAGCAGGCAAATGCAAGTTAAGAGTCAATCAATATAGCCATCTAGCAAACCACAACTAGATAGATCCCCAGGTATGATATGAAAGCCACGGCTTCATAGCCTTTTGAAAGGCTAGCAGGGTTGGGGCCAATTTAACCTCCAGTGGGATGTGGTGCCAAAGGGCAGGTTTTGCAGGATAAAAGGTTCTCTTCCTGGATTCCATCAGATGGCACTCCTTAATAGACAAAATCCATAACTTGCCTCTTTCTCCAGGCTTGATGGGACCAGTAGATGTAATTAGGGAGAGGTTGTCCTTCAAATTACCTGGCTTCATGCCAAATAAGGCTTTATAGATCATTACCTCTATAAACATCTAAATGCAGATGTGTAGGTATTGTTGCTCAAGTCATGCATTACATCTTCCAAGGTATTTCTCATCCAAACACAAGGTTTCTCCCAGTTTTGTTACCTGATATACAGTAGATTGTTTCATATAATCACTAATTGCTTCAGGTCGCTATATTTTTCACACCCCATCATGTCAATTTATTTTCAATAATCAAAATGTTATAAACTGCAGGACTTTAAGAAATCATAAAAAATAAAACAATCATACTTTTGGAAACCCTACCATTTTCTACTAGTATTTGTTGATGTCCCATTTCCCCATAGCCACTCCTTTACTTTTTCATGCCATTTCAGTCCCACCCACATTGGTTGATTTGTCATCTCTTGAAGCCACACCTGAAAGGTAAGAAAAGACGTAAAAAAGCTAATTAACACATCATTGTAAAACCTGGGGGATATAATCTTAATATACTTTATGAGTGGAGATGCCTCTTCAGGAAGGATTAGTCTTTCTTCAATTCTTTCTTTCAATTAAAGATAAATAAAATACAAGATGCTTCTGCAGAGGATGAATTAGAATGAAAAGTCATTCACTCATTTCCCCCTATTTAAAAGCTTTGATTCAAAAATTATTCCACCCAAAAACAAAAATTAGGGAGGAAGATCAGTCTATATTGTACTCTTGTAAATGTTCTTATTTTTATTTAATAAACAATTATCTTATAAACATTTATTATATGTAAAGATCATCTATCACTTAATATTTCTAAAATAACAAAAGTTGCAACAAGTTCCACAAATTAATTTATTCCATAAAGTAAAATTTCTGTGAAGTATTTAAAATAAATATTTCAACCTTTTCCCTACGATTATCCAGTTGAAGTAGACTAGTGTTTTTAAAATGCCTACACAACAGCAAAGCTTCTTTCCATGTCACTTTTTTAGTTTTTTCTATCCAGTAACATGTTCCTTGCCAATACCACCAGCCAGCGCCCAGGGAACATTTTAAGCTGTATAAACCTGATATCATCAAAAGGAAAGAAAATGTTATCAATTAAATAGACATGAATTTATTTTCCATTTGTGTTCTTTCACATTGTTCCTTTTCACCCACCACAGTCTGTCAAATCATAGGCAGACACAGGAATTTTGGAATTGAGAACAGGGAATAACCACATTGCCATCCCTCCTCTATCAGCAGGCAAATAATGTAGATGTAGTCCTCAACTTATGATAATTTATTCAGTGACCATTTGAAGTTACAATGGCATTGAATGAATGGTGGTTAAGAATGGTCATTGGAGTTCTGATGTCCCAGCACTACCTGTGCTCATGTAATCTGGGCACTTGGCAACCAGCTCACACATACAACCAGTTGTAACATTCTGCCATCACTTCATTGCCATTTACAATCTTCCCTGCTACATTCCCTGAAAAGTCAATGGGAAAGCCAACAGAGAAGGTCACAAATTGCTGGGGTGTTTCCTCCACCTGCACATCCTCCCTAGCCCCACCCTCATGCTGTGCCAGCCATTAGATTATCCCATGCATCCTGAGTCTCGATGTGCCACTTCCACACCATTGTGCATCTCCACACATCTTCCGTGAGCCTCAATGTGCCTCGACCACCACTCCTGCATCCAGAGCCTTCCTCACACCCTCACAAACCCCTGCACACCCTCCCTGAGCCCTGCCATACCTTGCCTGCCACCTGTACACCCATCTCACCATGCCTCTCTTGCAATGCCACACATCTATATCATCCCCCCGAGTCTTGCTGCACCTCTTTTGTACTCTTGCACATCCCATCACATCCTCCCTGAGTGTTCTGACCTAGGTTTCCTGATTAAATAAGATGGCACAAATGGCATCCCACATACCTCTTTTATTTGTAACGGCTAATAATTATTTTCATTACCAGCCGTAATAAGTCCAAACAAAGGAAAACAAGTCCGACTACAGTCTTTCAGGAAAAGGCAGATAACACACAAGAACCTTGCTCTTCTTTGGCAAACTGCCAAGGACCAATTTGCAGGAAAACTTGGCAAGTCCAAACAGAAACAGAAACAGAGTCCGAGTTGCAATGATGAGAGCTAGAGATGAACTGAGTTGCTTCCTGCAACGAACCCTTTCGTGTTCTCCACTTATATAGCCTATGGGAGGGACCAATTATCTCCAAGCCTTACTCCTGAGTAGTCCTGCTCCTCTGTATCTCTTCTTGCCTTCTGGCAGCTCTATGCCTGTGCGCATTGAGAACAGGCTCCCCCTGTTCCTCTGCCTCGCTCATGTCAGCCTCTGGAGGTTCTGGAGTCAGGACAGACCTCCCACATGGCCCTGGCTGGATCCCTGCCTCTGGCACCGAGCCTTCTCCGACTCCAGGCCTGGCCCAGGTTCCTCCCCAGCCTCCCCACTGTCCGACTCTGCTGACAGCTTTGCAGGCCGCTGGCAGACCACAACACTGAGCTTTGCCACCTCTCCTTTGCCTCTCCTTTGCCATTTGTGACCCATTCTATGCCTCACACTTCCCTCATAATCTTGTGCACCTCCCAAGTCTCAATATATCCCTCCATTGCACATCCCTGCACACTGTCCCTGAGCCTCTCTGCTTTCTCCACTATTCATGCAAGCCCTGCCAAGCCTTGCCACACCTCCCTTGTCACTTGTTAGAAGGCATGCACCTGCTGGCCACATGGGGCTATCTTCTGCAGTGCTGTAGTGCACAACTTGGGGAAGAAAGCCTTGTGTGACCAGTAGCTGTCAATGCTTCTGTAACTTCAACCATACATTGAACAACAGCTTAAATTTTGTAATTAGAGGTTGCAATTAAAATTAGAAAGGAAATAGATGTGTTTTTTTTAAAGAACTCCACTCACCCAAAGAACATGTGCCTATACTTTCTGGTGCAGCACAAATGATGGGTTTCTCACATGTTCCAGTTACAGGGTGGCATAACTTCCCCCAATGGCAACGTGGGCAATTAAAATCACAGTCTTCTCCATAATATCCATGATCACATACTTCAAAAGAATAATAACAATAACAATAATAACAATAACATATTATTTACGTATATTATTTTAAATCTTATAACAATTGTATAAAAATGCTGATCATGATTATGTACGTACATATGAATTGATTTTGTAGGCTGGAGGAACTTGCCTAAATCCAGTTATTGATTTGGCAATTCTCAATGTAAAGTGCAACACAATTGTGTTGTTTTTTAGTTATGTAAAACACAACATAATTATAAGCGTGAAGTTTCCAACAAGAAAATACTTTACTTTTCTCAAACCCCACCATCTTTTTGTAGCTTTTAGCTAATAGAAACGTTTTCATTATACACAATAATACAGTTTCTGCAGTCATTTCCCATATTTAATTTAATACAATTTAATTTTTTTAAAGAACAATTCATCAGAAGGTGAGATTGCAAAGAAACAGCATATATGAAGAACATGTATCATTTAAAACGCTTTTCTAGTTTATATATCCTCATATACATAAAACTAAGAATGCAGAGCTCATTTGAAATACTAATTTTTTTAAAAAAAATACCCTAATGACTTGCAATTTAATACTGAGGAATCTTTGGTGAATTTTAACATTCATTCAATAATTTTGAATATTTGAAGGAACATATTTAAAATAGTTACCTGATTTTAAAAACATTACACTTGGTCCAAACCCTCCACCAACCAAGGTATAACCATTTAATAGGAAATATCCATTTTGCCATAAGCCATAGCCAAGACATTCAGTTTCTTTAATACATTCATCCTTTGAATCATTGTAAGAAGAATTGGCTGATAAACTTAATGTTGATGAAATTACCACGGAATCCCAAAAGCCAGAAAATATATCAAGGTCTGCTTGGAAAGAAACAGATGTCATAAGTCTATTTGTCAAATCTATCATTATATAAAAATATATAATACAACCCAGAGGTGGGTTCCTGCCGGAGCTGTCCAATGCGTAGGTCCAGTAGGGAGCGGCCGATTGCGCAATTTGTGCGCGACCACTCCGGAGCCTTCTCTGCCGGTCCGTCGCGCGCGTTGCCATCTTTTTCGGTGAATTTTTGGGCGATTTTGCTTCTGCGCATGCGTGGAAGCAAAATCGTGCTGAAATCTCACATGTGCATCCCCTCGCGAGATTTCAGTGCGATTTTGCTTCTGCGCAGAAGCAAAATCGCGCAAGGGGGCGCACATGCATAGCAAGCACGCACACACCCAGAACGTGGAGATGCACGCGCAGTGCACCGGCACCGGTAAGTAAGCAACCCACCCCTGATACAACCAGATCCTTCAGGATGAAGGAGAAGTTGATAGAGGGTAATGCAAAATTGGACCAAATCTGGAATTTAATTTATCACATCAATTTATAATGCCCACATGTTTAAGCCAATAAAATAATTTCTCATGGTTAGTGAATAGACAAATGTTCCTTTTTATAGTCAGTTTGTGCAATCTTCTAACACAGGGGTGTCAATCTCAAGGCCCATGGGCCGATTTGGCCCACGGGGTGGTTAGGTCTGGCCCATGGGGGCACCCTGGAAACAGCAAAGGACCAGCCTGCGGTGCCTCTACCAGGGAAAACAGAGCTTGGGGGGCACGGGGGGCGTCCTGAGCTCTGTTTTCACTGGCAGAGAGTTGCATGAAGCCGGGCCCCCCAAGGTCAAACACAACCCTTATGCAGCTCTCAATGAAATCAAGTTTGACACCCCTGTCCTAACATGAAGCAGGTAAATAAGCTACTGTTTCTTCTGCCTCTTTGCACAATCTGCACTTCAAATCATTTGACAATTTTTCAATTCTGTCCTTATTTGCATTCATACAAATCCCTTACCCTTGAGAAATCAAAATCAAACCTCCAGTTTCTTTTTTTCAATGCTCCAGTTATAAGTCATTGTCAGGTTTATCTTTATGCACTTTTCCTTCATTCTTTTTTAAAAATTGACCATGGAATGCTTTTATTTGCCAGCATTCTGTTTGTGTTTTTCAATTTTGTCTTTAACAATCTTCTTATTTTTTGAATGCATTCTGGTCATATTTTTAACTTGTCCATGCTTGATTTACTGGTCATATTTTTAACTTGACCATGCTTGATTTCATCCCACCATAAAATACCCAGATAACATCAAGCATGGATAAGTTAAAATGTGATCAGTAAAAAATACATTAAAAGAATGAGAAAATTGTTGTTGCTGTTGTTGTTATATGCTTCCTGACTCCCAGCAAGTCTGGGCAAAAGAAGAGATGAAAGAGTGGGAAAAAATGGAAGGGTTGTGTCTCTTAACATGAAACACATTCTTTCTTTCTTTCTTTCTTTCTTTCTTTCTTTCTTTCTTTCTTTCTTTCTTTCTTTCTTTTCTTTCTTTCTTTCCTTCTTTCTAAAAATAGATATATGTTCATCTGTATTTTTTTTACATAAAACTGCTGTAACAAGACAAACTGCAAACCTCGTTCAGCTGGTCTTTTGCATGCTGACTTTTTCTTTTCGTAACAGTGATCTGCATTGAAATCACCTCCATGTGAAAGTTCTACACATCCTTTCCACCTAAGGCTTAGGTGAAGATTCATCCTATCAAGAAATAATAAAACATTACATCAAGGAAGTGAGGATGTACAGATTTATACGTAAAGCACTTATTCAAAATAAATAGAAATCTGTTTTATTGATTCTTGGGTCTGAACTAACATACTTCATTCAGAATACTACAGGACTTTTTCAATACTGTCAATCCATTATGTATAAAACAGAAGTTGTATCTAAGCCTCAAATGCCAAATTACACATTTGACCCACTAAGCAAGGCCATAAAAAGCACAGTGAAAAATGAAGCACAATCACAAACTCAAAATCTGACAAAAATCCAGAACAGGATTTAATATACAGGACAGAAACCTGGCAAGAATATTAGAAATATCAGTACTAGGTTACCTTCGGGACCGCATCCTGCCACATACCTCCCTACAACCAGTTAGGTCCCACAGAGTAGGCCTCCTCCAGGTCCCATCAGCCAAACAATGTCGGTTGGAGGGCCCACGGGGGAGGGCCTTCTCTATGGGAGCCCCATCTCTCTGGAACCAATTCCCACCAGAGATCCGGACTATCCCCACCCTACTGGCCTTCCGCAAAGCAGTAAAAACATGGCTCTTCCGGCAGGCGGGGTGAAGAGAGGATTCCCCCATGTATGAATGGTTTTTAAATGCAATGTAATGTTTTTAAAATGCTATTTTATTGTATCGTTCTTATCTCTGTTGTATGCCGCCCTGAGTCCTACGGGATTGGGCGGTCTACAAGAACTTTAAATTAAATTAAATTAAATTAAATTACATCCACTGCCTCCCTGAATTGAAACGGGGTGGAGATGTACAGCTGGGTGTCGTCAGCGTACTGTTGAAAACTCACCCCGTGCCGACGGATTATCTGCCCCAGTGGTTTCATGTAAATGTTAAACTGGATGGGTGAGAGGACCGAACCCTGAGGCACACCACAAGTCAGGGGCCTAGGAGACGACCTCTGTCCTCCTGTTAACACCAACTGCATCCTATCAGTGAGGTAAGAAGAGAAGGTGCCTGAAGCAAGAGCCAGCCAAGCCACAGCAGTGCGCCGAGTATCGCCAGGCTCCAGAAGCAAACCAAACCCTCAAAGGCCAGGCGAGTACTCACAACAACAAAAAGCTAATAGTGACTGTATTCCTGGAAGGATCTCCATGTGAGACGGAGATCAACACTGGCTCCTCCATCTCAATAATGTCCTGGGCAGCTGTCAAGAGGGCCATTCCGGCTCTCCAGCAGAAGCAACTCTGAGTGCAGCAGTTAAGAATCAACGACTACCAAGGGAACCAGATTCCTGTTTTGGGCTGCGGAACTTTCAATGTGAAGTTTGGCCATTTCGAAGCAAGCCTGCCACTGACAGTCGTGCGAGACCGCCTTCCCAGCCTGCTCGGCTTAGATTGGTTCGGGGCCCTGGGAATGGGGGTAACCGGGATCAATGCCATTTCAAGCAACCATGCTGATTACCTCCTCCGTGAATTCCACAATGTGTTTGACCACGGGCTCGGCAAGTATGTAGGCACCCCAATTTCCTTTAGCCTCGACCCAAATGTAGCCCCGATTAGGTTAAAACTGTGTAGAGTTCCTTTCGCGCTTAAACCAAAGATCGACCAGGAACTAGATAAATTAATCAGCCAAGGCATACTTGAACCTGTCGATCAAGTGAAATGGGAAATGCCTATCGTGACCCCTGTAAAAAGCGATGGGTCTATTAGAATCTGTGCTGACTATAAATACACTTTAAATAAAGCACTACAGCAGAGTGCATACCCGGTGCCAGAGGTACAGCATTTGCTTCACACACTAGGCCCAGGTGCCATTTTTGCTAAATTAGATCTTACGCAAGCGTACCAACAACTACCGGTCGATGGCGAGACGGCAGAAGCTCAAACTATAGTCATGCACAGAGGGGCATTTAAATATCACAGATTATAATTTGGTGTCAGTGTAGCCCCAAGGAATTTTTCAGGGCATTATAGAATGTCTCCTAAATAAAATTCCTGGGGTTGTACCCTATTTTGACGATGTTCTCATTACTGCAAAGAATGAAGTCCAACTGAGAGAGAGGCTTAGGGAAGTCCTATCTAAATTCAGAGCTGCCGGATTAAAGGCAAAGGCAAGCAAGTGCCAGATCGGAGTGCCGGAAGTAGAATTCTTGGGGTACAGAATCAACGGGACCGGCATACACCCCACTAAAGATAAAGTAAGAGCAACCAGGGATGCCCCTGTCCCTACTAACAAGACTGAGCTACAGGCGTTTCTTGGCCTGCTGAACTTTTACAGCATTTTCCTAGCAAATAAGGCCACGGTGGCTGAGCCCCTACACAAACTGCTGTCAAAAAAGGCCCCTTGGGTTTGGGGACGGACAGAAGTGGCCATATTCAGAGCCATCAAGAGCCTCCTGTCAGAAGACAGCTTCCTGATGCAGTTTAACGAAACCCTCCCGGTCGCACTCGTTTGCGATGCCTCCCCTTTTGGGGTGGGGGCTGTACTAAGCCATAGATTACCAATAGCATATTTTTCCAGGACACTCTCCAGTGCAGAACGCAACTATAGCCAACTCGACCGGGAGGCCCTTGCTGCTGTCGCCGGGGTGAAACGTTTTCACGAATACCTTTACGGTAGAGACTTCGAGCTGGTCATTGACCACAAGCCCTTATTAAGGCTTGTTGCTGGCGACAGGTCCACCCCGGCCTCCCTTTCTCCTCGACTGACAAGGTGGACTATATTCCTGGCTGCCTATTCGTACAGACTGATACATCAGGCAGGCAAGGCCATGGGGCATGCTGATGTCCTGAGCCGGTGCCCTCTACCCGAACTCTACCCAACCCCCCTCCGGGCATCCCTATACTACTCATTGACTGTGCGGACTGTGCGAACTCGTGCCTGGTGACTTCGGCTGACATTACCGCCCACTCTGCACAAGACTCTACCTCCAGGACTATTTTAAACTGGGTGTGGAGGGGATGGCCATAAGGCCCGGTTAAACCCGCGTTCAGACCTTGCGTAACCAGACAGCATGAGATTTCGGTGCAAGGGGGTTTGCCTATTGTGGGGCGATCTCATAATTGTTCCTCTGTTGCTATGAGAGGAGATTCTAAGGGCTTTGCATGAGGGGCACCCAGGGGTGGTCAGGATGAAAGCGTTAGCACGAAGCTATGTGTGGTTGCCCAACATGGACAAGCAAGTCGAAGAGTGGGTAGCGGGTTGCACACCTTGCCAAGAGTCTAAGCCCGCACCCCCCAGAACCTCAGTGCAAGAGTGGGAGAAACCAAGGGCACCATGGTCGCGAATACATATTGACTTTGCAGGGCCTTTTCATGGGCAAACTTTTATGGTGGTGGTTGATGCATACTCTAAATGGTTAGAGATCATGTTAATGGGTTCTACCACCACTGACTCTGTAATCCGGGTGCTCCGGAGACTGTTTGCCACCCATGGGCTGTCCGACACGCTGGTATCTGACAACGGGCCACAACTTACAGCAACCCAATTCAAAGGCTTCTTAGCTGAATTAGGCATAAGGCACGCACTGACCGCTCCTTTCCACCCGACCAGCAACGGACAAGCTAAACACATGATCCAGTCAGCCAAGGAGGCCTTGGGGCAGTTAGGACCAGGTGACTGGCAGGCCCGTGTAGACAAATTTCTCCTAGTTCAACATATTACTCCCAGCACGGTTACCGGAAGAAGCCCAGCCGAGCTACTTATGGGCCGGCGGTTATGGTCTGTGCTAGATAGACTACACCCAAACTATTCCAATCAGAAAGAACAAGCCACTTCCACAAAAACCAGAACCTTCCAGGTAAATGACCCAGTGTTCGCTAGGAACTTTTCTGAAGGGGCCCTATGGCTACTTGGGGAGATATGTGAAGCAACAGGTCCAAAATCTTATGTCATAGTACTAAACAATGGGAGAAAATGGTGGCACCATATCAACCAACTGTACAGCCGCCAACCCTTAAACGCAGATTACAAACAAACCCTTAATAATGATTTCCTTACAGCTAAATCAACCCTGTGGGCGACGGAACACTCACCTGTGGAGCCAGAGTCATAGCCGCTCGACATCCTGGAACCAGTTCCAGTAGAATCCTCGGCCACGCCCAGGCCATTCCAGGAGGTTCCACAGGCAGAGCCAGAAACGACAAACCCATCCTCTCTGTCCGAAGCCAACTCCCCTACTGATCTGCGCAGGTCTACTACGGTCCCTCAACACCCTACCTATCTACGGGACTAAGTATGCTAATGGGTTGGACTAAACCAAGAGGGGAGGGGTGTTATGTATTAAAAACATACTGTTTACTCCAAGGTCCACTATTCAAGTGGGAAAAGGGAGACTGCTGATTGATTGAGCCATCTGACAGCTCTGTATAAAAGGGAGAGCTGTCAGCCTGGCTCTTTGCTGGATCTTACTGAACTACAATAAAGAGCTGTTTTGAGAAGCCTGCCTCAAGTCTCTTCAGTACCAGAACTTAACAATTATACTTGGATGGGAGACAATCAGAAAATTTCAGTGCTATACGGGTGGTGGTGGGGGAAATCTATCCTATAAGAAATCAATGGCAAATCATTTCCATATTGTTGCCAAGAAAACAATCTGGATGTATCCATGTAGCAACTCGGAATCAAGCTTGACTTTTGACTTTACATCAGTATCTGGCCAGACTGAAGACAGTGTTTGAAGTGCCAATTATAGAGTATAATCAGATATCTAAGGAATACTAAAATATCATTATACATACCATGTCAATGAATGTTGTGCACTATCTTCATGAGACCAAGCCCAGATTCCATCATGATTTAATTCTTGCAATCCTACCCATATTGGCTGTATGATAAACATTTTCAACCATTTCTTCAATTAAAATTAAGAAGAAATATTAAACAGTGATCTAGCTTTAAATATGTTTAAAGTTACAGATATTTTGCAATTATTGGGAAGATGATCATTTTTTGCTTTTTTTCTCTGCTGAAACATTTTCTGTTTTAATAAGACAAACTACTCTGATACAAAAGCCAGTATGGATTATTTTAAACAAATAATTAGAATTTTCATTACAATTGTTGAAATTTATAAAATTGCATATATATATAAAAATATTTTACGCTCCATTTTCCCCATGCCATATTCCACTAATTTCAATTCACTGCTTTTCTTCCTCTACTGTTTTTGTTCAAAGTGATCACTGTAAAAAAACCTTATTATTTAAATATAAATGCTTAAATATCCTGTTCCTGTTTATAGTGTATGCCGTTTCATTTATTTCTACAAAGATTCTATGTACTGTAATAAACAAAAAATGTTAATTTATAAAATACATGTGAACATGAAAGTTACAGTAAATCACCACAAAACCCCATCCTGGTTATGGACCAGTTTCATAGAACCATAGCATATGATAATATTTCATTAGATATGCTTGATTGTGTCAATCATAATAACTGTGGAATGTCCTCAAAGGAATTAGAATACCAGAGCAACCCATTGTCCTTGTGAGAAACCTAGGTACGGATCAGGAAGCCATACGTGGTGAAACACACTAGTTCCAGGTTAGGAAGATTGTAGATTCTCCCCTTATTTATTCAATCTATCGTATTTTTCCTTGTATAAGATGCTACATTGTCTTCTGTTTCCCCATTGCAGCGCAGCGCTTCACCACAGAGCTTGCCCCACCACTACCGCCCAGATGGCACTCGCTTCCCCCAAGCATTTCTTTGCCTACCTGTTTTCCAGCTCCGTCACGTTTCTCCATTGCATTTCTTGCCGTCATCTGCAGGGAAACAAGTTTGTGGGACTAAAAAAAAAAGTTCAATCCATCAATTCCAACTTCTCACAAAAAAAAGTTCTCGCGAACTTGGAATTGATTGATTGAACTTTTTTTTAGTCCCTCAAACTTGTTTCCCTGCACACAATGGCAAGAAACACAATGGAGAAACATGACGGAGCTGGAAATCAGGTAGACAAAGAAATGCTTGGGGGAAGCAAGGGCATTTGGGTGCCAGGCACTGAAACGGACCCATCTCTCTCCAGCAGTTGCCCAGGCCCACCGGAGGGAAGGCCGGCATCTACCGGCACTTAAATGCGGTGGCATTCCACATTTCTGAATTTTGGGTAAGACAAGTGGGGGGCGTCTTATACTGGGGCCGTCTTATAGACGGAAAAATACGGTATATGCTGAATACATATATTAAGGTAAATTGAACAGGGGGGGAAATTGTGCTTTTAAAATTGGAGGAAGACATACCACTGTCCTGATACTTGAAAATGCAAAGGATCTTCAAGGTCTAATAATAAAAGTTGAGGAGCATGGTGGAAAAAATTGGATTAAAATTAAATATAAAAAAGACCAAACTAATGACAATAGGTAGAACTATGAGCCTCAGAATTAACAATGAAGATACTAAAGCGGTGGATAGCTTCTACTTTTTGGGATCAACCATGATAAGAAGAGAATTGACACTTTTGAAATTTGAGACTTTGGAGAATACCATGGATAGACATGAAAACAAACATATGTATCGTCGAACAATCAACCCAGAATTCTCATTGGAGGCACAAATTATCAGTCTCAAATTATCCAACTTGGACATAAGCAAAAACCTAACTATCTAAACAAGATCTGATGTTGGGAAAGGTGAAAAGAAAGAGAAGAGGATGGTTAACTATAAGGTGGATAGATTCAATTACGGTGGCAATGAGTGTACCTTTGAAAGAGCAGATTTGGGGCCGATCATCATGATGAATATCTACGATATGTGGTCATTAAGCTTTGACAAGAATCCTGTTGATACAATCAAATAATCACCTTTGAAATAAGAAAGATGATTTTCTTCATTCTATCCCTCAGATGACAGCCAGGGTAGTGTAGTGGTTAAAGGATCTAACTAAAAACAGGGAAACTGTGAGCTTTGGTTCTGCCCTTGCACAAAACACTGGGCAACTTTGAACCAGTTGCTCTCTTTCAACCTCTTCAGGATAAATGGCAAATGTTTTCCAACTGAACTGTAAGGACTTGTCCTGGCAGTCACCAGGACTCAAGACTTACCTGAAGGCATATACTACCCCTTCAGATAAGTTCAGTAAAACACATTAAGTGAGGAATGTTTAGTAACAAAGCCAAAGTGATGAAAGTTTCTTTTCTTCATCCAGCTTTAAAATTTATCTCTAGATTCTAACATTAAGAAAGTCTCTGACCTGGAAACTGTAGACAGATTTGCTCAGCTGGTATCAAAAAGAAAAAAAACTGTTCATATTTACTATTTTTACTAGGTGGAATAAGAGCCGAGGTGGCGCAGTGGTTAAAATGCAGCACTGCAGTTCAGCAGTTCAGCTGTTCAAATCCCACCAGGCTCAAGGTTGACTCAGCCTTCCATCCTTCTGAGGTCAGTAAAATGAGGGCCCAGATTGTTGGGGGCAATAGGCTGAACTCTGTAAACCGCTTAGAGAGGGCTGTAAAGCACTATGAAGCGGTATATAAGTCTAAGTGCTATTGCTATTGCTAATAGGTGGAAAGTTTCTTACCATAGTTTGAACAAGCTCTTCAAAGAGCCCATTAGTTTAATCTGCTTTCCTCCCCCCCCGCCCCCACTTTTTCAATCAATCAATCAATCAATCAATCAATCAGAATATAGCTGGAAGGGACCTTGGAGATTTTCTAGTCCCACCCTCTCCTCAAGCAAGAGACCCTGTACAATTTCAGACAAATGGCTGTCCAGACTCTTCTTTAAAACCTCCAGTGATGAAACTCTTACAACTTCTGAAAGCAAGCTGTTCCACTGGTTAATTGTTCTCGCTGTTAGGAAATTTCTCCTTAATTCCAAGTTGCTTCTCTCCATGATTAGTTTCCATGCATTGCTTCTTGTTCTGCCTTCAGGTGCTTTGGAGAATAGGTTGACCCCCTCCTCTTTGTGGCAGCCTCTCAAATATAGGAATACTGCTATCATGTCCCCCCTAGTCCTTCTTTTCTCTAGACTAGCCATACCCAGTTCTTTCAACTGTTCCTCTTAAGTTTTAGTCTCCAGGCTTTTAATCATCCTAAAGACTTGTAACCCTTTTCTTTGAACTCTTTTTTGAGTTTGGCTTCTTAATACAGTTTTGTGTTTTGTTTTGTTTTGTAATGAAGGGTCTTGAATATCTTTTCAAGAGAAAGCGCATTTTTAGAATATCAGGTAAATTAAAAACTCAAATTAGTTTTCTACCTGAAACTCCATTCTTCTATAGAACAATCATTTTTCCTATCAATGATAGAGCAAAAGTTTTGTTTTACAGATTTGTTGTGGATAAGAAATTATTCAGAAGAATATTAATCATCTTTTGCAATAATGGGGCAGTTCTTGTTTATTTATTTATTTATTAGTGAGATTTATATACCGCTTCATAGTGCAAGCACTCTCTAAGCAGTTTACACCATTAAGCAATGTATATATTTACATTGCCCCCAACAATCTGGGTCCTCATTTTACCTACCTTGGAAGGATGGAAGGCTGAGTCAACTCTGAGCGGTTGAGATTTGAACAGCTGAACTCAAATGATCACAGTCAGCCAAAGTAGCCTGCAGTACTGCTCTCTAACCGCTGCGCCACCTTGGTTCTTTTTAACTACTACAAAGATTATACAAAGATTTTACATAGGTATTTTGGTCATCCTTGGCAGTTTGACAATGAAAATACTTAATTATGAGGTATCAGTTAAGTGTGAGTTTTTAAATTTTAAATATTTTAGTTAACTGTGGCACTAATTCAACTGAGCTGTAAGGAAGAGTTTTCTTTTTTCCACATCTTTTTTCATTTTCAATATCTTTACAGATAGTGGGGCGGAGCTGCAGCCAGATGAGACGGTCGCTTCCCCTTGGGGCTCCTGGGGGAAGCACTGAACCGCGGCAGCCAGGGACCCAAACTTGGGTCAAAACCGACCTGTAGGGTCGGGGACGAAGGGAAGCTGCTTTGGCGCACCACGTGGATGATCGCAGACCCCGCTGGCAGCCAAAATAAGGCTTCCCGACTGGCAGCCGTTTCGGAGGGGACATGTCGCCATTAGTCCTGGCAAGCGAAGTGGCATGAGACAGGAGAAGGGCAAATTAAGCTGGCCGTGTGAGATAATTCTTTTTATTCTGTTTTGGCACTTGGAAGTGGAGAAAACTGGAGGAAACAACTATTCCTAAGTTTAAAGTTATTTTGGTAAAGAAAGAGGTTTTGAAGCAGTGGAAGAAGCTGCTTCCGGATTAGCGGCAAGGGAAGCAGAGCTAACTCTTTCTTTAAAGGACATTAACTTAAAGTGCCTGCTTGTCAAGAAGAATGCTGTATTTTGAATTGTTGCAGCTAGGTGGATTTTAAAGAATTAATTTTCTTCTGGCTTTGATTTCATTTTTCTTATTTTCCTTATTTTTGATTTTCATTTTTTTGGCATTTTATTGTGGGTTTTTTTTTATCATTCACTGGGTGTAGTTTGGATTTGAAACGACTAAAGTATACTGCCACCCAGTGTTGACAAAGTATCTTAGTTTGGAAACATTTGTTGCAGCTTTAAGAACTGTTTACTTGGGCTTTTCTTTTTTACACAAAACCCTCAGACTTATCTGCTTGCCTTTAAAGCTTTTTATGTAGACTAAATAAGAGACTATTATTTTTGCTATGTTTGGATTACCATTGTATTTTGTTTTCATTACGTATTCTATTTGAAAATTCTTCTTTTCTTTTTTTTTCTTTTTTTTCTTTTTGAAACTGTCAGCATGAGGCCTGGTGGAGTTTGAGGCCTGATGGATTATTTATTTTTCTTTTTTCTTTTCAACATATTGAATTAAGTTTTGGATTAATTGGACTATTAGAAACTTTACATTTTTATTTTTATTCTTTTTAGTTATTATCCCTTTTTTAATTTTTGCTTTCTTTTTTGAGGGGGGATTCTTATATTTTTTCTTTCCCTTTTATATATTTACCCATTTTGATTGGATTATAAATTTACTTATTGATGCTTTGGCATCGGGTTTCCATACCCATTTTGATTGGATTATAATTACTTTTTATTTTATTTTATTTTATTATTTATTTTCTCTCTTTTGCTTTTATTGATACTGTTCTGGTATCGGGTTTCTATATCCATTTTGATTGGATTACAAATTTATTGAGTGGATTATAACATGGCTACGAGAAGGACACCACATCATTCTCCAAGTACAACAACTACAACACCGGCATCACCACATGGCGCTGCAGAGAAAATGGAAGTTACAGAAGTTAAAAATATGTTCTTAACTCTCCGTGATGATATTAAAAACAGATTTGATGAAATGACAGCAGAAATGAAAGGGATGAAAGAAATCATAGAGAAAAATGAACGTTTACAGAAAATTGAAAAGAAAGTCGAAGTAAATGAAACAAAAGTCGATGAATTGATGACATCAGACAGAAGACAAGAAAGAACAATCATAACTTTAGAGATGGACAAATCTGAATTTTATTTACGTTTTCAAAACGTGTTGGAAAAGAAAGGGAAAAAAATCTAGGGGAAATAATGGCTGAAATTTTGGCAAAGGCTTTGGAAGAAAGTAAAGAAAAACTTCTGATTGACATCGATGAAGTGTACCGAGTACATACTCGATATGCTATGCGACATAATCTTCCAAGGGAGGTACATGTGAGATTTACTAAAAAGGCTCAGCGAATGGAATTGTTAGAAAAGTTGAGAAACACCACTTTTAGATATAAAGAGAAGGAGATTGCTGTTTTAAAACAAGTACCAAGAAAAGTGAGAGATCTAAGAAGAGAATACCACT
The DNA here is from genome assembly GCA_023053685.1 of Diadophis punctatus similis. Taxonomy (NCBI): domain Eukaryota; kingdom Metazoa; phylum Chordata; class Lepidosauria; order Squamata; family Dipsadidae; genus Diadophis; species Diadophis punctatus. The sequence continues at coordinate 1,916,765 of JALIGW010000060.1, read as the reverse complement.
TTCTGACTAGGAAATTAATTGAAAGAGGAGTGACTTTTCGATGGTTGGTCCCAGAAGGCATGTTTGTTTGGCAAGGACAAAGACTGAGATTGGACACGGTGAACAAAGCAGAAATATTTTACAGACAGAGTTTCACAGACGGAAGAAGGAATAAGAGGAGAGAGAGAGAGAGAGAGAGAGAGAGAGAGAGAGAGAGAGAGAGAGAGAGAGAGAGAGAGAGAGAGAGAGAGAGAGAGAGAGAGAGAGAAAAGAAAAACTAATGGATGAGACAGCTGGAGGACAGGAACTTCAACCAACTGAACAAGAATTGGAAGATAAGGAATTGGAAACAGTAATAGCTGAGTTTAAACAACAGAGAGAAATGAGAATGACAAGATCAGCAAAAGAACGGCAAAGTCCTAAAATAGGAAAAATAAAACAAACATGGATGAAGAAATTGGAATGATTTCGATAAATGTAAATGGACTTAACTCACCAAATAAGAGAAATAGAATATTTAATAAACTCAAAAAATTAAACATGGATATAATTTCCTTACAGGAGGTTCACATTAAGAAAAACAACACAAAAAATTGTTAGAGAACGAAAGTCTGGGAGAATTGTATGTGACATTAATAGATCAAAGTAAAAGAGGAGTTGCTCTGTATATACAAAAGAAAATAGACTCAAAAAATATATATTCTGATGAAGAAGGAAGAATATTAATGGTAGAAATAATGCTGAATAAACAAAAGATATTATTGATTGCAATATATGCTCCAAATGAAAATCAAGACTCATTCTATTTGAAATTACATAAGAAAATTAATGAGTTGGATTATGAGAATATATGTTTGATAGAAGATTTCAATGCGATCGGAAGACCAGATTTGGATTATAAAACAAGTAAGGAAAATAAAAGAAAAAGGGAAATTTTACCAAAAACATTTTTCAATATGGTGGAGGAGTGGAACTTGATTGATGCATGGAGAGAGAGACATCAAAAAGAAAAACAATTTACATTCTATTCCCCTAGACACAAGTCTTGGTCTAGAATTGATATGGTATGGACATCTATAGATTTAATAAAGGGCCTACAAAAAATAGATATTGAATCCAACATTTGGGCTGATCACAACCCAATCCTTGTTAGATGGAGAGGAATATGGAAAAAAATAAGATAGACGTTAAGATGAGAAATATTACAAGAAAAAGAATTTGAACAATTTGTAAAGAAAGAAATGAGTTTCTTTTTTCAAGAAAATAGAAAGGAAGGCACTACACTTCAGATTCTTTGGGATACATCCAAGGCATATTTTAGGGGTTTGGTGATGACATATATGAGTAAGAGAAATAAACAGAGGAAAGTTGTCAAAAGAAAACTTGAAATGGAACATTGAGAATTAGAAAAGAAATTACAATTATATCCGCAAGATGTGGAAAATCAAGAATTAATGGATTTAAAGAAACATGAATTAAATATGATAGAAAATGAAGAGGTAGCAAGGAATATTAAAATATCGAAACAGAACTTTTTTGAAGATGCAAATAAACCAGGAAGATGGTTGGCTTATAAAATAAGGAAAGAGAAAGAGAAAAATGTATAAATCAATTATAAAATGAACAATGAGAATTACAGTATAATGAAGAAGATAAAAGATAGTATGGATATATTATAAAGATTTATATAAACAAGAGAAAATTGATGATAAGAAAATATCTCAATATTTAGAAAAGGCAGACCCACCTAAAATACCAGAAAATTACAAAAACATACTTGAAGAGACAATTACAATGATGGAGTTGGTGGAAGCCATTAAAAAACAGAAAAATGGAAAAACACCAGGACCAGATGGACTTCCAGCAGAAGTTTATAAAACCTTTGAAGAATCATTTGGATTGTTAATGCTGGATCTATTTAATGAATTAATGTTAGAAGTTAAAATCCCGGAGACATGAACAGCGGCATTTATAACTTTGATACCAAAAGAAGATACTGACTTACAAAAAGTGAAAGATTATAGACCTATATCATTATTGAATGTAGATTACAAAATATTTGTATCAATAATAGCGAATAGACTTAAAAGATTTCTTAGTGAATTTATTCATATGGATCAAAATGGATTTCTTCCCAAAAGACAGATAAGACACAATATGTGCATAATTCTGAATACTATAAAGTACTATGAACAACATCCTGAGAAGCAAATGGCGCTAATCTTTTTGGATGCACATAAAGCATTTGATAATGTAAATTGGCAGTTTATGAACCGACAATTACAGTATATGAATTTTGGAGCAAGATTTGTTAGTGTTATAAAAGCAATTTATAGTACGCAAACAGCAAGAAGAATAATAAATGGGAAAGACAATGAGATTACGGGAATTAAAATAAGAAAAGAAGAATATAAATTACAAGCATTTGCAGATGACTTAGCATTTATACTCAAAGATCCACTTAACTCAGGATTAAAACTCTTATATCAAATTCAAAACAATGGAGAGGTGGCTGGATTGAAAATAAATAAAGATAAGATGAAAATGATTGTAAAAAATATGACAGAAAAGCAAAAAATGAAACTGACAGAAGTTTTAGATATACAAATAGTAAAAAAAGTAAGATATTTGGGGATCCAATTATCAGCAAGGTGTTTAACACTTAAGGAAGACAACTATTTAAAACTTAAAAAACAGATTGAGAAGGATTTGGAAAAATGGAAGAAGCTTCAACTATCATTAATGGGTAGAATCACACTAATCAAGATGAATATATTATCACGTTTACTTTTTTTATTTGTGATGATACCAATAAAAATAGATAAAACTTTTTTCAATGAGATTAATAAAACAATAACAAAATTTATTTGGTAAGGAAAAGATCGAGGATCAGTTTGAAAATGCTACAAGATGCAAGGATAAGAGGAGGTTTCAGCTTCCCAAATTGGGAGTTGTACTACCAAGCAGTAGCAAAGACATGGATTAAAGAATGGATTTTACTTAGAAATAAAAGACTCTTAATACTAGAAGGACATGACCTACAAATTGGATGGCACAAATTTATTTGGTATGGAGGAAATAAGATACATGGCTATTTCCAGAGACATAGTATAAGGAACTCGTTATTTTTAATTTGGGATAAAATAAAGACTAAACATTACTCAAAAATACCTTATTGGATATCGACATTAGAAACTATGATAAACCCAAGTAGAATAGATTGGAATAATATTCTGAGATATAATGATATTTTATCAAAGATGGATAAGTTGAAATCTGTCACAGAACTAGAAAATCAAGGCATAAAAATGGACTGGTATCTGAGGATGCAGCTACAAGCAAGATTTGAAAAAGATAGTAAAATAGAAGGAATTAATTTGGAGAAAACAGAACTAGATGAAATATTAATAGGAAAAGATGAAAAGTTGATAAAGAAATTGTATAACTATTTGCTCTCCATTGAATTAGAATTTGAACAAGTGAAAGAGATGATGATAAAATGGATGAGACATATAGGACATACAATAGATAGGGATATGTGGCAGCAGCTATGGGAAAGGAATTATAAAATGACAATGGCAACAGCATTTAAAGAAAATATGTATAAGATGTTTTACAGATGGCATATGTCCCCAAAGAGATTAGCAAAAATGTTTAAAAATAAATCAATGAATTGTTGGAAGTGTAATCACATACCTGGCACTTTTTATCATATGTGGTGGACTTGCACTGAAGGCAAAAAATACTGGACAGAAGTTCGAATATGGATTGAAAAGATTTTAAAGCAAAGCATTGATTTATAACCTGAAATATTTTTATTAGGCATATTGCCAGAAAAAATTAATAAAGAAGAAATAAATGTAATTGTTCACATAGTGACTGACACTAGAATTGTATATGCACAAAACTGGTAATTGAATAGAATACCAATAGAGCGAGAAGTATTAAGAAAGATAATGGACTGTGCAGAAATGAATAGACTTACAATGAGAATTAAAGATAAAGAAGACTCAGAGTTTTATAAAATTTGGGGAAAATTTTATGAATAGGTGGAAAAAGAAAATAGATAAAATATAGATAATTGATAGAATACTAAATGTAAATTTAATATAAAAGAAATAAAGAAATTGATCAAGATAACCCGGAAGGCAAAAAGAGAAAAGGAGGCAGCATTAGACAAATATGTGACATATACCGAAAATTAAATTAGAATAGAATGGAAATAGAAGTTAGGATTTAATAATATGACTGTTAGAATAGAAAGTAAGAAAATTAGCTCAGTTTGCTGTTTTAATATTAAAGTTATATTTTTTGTTTTTATTATTGATGCAGGTTGAATAGTAGATATTATGAAATGTGATTTAGGCTGTACTATTTCTATGTAAGGGATATTATATATATATATATGGTTGCTTATGGTATATGTAATGCAGCTGGCAGACACCTATACTCCGCCAGCTGCATTGGTTGCCCATCGGTCTCCGGGTCCAATTCAAGGTGTTGATCACCATCTTTAAAGCCCTTCATGGCTTAGGACCAGGCTACCTCCGGGACCGCATTCTGCCTCACACTTCCCTTCGACCGGTTAGGGCCCACAGAGTCGGCCTCCTCCAGGTCCCGTGGGCCAAACACTGCCGGCTGGCGGGCCCTAGGGGGAGAGCCTTCTCTGTGGCCGACCCCGTGCTCTGGAACCAACTTCCCCCAGAGACCCGAACTATCCCCACTCTGCTGGCCTTCCGGAAAGCCGTTAAGACATGGCTCTTCTTGCAGGCTGGGGGTAGAGCTTAATCCACTCAAGCTCACCCCCAAGTATGTATGGTTGTTGAATGCCTGTTGGGTGATTTTAAATATTGAGTCTTTTAACTTTTATATTGCTTTTAAATATTATTTATGAATTGGTTATTCTGTATTTTTTCTGTTGTACGCCGCCCTGAGTCCTCCGGGAGTTGGGCGGCATATAAGAATACCAAATAAATAAATAAATAAATAAATAAATAAATAAATAAATAAATAAATAAATAAATAAATAAATAAATAAATAAATAAATAAATAAATAAATAAATAAATAAATAAATAAATAAATAAATAAATAAATAAAATGTGTTATTAAGTATGTATTTTTAAGATAGAGAAAAATTAAAAAAACTTTTTGCAATAAAGTTTTTTGTCCCTTCTATCAGCCGTCTGAAATTCCTTGTTACATTCTTTAGATCTAAGACCTTTGCCTTTCTTGGTTTTGGCTTTTCTTCTTGGCAACTTCTCCCATTTATCTCACCATTTCTTCTGTTTGTTGGTCTTTGGCAGACTTTTTTCAACTTCTTTCTTAAAACTTTTTTTTTATTTCATTCCACAGTTCTTCTGGTTTATCTTTGTTGAGTGTCACAGTCCATTATGAAGAATCACAGAATAATAGAATTGGGACATTGTTATCCTGTCACCCGTACTCCTTCTTTTCATTAAACTGGGCATGTCCAATTCCTGTAACTGTTCTTTGTAGGGCACTGTTTTAGCCTCCTGTGCCTTAAACATCTTCTCTGCATTCTTTGTAGAATGCAGAGGGTGACTTTTTTTTATTGGGGTGACCAAAACTGATGCAATATTCCAAGTGTGACCTTACCAAGGCATTATAAAGTGGTACTAACACTTCACATGATCTTGATTCTATCTCTCTGTTAATGCAGTCTAGAAATGTGTTAGCTTTTTGGGCAGCTGCAGCACACTGCTGGCTCATATTTAAGTGATTGTCCACTAGGATTCCAAGATCCTTCTCACAGTTCTATTGAGCCAGATACCACTAAATCTAAAGAGATTTAGAAGACTTCAAAAATTCTTGATGTTCTTCACAAAAATGGTGGAGCTCAAAAGTATACCATGGGAAATGGCTGGCTTTCTTATTCCTTTTTAATTTGATTTGGAACTTGCCCGTGAACTGTTTGTGTTCTATTTCAGTCAGTCTATGGCCATGTTTCTGCTGTTATAATTGAACTACAGTGTTTCACTTTCTTGTACTAACAATATAAAAAAAGAGCCAAGGTGGTGCAGCGGTTAGAGACAGGTACTGCAGGCCATTTTAGCTGACACTGATCCGCAGGTCAGCGGTTCAAATCTCACCGGCTCAAGGTTGACTCAGCCTTCCATCCTTCCGAGGTAGGTAAAATGAGGACCCAGATTGTTGGGGGCAATATAAATATACATTGCTTACTGGTGTAAACCGCTTAGAGAGTGCTTGCACTGTGAGGCGGTATATAAATCTCACAAATAAATAAATAAAATAAATAAATAACCAGTCTGATTTATCTGTACTTCATCTACTAAAGCCCACATTTATTCCTGCTTGTCTTGCAGGTTCTGTTGATTTCAGACTAAAGTTGGTAATAAAACTCATCAACCTCTTCTTCTGCATCAATGGTAAGAATAGCAACCTGTATTAACATAATATTAAAAGGTTGCCCAGAAAGTCACTGATTGTATTGTACTCAAGTACTGTCCTTGTTATGTCCTTGCTTTAGTGAGGCAACTGGAATGATTAAGAAGAGATCAGACAACTACTTGTTGAAATATTGTAGGTTATCCTGCTTGAGCAGGGGATTGGATTAGAACACGGGTCCCCAAACTTGGCAACTTTAAGACTTGTGGACTTCAACTCCCAGAATTCTCCAGCCAGTTATGTTGGCCGGAGAATTCTGGGAGTTGAAGTCTACAAGTCTTAAAGTTGCCAAGTTTGAAGATCTCTGGATTAGAAGGTATCCAAAGTCCACTCCCATGCTGTTTTTCTGTTATTCTATTCTGTGTCTTGAGTGATCCTGCAGGGATCATATATTTTGAAATGCATCCTCAATGTTTTTCACTTGTCCCACCTAGGAACACTGCCATGTAACAATGATGGAGGACAGCAGCACTTGGAGGGATGAGGAGACTCAATTTAACAAGTTCAGAGCATTGCTCTGAGATCAAGGCTAGATCTAACATGTTATTGTTTGTGTAAATTGGGCCAGGTACAATTATAATTATATTTTAAAAATTGCCCTGAGTTTATGAGTTTTACCTAAACTCTCTACCAAGGGCATGGAGCATTATCTGCTGTGGCAACTCCACCTCGAACTATGTAGTCAAGTCAGGGAGGGATTTTGTCATGGAGCAAGGGAGAAAACACCTACATAGTAATGCTCACTTGCCACTACAGCCTACCTTCAAATACATATAATCCTAGTCCTCAAATTGCTGGTATATTTTTCTTTTGGAGTTTATGGGCAAAAATTGGAATTAATCAACTTTTTAACTTTTTTAATATTTCAAAAATAATTAGGTTACCTAAAACTGATGAAACATATTGTGACTTTACAATCTGGGCTTCCAGTTACCGTATTTTTCAGAGTATAAGACGCACCTTTTTATCCCCAAAAAGAGGGTGAAAACTTGGGTGCGTCTTATACACTGAATGTAGCCCCACCCACCCAGTCACCCCCACCCTTTGGCCTCTGCCTGCCAGCAATTTTCCTCTTACAGGAAACAGGGCAAAGCCTGATTAGCACAAGAAGAAAGTATCTGCCTCCCGACACACAGCTGACTCAGAAGCCACGTGGTAAAATGAAGCTAACTATGGTGGCTGTGAGGAGACAAATTGAAATAGACTGCTGGCAATGTTTGACTGCTGAAATTGAAAGGAAGTAACCTGCAAGCTGCTGTAGCCTAGAGGAAAGAGCTCTTGCCTCACAATCAGGAGGTTGTGAGTTCTATCCTGGATAGAGGTAGATTCTGTTACTTTGTTAAATGTTTGTAGAGTGTTCAAATTATTAGACTTATTTTTTAAAGACTGCTTTATTATTGTTCTAGACAACTTAACAAAATGAAGAAGCTTTTTTTAAAAAAGCTTCAATTCGGGGAAGCCGTAGACGTAATGGGCCGCTGCCTGGACGATGTTAGGGTCTGGATGGGGAAGAACCGGCTAAAACTTAACCCTGACAAGACTGAGTGGCTGTGGATATTGCCTCCTAGGGACTCGACCAACTGTCCCTCCTTGGTTCTTGGGGGGGAGAAATTAGCTCCCTCAGAACGGGTCCGCAATTTGGGTGTCCTCCTAGACCCACAGCTAAAATTGGAACATCTTTCAGCTGTGGCTAGGGGGACCTTTGCACAAGAACGTCTTGTGCACCAATTGCGACCCGACTTGGAGAAGGAGGCACTTCTCACAGTCACTCATGCCCTTATCACCTCATGGCTAGATTACTGCAATGCACTCTACATGGGGCTACCCTTGAAGAGTGTCCGGCGACTGCAATTGGTGCAAAATGCAGCTGCGCGAGCTGTGGTGGGTGTACCCAGATGCACCCACGTAACACCGATCCTCCGTCAGCTGCATTGGTTGCCCATTAGTCTCCGGATCCAATTTAAGGTGTTGGTCGTTACCTTTAAAGCCCTACATGGCTCAGGGCCAGGTTACCTTCGGGACCGCATCCTGCCGCATACCTCCCTACGACCGGTCAGGGCCCACAGAGTCAGCCTCCTCCAGGTCCCGTCGGCTGGCGGGGCCGAGGGGGAGGGCCTTCTCTGTGGGAGCTCCCTCCCTGTGGAACCAGCTTCCCCCAGAGATCAGGACCATCCCCACCCTACTGGCCTTCCAGAAAGCGATAAAAACTTGGCTCTTCCGGCAGGCGGGGTGAAAGTGAGACCAAGTATATCACATATGGGTCTCCCCCCTTGATTGTACATAAGAGATACTCTTTTTAACTTTTGTATTTTGCATTTTTTAACTACTATATTTTATATTGTATTTTATATTGTATTTTATATTGTAATGGAATCTATATGTTGTGAGCCGCCCAGAGTCCTCAGGGAGTTGGGCGGCATAGAAATCCATTAAATTAAATTAAATTAAATAAATGCTTGCTCTGAAGAGGCCAGAGAATGTATACTTCCAGAAAGCCACATAAAATTTAAAGATCTGTAAAAGTATAATCTGAAATGTAATAGTGTCCTGTTCAGTAAATTTCCTGACAGTTAGGACAATTAGAACTGAAGTTAGAACTGAAGTGGTGTAGGGTTCCTGCCTAAGCAGGGGGTTGGACTAGAAGACCTCCAAGGTCCCTTCCAGCTCTGTTATTATTGGAGGAGTTGGTGTGATTACATTTAAGAAAACTTTCTGGCATTATGTACATTTCTGCAATTCTTTGCTATTTCTATGGGTCAGGCACACATGCACAGAAATACACAGCAAACAGTGTATATCATCTGTACTGTTTGCTGTTTGGCAAATTGCTGGGAGGCAGAGGCCTTTTTTCCTTGTTTTCCTCCCACAAAACTAAGGTGCGTCTTATATTCCGGTGCGTCTTATACTCCGAAAAATACGGTAAAATGCTTTGGAGGTTTCCAAATCTACACTTAATACCCGTGTTTCCCCGAAAATAAGACCCTGTCTTATATTTTTTTGAACCCTGAAATAAGCACTTGGCCTTATTTCCATGCACCCAAAAGCCCGTTTGGGCTTATATCAGGGGATGTCTTATTTTGGGGAAAACAGGGTATCTATAACCAAAAAACTGTAATTAGATAGCTTTAGGGTATTTAAAGGCAACATGGAACAAGTTGGAACATTGTTTTCACAAACAAATGGGCTAATACTATATAAATGTGCTATCATCTCAAGATGCCATTACTTCAACAAATCTTTCTTTTTTGTGTTTATTGGTCAGCTTCCTCTCTTGTCTCTTAGATATATGGAAAAGGTGGGGTTTCTACTTTGGTATGTTGGAAATGTAATGCTTTGAAGAGAACACAGACTCATATAATCTGGTCTTGTTCCGAATTAGTGCTGTTTGGTTTATGGTTCATAAAGCTGCTAATACAGTATTAAGAGAAAAGGATAAAAATGAGAAAGAAAATTAATAATACTATTAATTAATAAATCAAATAAGAATAACTTTGAATTTATTAGACTTAGGCTAATTAGTCTGATGGAAATATTAGTATACCTTTGATCTAAAGTTCTGGATGGAACATATGTTCATTTTCTACATATGATATGGCTTTTTATCAAAGTTATAGGGAATCTGATCAATATATACACTGTGATTTGTTGTTTTGTTGTATGTTCATTTATTTCAACATGCACTTTCTTTTCCCCCTTTCTTTATTGGTTTTGCTTTGAGTTAATTTCCATTGGAGTCTATCTCTTTTAATTATTTTAATTTGTTACTTTTTTGTCTTTCAGATTCCAGATTAAAACCAATACATTTTTTTAAAATATATGGAAGAAAGCATGTGCTTGCTGATATACCACATGAGAACTACCCATGACTGATATTTAAAAACTGTAAATTCATTTAAATTCTTGCTACAGTTCTTAACTTCAGTAGAATATGAACCAAATCTTCAAGGTTTCTGAAAAATATGGTATTCTTCTAAAAATAATTGTGTATTTGGAGCAAACCAGTAAAATAATTCTAAAAATTCATCAGAAAGAATATTTAGTAATAATCCTACCAAATCATTTTCGTCTTCAATCCATAGAAGTTCAGAAGCTCTAAACCGACTGCAGGAAGAATTTGCCTTTTTCCATGTATCAAAAGAACTTTCAAAATAATAACAGTATCTATTCCAGTAGCGCCATTTAGTCATATCTGGGCATCTCTCACTGACAGAGGCTGTAAAAATAAATACATAACAGGTAATTTAATCCTGATATCAAACGAGCAATTAGTTACATCATTAACGTCATGCATTCATTTTTTTTATTATAAAGCTTGAATTTTCAGAACATTCACTCTATATATATTATTCCTCTCCCCCCAAATAGTATTAGACAATAGTTAACAGATAAACAGACAATGAAGGAGAATGTAATATTTGTTTATAAGCAAACCCAGGTACTTTTCGTTGAAAAACATACTTGCAATTTAAAAAATGAAATGCTTTTTTGCTTGAATGATGTAAGCATTTTATATATCCAATGCATATACAAGCAAACAAACAAACCTCGACTTATAACCATTCTTTCAGCGATTAATCAAATGGTGCTGAATGATAGAACTTACGACCCCTGCTTTGGTCGCTGAAGCACCTCCATTTTCAATTAAACAAATTCGGGCACTTGTCAATCTACCCACCATTATGACTAACCACAGAAAAGTTGCAGCAGCCCACTCCACCTCTTTTCCTTCACTATCACACCCCACTGGGTTCTCAAGCCATTAAGCAAGAGCCATGGTGGTGCAATGGTTAGAATGCAGTACTGCAGGCTACTTCTGCTGACTACTGGCTGCCAGCAATTTGGCAGTTTGAGTCTTACAGGTTCAAGGTTGACTCAGCCTTCCATCTTTCCGAAGTCAGTAAAATGAGGACCTAGATTGTTCGGGGAAATATGCTGACTCTGTAAACTGCTTAGAGAGTAAAGCACTGTGAAGCAGTGTATAAGTCTAAGACCTATTGCTACCTGTGTAGAGGAAGAAATTAACTGACACTTGCATTACTTTGTGGACTTTAGTAGATATATAGTGGCTAAACCACTTTAAAACAAAATGTGTGTCAGAAAACATACCATAATAATATTATTGCTGTTCAGGGGTGAAATCCAGCAGGTTCTGGAGAACCGGTAGAGGAAATTTTGAGTAGTTCGGAGAACCGGCAAATACCACCTCTGGCTGGCCCCAGAGTGGAGTGGGAATGGAGATTTTGCAATATCCTTCCCCCAGGAATGGGGTGGGAATGGAGATTTTGCAGTATTCTTCCCCTGCCACACCCACCAAGCCACACCCACAGAACCAGTAGTAAAGAAATTTGAATTTCACCACTGCTGCTGTTGTTATGAAGGTACCATAAACAGGGAAGCACTCAGAAATATTCCTGAGCCATTTCATTTAAAAAATTAATTAATAGCTTATATTATTCTAATGACTGAGTTAAAAAAAACTTACACCCGGAACAACTCTCTAGAGAGGTCTGATCTAGGCAGGTGGTTTTCTCATCACAAAAGCCAGTCATCATGTTACAAAGTGAGGACTTTCTGCATTCTGGACATTCTTCTTCACATGCATATCCATAACGTCCTACATTGCAACCTAAAATTGAGAGAATAAAAAATGAGGTCTCAGCATCAACATTTCAACGTTTAGATAGATATAAAAAATTTTGTATGGTATGTATAGTATAAAAATGATTTGGACAAATGTTTTGGACTAGTGTGAGCAACAGCATACATAAACTATTCATTAAAATGATTTTACTTCTTTCAGGTTTTTACATAAGCCTATATATATAGAGAGAATCCAAATATATATATATATATATATATATATATATATATATATATATATATATATATATATATATATATATATATATATATATATATATATATATATATATATATATATATATATATATATATATATATATATATATATATATATATGGATTCTCTCTATATATATAGGCTTATATATATCTTTGGATTCTCATCACTTTTTAGAGACAATGCAAAATTGAACTGTAAATAAGTAATCCTAGTTTATGGAGATTCTCAATCATCCAGGTCATGGTTGCAGCAAAGATGCTTTTTCAAAAGGCAACTGGACTTTGTTTTTTTCAAACAACACCTAGGTACACCCACATTACACCAATCCTCTGTGAGCTGCACTGGCTTCCTATTGGTCTCAGGGCTCAATTCAAGGTGTTGGCTATTACCTTTAAAGCCCTACATGGCTCGGGGCCAGGTTATCTTCGAGACCGTCTTCTACCTCATAGTTCCCAGCGACCAGTAAGATCCCACAGAATTGGTCTCCTCCAGGTCCAGTCAGCTAAGAAGTGTCGGCTGGTGGACCCGCGGGGAAGGGCCCTCTCTGTGGCTGCCCCGGCTCTCTGGAACCAACTACCCCCTGAGATCCGGACTGCCCCCATTCTATTGGCCTTCTGGAAAGCATTGAAGACCTGGCTTTTCTGGCAGGCTTTGCGTTGATCTCGCAATTTGCAAGGTCCGGACTTGAATGAATAAGTATGTATGTGATTTTTAACTGTTTTTTAATCTTTTATGATGTTTTTAAATGTATTTTCTATATCCTGTTGTAAGCCGCCCAGAGTCCTTCGGGAGTTGGGCAGCATAGAAATACAATAAATTAAATTAAATTAAATTAAAGCAAAAGTAATGAAAGTCCAGTTTCCTTTGCGATAAATAATCCTAGTCAATTGATACTCAACATTCAATACCAAAATAGAAAGTATGAATCAATACCATAAATTAGAAATCTAGGAAAGATAGAAAATCGTTTTAAAAGTCTTAACAATGTAAATAAAGGTGGTGGCAAATCTCTTACATATCCTAGCTGCAGTTTCCATTCTCTTCAACAGGGATGAACAATTTTTTCAGACATTATGTGTACTACTTACATATCCTCCTCTTCTGGCTATAGGGAATACAGTAACAATATTCTTGCAATGGGTAAAACTATAATTTTTAATTCCTTTTTAAATTTAAGGACAGGATGTTGCCAAAAATTGCAATTTTGCTGCTGAATTTCATCATCATAATTACAGGGCTGATATATAAAACCATTGCCTCCTCCACCTATCACATCCACTGGCTCTTTCTTTGGACAATCCTAAGTCTTTAAGCTACAGTTATTAAGTTTTCTTTATTTAAATTCACTCATTATCTTCTCCAGTAGGACAGGAGGCATTTTGCTACTGATTTCCACAACTATTTGGGAATGCCTTTACTGGGGTGACTAGAAAAGCTACTCATTTCCCTACCTGTATTCATATGCATACTAAATGTTTGTGCAAATATCAGAATAATAGATTGGTATGCAGAATATAATCTCATCCCATCTCGGTGCATACATATGGCTGTTAAAAGACTATTGACAAACAGCAAATCCTTCTAAGTTCTTAAAAATATTTTTTTTAAATTTAACTTTATTACTCATATTTAGGAACCACCCATTTCCTTCATAGACTCTGGGTGGTGTACAAATAAATATTGTACTAATGTTGCCTATATTGGCCAGTTATTTCATTTATTTAGTAATTTAGCAAGGTAGCAACCTCACCCAATATCTATGTGTTCAATGGTCAGTTGATTAGTCACGTCTTTTATTTTGGATTTTTCAGACCAAAGTGAAATGAATCACAGCAAATTCTTACAATGACTGTAGTCAGGGAACATTTTACCTCTGTGTCCTAATATATGTTCTGCATATGCATTCATATGCAGAACATTTGTGAGTGAGTTTAATGCTTCTGAAGTCCATTTGTTTCCTTGCTGTATTACAGAGTTAATAGATGAGCTTATCTATAGGAAAGGAATATTTACTAAAAGTAACAGACCAAGCTTTGATGCTTCACCTGCAATTTAATAATTTTGAATTTTCTATACCCAAGCATAGTCATATACTATAATCACATATAAAAATTGAATATGGCCCATTTTTAATAATTTTATTTGTGACCCTACCTAACATTTTGTAAGATACTCAAGTTTAATTTTGATGCTTATTGTATGCCAATATTTTAAGTTTCAGAAATCTGCTTTTTTATTCCCCGGTTCACAAATAAGTCTATAAAATGCAATGGTGCACCCCCAATATCTGAAAAAAAAAATAGAATGGATCCTTACTTGTTTTTAAGTAAACAACGTGATCATTTGAAGCCAACACCATTTCTGTTCCTGTAACAGGAAAATATTCATGTGTCCAGCTACTTATTCCAGTACAATTCACATTTATTATACAATGGTATCTTGCTTCTTCAAGATCTTGATATTCAGCCAGACCATAAGGACTCAGCATTATTTTCCCAATGTACTCAGTAAAAGATTTAGTAAGATCACCTTTTTTTGAAATAAAAAATAAAAGATGTTAACAAGATTATGGGATGTAAATGTAACATGAATTATAGACTAAGGGTAAAGGAAACTAAGTCTAGTCATTTACTAATTTATCCACATTTCCCAGATAAATAACCATAATAATTTTGTGTAGCAAAATAACCTAAAATATTCCATAGCATATCAAATACTTAACATATTTGTCATTGATCAAGTTCATATTATTAATGAAAGCATATATATTGTATGTGTCAGGCTGAAACCATTTTAATTGGGGACTTTGGCCTGCCACACTTGATACTATTTTAATATGTATTCATTACTGTGGGAAATTGGGAGGGGGAATTGCATGAGGGCTGTTTGTATGTAGCCATAACAAATACTTTCTTGAAAGCCAAGGTCATCCTTTGTCTCTGCATTCCTGCACCTGCATGGAAGGAGATGGGTGGATTCTGCCAGCCGAAGATTGGTCAACATGATGGACTTGGGGGTGTGGGGGCAAGGGCTTGAACTTTCAACTGGGTGGTGAAGCCCGAGAGACTTCAGATTCGGGTTTCACCCAGATGTGCCAACATGGCTCTGTTAATAAATTGGAACTTTGAGGAATACTTTGCCTCGGACTCTGATTTAGTTTTGGATGCTATTTGGAACCCTGACACTGTGTTTGTTTATATCCTGCCTTTATTATTTTTAACTCAAGGCAGTGAATATAGGCAACACACCTTCTTCTTTCTATTTTCTCCACAACAATAATAACCCTGTGAGGTGAGCTTGGCTGAGACAGTGTGACTAGGTGTGACTAGGTTCTCCCAGCTGGCTTTCAAGGCTAAGGCAGAACTAGAACTCACAATCTGTGGCTTTCTAGCTTGGTGCCTTAACCACTAGACCAAACTGGCTCTCTCTCAATCAGTTTCAACTGATTGTCTATCATCAGTTACAGATTGATATATATTAGTCTTTGAAAGGCCATGAAACTTTTTTTAAAAATTACCGTATTTTTCGGAGTATAAGACGCACCGAAGTATAAGATGCACCTTAGTTTTGGGGGAGGAAAACAAGGAAAAAAGGCCTCTGCCTCCAAGCAATTTGTGAAACAGCAAACAGCACAGATGATATACACTGTTTGCTGTGTATTTCTGTGCATGTGTGCTTGACCCATAGAAATAGTAAAGAATTGGAGAAATGTACATTATGCCAGAAAGTTTTCTTAAATGTAGTCACACTAACTCCTCCCAATTATTTAAATAGATCTACTCCAAGGTAACTAAACTCTAATACTAAACAGGACACTGTTACATTTCATACTATACTTGTACAGAGCTGTTAAAATTAATTAAAATTTCTGGAAGTATACATTATTCTCTATTATTTAAAAGAAGATACAATAGCACTGGGCCTCTTCAGAGCAAGCATTTATTTTTAAAAGCTTCTTTATTTTGTTAAGTTGTCTAGATTTACAGGGATCTCCAACCTTGGCAACTTTAAGACTTGTGGACTTCAACTCCCAGAATTCCACAGCCAGCAAAGTTAACAAAGCTGGCTGCGGAATTCTGGGAGTTGAAGTCTGCAAATCTTAAAATTGCCAAGGTTGGAGACCCCTGGCTCTAGAACAATAATAAAGCAGTCTTTAAAAAATAAGTCTAATAATTTGAACATTCTACAGACATTTATAGTTATTCACTTGCTCCTTTCCATCCAGTTCAGCAGAAAATAAAAATCTGCGTGTCTCTCCCAGCTATTTGCCTCTGCAGCTAGTTTCACTTTCATTTTAGCACGTGGCAAATCAGCTGTAGGTCGGGAAGTTGCTAGTGACTTGCTTGGCTTTACAGGCTCTTCCCTGTTTGCTGCAAACAGGTAAATTGCTGGAAGACAGAGGCCAAAAGGTGGGGGTAGCTGGGTGGGTGGGGCTACATTCGGTGTATAAGACGCACCCAAGTTTTCACCCTCTTTTGGGGGGTAAAAAGGTGCGTTGTATACTCCGAAAAATACGGTAGTTGCTAGTTAAACTGAGGGACCAGAGCTTCTGATGAAAACAGGAAAAACATACCTTCAGATGTGTATTAAATCAATGATTATGATGCCTAATTCTGATTCTAAGTATTATCCCATTTACTTAGGTAATATTCTGATTCAGAAAATTGAAGTGTTCTTTTCATCAGGTAAATAAAACTGTCTAACATCAATCCTATCATAAAGCCTTCTTGTTGCTTTATTACATTTATACCCTTTTTTCCAGGTTGACTCATACCCCTCATTTCTTTCCCAATAATTACTTCAATCTGAGACTGCTACATATGTTTTCTTTCTTATTAAACTAAATGATGTTTTTAAATATATAGTGAAATTATTAAAATCCAGATAGTAATAATATCATTTCCAAATACATCTATCTCTTCAGGGAAAGATATCTGCTACAAGAACAATTTCCTTTCCCTCTCTGTGTATCTGTACTCTCTTCAAATATGCTCTACAGAATTTGGATGCTTCCTTCAACAGATTTAGGGACAAAACAAGAGAAAGACCAGCATAGACGGCAACAAGGTCAAGACAGCTTATGGCATAAAATGTCATATAATGGAAACACTTGATCTAGTATAGTAGCAATATAAGATGCTTCACTGGGCCAAAATATAATTCTACAATATGAAATCAGATATTAGTAAATCTCTAAAAAGTATAAACAGTTTTAGACTTGCTACTGTGAAAAAGGAATAGGGAACATAATATTTTAATAGGACAAATAGAAGAATGCTCACATTTCATGGTCTTTCCTTAAATGCTGCACATGAATAGTAAACTTCTCAATAGTACCTTGCTATGAATGTAGCTTAGTCCCAGCCTCTTGAACCAGCAGGCTCTGAGTGACATACTTATTGATTTTTTTAAAGACATGTGCTTCTGTTTGTAAGCAAAAGGCAGATCTGTCCCAAAGACTCTCTCTTCAGGATACAACATTCTTAAATGGGTAAGCAGAACTCCAGAATAAATGGAGGAAGATGTTATTATGTCTCAGTTGCAACAACAAACTCCCTAATAGCTGTGATAAATCACTGATATCCCCAGGAAAACAAGGTAGGAACATGACATAGTTGATTTCAAAGTACTGTTATTTCCATCTTAATAGAGTATTTGTATTCCATGTTTCCTTCAGGAGCTGGAACAGGTGCACACAACATCCCCTCCTCCAATTTTCATAATGCTAAGAAGTAGATTGAATAAAGAAAGGGACTTCCCCAGTCATTTTTTAAATATTGCTTAAAAGTATTTTAATATTTTAATTATATTGCTTACACAGGTAGTCCTCGACTTACGACCACAACTGAGCCTAAAATTTCTATTGTCAAGTGAGACATTTGTTAAGTGAATTTTGCCCCATTTAATGAACTTTCCTGCCAGTTATTAAGTGAATCACTGCAAGTTGTTAAATTATTAACATGATTGTTAAGTGAATCTGACTCCCCCATTGACTTTGCTTGTCAGAAGGTCGTGAAATGGGATCACATGGCTCGGGGGACACTGGGACCATCATAAATATGAGTCAGTTACCTAGCATTCGAATTTTGATTACATGACCATGGGGATGCTGTAACGGTCATAAGTGTGAAAAACTGTCATAGGTCACTTTTTTCAGTGATGTTGTAACTTTGAATGGTCACTAAGTGAACTGTTGTAAGTGAAGGACTATCAGTATTTTTCTCTATACAACATAAGTTGTGTGGAATCCTAGCCATCTATTTTCCAGGCTAATCAGGAAGACATGGCATTGTTTTTAAATTAATTCATATCCTATTAACATAATTTGAATCTTAGTGTCAGGCAGAAGCCATTTTAGTTAAGGTCTTTGGCCTGCCACACTTTATGCTATTTTAAAATGTATTCTTAGCTGTGGGAATTTGGAAGGGGTCATTGCATGAGGGATGTCTGCATGTAGCTATAACAAATTCCTTCTAGATTGTCAAGGTCATCCTTTGTCTTTGCATTTCTGCACGTGCACGGAAAGAGATGGGAGTTGCTGCCAAGTTGACAGATGAAGATTGTCAACGTGATGGACTTGGGGGTGTGGGGACAAGGAATTGAACTTTCAACTGCATGGAGAAACCCCTGGGACTTCAGATTTGGGTTTCTCCCAGATGTGCCAACATGGCTCTGTTAATAAATTGGAACTTCGACGAATACTTTGCCTCTGACTCTGATTTAGTTTTCAATGCTATTTGGAACCCTGACACTTAGATCAAGTGATTGCAGACACTATCTTGTAGTCTGGTGAAGCAATATATTGTTTTACATTTCACATTGTCTGTTTGCCTTTTAGCTCCGGAACTTACTTTTTTCTCTTAACCTTGGGTATTTCCATTTCGCTTACATGAAATTAAGTTAGGTTTTTCCTCTTTATCTTCTTTACTGTTTTCTTTTCTATTTAGATTCTAATTTTGTTTATCTCTTGTAAGACCGGTCTGTCACTAAAGGGTGAAAGAATGACACCTAATTGACCATGTCAAAGCTCTATGGCCAGCAAATGGCACAATTTTGTCATTTTTACTTTGTAATTAATAGAAAGTAACTCAGGTTATAGGAGCCCTCTCTCGTGTATCAGGATTAGGAGAAGAAAGTCAGGTGAAGTGCCCCTTAGAAAATGTAATAGTGAGAATTGCCACACCACTACTCCAAGGGACAGAAGATGGTGGTCAGAAGATCTAGAGGATTCTGGGAGAGGATCAGGGGCGGGTTCCTAATTTTTTTACTACCACTCTGTGGGCGTGGCTTATTTTGTGGGCATGGCTTGCCAGCCATGTGACCGGGTGGGTGTGGGCCTCGGGAGCTTGGCAGCGGCCGGAGAAGCGGAGGTGGGGTATTGCCCACCCGCAACACAGCCTCCCGCAGCAGGAGCAGCAAGACCGCAGCAGCGGTTCTTCTAGGACGCTCCGTCCAGCCTGAATGCTTCTCCCCATTCGATGATCCTAGGCTCCTGCCGCCCGTTCCCCCTCCCCTCAGCAGCTCGAGAAGCCTTGAATGTGCAAAAATGCCTGGGATCATCACCGCGCATTCATGGCTTCTCGGACTACTGAAGGGAGGGGAATGGAGATAGCTCCTGCCGCCCGTTCTTTCAGCGTCTCACATGCTCCCTTAGCCATCCTCCCCTGCTTGGACTCACTGTGGGGTAGGAAGGCAGTGCATGCACAGTGCCGGAAGCTCGGCTTCTGGGCATGCGCAGAAGAAAAGTAAAAAAAAAAATTTAACAATTTTTTTTTAAATGCCGGCACCCAGCCCCCGGCAACCGACCGCACCAGTACTGTGACATCACCAGCGGGCCGCTACCGGTGCTATAGAGTGGACCGCACCAGTAGGAACCCACCACTGGAGAGGATGTTTAAAATCTCCATCCTTAAACCTTATGGTTTCAGTTGTATTTCTACATACCTATTTGCATTTTACAAATGTAGGAATGCTGTTCAGTACATTGCAATGCTTGAAGGCCTCTTCCTTTCATCATCAGAGCACATCTATTTTTCGTTGAAGGGAAATCCCAAAGCCTAGTTATAGTGGTGTAATGAAAGCCATAGTTAATAAATCTTTTTGAGTGTCCGGATTTATAAAATTAGAAAGGAAATGCATGGGTTCATTACAACTTTAGCAAGCTAATTTCTTCTTTCCTGATCATGTACAGCCAAACATGATCTTCTGAGGAAAAAAAAAAGCCACGATGCACCTTAATTTCTACTTTAAAACAAGCAGCAAATTCCTCTAGGATAAGCACAAAACTACTGCGAGAGCAAAAAGCCAAAAAAGACAGGCAAGCTCCTTGCCAAAGCTAGATACAAAAGCACATTTAAACAAAAAGTAACGGTAAAGGTTTCCCTGTCAGTTATGTCTGACTCTTTTAAGCATCAGTGAACAAATGATTAAGACAGGGAAGAGCAAACAGAAGGAAGTCTTATTAGGCTTCAGAAAATCATAAAGCCAGAAATATTTAAGAGGTCTTTTGTTTTATAGATGCCACCATATATTTTAATGGTTATTCAATAGTTTATGGGAAATTACTTTTTTCTATACCTTTTTCTCCTTTGATCTGCACCCCTAATTTTGCTTTTTCCTTACTCCCCCCTCTTTCCCTTTAAAATATTTCCCCCCAGTTCTTTGTATTTTATACTTTTCTGAAATTCAATAATGTTCCGACTTCAAAGAAAACAATGAGCCTGACATGTTTCTGGCTTCTTCAAAAGATATGATTTAAACAAATAAATAATGGTTTAGTGAGATACATCATACAATTCCAAAGGTGCTTTTTTCAGGAGCCAGCTGGAGTTTCTTGCTTTTCTTTGAAGACATGTCGCTTCTCATCCAAGAAGCTTCTTCAGCTCTGACCGGATGGTGGGGAATGGAAGGATTTATAATCCTTGCAGGCAGCTGGTCATTTGATTCTTTTAGAGGGTCATTGAGGCCACTTGGAGATTTATCTATGTCCTCAGGGTCATCTGAGTAGTGCAAATGGGTGTGGAGCCCTTTTGGCTACAGGATGTTTTCTGCCCTGTGTCCCTTCACTGTTGAAGACAGGCACAGGCTGTTGGGCATGAGTCTGTGTTTTCTGCATCTCAAATCCGTTCATACTCCCACACCATTCAAAGGGTGTTCATCCCAATGGAGTATGAACAGATTTCCAGAAAAATTGAAAACTACAGGAACCATTTGTGCTTCTGTTTGAGATGCAGACAACCCAGAGAACATCCTGCAGCCACACCCATTTGCACTATTCAGCTGACCCTGAGGACATAGATAAACCTCCAAGTGGTCTCAACAACCCTCTAAAAGAATGCAAATGACCAGCTGTCAGCAAGGAATATAAATCCTTCCATTCCCCACCATCCAGTCAGAGGTGAAGAAGCTTCTTGGATTAGAAGCGACATGTCTTCAAAGAAAAACAAGAAAGTCCAGTTGCCTCCTGAAAAAAGGAACTTTTGGACAACTTTGACCTGGATGACTGAGAATCTCCATAGACATTTACATCACAATCTGTTTCTGTTGTGATTTTCCAGTGAATATTCTTTCTTCCTTTCTTTCTTTTTTAAACTGTTGCAACTATGTAACTTTCGATTTCTTAATTCCATTGCCTTTCAAGTAGTAGCAACAAATACAACTAGAACAAAAATCTACTGCATAGTGGAGTCACAAAGCCAAGAAAATATCTAGAGGGGTTGTTTAATGGATTATTGAACAAATGTAAATATATTTTTAAAGATCTGATACACATTTTCTATTATGGCTATTCTATCTTTCTTTATGCTGTAAAAAATGAGTTTATTTATAAAGTTCATTCCTTTCTTTTAATCTGTTTGTAGGTGTGAGAGAAAGAGAATGAAATAAAACAGTTGGCATTGACTGCTTACCAGGTATAAGTTGACGAATGAATTGCTCCACTCCCACGAATAAATTCCCATTTAAGTTCCTTCTGTCGCAAACCAATCCAGCTCCCCTTTTCCAACATAGCATCAAGCCACGTCTTTAAAAAAAATCAGAATCATTTTTAAAACAGTACCTTATTTGAGCTTTCATGAGAATTGATGATGGAAAAGGTTAGAATGAAAAATTGAAATTTAGCCCATATAAGTCAAAAAAGTTACTTTTGATTTATGAAAGAATGTTTTTTATTTGTTCATTGAACTTATAACCTGCTACAATTAAATGATTCCCAATGGCTTACAAAATGTGCACTGTATGATTAAAGTATCTATGATAAAGTAGAATTGTAAATTACAAAATAATTAACATAATGCCAGATATTAAATCAAGAAAATACCATACAATTCAGTTTTTAGCCAATTCCTAAAAGGGAAATGGTAAGACTGAATTCCAAGATGAAGCTATTCCTGAGCAGTAGCAGGACTGCTCTTGATAGAATATTACCTCCTGCATATGAATACATATAAATATATTTATATAAATATAAATCAATTTAGCTTTTGTATTGATTGTGTGGTTTCACTGGGATATGTTAGAGCAGGTAGCACACACTATCAAAAATTTTCCTCTTCAGACATAGTGGGAGCATGGAAAGATATATGCTCAGCATCACAAAACAAGAAAGAAAGACCTGCACATGGATTAGAGAACAAACAAAAGTATATGATATCATCAAGAGAGTAAAAGGAATTCAAGGAATCTAGCTGCCAGAGTCCAGGAGAAGATCTTTATTTGTTAGGATTTTAATGTTGTAAGGCTGGCAGTTGCCCAGAATCATTTCATTGCAAGATGGGAAATACATACATACATACATACATACATACATACATACATACATACATACATACTCTGTTTCCCCCAAAATAAGTCATCCCCTGATAATAAGCCCAACTGGGCTTTTGAGTGCATGGCAATAAGGCCAAGTGCTTATTTCAGGGTTCAAAAAAATATAAGACGGGGTCTTATTTTCGGGGAAACACTGTACATACATACATACATACATGCATACATACATACATACATACATACACACATACAAAACTACTACAGTATAGTAATGGATTCAATCTTTTAAAAGTTCTTCATTTTTATCTGGTTTACTTTAATAACATTTTATATATTTTCTATAGAGCCTTCTTAAGGCAGAAGTATTACATTAAATATAAAGTACATGTGCTGGTTAATGACCACAATAACGTTCTTTTCAGTTTCATTATTGTTATCATTTCATTATCTTTAGCAGATAATCTGTATCTTGAAATTTTTAAAAAATCTGATTTATAAAGGGATTGGATTCTTTACTCACCATTCAATTGTTTGGCACATCTTCAGAAACCCAGTGAAAATATGATTTTCTAGTGCAAATCAAGCTTAGCCTTAGTTTACTAGACACGTAGTCAATTTCTCAGGGTAAAGCTCTTTAGAAATAATATATGTGCAAATACATCATGTTGCATTTCCTAACTGTTATTGCTATCCTTTCTTTTCTTTTCTTTTAATCCTCAGAATCATGGTATAATCACTCAGTGATCTATTGGTGCCATCATCAAACTTTTCCTGATCGGGAAGTTCTTTTGTCTTTGTCTATATGTAATGTGACTTGATGGAAGTGAAACTGGGAGGAACATAGTCATTATTTGTTTTAACATTTGAATAAGAAATGTTAATTTACTTTCATTATACAATTTTTAAAAGGGTTTGAACAGTTCCTTTAAGACAATGATGCTGAACCTATGGCAAAGGTGGCCCGCAATGCCAGCATTCAGCAAAACCAAACTCCCCAAAACATCCAGAGACCACAGACCAGATTTTTGAAGCCATTTCAAGAACAAAGGCTTCATGCAACATGGGGGAGTCTTGGATAGGCCGCATGGGCCTGCCAACAGAAAGAGAATACTACCTGAAAGTAATCAACACATGTGAATCCTGGGGAATGCTAGGGCCATGGGCAATTACATGGTTTCCCAAGTCTTGCATGCCTTGGGAATGATGTGAGACAGCCTTTAGAGTGACAGTAGTGGCATTAGTAGACGTGGTGGCTCAGTGGCTAAGACGCTGATCTTGTTGATCGAAAGGTCAGCAGTTCGAATCCCTAGTGC
Source organism: Diadophis punctatus similis (assembly GCA_023053685.1). Taxonomy (NCBI): domain Eukaryota; kingdom Metazoa; phylum Chordata; class Lepidosauria; order Squamata; family Dipsadidae; genus Diadophis; species Diadophis punctatus. The sequence continues at coordinate 1,892,416 of JALIGW010000060.1, read as the reverse complement.
CGCATAATGGGGTGAGCTCCCATTACTTGTCCCAGCTTCTGCCAACCTAGCAGTTCAAAAACACATAAAAATGCAAGTAGAAAAATAAGGACCACCTTTGGTGGGAAAGTAACAGCGTTCCATGCGCCTTTGGCATTTAGTCATGCCGGCCACATGACCACGGAGATGTCTTCAAAAAGGACTGGCTCTTCGGCTTTGAAACAGAGATGAGCACTGCCCCCTAGAGTTGGGAACAACTAGCACATATGTGCGAGGGGAACCTTTACCGTTACCTTTAGTGGCAGTAGGGCTAAAGCCGAGGCCTGGGCCTCATCTTCTGACCCAGTTTCAATGCTGTGGCCAAGTGCCAGTGTTCAGGACATGTAGTCCTTAATGGAATTGCATTAATGGAATGGAACAAGGAGGGAAGTATGGAAGTATTAATGGAATCTACAAGGAGTGAAGTATGCAGTGGGGTACCCCAAGGCTCTACCTTAGACCCAGTACTCTTCAATATCTTCATCAATGACTTAGTTGAGGGGATATATTAAGAAATCAACAAAATTGCAGATGACACCAAGCTAGCAAAATAGCCAATAGTCCAGAAGAAAGGCTCCAGATAGAGAAGGATCTTGAGAGACCTCAGCACTAGGCTCTATCTAACAAAATGACATTCAATGTAGAGAAAATAATGGTTTGCATTTAGGCAAGAAAAGCCAAATGCACAAGTTTAAAATAGGTGGTACCTGGCTCAGAGTAGTAACTGTGAGAGAGATTTTGGAATCCTAATGGACAACCACTTATATATGAGCCAACAGTATGCTGCAGCTATCAAAAAAGCCAACGTAGTCCTAGGTTACATTAATAGAGAGTTAGAATCAAGATCTCATGAAGTGTTAATACCACTTTATAATGTCTTGGTAAGACCACACTTGGAATATTGAATCCAGCTTTGGTCGCCCCAATATAAAAAAGATATTGAGACTCTAGAAGGGGCATTGGTCTTACCTGATACACCTCTTCTCATCAGGTGGCGTTGTCCTCATCCACTCAGAATGAGGACTGATTCTGTTACTTTTTGCCAGATTCGCCCTCTTAGGACCCAGCTTTGACGAGACCGAAGAAGCAGACTCGACGTGGCTACCAACTGGTCACAGTCAACATGTAGGATCCCCTTCCTGAACCCGCCAAAAAAAAGCGGAGACCACCATGCAAAAAGTCAGTGCAAGGAAAAAAACAACAGCAACAACGGCATCAGAGATGATCTGAGGCTGAGGGGTTTAGTCACAGTACCCTTGTCGTGGTCAGATCATTTCCTTCTGAGGTTGGATTTCATGGCACCACTCCTCCACCGCAAGGAGGCAGGACCAACTAAATGTTTCCGCCCCAGGCGCCTAATGGAACCGGACGGATTCCAGAGGGAACTTGGGGAAATACCTGAATCCCTGGTACACAGTTCATCCGAGTCTCTGGTCGCAGCCTGGAATCAGGCAGCAACGGGGGCTCTGGATCGGATTGCGCCTTTGCGACCTCTCCGTGGAAGTGGATCCAGGAGGGCTCCTTGGTTTACCGAGGAACTCCGGGAGATGAAACGCCACAAGAGACGTCTAGAGCGACGATGGAGATCTAGTAAAGCTGAATCTGACCGGACACTTTTAAGAACTTTCATTAAGTCTTACTTAGTGGCGATACGGGCGGCAAAATGTTCGCATTTTTCCGCTCTTATTGCGTCCGCTGACTCCCGCCCAGCCGCCCTGTTTAGGTTGACCCGCACCCTTCTGGCTAAGGAGGAAGGCGGAGATCCCTTGCAGGGTAGAGCTGAGGAATTTTCTCGGTTTCTGGCGGATAAAGTCATTCAGATTCGGACAGACCTGGACTCTGATTGGGCAGTACAGGCCAAGATGACTGGGGCAGGTCTTAGTCCGGTTATCTGGGATAGGTTTGAACCGGTGACTCCTGAGGATGTAGACAAGGCCATAGGAGCGATGAGCTCCGCCACCTGTTTATTGGACCCGTGCCCCTCCTGGCTGGTTTCGGCCACCAGGGAGGTGTCACGCGGCTGGCTCCAGGCGTTGGTCAACGCTTCCTTGAGAGAGGGGTCCGTCCCGCAGCCCTTAAAAGCTGCGGTGGTGAGACCCCTCCTCAAGAAGCCTTCCCTGGACCCTGCGGATTTAAAGAACTTCCGTCCAGTCTCCAACCTTCCCTTCGCGGGGAAGGTTGTTGAGAAAGTGGTGGCGCTCCAGCTCCTACGGCTGTTGGATGACACGGATTTTCTGGATCCCTTTCAATCAGGTTTCAGGTGCGGCTACAGTACGGAAACGGCTTTGGTCACCCTGATGGATGATCTCTGGCGAGCCCGGGATGGAGGTTATTCCTCTATCCTGGTGCTACTTGACCTCTCAGCGGCCTTCGATACCATTGACCATGGTATCCTTCTGCGTCGTCTCGGAGAGGTGGGGGTGGGCGGCACTGTTTTGCAGTGGTTCTCCTCCTTCCTCTCTGACAGGACGCAGTCGGTGCTGACAGGGGGCAGAGGTCGAGCCCTAGGCCCCTACTATGTGGGGTGCCTCAGGGCTCAGTCCTCTCGCCCATCCTGTTTAATATCTACATGAAGCCACTGGGTGAGATCATCCGACGACACGGGGTGAGGTATCAGCAATATGCTGATGATACCCAGTTGTACATCTCCACCCCGTCACAATTCGGGGAAGCCGTAGACGTAATGGGCCGCTGCCTGGATGATGTTAGGGTCTGGATGGGGAAGAACCAGCTAAAACTTAACCCTGACAAGACTGAGTGGTTATGGATATTGCCTCCTAAGGACGTGACCAACTGTCCCTCCTTGGTTCTTGGGGGAGAGAAATTAGCTCCCTCAGAACGGGTCCGCAATTTGGGTGTCCTCCTAGATCCACAGCTTAAATTGGAACAACATCTTTCAGCTGTGGCTAGGGGGACCTTTGCACAAGTACGTCTTGTGCACCAATTGCGACCCTACTTGGAGAGGGAGGCACTTCTCACAGTCACTCATGCCCTCATCACCTCACGGCTGGATTACTGCAATGCGCTCTACATGGGGCTACCCTTGAAGAGTGTCCGGCAACTGCAACTGGTGCAAAATGCAGCTGCGCGAGCTGTGGTGGGTGCTCCTAGATGCATCCACGTAACACCAATTCTCCGCCAGCTGCATTGGTTGCCCATTAGTCTCCGGATCCAATTCAAGGTGTTGGTCGTTACCTTTAAAGCCCTACATGGCTCAGGGCCAGGTTACCTTCGGGACCGCATCCTGCCGCATACCTCCCTACGACCGGTCAGGGCCCACAGAGTCGGCCTCCTCCAGGTCCCGTCGACCAAACAATGTCGGTTGGCGGGGCCGAGGGGGAGGGCCTTCTCTGTGGGAGCTCCCTCCATGTGGAACCAACTCCCCCCGGAGATCAGGACTATCCCCACCCTGCTGGCCTTCCGGAAAGCAATAAAAACTTGGCTCTTCCGGCAGGCGGGGTGAAAGCGTGACGATACTCTTTTAATTTTTATATGTTATATGTTTTTTAACTATTGTATTTATTGCATTGTATTGTCAAAATGGATCCGAATATGTTGTGAGCCGCCCAGAGTCCCTAGGGAGTTGGGCGGCATACAAATCCATTAAATTAAATTAAATTAAATCAACGCCGTCCAACAAACGAGGAGTATGCAGGAACGGACCCCTCAAGGGCGGGGCTGAATGCTGGCTCCACCTGATGAGAAAGAGCGTATCAGGTAAGACCAATGCCCCTTCTCCATCGTGGGTGGAGCCAGCATTCAGGATGGGACATACCAAAGCCAACTGTCCTACCAGGTTGGCATAGTCCAAGTCCGATTCAGTAAGAATCCTCGTGGACCCTCTGCAAGACCCTACGGCCGAAGGACGCATCTGCCGATGCAAACGTATCGATTTTGTAGTGGCGGATAAACTGAGAAGGGGAAGCCCAGGTCACTGCCCGATATACCTCCGCCAAAGGCGCCTGGGTCGCCCAGGCTGCCGATGTTACCGTACTATTTGTAGAGTGGGCAGTGATCCTCACCGGCCACGACATAGCAGAGAGTTCGTACGCCTTAGCAATAGTTCCGCGTACCCAACAGCCAATGGTCGTGGAGGACACCTTCTGACCCAAGGATTGGGGCAAAAAAGCCACCAGAAGCGCCTCAAGTCTTACGGAACTGGTGTATCCGATCAATGTAAATGCGTAATGCCTGTCGGACATCCAGCGTGTGCCAAAGTCTCTCCGACAGATGAGCCGGGTTCAGGCAGAAATTGGGGAGGACTAGCTCCTGAGCCCTGTGAATGAACGAATGAATTGGGAATGAACGAACAACCCGGTCCAAATGGAAAACACACAAGTCCTTCCGAATGAAAAGCACGGAGAGCTCGGAGATCCTGCGAGCCGACTTGATTGCCACCAGGAAGGCAACCTTGTAGGAGAGATACCTGAGACTAGCCGACCACAGCAGTTCATAAGGAAGCCCCGTCAAGAGACTGTAACACCCTGGGAAGATCCCAGGTCGGGTAGCGGTGGATAACCAGAGGGCGAAGGTTGGAAGCACCCCGCAAAAACCAGCAAACCGTAGGAAATTGTGCCAGAGAATCTATCTGGTCACAGGAAAGAACCAAAGACAGGGCCGCCATCTGTCAGTGAAGTGTGCTTGGGGAGAGTCCCATGGCCAAACCCTGCTGGAGGAATTTCAGGACCTTTGGAAGAGGTATCTGTAAAGGCAAACAGCCCTCCATTGCGCACCAGGAACAGAAGGATTTTCACATCGCAGCATAGATCCTTTCCCTGGAAGGTCGGCAAGATGCCTGGATGGTGAGAATAACATCAGGGTCATAATCCTGTTGCCTCAAAGCGCTCCACTCAGCCGCCAGGCGGTCAGTTGGTACCACTGGCTATCCAGGTGTACCAACGTCCCCTGGCTGAACGATGACTCATTCACTGGTATTCGCCAGGGCAGAGACACCAACAGGGCTTTCAGGTCCACGAACCACGCCCATCTCGGCCAATAAGGTGCCAACAGGATCACCTCTGCCCGCTGCTCCAACACCTTCTGGATGACCTGAGGCAGGATCGGCAAGGGGGAATGCGTATAGAAGACCCAATGGCCACTGTCCGCGGAGGGTGTTCACTTCCTCTACTCCTTGGGATGGAAACCGAGAGTGGGGAGGGCTTTGAGTCAATGGCTATTCTGATGACTGTCTGGACAAGTTCCTGCAATTTCTGTAACCAGATTTCAGAAATGCTTTGCCATTACCTCCTTCCTAGGACTGTGAAAGACTGGCCCAAGGTCACCCAGATGATTTTTTGTGCAAGGTAGAACAAGACCTCCTCCAGTCTCTTAACCACTATACTCTCAAAAATCATCCTCTGATTATATTAAAATAATCACATTTAACACAAAACAGAAGAACCACATTAACTGAAATATGTAATGTGAATTGATCATGAGGTTTCTGCAAGAATCCATCATGATGATCTATGAGAACTGCAGTAAACTGTGTCATTTCATGGGATAACACTATCATGTGAATGAAATTTTGTTATGTTGCTTTAGTTATTTTAAAATGAATCTCTTATTTTCTTTATTATTTTTATCATGTCTTTATTACTATTCTAATCATAGATGTTTATGATTTTGATTTATGTTGTTTAAGTCTCTCAATTGTGACAGTAGAGAAATTTAAGAAATAAAAAATAATATTTCTACTTAATTAGTGTACCTTTTCTTTTTTACTTGAAATCTGGACAAGATATGAATCCTTGTAGTAGGAACATCGTTTTTCTGCCCAGGCATGGTCCCCTTTTTTTTCCTTTTCAAAATAATAGCAATGTCCATCAAAATACCACCATGGTGCATTATGGGGACATTTTGGACTTTTGAGGCCTGAAAATAACACAGACTGAATTTGAAAAACGATACTAACTTATATATTCAGTGAGAGCAATGCCTTTGTCTGAAAAGATTAACAATGTACAATTTTATTCCTGATCAAGATTTTAACATTTTAATGTATATTCAAATTATATTTAGTATTAAAAGCCCACATTTTATTTAGCTGAATGAAATTCAGACATAGCTAAATTTTGCTGATTGAAAAATTTACAAGCAAATCTATACAGAGAAAGAATCTTGCAGTTAACTGGGGCTTCTTTCTCCCCCCCTCCCCCTTATCCCTTCCTCTTAAAATTATATATTTATGAGCTTGGGGGAAAAATAGCTATTTATGTAAAATTACGAGTGAGGAAAAGTTGTGAACCTGTTTGGCATCCCAAGACTACTATACTGCTTTGTTTATTCGTTGCCATTTGCAGAAGTAAATGTATCCATTCTTAGCAAGAGGCAGATTTGTTTACTAAACATAAATTCCAGCAAATACTGATAGGTTTGTTAAAGCAGCTTGCATATTTTATTTCAACATTGTCTCCATGAGCCTATTTCTAAGAGATGGGATGGTGCTCAGAAGCAGACATCAAAATTTTCCAGACAGAGAAGTTAATTCACCACACAACTTTATTCTTTAATCTCTGTAGGAATTTTTAGTTAGATGAATAGGCCGCTCAGTGGAATATTAAATGATTAACAGAAGCTGAATAGTGGAAATAAGATATAGTGTTTCCATTTTTATTTATGGATATATTTATGACTAATTGTCCCTGAATAGGGTTATATCAGTAGGCAAAAAGAGAATCCACACAAATTGGAGTAGACTTTAAATGAATTTAACACTAAAATAAATATCCAAAATTGTTCTCTTCATTTTCCCAATATTCTTTTAGAAAACAATATCTTAAATAAGCATTTAAGCATTTCCTGGAATCTTAACTGTTCATTGTCCTCAATTTAAAATTACAGCTGTTACAGATAATATGACTATCTAAAATTCACAGAAAAACTCCTTTCAATTGTACAGAAGTTATAGAAAAGTATACTTCTTTAACATAACTTTTTACTTTACATTACTATGCACATCTGATTAATATTCTTTTTTCCAGTGTTCTTCTAATAAAATTCATTCTATTGGTATGATAGTTTTTCTTACCTTAAAGCCATACCTATCTAGGTTTCCAATAATGACCAGAGGTGGGTTCCTGCCGGTTCGGACCGGTTCTATAGAACCGGTAGCAACTTGGCAGCCTGGGTTGCTGGAACCGGCAGCGACCCAGGCCTGCCATGCCCCTGAGTTGGTTCTCTTGGCAGCGGCTATGGCGCCACCATCTTGTTTTTTGCTTCTGCACATGCACAGCTTTTTTAAAGTACTGCGCATGCGCGTGTACCCACACATGGTGCACAACACCCACGCACCTGTGCAGCGTGTCCCTGAGCAAACTGGCAGCGGGACAATCCAGAACCCACTACTGATCATGACCACAGTCTAATGCCAAAGCCAGAAAATTCTTCAGATTCAAAGACAAAAAGCTCTATTGAAGACAGCCACAACATTTTGGGAAAAGGCATAACTATTTAAAAAGTTACAGGTACAATCTATGTTTGCTCCTCATGTTTCCCCCCCCCCCTTTCAAATCTGGAACTTCACATATTCCTATCATTCTTTAATATATTTTAAACTTGTTCTCACAGTGGCATTGATTTCCTCTGACTGAGACTGAGTTGCAATTTAGTCCCATGGCTTTTTGTCTGCTTGCTAATTCAATGCAAAGACTTTGGCTTGGAAAGCCAACCCTGTATATATGTGTGAATGGGTTCATGTCTAATAATCATATTCTGATTTCTTTTGAAATGTGTACCTGCTATATTTTACATAGCTTACATATGTAAAGTTACATGCATAGTGATTATAAAGGCTCATTTAATCTATCCATCAGCTACATCATTTCACAAAACAAAAACTAAATTTCCTTTAAAACATGGGGAGTTCTGGGGGTAAAGGGGCATAACTGACACAAAACGCAGCAGACATGTATAACTATTTAAGATATTCCCTTGGATTCTGTAATACATTGTAATCTTTGATATATAAAACTCAACTAAAATCAGCTTTACAATGTTCATTTATAGAAAAATTAGACTGTTTACTTTCTGTGACTTTACCAAGAGTTTAACTTTAAAGTTACCAACAGATTGTTTCCTTCATTACAAGCAAACGCTGTACAGTACATGCCATTTGAATCTATGCTATATTAAGAAAAGAATAAGAAATAATTTAAATGAAGATGACCATATTACTACTGTACCTAATTCACACAGTTCACCTTTGAATTGACCATGACAGTACAACCTTTCTGGGCAATTTCCAGTTATTGAATTACATCTGAATCCTCCATGGCATTTGTTACAAGGAGTGCCGCAGTTATTGCCATAGTAACCAAGGGAACATTCTACGAAAAAAGAATAACATATCATATTATGTCAACATAATAATAGACTTTAAAACATTCAACAATTCTCCAAAGAGAGTTATGCAATGAAGCAACCAAATTCTGAGTCCAATATGTGATAAGGTTCTATAAGGATTCATCTTATTCATATATTCTCATTATGTAAAAGGAATCACCCTAGGATCATTGAAAGTGGCCATGTTGCTGAATTTAATCTCTATTCAGTGCAGAAATCTAAATTAAAGCATCCCCCCAGTAACTACTCAGCTATCAGTCTCTATATCGTATCTGGAGAAAGCAGCTGACTGGGAGTTGATCTCATTGTCAAACTATATGAACAAAATTTTTATCTAATACCCCAAAGGAATCTATTTTTCTATATTTTAAATCCATTATTAACTTCTCTGGGACAGGGTTCACATCCTTTTGTGTGATAGATGAATGGTATTACTCCATTTCCACCCCTCCATGTATATCCAGTTTATCCTCTTAAAGCTACATATAACATGTTTTCTCAATCTCTCCTCATAAGATCTGTTCTCCTGTTCTCAGATTGCCCTTCCATGGAGCTATTCCACTTGTCTGAATTCTTAAAATATGCTATACAGAACTGTTGGATCCCAACCTGTTGTATCCGTTGGATTTGTTATCAAAGACCATAAGCCTTCATTTCTCAAACGTAGGCTACATTTTGTAAACCAAGTAGCATAGTTAGTGCCATCCAACCGGATTATAATCGATAGCTATGTTAACTTTGCTTGAGCCATTTTTGCTGTAATACTTCTTAAACTTTCTGTTAATATTGAAACTGAATTTTCACATTCAATAGCTTTTTACTTGCAACAAACCACTATCTCTACTCCTTAGAAACTTACTGGGCCCATAACCAATGTTAAGGAGTTATTGTGCTATTAAGCACATACACAGTGAAATGTGTTGTAGTAATGGTGTTGAAGTTTGATATGAATGCTATTCAGTCAATAAACAGAATATTTTTAGTATGTACAAAATAGTTTTACTTGAATAGTAGCAAAGTTAAATAGGAAGTCCAAGTCATACACAGTTATTCAGTCAATGCGAAATTTCTTCTTCTTGCCTATCTTTGTTTTAACTCACAAACAAAGATTACAGCTATCTCTCAATTCTATACTATCACAGATAGTTACTTTTCTCTTCACAGCAATTCCACACAGTCATAAAGTAATCTACTCATGAGTAAAGCAGCAGAGAGTCTTCAATCCGGAACACACCGTCAAACACCACTCACCACACTGAGCCATAAACCACCAACCACAAACCACCAATCATAAACCACCACACTGAGCATGCTCTCTTGCTTACTTAAATAGTAATCATCCACAATGCATTTAAAGCAATATACACATAATATTGATTTGTGGCTTAATCATATATTAACACACCCAATCGTTTGAACAGGGTTCTAACAATATTTCTGTTTTTGATGTCAGACAAATAAACATACCTCGTTTTTTATATGTAACTACATTTTCATCAGATGCAGTAATTTCATCTATACCTCTTGTTCTTCTAAAGAATCGGCTATCTTGCACAATCCCTGTACAGTTGGAATCACTTAAACAGTCTACTACAGCAGTAGAAAGGGTTGTATAAAACATTGGGTCTAATGGTCCTGACAGAAAGATATCAGTGTAGAGATCAAAAAGATCAACCCCTAATGGGAAAAAGAAAAAAAAAATGTTTGAGTGGTTTTTCAAATGTCTTGCATTTATCATTTATAATAGCTAGATAATTTTTCTCATAATCTTTTTGTTTGCTCCTACTTTTTGTCTATGTATAATTTTAAATAGAAAAACCTACAGTAGGAATACAAATCATATTTTCAAAGTATTTTGAGATAATTAATTTGTAACCATATATTTGCTGTAATTTAAAGTTAAACATTTTATGTAAGTTGCTTAATAATATGTTTCATTAATTTATATCCTATCCCTATATTGCTGTTTTACTGCAACAGTCCTAGGTTGCTTTCAAAATTAATATAGTCAAAAAGTCACAAGAGACAGAAAAACTCTAAAAACTCTAAAATATATATCTTTTAATTCTTTACGAGCTGTAATAAGGAGGACCTATTTCAATAAATAGTTTGCCCTAAAACATAGGGTTTATTTGAATAAATACATAAATAATAGTTTAACCAATTCTCGGAGGTACCTGCTAAAGGTATCCGGTCAATGATCTAGAAGTGAAGGTAAAGAATACATAGATAGTCTTGTTTAAACTCTGAAAGCTTTTACGCTATGGTTAGCATTTTGAATTGCATGGCTTTTTCTATTTTTTTAAATGAGAAGAAGCCATCTCCCTTAGATGAAATTTTTTTTACCAATAATGTAGCCACCGGAACATCAGAAAAATTGGGAAACATTTGAAAATATCTTTGGTACCTTCCATATCTCCAAGGGTAGGTTCCAACTTACCTCGCTACCGGTTCGCTTCCTCCCGTGCTGCGTGGCCGCGCCATGTGGCCGTGTGCATACGCAGTGCCAAAAAATCTGAATTTTTTTTAAAGCCGAAAACAAGATGGTGATGCATGCGCAGTGCCGAAAACCTGACTTCTGCGCATGCGCAGAAGAAAAAAAGTTTAATTTTTTAAAAAAAATTTAAACAAATTTTAAAAAAGATGGCGGCGCCCATGGACCGGCACCGACCAAACCAGTTCCGTGATGTCATTGTGATGTCACCAGTGGGTCACTACTAGTTCGGGCGAACCGGTCTGAACTGGGAGGAACCCACCTCTGCATAACTTATATCTGTCACTATTTGGGAACTGAAATATAATTCAGTATGGGTTTTTCTGTCCAGTGAGGGACTAAAACCTCATGTCTGATAGCAGAAATAGTAAAACATTCACAAAATTGAAACTAGAAGAAATAATACAAATGTATTGGCTATTGCTTTTGATAAAAATTTAATTCTATAATATTATTATACTTTTGACAAGAAAAAGCTCCCAAAACATGCATCAGTAATATTTTTGCACATGCGTGCGTGCATACGCACGCACGCTTGCACACACACACACACATTGCTTCATGAACACAAGGAAGGATGCACAAATAATGTTGTGCAACATCATGCATAAAGAACATAACTGGAAGAGAAAAAGAAAGATACAGTAATCTATTTATAACTAAAATCATGCATAATATAAAGGAAAATTTATAACCTGAATGTATCTTTGTCATATTCAGAGCTCCAATACTCTACTTACTTTCCTTTCTCTTACAAATCCACCTATGGTCTTCAAAACAATTTATCTTTAGGACTGTTTTATTATCAGGATAAAAACCTACACATCTTCCAGAAGAATTCCCTTCTAATTTTAACCTGGATGAAAAAGAAAAACCGATGAAATATTTCATTGTGTATTTCTATTTTGGATTATTAGTTTCTGAGGAACAGAGAGATAACAAGATAATAAATTTTAAAAAGAAATATCAACATGAGAACGAAAAAATGGAAACCACCAGAATACAGCAAATAAAAACATTAGTGTAAAGCACTAGTATTATAAAATCAACCTTCATGTAAGTTTTGTAAATCTTTGGCATCTAAAACAGACCTTTTTGTGCAAATAAAAAATTTAGCTTTAGAATTTTTAGAATTCATACGTACATCATAAATACAAACATTTCTTTACGTAAAAGAAAAATGGATGAACTATATATTCACAAATGTTATTTATGTTGCTAGTCCCAAATTCCATCTTGTTGTTTAAGATAAGGTTCAACATAGCTTATACCTATTATGTCCTCTTGGTTTCTTTAACCTAAATGCTGAGAAACATTATATGCCTTATGACTCTCATGTGTAGTTCTAAGAATAGAGTAGTGATTTTCTCCATCAATATTCATGTTTATATCATTAATAAGGGATTTAAAAATTATCCAAGATAGAAATGGGTGAAAAAATAGGAATATATACCGTATTTTCTGGAGTGTAAGACACACCTTTTTACTCCCCAAAAGAGGGTGAAAACTTGGGTGCGTCTTATACACCGAATGTAGCCCCAGCCACCCCCACCCTTTGGCCTCTGTCTTCCAGCAAGTTACCTGTTTGCAGCAAACAGGGAAGAGCCTGTTAAGACAAGCAAGTCCTTATCAGCTTCCCGATCCCCAGCTGATTTGCCACGTGCTAAAATGAAACTGAAACTGAAAAGAGGCAAATAGCTGGGAGAGACACGCAGATTTTTATTTTCTGCTGAACTGGATGCAAGGGGGTAATTGAATAACTATAAATGTCTGTAGAATGTTCAAATTATTAGACTTATTTTTTAAAGACTGCTTTATTATTGTTCTAGAGCCAGGGTTTTTAAATTTTTAATTAATTTTAACAGCTCTGTACAAGTATAGTCTGAAATGTAACAGTGTCCTGTTTAGTATTAGAGTTAAATCCTGACTTACCTTGGAGTAGATCTATTTAAATAATTGGGAGGAGTTAGTGTGACTACATTTAAGAAAACTTTCTGGCATAATGTACATTTCTCCAATTCTTTGCTATTTCTATGGGTCAGGCACACATGCACAAAAATACACAGCAAACAGTGTATATCATCTGTGCTGTTTGCTGTTTCACAAATTGCTTGGAGGCAGAGGCCTTTTTTCCTAGTTTTCCTCCCCCAAAACTAAGGTGCGTCTTATACTCCGAAAAATACGTTGTATACATATATATATCCATATTTGAAAATGTTAAATCACATTTTTTTTTGTTTTCACAAAAAAATATCTCCATCTCAGGCTAAAATTAATATAAACAATTAACTTTACCACTGTAATTCTTTAGCTGCCGATCTTGCATCTGACCAAACCCATATAGCCATTTTCTTCCTACTATTTAATCCAATCCACAAAATCTCACGTGAGACTGCAGATGATATCCAATCCTGTCAAAATTTTATAGAAAGAAGACTTTATTTTTGGGTTAGAATAATCTCCAATAGAGAAGAAGAATGAAAATTTGGAATTTCTTCTTTTGCCACATTATTGTGATGTTTCCAAAAATGGAAAATACTAAAAGTATAGATTAAGAATCACTTGCCTACATTTCTATTTTAAATGAAATATAAAATTGTTAATATATAAAATAAATTAGTCTATGTTGGGAAATACTCAAACAAATCTACATGTGACTTTAACTTAAACCTTACTTTGCCATAACTTTATATGGCAAATGTGAATTCTATATTGTATGAAAAAGAAAAGGACTAATTAAATAGCCTGGGAAATAGAACTGATTTGATTTAAAACAAATTAATGTAAATAATTCCTTAGAAAAAATCAATTCAAATGGTATCTCTACTAGAAACAATTGTTCTTATACTGTACATGTATGTATGTTGAAAACATTTCTGCAGTCATGTTGCCAGAATGACGTCACCGAGTCCTGTTACCTTCCCACCAAAGTGGTACCTATTTATCTACTTGCATTTGCATTCTTTTCAACTGCTAGGTTGGCAGGAGCTGAAGTGAAGATGTGAGCTCACCCCATGGCATGCAAATTAATTAATTTTCCACCTATGTTGCCATGGGGCTATTCTAAGTGGCTTACACTAATAAAAAGGAAGAAAATGAAAGGAGTCTAAACAGATGAGAAGGAAAATAACAGAACAATAATATAACAATGAAAAAGGAACACAACCACATCACTTTGATAACCAAAAAGATGGACAGGTGGAGAGCAAAGAGCAAGGGGAGGGAGGAAGTGGAGTCTGCTATCAATCCAGCATCCACCTCAGTGTGGAACTCCCCCATTTGGTTCCCAGGCCAACGGCAGATCTTCAGGCTCTTACAGAAGGATAGGAGGGTTGGGGCAGGGAAAATATAAGGTAAGATCTTCCAAAGAGCGGGCACTGCAGCAGAGAAGGCTCTTCTGGAACCCAATAGTTGGATAGGATCTGAAATAGGCCCTCTCTGTTGGCATGAGTAGGATGGGCTTGTCCTAGCGGATATCTTTGTAATAAATATCTGTGTAATAAAAATATAAATTTTGAATAAAATACTACAATCAAATTATAATGTAACCAGGATGAGCAGAATGAGCATCCAGTCAGCCAAAGAGCATCAGCTTGTGGAGATAAGATGTTGAACTTTTTCTGCAGTAGCCTCTGCTCTATGGAACATCCTCCCATCGGAATTCAGAATGGCCCCAACCCTGTTAAGCCTTTCATAAGGCTTAAAAAACTTGGCTGCACTCCTGAGTCTGGGATGCTGAATGTGTTAAGGGCCCCATTTCCTGGCTATATTACTATTGTGTGTGCTGACTTGAATGTTTTTAAAGTTTTTTTAAATAGTTTTGCTATTTTTATTGTTTTAAAATGTTTTCCTCCCAAGGCTTAAACATTTCTAGACAAGATCAGGAATATCCTTTCCTGCATAATAAGTGGAAGCTGCAGTGCTACTGTCTTCAAATTTAAATGGAACTAATTTTACTGAGATATGTTTAGGTTAAGTAAATTCTGTTCTTATTGTTATTTTTGTCACTCCTTTATACTATTGTTCTTTTTCTATTCCAAATATTAATACTGCACTGTATTTTTCCTATTTTTAAATACATATTTTAATTGATCATATAAATTTAATAAATACTTTAATCAATAAACTAAAAACATGCTTATGAGTATTCATATCTTAAAATTTAGGCCAACTTTTCCACCTTGTGTTATTTGTAAAAAAACATTAAAGGTGGAATAAAAATAAATAAATACTATACAGATGTATTATAATTCAAAAGTTCATTTTTTTCTGTTAGTCATTATAGGTATATATCTCTAACACAAGAGGGCAGCATATACTATGCAGAGGTAAAATAGATCCTTTTTTTTCTAGCTCAACACAAATCGAGGATTTTTTGAATAACATATCTATTCTTAAATGAAAATTAAATTTACTTAAATACTCAGAAAGGTGATTTCTATTCACTTTGTGAATTGGATTTAGTACCATTCATAATCACCCAATATTTGTCAATTTATTTCTAAGCAAAATAGTTAAATAAAGCTCATGAACTGTAATCACCCTAAGTCCAATGAACAAAAACACCTAAATGTTTGTTACACATAGTCCAAATTACTCCTAGTTAATTAATAGGACCTTATACATTTCAAAAATTAATCAATACTATATCGGATATCATGAAACACCTCCCTGCCAATCATTAAAGTAGCTGGTCTTTTTCAGAAAATTGGCTGAATAAAATGCCTTATATTTGAGATAATATGAGATGCCCTTAAGTCTAAGAGAGCTTAAATCTCAAAATACTATAAGTCAATCAGTCATTCCTATTTTTTAAAAATTACTAAATTTATTCTTTTTTAGAAGGCACATAGTTGCTCTTTAATTTGTCGTATATATGATGACAAACATATACACCCAAACTTATTATTATATCCAAGAAAAAGAAAATTGTGCTGGTAGAAAGATTAGAGGCATAAAATTAAGAAAAAGCTTCAAAAAGATGTTCAAAACATTTATAGAATCTCTGAGACCTAGGAAAAGAAATTCAAAGGTGCATAAAATATATAAGTCATATAACAGGAAAGCCTAAAAAAGTGAGTTTCATATTTTAAAGAGGAGGTTTAGAGAGAAAATTAGCTCAGAGCTTTCAAGGATTTCAGTCAGAATGGGTCAATGTCCTCTGGACCAGGGGTGAAATTCAGCAGGTTCTGACAGGTTCTGGAGAACCGGTAGCAGAAATTTTAAGTAGTTCAGAGACCCGGCAAATACCACCTCTGGCTAGCCCCCAAGTGGGGTGGGAATGGAGATTTTGCAATATCCTTCCCCCAGGAGTGGGGTGGGAATGGAGATTTGCAGTATCCTTCCCCTGGAGTGGGGTGGGAATGGAGATTTTGCAGTATCCTTCCCCTGCCACGCCCACCAAGCCACGCCCACAGAACTGGTAGGGAAAATTTTTGAATTTCACCCCTGCTCTGAAACCATAAATATACAGAATCTTAGAAAACACTTTGGTGAAGTGATAAGAGAAAATACTACATAAATATTATCATAAATACTGATATACATGTATTTCAAAGTAATTTGCAATAAAATCTAATGAATCACACACACATATTCACATACATACAAACTTTGAAAAGTATATGCCAGCTTGAACTGATTTCCAATTTTTCACAAAATATATCAATACCATTTCACTTTTCTTGTCGATCCATATCAAGTCTGTACTTCTGAATCTTCTACACTGTTTACGAGCAATTGTCCAATTGGATGCCTTCTCAGCACTAAAATAATAGCAATTCTTCTCCCAGTATCTCCAGCCAGAAAACTGAGGGCACCATATACTGTTCAAAGCTACCTCAAATGAAAGTAAAGAGTTAATTTTAAAATATATGTGCTGAAGATAATAATATAATCATTACATATCACTTTTAAGCTTAAATATTTTGGGGGTTCTCTGTGCTTGGTAGTTTTCTTGCAGACATTTCATTACCAAACTAGGTAATATCATCATTGCAATCACCAAACTTGGATAGCACCAAGGATCGCACAGTTTAATCCTGAGCTACAAATATTCTCTTCTATTAAATACTTTCCAATGTTTATTATGTAGATATTTCTGTAACAATAGCTTTCAGAATACATTGAAAGATAATATACAAATACAATAAATACATTTATTGCAAGCATGCAACATGAAACATTCCACCAAAAACACCTCCTAAAATTGGTTCATCCCAATAATGGAATGCTTGAAAAATTCTACAATTCAAGTTTCTTCCAAAATTTATTTTGTTTAATTGTATATTCCTTTTACATATGAAATATCATCTGCAACTTCTTATAAAAAAGTCTCTGTATTTTGTTGAAGCTATACTGAACAACTGTATTATAAGTTTTTTAGTCAGTGCCTTTATACTATGATTAAAACACTGCAAAAATAATAGGATGCCATAGTAGAATAACAATCTTTTCCTTTTTCAAAAGGTAGTAGTTGTGTCTTTTCTTAATTTGTCATCATAAAGTTGTCATGAACTTTTTGCAAATTACATTTTCAATAGACTGTAAAAAGGTTTTAAAAAGCAATAGGTACTTTTTTACTTATGGAAAAGGTATAAGTAAAAATATTTTAACTTCTCTTTTACTTACCGGTAAGTGCAAAAATTTTAGTTTCTTGTCTCCTATCTATGTGGAGGAACTTCATCTTTTTTATGTGTATAAAAGCAGAACTACGGAAATTTCTGCATTTGAAATAATGAGGAGGAATGCAAGACTACCACAGCTGTAAAAATACCCTTTTAAAAAAATTTTATTTTAAAAATAGCTCTTACATATGTCACTTTAGAAGGTCTCACCCTTCTCGTGTTTGATGAACTAGCTTTAAAAGCCATACTAAAAGAGTGATGGAATAAGAAAAGGCAGAAGAAAAAATCTGGGACCTTGACACAGAAGAAAGGAAATAGTTAAACAGTGTATGTGTTTGTGTGGAGAAAAAAAATCTGGCACCTTGCGTCCAAAAGAAAGTTTAATGTGTGTGTGTGAGACATGGCTCTTCCTGCAGGCAGGGTGATTGTGACTGTTGCTTGTGTTGTTTTTATCCCTTTTAATCACTATTTTATTATTGTTGTTTTTATTGTATTTTTTGATAGTATTCAGCTGTTCTTATATATGTTGTACGCCGCCCTGAGTCGCCAGGGAATAGGGCGGCCTATAAGAATCGCTAAATAAATAAATAAATAAATAAATAAATAAATAAATAAATAAATAAATAAATAAATAAATAAATAAATAAATAAATAAATAAATAAATAAATAAATAAATAAATAAATAAAACTAATCTATTGTTTGGTGACATCCAAATTAATTAAATAAATAATATAATTTTTAATAACAAAAAAACTCCTTTCTGCTTCCCATCTTCCATTTTCAATCTTTCACTTTCATGTTTCAAAGCCTTATTAAGGTACCTTGTTCACAAACAGCAGGAGAATCTTGAGATCTGCAAGAATGGAAAATGTCACAATCTCCTGTATAGGGATTACACAATTCATCACCATAGCATCTGTTGCAAACAGAGGAACAGTTTATTCCAAAGTAACCCAAGGAACAATCTGTGAAAATAACAATTGTAATAAGAGGATGAATATTCACTACTACCGTAATAACTTCCATCAAGCAGCATTCAATAACTTTATGGTAGGGGTAAATGGCTACTAGCCTTGATGGCACTGTGTCCATCTGATGGGAGACTAGTGGGCTTTCATTCAGTATTTAAACTGCTGGATCACACTGGCCAGGGGTATCATTCAGGAGGGCACTGCTTATGTTCTTCTGTTATCTTAAGGATATGCTGAGGGACTTTGCCTACCAGCAGTAAAAATAAGTACAGAAGAATTAGAATAAGCGGAATGATCTATAGACATTAATGCATTTTATCATTTTTTTGTGAAGTAATTTCAAAATGTGTCCATATTTATTTAGTGTACAAACAATATCACTGACATATTTTGATAAGTACCGTATTCCATCTGTTATATACATTTTCATATACATTTTCTATGCCAATTTTTCTCAATGTTACAATGCCCCTTCCACGTTTTTAAATTATTTTCATACTATCCACATGTTTATGTACAATTCATAATATAAACATATTTTAATTGGAAAATTGCATAACAAAACTCAGAGGTATAAATACTTAAGAAAAACTATTTAGTTCACATATTCCACAATGTACTAAGTTTAAAAGTCCACACTAACACATGAAGCCAATGATCTTCTCATTATCAACTCAAAGGTAAACAGGCTAACAGTTAGGTAGCAACTTCTATTTATCCTTCAGAAATCTGCTCCACAGCAAGCAAATAAAATACTTGCTTTCTCTATCATTACCAAATTCTTTCCTTTTTATACATTAGAAGTCATAAAACTTAAGATCTTTAAAACAGAATAAACAGTGCAAAATATCCAAACACATTTGTACTACTATTTACTAAAAGGAGACATTTTGGTTTATCATTTGTATGTATTTCAGCAGAAAATTTTCCTCTGCTTTCCTTTAGAATATAAATAACTCTAACATTACATTTTAAAATATTCAGTCTAACTTCTATTAACCCCAAATGATTTAGGGCAGCTGTTATTGTTTTTTGCTTTTTAATATGATACATGACTGTAAACAGACCTAGGAAATATCTGGATTACTTAGCATACCTGATTTGACATATGCTACAGACTGTTTTTCCTTGCTTTTTAGCAATACTGTTCCTCTGGCAAGTGCATAGGCATTATTCCAGATTGTTATTCCTGTACACTGCTCTCTAAGCTCCAAGCATGCTATTTTTGCAGAAATCAAATCTGTGTGGACTTGAGACACAGAACCTTTTGGTGATAAAAGCACCTTTCCTTTATGTTCTTGATATCGCTCAGCAACTACAATAGAAAAAAGAATCCATTTATTAATACAAAAAAAAAATATTATTATTGAAGTCTTCACATTTGCACCAAGTTTAATTCTCAATAAATAAAAAGCAATAATAAATGAAATTCTATTTCTACACTGCATGGCAAACATGTACAAGCTTAGGGGTGTTATATCATTCTTCTTCAGAACTTTTAAAAAATGGAACACTGAGTTTTTCCCAGGAGAATAAATCAGTCAAAAATAAAAGAAGGTAGTCAACTTTTATAATAATTATAACTGCATTATAAGTTAAATTAGAACCAATGAAATGATGCATTGTTGTTATTTTATTTCCTGAATTAAAGGTTACTAGAGTCTTTGGAAAATGCTGGATCTCTAGTATATTTTCAGCTGTGTTTACACAATAAAATTACAGTGTATTGTGGGATAATTGCAGCTTGAAAATTTGGAAGAATGGGGAAGACATGAGTTGCTAATCACATTAATTTTAAATAATTTAATTATTGTAAATAAAGATTTTAAGCTAATTAAGCTATTACAGGAGAAACTTAAACTAAATTTTAAAATGACAATATATTCAATTAAGGAATCTTCAGAATTTGCAGATAGCCCGAGGTGCACTGCTATATCACTATATTTACTGGAATGTGTTCTAGGTTCATCTAAGTACCGTATTTTTCGGAGTATAAGACGCACCTTTTTACCCCCAAAAAGAGGGTGAAAACTTGGATGCGTCTTATACACCGAATGCAGCCCCACCCACCCAGCCATCCCCACCCTTTGGCCTCTGCTTTCCATCAATTTACCTGCTTCCCCGATCTACAGCTGATTAGCCACATGGAAAAATGAAAGTGAAACTAACTACAAAGGCAAATAGCTGGCAGAGACAGGCAGATTTTTTATTTTTTGCTGAACTGGATGGAAAGGGGGTAAGTGAATAACTAAATGTCTGTAGAATGTTCAAATTATTAGACTTACTTTTTAAAGACTGCTTTATTATTGTTCTAGAGCCAGGGATCTCCAACTTTGGCAACTTTAAGACTTGTGGACTTCAACTCCCAGAATTCAACAGCCAGCTTTGTTAGCTTTGCTGGCTGTGGAATTCTGGGAGTTGAAGTCCACAAGTCTTAAAGTTGCCAAGGTTGGAGATCCCTGTAAATCTAGACAACTTAACAAAATAAAGAAGCTTTTTAAAATAAATGCTTGCTCTGAAGAGGCCCAGTGCTATTGTATCTTTTTTAAAATAATAGAGAATAATGTATACTTCCAGAAATTTTAATTAATTTTAACAGCTCTGTACAAGTATAGTATGAAAGGTAACAGTATCCTGTTTAGTATTAGAGTTTAGTTACCTTGGAGTAGATCTATTTAAATAATTGGGAAGAGTTAGTGTGACTACATTTAAGAAAACTTTCTGGCATAATGTACATTTCTCCAATTCTTTGCTATTTCTATGAGTCAAGCACACATGCACAGAAATACACAGCAAACAGTGTATATCATCTGTGCTGTTTGCTGTTTGCTGTTTGGCAAATTGCTTGGAGGCAGAGGCCTTTTTCCATTGTTTTCCTCCCCCAAAACTAAGGTGCGTCTTATACTTCGGTGCGTCTTATACTCCGAAAAATACGGTATGTACTGAATTTATAAATTTAGTAATAAGGTAGAGCAATTAAGGTTTAGTGGATGAACCAAACATGACTGAAGTGTCATCCCAGTCTAGTAATGAAAAAGAAATTGTGGAGGAGGATGTTCCAACAGAGCTAAAAATCTAATTAAGCAAGTCAAATAAGAACTAAAGTCAGAATAAGATACATTAATATGATTTTACAAGACTAGACAGGTATGCTTAAAGAAGTTAATAACAACTGATAGAATTGTCTTCTCAAGTTTCACCCCAGACTGCTATCAAAGGACATGACATTAGTACTGGTAAGAGAAATGAGCTGGATTTTGGAAGAGTTAAAAATGACATTAAATCAGAGTAAATCTGGCTGATGTACAGAATAAAAAAAATAGTTTAAGAATTAGAGAAATTAGAGAAAATACAGAAGATACTGAAACTGGATATTTCAATTTCTTATCTTTCAAATAAGAATGTGGGCCATTCCCATAAAATATTTATTCTTAGGTTTGACTTGGATGCATATACCAAGGAATATAATAATAAAATATTTAAATGCTTGGGTGTGAATGCGAAAATCTCATGTGCTGAAGTGATAAATCAGGACAAAGATAAAGTTTCTTCTTTTTTTTGAAGAAGACCTCATTTTAATAAACATGTATGCTATTATCCTGTCCAATCAACTTTCCTCTTTCAGATTTCTTTGTTACGTTAACTATAAAAGGGGATGTAAGCTAAAGATCGGGGTTCCCTCTTTGAATGAGGAATCCCTTTTGTCTGAATATTCTGATAAATTGTAATAAAATGATCTTCCTGTCTCAGTTTGTCTCATTGGAAAATATGCACACCGAGGCATGAGCCTGAAAAAGCCATATTTGGCCATCACATTTTTTACTGCACAATCTGCATATTATCACTGTTTTATTATTTATTCTGCTTTATTTTCTGATTCTATTCGTCTCCAGTTATACTATTAGTTCACCAGATCAAATTTAACAGAACTAAAGTTCAAACTATTCTTTTCCCATAATAATTTAACATCCTAGAGAATAGATAAAAACTTACCTGCAGATCGTTGACAGATCCAATGGGCTTTCATATCACAATTGTCAGCAACCAAGCTGTGTTTGGAAACTTTCACACAAGTATTTGGCTGAACTGGATTTGATAGTTGAAACCTTTCCAATTAAACAGAAATTAAACAAAAGAGAAACCAAATTGTTCTCTCTTGGAAATTAGTCACACAGAGAATGTAGCCAACTTTTTTTTTTAAGGCACCTGAAACCCTGATTCAAAAATCCAGCCATTTGGGCAGCCTAATTTATTTTGACTCTTTCGAAGCCATGTAACTCAGAAACAAACAAAATGTTCTCGATAAGGAAATCTTCATTATGTGATTATTTTTAATAAATAATTAAAAATATTTTGAAATTGCTTGCCAATACAAACAGCTGAAAATATTTCTGCACATTTTAGTTTTCTCTTTCTTGTTTGAGTAATATCAAGACAATGATCAAAAGACAAGAATACATAAAAGATGTTATATTCACATCGAAAGAAATGTTTCAGTAAAATCAAATAAGACTGCTTTTCAGTTAATCTTTACCAAGAACTTGCATTTGCCCGTGTGCCTTCTGACCATGAAAAGCTTTGAGTTTCTTCCAAATTATTCAATCCAATCCAAAAGTTGTCCAAAGGTAAATTTAAAATCCAGTTCTACAAAATCAATAAATATTTAATAAATTTATATTTGAAATATCACATCTAATGACTACGTCTTTTACATCATACATCTCTCTTTCTTTTATTTATTTGTTTACTTTATTTTATTAAATGTATTGACCACCCATCTTAACACAAGGTAACTCTGGGTGGTTTGCAACATTAATATGGAGCTTGCATATTAATTTGTACTTGCATATAATCTGGATATATTTGAGGTTGCTAACTGAACAGCTGAATCAACTGAATCAAAAAGCTTGGGACATTTTGAAAAGTGAGATTATAAAAGCCCAGTCTAGCACAATACCAATGAAGAAGAAAAATAATAGCTCTCAAAAGAAACCAGCATGGCTGCATAAAGAACTCTTTAACAAATTGAAAGACAAAAAGGACAAGTATAAAAAGTGGAAACAGGTGGAAATAACTAAGGCAGAATATCAGCAAATAGCCCGAGCCTGTAAAGATGAAGTGAGGAAAGCTAAGGCCCACAATGAACAAAGGCTTGCAACAAAAGTAAAAAAGAAAAAAAAAACCCCTTCTTCCAACATATTAAAAACAAGAAAAAAGTCAAGGAAACAATTGGTCCATTGCTGGGAGAAAGTGGCAAGAAGGTGACAAGCAACAGGGAGAAAGCAGAGCTACGTAACTCATTTTTTGCATTCTTTACACAAAGAGAAAAAACAGTCCAGCCTATCAAAAACAGCACCACAAAAAACAGATTAGGAACACAAGTTAAAATAGGGAAGAAAATGGTAAGTGAATACCTGTCTGCCCTAGACGAGTTCAAATCACCAGGAATGGATGGATTATACCTCAAGGTTCTGAAGGAACTGGCAAACGAGATCTCAGAACCACTGAACTATATCTTTCAAAGATCCTAGAGCACCGGGGAACTGCCAGAGGACTGGAAAAGAGCTGATGTAGTTCCCATCTTCAAAAAAAGGGAAAAATAGATCAGGAAACTACAGACCTATCAGCCTGACCTCAATACCAGGGAAGATTCTGGAAAAGATATAGAAGTCCATATAATTTACTTGGACTTCAGTAAGGCATTTGATAAGTAGACCATAACGTACTACTAAATAAAGTAAAAAAATGTGGGTTAGACAGCAACACCACCAGATGGATTAAACATTGGCTGACCAACCGCACTCAACATGTAGTGCTCAATGGAATTGCATCTACATGGAGGGAAGTATGCAGTGCAGTACCCCACGGCTCTGTTTTAGGCCCAGTACTCTTCAACATCTTCATCAATGACTTGGACGAGGGGATAGATGGGGAACTCATCAAATTTGCAGATGACACCAAACTGGCAGGAATAGCCAACACTCCAGAAGATAAGCTCAAGATACAGAAGGATCTTGACAGACTTGAACATTGGGCGCTATCTAACAAAATGAAATTCAATAGTGAAAAAAGTAAGGTTCTATATTTAGGCAAGAAAAACAAAATGCACAGTATATATGGTACAGTATATATGGTACCTTGCTCAACAGTAGTAACTGTGAGAGGGATCTTGGAGTCCTAGTGGACAACCATTTAAATATGAGCCAGCAGTGTGCAGCAGCTGCCAAAAAGCCAACACAGTTCTAGGCTGCATTAACAGAGGGATAGAATCAAGATCACACGAAGTGGAACAGCTTGCCTCCAGAAGTTGTGAATGCTCCAACACTGGAGGTTTTTAAGAAGATGTTGGATAACCATTTGTCTGAAGTGGTGTAGGGTTTCCTGCCTAAGCAGGGGGTTGGACAGTATCTTTTAACAGTCCTCAATGTTTGCATATAAAGAATAACAGTATAAAACTGTATAAAATTAACAGTATAAAAGGTTAAGCTTTCGGAAAACGCCCACTTTGGGAAGCTATAGGCAAAAATGAAGGAAAAGTGTCAAATGCGAGCTTCTTATTATTTTCAAGCGAAGGGACGGGGAAAGACTTAATTGTCAGGTTCTTTCAGCGTCTCACGCGCTCCCTCAGCCATCCTCCCCTGCTTGGACTCACTGTGGGGTAGGAAGGCAGCGCATGTGCAGTGCCAGAAGCTCGGCTTCTGGGCATGCGCAGAAGAAATTTTTTTTAAAAAAAATTAAAGGTGTTTTTAAAAAAATGGCGGCAACCAACCGCACCGGTACTGTGACGTCACCAGCGGGCCGCTACCGGTGCTATAGAGTGGACCGCACTGGTAGGAACCCACCACTGGATACACCACACTTGAATTCAAAGACAGCAATGTCTAGTAACAGCAGAGAAGAGGTAGGGAAAGGAAAGTAGTAGGAAGATCAGCAGATCAGTAAAAGATGAAACCACTCAGTCTGCTCTGACAAAGCCAGACATATAAGTTCTTTTAAAGCCCAAGCCAAAAGTGAGATGAGTGGCAAACAAATTTAATAAAAAATTAAAAAATAAATAATATAAATAAAATATTATTACAGAGTGGCACACAAATAATATTTTTTCAACTTACTTTTTCCTGAACACTGTTAAGTGTCACTAACTCTGTAGATTTATATCTCTTGCAAAACTTCAATGCTTCAGTCCAAGTCCCCTCCTGGTTTTCTTCTAGACAATAACAAGTCCCATTCCAATAGTGCCAGCATGAGGCATCTGGACAAGTCAGTCTAAATCTGGCTTTAAGTGAGAAAATAAAGATACAGAAACTTGTATAATTATAATATTTTAGCTAAACTGAAAATCTCTTGCATTTCTACAATCTTTATTCCCCTGAAATATCAAATGTTTAACTCCTCTAACCAGATTTTTAATTAACATTTCAGACAAGAAGAAAATTAATTTAAAATATTGTGTTTAACACTTCGTAATCGTTGTTTGCCTCTGAATTTACATACCTTTTTGGCAAAACATAATTGTGACTTATAACAAAACATAGAAATATATCTTTAAAAAGTATTGCAGAAATGGAAGAAAACTAGCATTCTTTAAAATTCAATGAGACTAGACGACCTTGGTTTTCTTGTTCCTAAATGGTTTTAAAGAGAGCCAGTTTGTGTAGTGGTTAAAGCATCAGACTAGAAACTGGGAGACCAAAATTTCTAGTCCCACCTTAGCCACAAAGTCAGCTGAGAGACCGTGGATCCTTCGTTCACTCTTAAACCCAGGAAGCAAGCAGTGATAAACCATTTCTCGAACCCTGCCAAGAAAACTGCAGGAACTAATGATACATTGCCAGGAGTCCACACTGACTCAATAGATAGGAGATAGCTTCCTACTTGTAAATGAAATGGAATAATTGTGTCACATTTCATTTTATATCACAATTGTGCTCTTTCCTGGACTGAGCAACAATTCCCATGCCCTGATCACCTTGTATGTGGATTACAATATTGCAATAAGTTGCATATGGGGCTGCCCTTGAAGACCTTTTGAAAGCTACGGGTAATGTAGAATGCAGTAGTAAGAGCATTTCACAAGAGTCCTCTACTTACAACTGGTCACTTAGCAATTGTTTCAAGTTATGAAAACCTGAAAAAAGACTTACAACCTGGATTTAAAGTTTCAGCGGTTGGATCCTCACCATGGTCACGTGACTGAACTCCAGATGCTTGGCAACATGGCTGCATTTATAGCTGCTTGCAGCGTCCTGCGGGCATGTGGACACATTTTACGTAATGGTTCTGCTGAAAATCAGCACTTCCACTTTTTCAGCAAAACAGTGCCCATAACAAACCATTGGTTCACTTAACAACTGTGGTATTTGCTTAATGATTGTCACAAAAAATATTGTAAAATCGAGTTGTCTGTTTTAAGAGTATAAAATAGTCTGTTTTATGACTATTACAACATATAATCATAATGGGTAGGCTCCATTCAGTCATATATGTTGAGGATTACTTGAATGTCAGTTTAACACAGCTGTTGCATGAGTTACATTTATTATCACTAGGTTTCCTGTGCAATGCAATGTGCTGGTTATCTACTACTAAGCTTACAGTATATGATATAAATCCTAGTTACTTTCTTTATTCCATTGTTTCTGCCTAATTTGTAAGCTCTTAACAGTTGGCATGGTCTGAATGGCACCTATCACAAAATACCATCTTATGGGACTTCTCTGTTACAGCAACTGCCCACTGGAACATCATTCGTCCAATTTTAAACATTATTGAACTTTTCTTCATGCAAGCTTGAAGACTTGGCTTTTTCCAAATATTTTGGTCTAGGACAGGGTATATATCCACAGTGGAATAGTTTTTGCAAACTTATGTTTATGTTTATTCCCCATTATAGCCATCTTTTTGTTCTGTTTTTAAACATAATATATTGGATCATTGTTTTTTTCATGCTAGCCAGAATCATTGATGAGATAGCTGGCCATAGAAATTCAAATAATAAATAAAATTGCATCTAAAACCCATGCAATTTAATTTAGTCATGACTATTTTTTTATGTGTACCTCAGTGGGGAATAAGTATAATTAGATTCCTTGAACACATCTCAATATTTAATACCAGAGGTATCTTGATTCATACTGATGAAAATTTCAAGATTGAAAATAGTGACCATGGAGTTCCCATCGTTCCTTTTATGCTGGATCCAGGTATTGTGTGAGGAATATGCAGAGACAAGATGCCTATATCCCTTTTCTATACATAACTGTGTTCATCTTGTTCCTTTGATTTTGTCTGGAAAATTGTTTAAGAATGCTTAGATAAATATTGTCTTCCTCATTAACACTATGGCACAGAAAACTGCAGAAATCAGAACACTGATATCCAACCCTGGATTCATACACAGATTGTACTGATGTACTTAAATAGTCAGAATTTCTCCTGAGATTTTCAAATATGCACAGGTGAATATCATCACAATACATTGTAGCATTTTAAAATGTTAGAAGCAGTTATAGAAGGAGAGGTATAGACCATTTATTGTACCTGGACAAAAGTAGAGGGCAATTTGCTCTCTAGAACTGCCTTTCGGCTGCTCAATTCTTTTTCTTCTATCTTTAAAGGCCCCTTTTACCATTGTTGCTGAAAACTGGTCACTACAGACCATTTTCAAATATATGTGGGGTGTATTTTTAAAAAATGTGTGATTTCTACTCACAACTCAGTTTCAGTGACAATGAGTGCACTCTTGGGGGAGTTGAAAGACCAGGTTAGGGGTAGATCATCATAGAGAAAAACTTTTATTTATTTTTTAAAAATAATAACCAAAAAAGAAACAAAATACAAAGTTTTGTGTTTACATTCATTATAATGAAAATACATTTCCAAAACAAATTACATATAAAAAGTGCTTAAAATGGTAGTTGGGTTATATAAATGGATTAGAAATTAAAATATACACACTTGGATGTAATTTACATTAAGTAAATATATAAATAGAATTGTAACAGTTAATTGTTATAATGATGTATATACTTTATTCTGTTATTTTCCCTATTGTATCTTTTTACTTGTTTAAAAGCGTATTTGTATGTCATGGAGAAAATTGATGTGGACACATAAATAGGAATCATAAACGCACAGGAGTCAAAAACGACCGGATGACACATCATTGATCAATAATCTACTCACAAAAAATAAGCATCTATTATTTTCATTAATTTAAATTTTGAAGCTACTGTAAAGAGATTTTTTGATTCCCCCTAAAGTAAATTTGTGTTGAATATTGCCCTGTAAACATTTATAGATCTTTTGGGGGAGAGGGGGAGTGTTACTGAGATTCCAGTCGACACCTGACTTAATCCTTCAAATTAAGAGTCCCCCGGGAGTTGGGCAGCATACAAATCTATATAAATAAATAAATAAATAAATAAATAAATAAATAAATAAATAAATAAATAAATAAATAAATAAATAAATAAATAAATAAATAAATAAATAAATAAATAAATAAATAAATAAATAAATTCTGTTTTCTCAGAGGTAGATTTTACTCTCTCCAGCAAAGCTTCCTTTTCGGAAAGGGACACAGACCCAGCCGGTTGCTCCTTATACAGACATCCACAGAACCCGAGTTACACTTTCAGGCTGTTTTTACCTTCATCTTCCCAAGGTTCAACCCACTGCATTTGCCACAACCCAATCAAGGCCAGCAAAGCCCACATCCCACCGTTTCCTCAGTGAAAACCCGAAGCTTCACCCAGCCTTTCTCCGCGGGACCGCTTAGCTTGCGGGCTCTCGCGAGTAGCCGAGGTGGGGGGGATCTGCGCATGCGCCGACATTTCTGTAAAAGTGGGATGTTGCGCGTGGCCTGCAAAACTTACTGTTTGCCCCGCTTTCTTCGGCAATAACCGCCCCACCCAGCCATCGCGTTGCCCTCACGAAGGTTCTTTGAAAAAATCCCCACCTCGTGCTTATTATTCTCTGCTTGAAAAAGCTCCCGTCGCTTCCGATCCTTAAGGGGCAAAATGTCGTTATAGGTGGTTCATGAGTGATCAAATTGTCAGCATTATCGACACTTCCAAAAACAAAACATGTCAAATATCTATGGAGATTCTCAGTCATCCGGGTCATGGTTGTCCCAAAGGTGCGTTTTTTTCAAGAGGCAACTGGACTTTCTAGTTTTTCTTTGAAGACGGTTCCGCTTCTCATCCAAGAAGCTTCTCCAGAGCTGAAGAAGCTTCTTGGATGAGAAGCGAAATGTCTTCAAAGAAAAACCATAAAGTCCAGTTGCCTCCTTAAAAAGCACCTTTGGGACATATGTCAAATACCGTGCCTGCATTCCTATTATTCTTTTCTTTTTCAGATGTACCTTCCCCGCCTTCTCCCCACCTGTTGTTTAGAATCGTAGTCTTAGGATTTTATTTGATTTTTGCTTTAGTTAAATAGCTAATAGTTGCTGATTAAAATTTTAAATGTGCTGCCTATCACATCCCAAAATATAGAGGTCTCTGTTTTGCTCTGTGTTTCCTCACAAGGAAACACAGGGACTTCCCAAGTTTTACCAAAATAGATAAAATAATTTCCACAATATGGTCTTGACCTCTTTTTCTTGCTGGTTGCCTTGGAGTACTAATAGTAAAGACCACATATATTCTGACTTTTTGTTTCTTTAGTTCTAATAGGAGTTCTAAGTTAGCAGGCTTTGTTTTTACAAATTAAGTTAAAATAAAGAAGTTTGCAGAAACCACAAAGCTGAGTATTAAAGAATAGTTGCAATCAACAATGTGGCCCCACCAGCTCATTTTAAAAATTCTAATATTGGTATGATTGGGAAAACTGTTTCATTCACAATTGCCTAATTATGTGTAGTTTAGTTTTAATGTGAAATCATTAATATTTTTATTAGCCCATACTTTGCTTTCAAATTGCTAGCCATAAAATCAATTAGCTTTATGAAAATATATTAACAATAATGAACAAAGACTGAACCATAATAATAATAACTAGGCATATGCTTTTTTCTAGAAAGGGAAAAAAGTATTCTGATTATAACAAACTAAGGATCTCTGCACATTTTGTTTTTTTAGACTGACATTTTCATAGTGAAGCATAATAAACGCTGATATCAATCCTTTGTGTAATACAGCAATCTGTTATTTTTATGCAAATTGCCAGGAACATCTGCCTTAACTTTCCAGGCAATTTAATAGATTAATAACAGCCTTGATTCTATTTTTTTCCTGGAGTATTCTAGAATATATAATTATTTTCTACATTTGTATACAACTGTTATACCAAATATGCAAGGCAGTGTATATTATATAATTATGATTTACAATCTTACAATTCATAAAGAGCATGAAACAAATAAAAAGGAATAGAGCAAAGGTCAAAAAAATTAAGCAAATTCAGATATTGAAATTTGGGTTCAGAGAAACAGAGTTGGGAGTTACCATTTAGCACTGAATCCAACCTCCTATTTTATGTAAAATCCAAATATAAAATAAAAGCATTCATGAAAGTAACTATTGTGTTTGAACATACCCAAGTGAATGGGAAAATATTATGTCTCGGGTTCTACTGCCCAACTGATCTAGCATTTGGAAGTTTTTTCTAACATTTAACCAGAATCTGACTTCTCATAACATGAATCCATTATTCTGTGTCTTGCACTCAGGTATGTTGGAGAACAGGACTTGGTCTTCCTGTGAAGTCCTTTCAGATACAGTATTTGAAAATTGCTATCACACTCATCCTCCTGTAATCTTATCTGCTCATCTTTTTCTACTATTATTTTAATTTATAGTCTGCTAGTTGTTTCTGTTGTCTTTCTCTGAACATGTTCCAGTTGATTGGAATATTTCTTTTTTAATTGTGATGTCTAAACCTGGACAGAATTCTCAAGGTGGAGACTTCACTTCAATACAAAATTATGTGAAATTATTCCTTCCTACGTTTCCTATATTTCATTATACTATAAAAGTGTTTCTTGCATTTTTGATAAGACATTATCAGGTTCAGTCACTGTGGTTTATTAAGTAAAACCAAGTGAAAGTGAAGTGATTGTGTATAATTGTGTCCCGGGTTCATTGATCACCTTTTGTGACTTTCTGACATCAAAGTCAATGGGGGAAGCCAAATTCACTTAACAACCATGTTACTAACTTAACAGCTATATTGATTCACTTAACAACTGTAGCAAGAAATGTAATAACATGGAGTAAAATTCTCTTCCTTTCTTCCTCTCTTCTTCACTTCTCCAGTGAACTGTCTATCCTTGAGCCCAGGAAAAATAAACCAGTTAATTTGTGTAATTTTTCACATTTGATGCCAAAATAATGGTTCAGAGCTCATGGGAATATCAATATAACAACACTTTGCAAGTCTTTAAAACAGCTGCTGCATCTTTTCATAAATAAGAGTTGCGGTGGCACAGTAGTAAGAATGCAGTATTGCTGGCTAATTGTGCTGACTGCCGACTGCCAGCAGTTCAGCAGTTTGAATCTCACTGGCTCAAGGTTGACTCAGCCTTCCATCCTTCCAAAGTTGGTAAATGAGGACCAAGATTGTTGTGGGGAAATATGCTGATTCTGTAACCCACTTAGAGAGAGATGTAAAGCACTGTGAAGCGGTATATAAGTCTAAGTGCTATTGCTATAATTACATGGCTGCCCACTTCATCTAGCCATGGTGACGCAGTGGTTAGAATGTAGTATCGCAGGCTAACTCACTGCTCACTACCAGGAGTTCGATTCTGACTGGCTCAAGATGACTCAGCCTTCCATCTTTCCAAGGCCAGTAAAATGAGAACCCAGATTATTGGATGCAATATGCTGACTCTGTGAACTGCTTAGAGAGGGCTGTAAAGCACTATGAAGTGGTATATACTGTATTTTTCGCTCCATAAGACACACTTTTTTTCCTCCCCAAAGTGGGTAGAAATGTCTGGGTGTCTTATGGAGCGAATATGGGTGATAGGCAGCAGTGGAGAACGGCGGCAGCGATCCCCACCGCCTGGAACAGCTGATCAGTGGTATTCCAGGAGGCCAATCCAACCGCTGATCAGCTGCTCGGAGGCAAAGGCCCCAGCGTTCCCCGGCAGAGGCAGCAGACACGGAGGAGGCAGGCTGTTTGCTATTTGCTGCAAGGATGCTAGCCAGATGAATACCGGATGGACGCTGAAAGGCAGAGGTAGATTTTTTTTTCTTGTTTTCCTCCTCTAAACCTAGGTGCGTCTTATGGTCAGGAGCATCTTATGGAGCAAAAATATGGTAAGTCTAAGTGTTATTGCTATTGCTATCTACTGCATGATCCTAGATAAAGACTTTTTTTCCTGTTTTTAATTGAGTCTGATTCTTAGAGACTGCCTGGACAAGTCCTTGCAGTTTTCTTGGAAAGGCTTTTTAGAAGTGGTTTGCCATTGCTTGCTTCCTAGGGCTGAGACAGAGTGACTGGCCCCAGGTCACCCAGATGACTTTGTAACTGAAGTGGGACTAGAACTCACGGTTTCTAGCCTGGTGCCTTAATTACTACACCAAACTGTCTCTCCAGTTTATTGTCCCTTTGCATTAGGGATCCAGTAATGGCTAGGACACCTCTTCTAAACCAAGTGACGATACCTGCCCAGGGTTTTGGATGCAGCTCCTCACTCCTCTTCAAATTCACCAGGATTGTTTGTCATCTTTTGAAATAAATGAAGCAAAAAACACTTTAAAAATGTATATGCAGAAATAAGACTAGTAAGCGTGGAGCCTAAAATGATTTCAGTGCATTTTGGTTTGAATAAATCCCTGATTATTTAGATGTGTTAAAGAGGTGTCAAGGCATGAGAGTGCCTCTACTCTTTTCTGCCCCTAGTTGAGGTGCTGCTCTTTTTATATTTCAGCATTTGCACAATACACTCCGTAGGGTAGCACTATCCAGCTTGATAGCAATAGCAATAGTAATAGCACTTAGACTTATATACCGCTTCATAGTGCTTTACAGCCCTCTCTAAGCGGTTTACAGAGTTCAGCATATTGCCCCCAACAATCTGGGTCCTCATTTTACCGACCTTAGAAGGATGGAAGGCTGAGTCAACCTTGAGCCGGTGAGATTTGAACAGCTGAACTGCTGAACTAGCAGTAGCCTGCAGTGCTGCATTTAACCACTGCACCATCTCGGCTCCCGATTAGCTGAAGGTATGCAGATTATGTCTGAAAATAAGTTAAAGGAAAGTTCCTACCCCACTCATAAGTCAGAGAAGAGAATGAGAGAAAACAGGGACAAAGACAAAAATGAGATAATCCTTTTGACTCATTTTAATGTTATAAAAAAAATTCAGTTATGAATTCAGAACAGAATAATGATATTTTGTTGCCCTTTTAAGAATGCTGAGAGACCCAAACAGATGTGATTGTGTATGCGTTAGTATTCTAATGAAGAGAAGCAATGATAAAGAATGTGACTGATGGTCTTCTGACTCCTCACTGTCAGCAAAGCCTTGGTAGCTGACTCCAATTGCACCGTTTTTGAAACAGCCTCAGAAAACGGACAGAGAGGCGATTCACAAAGTGGGCATAATGTTGCCACTTTTCCAAGGAGCTAAGTTATCGTTTTCCATTGCAAGATGATTCCAGGTGAGTAAACACAATTTGAATTCTCTTCTGAATCAAACATTTATTGTTCTTTTAGATCCATCACAAGTTCATGTTTTTTTTTAAAAATAACTATTCAGAAGCAACCAGTTTATTTAACATACTGTACATTTATACTTAATGGGGGAATCTGCCTAATTGCAGGACTTGAGAACCTCATGCAAGATATATTATGGTGCTTCAGTCAAGTGAAAGGAACTATTGACACAGGGGTCATAGAAGGTGAGTTTATTTTTTCATCTGTTCTTGGAATCAGCAAAAAAGTATTTTCTTCGGCTAATTGTTTATGCAATCATGGTTTGTTTCTGTTCAAGGGCGGATGGTGTAACCTGCAAACAGCATCCATGTGATGATTTTTAAAGGGCTTTTTAAAGGTCTAAAATGTGAATACCGCAAACCTTTCTGCTCTCACAGCTTTTATTCAGAATCATGATTCAGTGCATTAATCATTAAGGCAGAATGCCTCCCCCGCTCTGTTTTTGAAAAGGGAAGAGTTGAATAATTTGTTCTGGTTCTTCATGAAGACCTCGTTAATTGTTGTGCTGCATACATTTTATTGAACATTGATATGAAAAGGGAAGCCCTTGATATGTGAAAAGTGAAGTCTTTTTAAAAAAGTGCTCAAATGTCAAGCTGTACAATTCTAGATTTTATTTTGTCGAACTGATTTAATAACACCTGTGAAATAAATGAAATTGGGTTACCATTATCTTTTAACCTAATATCCTTTCTGCTGAGAAGATATGGAAATTTGCCCTGAGCATAAAATTATGCAACTTTTTACCTTTTTTTAACAAGCAACGAAATATATGTTCCATTTTTTTTAAAATCAGATTCTGTAATGTAAAACATTTTAAATTATTTGAGAAATTACTGGGATCTCTAACAGCCTAAACTCCTCACATTGAACTGTTCGTTAACTATCAGAACAGCTAATTTTTCGCTATAGCATTTCAGTTCCATTAATTAATCCATCAAAAAATAAGTAGTTTTTAATTCTACATATGAATTCCCTTATGAATTCTTGCATTTTGCTATTAATATTGCTGTTTTCTGAGTAAAACAGAATATAGGCTTCAATCCACAGGGGATAAAGACAGGGAGCAAAGTTAAGGCTATTTTCAGAGAAACCTGATTTGTAACAATAATAATTTATTACATTTTATGCTACCTGACTCCTAGAATGTTAGCCCTGGGACATAGTCCAAACAAGATACATCACCAAAAACACTATCTTTATTGTAAGGTTACACTGACAGAATCTTGCAAAACTACAACTATTTCTCCCCACTTTTCCTTTTACTCTCTGGAAAACAAAGGAGGGTCCCTACTGAAATGTTTTCCACTCTTTCTCCCCTTCTGTGGACTGAGACATCTTTTACATGCCAGTTGTCTAGTGTGCGGCTGTCCCTCTGTCTCCAAAGGTCCTTCCAACATGGCATTTACACAGCAAATCTTGAGAGGTTTACAATTGTTTAAAACATTTAAAAACAGAGAACAGGACAAAACACAAGAATTGCACAAGACAAAAAGACAATGATGGCAAAGAAAACAAATCCAGAGGGAAACAAGGAAAGGGAAGAAAGGGGCTGAAGTGCTCACCAAGGGCCTGGTACAGACTCTATTAGTTTGTTGAGGAAGTCTTAGAATGTTAGAGCTTTACTTCTATCATCTTTAAAATGCTGATGATATCAGAAAACTTTATCACATTTTTATAATTATGTTCTTCTGAAATTTTGAGGGTGTTGTTGCATGTAATAGTGCTGTGATTTGCACCAGCTTCCTAAGTTGGTATTAATAGTGATAGTAATATCAATTATTTTTAGAATCTGAAGTATCTTGAGAATCATGCTGGAGATCATAAATGCGTTGAGAAATTAAACTGGGAATCACAGGTTAGATGTCTGAGAGACACCCTTTGTATTATTTAGGATAATCATGTTAATTGCAGTGCAATATTAACTTTAGGATAAGTTCCATTGTCATCAACGCAATCACTTGCTTTTCTATGCTTCAAGATCTTTCAAGTTGGTATATAAGCTTTAAAGAAAAAATAAAAATTCTGAGCAATAGGGAGAGGGGAAGTTCTAGTAGTTGATTAGAAAAGCTTTAGCAAATGACTGTTGTATATAATAATGCACCTCCATATAATGATTTAAAACCATTTATTTCCAGGTGAGTGAAAGATCATTAGCACTCAAGAAGCAAAGCTGAAATATTAGTTGGTTGATTAACAGTTATAAATAATGATGATAGGTTGTAGATCTCAAAGTATTATCTGGGTAGGGGAAATGTTCCCCTCTGAATGTAAGTATTCAAATATAAAAACGTTTTGTTCTTCATGTGCTAGTTTCTTTTAGGATGGCCTTAAGTTATAACCAATAACTGGGGGAAAAAGCAGGTGAGTATAGTGGTTAAAGCACCAGACCAGGAACCTGGACACCATGAGAACTAGTTGTGGCTTATATGAGGTTGTACCTGCATGAAGCCAGCTGGGGAACTTAACACTAGAAAATGTTGCCAACATATAGCAAGGACTTGTCCAGGGGGTTACTAGGAACTAACAAAACCCCACCCCCAAACATAACATTCCTTTACATTATTTATTGTTTATTTGGTTACATTATTTCATTTTCATATTTTAAAAAAGAAATTTATTTATGTAAATATAAATTAATCCTAGCAATGTTATTCTCTAGTGATTCCAAGATGGTGCCACCAACGGCTGCCTCGGTGAAATGCTCTCTAATGGTTTCTTTATTTTTTATTATTCTCTGCGATTCACTATGGATTTCATACTCACGAGACCATCTGCTAAGAATTAAGCAATGTTTCTTTAAGGTACAGCTTTCTGTAACCTCACTCCCCCCTCCGTCTTTACAAACATGGAGGAGATTCTAACACAGGAAGAAGCAAATTCCCCAGAGCTATGGATTACCAAAAACAAACGCAGACGGCGGAGATGGGGAGGTAAAAGAGTGGGAAATTTGAAAAGAGTGGGAAATTTGAAAAGAGTGGGAAATTTGAATATAAGGAATAGGGGGGGGGGAAACACCTCTCCCTTCAATCTTTCTGACTAATTTACGTTCACTTGCTAATAAGATGGATGAAATACTCCTTTTAAACAGATGCAATTCTGATTTTTACAATTCTGCAGCTCTCTGCTTCATTGAAACCTGGCTAAATGAGGAAATTGATGACAACAGCATGCATATACCAGGGTTTCAGATACTATGAGCAGACAGAATTGCAGAATCATCAGGTTAAAAAAAAGGAGGCTTATGTTTATATATCAACAACAGGTGGTCTCAGGATATAACTATAATATATAAATTTTGTGATGAAAACTTAGAGTCTTTACTTATCAACTGTAAACCATTTAATTCTCCATGAGAGTTTTCCTCATTTCTCCCAATTGCTGTGTATGTTCCTCCACAAGCTTGTGTAAACAAGGCATTACGAACTCTAGCTGACCAGATTGTGGAGGCTGAAGCTAAATACCCAGATTCACTGGCCATTATTTTAGGAGACTTAAACAAAGCAGACTTAAGCAAAGAGCTTCCAAAACATTTTCAGCATGTCAATTGTCCCACTAGAAGCAAGAATATTGCTACACCATTGCTACACAACACTAAAAGATGCTTATCGGTCTTTACCACAAGCAGCTGTGGGACACCGATCATTGCACGATTCACCTTGTACCTGCTTAGAGACAAAGACTTAAAACCACAAAACCAACCATTAAATCAGTGAGGACTTAGACTGAGGAGGCAAAGCTAAAGCTATAGGCTTGCCTTGACTGCACTGATTGGAATGTTTTGGGATGCAGACTTAGATGAACTCAGATACTGTAACATCATTTAAGAGATGAAGTTGTAAAGGCCATGGGGCTAGGACCTAAATGAGAGGGTAAATACTACACATCAAAAGATAATGTTGACAATAGCCTGGCCACAAGGAAAATGGGCATTCCAAAAATAGGATGGCACATCAAAGAAGGCCTTCTCTCCTATTCCTGCATAATGCAAATTGCTCAGCTCATTGATTTGAAGATGTTAATGGTTGGGTAGGTACATACTGGTGAGGCACTTCATTATGATTAAAAATGATTAGCCATTAAGAGCCTTAAACACCTTATACAAAAACCTTGAAGCCTAATCAATAACGCAATTCAATTGTTCTAGTTTGAACAATTGGTCGCTGAAGAATGTTCTCTGTAAGTGTTGCTGCATACATTATTAGTTGCCATTTCCAAATTATCTTTAAGGGTGAGCTGACATGGGATGTGTTCCCATTGTCCAAATGAGAGAGTACATCCAGCACTCTAGACTTGATTTTTGTCTCTGGCCAGTGGTTGAGTGGTCTTGATATAGGAGATGTAGTCATTAAACCCGTCATGGTCAGATCACTCACTCCTTCACCTAGACCTCCATACCACTTCCCCACGCCGCAGGGAGGCGGAACCAGTTAGATGGGTCCGTCCCAGGCGCCTGATAGACCCAGATAGGTTCCAGACGGAGCTTGGGCCACTTCCTGATGATCTAGCCCTCAACTTGGCCGAGGACCTGGTTGCCGCCTGGGATAGGGCGGCTGGTGGGGCCTTGGACCGAGTCGTGCCTTTGCGGCCTCTGACCCGGCTCTGATCCCATGCGGCCTCCTGGTTTACTGAGGAGCTGAGGGAGATGAAGCGCTGGAAAAGACGCCTAGAGAGCAGTTGGAGGGCCAGTCTCTCTGAATCTGACCGAACACTGGTAAGGTCGCATATTAAGACCTACCTAGTGGCGATAAGAGTGGAGAACTCTAACTATTTTTCCGCTCTTATCGCGTCATCAGAGAATCGTCCAACGGCCCTATTCAGGGTGACCCGTTCCTTACTCCATCAAGGAGCGCGGGAGGACCCCCTGGAAGGCAGGGCTGAGGATTTTGGACGATATCTGCATGACAAAATCGCTCAGATTCAGGGGGAACTGGACTCCAACTGGGTGGATATGGACGCGGTGACAGGGAATAGTCTTGAGAACGTTATCTGGGAAGAGTTTGACTCGGTGACCCCTGAGGATGTGGACAAGATTCTGGGGAGGCTCAGTGCGGCCACATGTTTATTGGACCCATGTCCCTCCTGGTTAGTGCTGGCTTCCCGGGAGGTTACACGAGGCTGGTTCCAGGGAATTATTAACGCTTCTTTGGGGGAGGGTTACTTCCCCAAGGCCTTGAAAGAAGTGGTGGTGAGGCTTCTCCTCAAGAAGCCCTCCCTGGACCCAGCAATTTTAGCTAACTATTGCCCTGTCTCCAACCTTCGCTTTGTGGTGAAGGTTGTTGAGAGTGTGGTCGCACGACAGTTTCCCCAGTACTTGGAGGAATCATCAT
Source organism: Diadophis punctatus similis (assembly GCA_023053685.1). Taxonomy (NCBI): domain Eukaryota; kingdom Metazoa; phylum Chordata; class Lepidosauria; order Squamata; family Dipsadidae; genus Diadophis; species Diadophis punctatus. The sequence goes on along the minus strand of JALIGW010000060.1, from coordinate 1,852,963 downwards.
ATCTAGATCCGTTCCAGTCGGGTTTCAGGGCCGGGCACAGCACGGAAACGGCATTGGTCGCATTGGTTGATGATCTCTGGAGGGCTCGGGACAGGGGTTGTTCCTCTGTCCTGGTCCTATTAGACCTCTCAGCGGCTTTTGATACCATTGACCATGGTATCATGCTGCACCGGCTGGAAGAGTTAGGGATAGGGGGCACCGTTTTTCGTTGGTTCTCCTCCTTTCTCTCCAACCGGTCGCAGTTTGTATCAGCAGGGGGGCAGAGGTCATCCTCGAGGCCTCTTACATATGGAGTGCCCCAGGGGTCAATTCTCTCGCCCCTTCTGTTCAACATCTATGTGAAGCCGCTGGGTGAGATCATCCGTGGCTTTGGGGTGAAGTACCATCAGTACGCCGATGATACACAGCTGTACATTTCCACCCCAGGCCACCCCAATGATGCCCTTGAAGTGATGTCCTGGTGCCTTGAAGCTGTGCGGATCTGAATGGGGAGAAACCGACTCAGGCTCAACCCTTCCAAGACGGAGTGGCTGTGGTTCCCAGCGTCTCGATATAGTCAGATGATTCCATCTCTGACTATCAGGGGCCGGTCTCTAGCCCCCGCCGAAAGGGCTCGCAACCTGGGTGTCCTCCTGGATTCACAGCTGTCCTTAGAGGACCATCTGACAGCTGTGACCAGGGCAGCCTTTTATCAGGTCTGCCTGATACGCCAGTTGCGGCCCTTTCTGGATCGGGATTCCCTGTGCACAATCACTCATAGCAATAGCACTTAGACTTATATACCGCTTCATAGTGCTTTACAGCCCTCTCTAAGCGGTTTACAGAGTTCAGCATATTTCCCCCAACAATCTGGGTCCTCATTTTACCGACCTCAGAAGGATGGAAGGCTGAGTCAACCTTGAGCCAGTGAGATTTGAACAGCTGAACTGCTGAACTGCAGTCCTGCACTTTAACCACTGCACCACCTCATGCCCTCGTCACATCGCGTCTGGACTACTGTAATGCTCTCTACATGGGGCTCCCCAGGAAGAGCACCCAGAGGCTCCAGCTGGTCCAGAATGCAGCCGCGCGGGTGGTTTCGGGGCTAATTGGCGCTCCCATATAACACCCCTCCTGCGCGAGCTGCACTGGCTTCCGGTGGTCTACCGGGTGCGCTTCAAGGTGCTTGTTACTACCTTTAAAGCGCTCCATGGCATTGGACCTACCGTATTTTTCAGAGTATAAGACGCACCTTTTTACTCCCAAAAAAGGGGTCAAAAAGTGGGTGCGTCTTATACTCCGAATGTACCCCCACCCACCTGCCAGCCGCCACTCAGCCTGGGGAGGAGAGCGTTTTCAGGCGGCAGCGCTGCGATTCCCTCCCCGATTCCAAAAACAGAGCGTGCGGAGACCAAAAAAAAGCATCGTGTTTCAGGTTGCACGCCCTGTTTTTGGAATGGGGAAGGAAGTGTTTTCGGGCTGCAGCGCCGGCTGGAACCACCCACCGCCTGAAACACAATGCTCTTTTTTTGGCAAAAAAAGAGCATTGCATTTCAGGCATTTTCGGCCAGTTCCAGCCATTGCTGGCCACCGCCGCTGCCACCGTTGCAGCCTCCGCCCCCACCGGAGGACCTGCCGCCACCGCAACCGCCCCCGTTGCAGCCCCGCCCTGCTGGAGGACCTGCTGCCGCCACTGCAACTGCCCCCGTTGCAGCCCTGCCCCGCCGGAGGACCTGCCGCCGCCACAACCGCCCCCATTGCAGCCCCGCCCCGCCGGAGGACCTGCCGCCGCCACAACCGCCCCCATTGCAGCCCCGCTCCCGCCAGAGGACCTGCCACCGCCACTGCCCCCGTTGCAGCCCCGCCCCGCCGGAGGACCTGCCGCCGCCACAACCGCCCCCATTGCAGCCCCGCCCCGCCGGAGGACCTGCCGCCGCCGCAACCGCCCCCGTTGCAGCCCCGCTCCTGCCGGAGGACCTGCCACCGCCGCCCCCGTTGCAGCCCCGCCCCCATCGAAGGACACGCCGCTGCAGCCACCCGCGTTCCCGCTGCAGGACCCGACGACTCTGATACTCACCACCGCCGATGCTCGCCGCCGCCGGAGCCACCGCTGCTGCTGCCTGAAGCGAGCAGCCTGACAGGTATGAGGACAAACTTCCAAGTTTGAAGAGCCCTGGGTTAGCGGTGCAAGGGTCTTCAAACTTGGCAAGTTTAAGACTAGTGGACTTCAACTCCCAGAATTCCTCCTCCAGTCATGCTAGCTCAGGAATGACTGGAGGAGGAATTCTGGGAGTTGAAGTCCACAAGTCTTAAACTTGCCAAGTTTGAAGACCCTTGCCACCTCTAACCCAGGGCTCTTCAAACTTGGCAACTTTAAGACTTGTGGACTTTAACTCCCATTCCTGAGCTAGGATGACAGGAGGAGGAATTCTGGGAGTTGAAGTCCACAAGTCTTAAACTTGCCAAGGGGGTGCAAGGGTCTTCAAACTTGTGGACTTCAACTGCCAGAATTCCTCCTCCAGTCATGCTAGCTCAGGAATTGGAATTGAAGTCCACAAGTCTTAAAGCTGTCAAGTTTGAAGACCCCTGGGTTAGGGGTTACGGGTGCAAGGGTCTTCAAACTTGGCAAGACTTTTTACAACCATATACACTTTTTACAAACTTCAAACTTGACAGCTTTAAGACTTGTGGACTTCAACTCCCATTCCTGAGCTAGCATGACTGGAGGAGGAATTCTGGGAGTTGAAGTCCACAAGTCTAAAAGCTGTCAAGTTTGAAGTTTGTAAAAAGTGTACATGGTTGTAAAAAGTGTACATGGTTGTAAAAAATGTACATGGTTGTAAAAAGTATTCTGCCACACTGGTATTTTATTAAATAATATATTACTACACCATTTGGTTCAGAATACTTTTTTCCTTGTTTTCCCCCTCTAAAATCTAGGTGCGTCTTATACTCCGCTGCGTCTTATACTCCGAAAAATACGGTAGGTATCTCTGAGACCGCCTGCTGCCACAAACTGCTTCCCATCGACCAGTGCGCTCCCACAGAGAGGGCCTCCTCGGGGTGCCATCAGCCAAGCAGTGTAGGCTGGTGACACCCAGGGGGAGGGCCTTCTCTATGGGAGCACACACCCTCTGGAACCAGCTCCCTCCAGATTTAAGAACCATTCATGACCTGGCCACCTTCCGCCGTGCCCTCAAGACGTACTATTTTTATCAAGCCGGGCTGGCGTGAAAAAGTTTTTGGGGTTTTTAAGATTTTACCAAATTTTACCAAATTTTAATTATATTGTCTTAAATCAGGGCCACATCTAATATTTTCTTTTAAATGTATATATATATTTATGTTTATATTGTATTTTTACTTGGCTGTTCACCGCCCTGAGTCCCCGGAGAAGGGCGGTATATAAACTTAACAATAAATAAATAAATAAATAAATAAATAAATAAATAAATAAATAAATAAATAAATAAATAAATAAATAAATAAATAAATAAATAAATAAATAAATAAATAAACAAACAAATAAATAAATAAATAAATAAAATAAATAAATTAAAATAATAAAATAAAATAAAATAAAATAATAAAATAAAATAATAATAAAATAATAAAATAAAATAAAATAATAAAATAAACAAACAAACAAACAAACATACCTACCTATCTAGGAAGAAATGCAACTGTAGCACTAGATAAAAATTGATTGACCATACTTTGGGCCAGTGGTGGGTTGCCGTCTTACCGGTGCCGGTGCGCTGCGCGCACATCTCCAAGTTTCGGGGGGGCGCCCCCTCGCACGATTTTGCTTCTGTGCATGCGCGGAAGCAAAATTGCGCCAAAATCTCGCATGCACGGAGGCAAAATCTCACCAAAATCTCACGCGCATGTCCCCTCGCGAGATTTCGGCGTGATTTTGCTTCCACGCATGCGCAGAAGCAAAATCAGCCAAAAATTAATGGGAAAAAATGGCGATGTGCACGGTGGACTGGCAGAGAGGGCTCTGGAGCGGTCTGCGCAAATTGCGCAATCGGCCGCTCCCTACCGGAGCTGTGCAGTGGGCAGCTCCGGCAGGAACCCACCTCTGTTTTGGGCCACAATACCATGTAGACCTTAAAAGACAGCAGACCCTCAAAATTGTGCCTTGTTGCTTAAGAGTTGGAAACCTACTCAATTCCCAGACCCATAAGATGCCATTCTCATGTTTTAGTCTTGTTGGAATTCAGTTTCAGTTTATTGCTGTATCTAGATGTCAGTTCAATGCCTGCCCTGATAGGAATAAAGTTGGGAACAGGTCTGTGACAAAATATTTACCCCCTTTGGATCTTCTGAATTTTTACACATTTTTCCTACTTAGTATTCTTATTATTTATTAGTTTGATTTATATAGCTATCCAACTCTCAGAAAGGGTGCTGGGTGACTTACAACTGGATGGAAAGACAAAGAATGGAATTAAAAATAATTTATTTCCTCCGCTGCAAAGAAAAACAGATAACCAAGGTCAACCAGATGGGTTCATCATCTTGCATTCCAGTCCAGTGCCTGGGATATATACAGTATAATGAAGATAAAGAGAACAAATTAAACCAAAGTTTGATGCTTGTTTAATTTAGTTCATTAATAAAGGTGCTCAACATGTGGGGAAAAGTAATTGCCTGTGAAAAGATTAGATTCTTCCTGTTTTTCTCCCTGAGCAATGTAGGTACTAAAGTCAGGCCTGCATATTTTTGGTTGCCTTTCTTCCTCTTCATTGCAAACTCTGAAAGCAATTAGAGAGCACAAACTAAAATCTCAACCTCAACAATTTACAGACAAGAGACTAAATGTGAGATTCTGTTGGTTTCTCGGCTGTGGTTTTAAAATTTACTGCAGGGGGAAAGATGGGAATTATCTATTATACATAGTTCCAAAGGGATTGAGAATATTTAGATAATGCTTAAGATAGCTAATTTAAATCAATAAATTCATTATTTTGCGGACCAAAAATACAATCCAATGCTACTGCATATTTCATTACACAGGGAGAATGGCTTTGTTGCTATCCCATGGGATGATATTGGATTAGTCTCTGCTATCTGATATACAAGTCAGCAAAATCTTCTCAAACCCAATAACTCTGGTTTGAGATACAATAAATAAATAAATAAATGTCCCTTTGTTAGTAATGCTGCATGCACAAATGTTCGAAGTGTCTATTAGCAGCTGTTTCAGTATAGATCACCTTTAAAAGTCCAGTAACTGCTGAGCAATAGAATAAATAATAATTTCCTAGGTTTATTTTTGATATGAACTGGTTGATTAAATACTTTTACAAAATTTCAAGGCTGACAATTCTAAACAAAAATTAAATTGAAATTGCAAAGTTATTGTCAGGAAAATTGTGAATAATTTTTAATACAGATAGACAGACAGACAGACAGGTAGGTAGGTAGATAGATGTCTATGGAGATCCTCAGTCATCCAGGTCATGGTTGTCCCAAAGGTGCTTTTTTCAAGAAACAACTGGACTTACTGATTTTTCTTTGAAGACGTTTCACTTCTCATCCCAGAAGCTTCATCCAAGAAGCTATAGATAGATGATAGACAGACATTCTTTTTTCATTTTAATGGAATTATTATTCATGACACAAAGTTTAGCATGCTGTGTGGATTTAAGATAATGATTCCACCTATGAGAATGGAACTTGCTTCAATACATATGTAAACAGAACTCTATGGGAAGGCTACAATCTTAAAAAATGTAAATAACTGAATTAGTTACCAGTTGGCTTCTGGGTGTAATTCAAAACACTGGTGGTCACTTATGAATCCTTTCATAGCATGGGGCTGTTATTTGTAGAACTGCCTCTCCTTCATTATTTCTATCCATCCGCATTAAGAGGCACATTAAGACTCCCATCAATCAAGGAGTATCATCTAGCAGAATCCAGAAGTGGGCCTTTTTTGTGGCACCTGCCCTTTGGAACATCATTTGCCCATAGACTAGATGGCCCCAACTCTGTTGGACTGTCATTTATGCCTTGGAGAAGGGGGACAGATTGTCAAAGTCTATGAGATGGTTATTTTAATTGCTATTTGATTGGGGTTTTTTTTTTTTTGCCTTGGATGCCAGTTATGCATTTGAGTTTGCTGTTGAGTTTTTCAACTGCTGTTAGCCACCCAGAATCATCATAATGAGAAAGGCTGCCATAGAAATTGAATAAAATAAACATGGATAAATGATTGCACTATTATCCTATAATTATATGACATTTTCCTGAATATAATACTTAGTAATTTATTTCTCAGCTTTCCTCTCTACTGAGAAGTGCTATCAACCCATCCTTAAATCAAGAAAACATACAGCCCGAAATGTATTGCTCCCATTGCTAATATCTATTCCAAATCTCTAGCATTGCTGCTATGGTAATTCTGACAGTCCATTGGCACAGAGCCACCATTACCAGGTTTTTAGAGAGATAGCAACTGACCAGGGTGAAGTGGCTCTCCAATCCCAGCCATTACAGGGTCAACTCATGAAATGGGTAGCAATGTGTACAGATGTCTATGGAGATTCTCAGTTATCCAGGTCATGGTTATCCCAAAGGTGCTTTTTCAAGAGGCAACTGGACTTTCTATTTTTTCTTTGAAGACCTTTCACTTCTCATCCAAGAAGCTTCTGAAGCTTCTTGGATGAAAAGCGAAACGTCTTCAAAGAAAAAACAGAAAGTCCAGTTGCCTCTTGAAAAAGCACCTTTGGGACAATGTGTATAGAGTATTTATGACTATCCTTGGATGCTAATCAGCTAAAAAACATTCATTGATGTTTTTAACTCTGTTTCACTAATGAGCCGGGAATGAAGATGGAAGAAATAAAGGCATTCAACAGAAAAAAAAGGCTTCTAACATACCTTGCGGTTTGCTGCCAAAATTAAAAAAAAAAACCAAGGCAACATTTAAAAGATTGTGCTAAATAACTCCCCCCCCCCCAAATGCACATGTTCTAGGGAACAAACTCAATTGAACTAACTGCACTCAGCTTTTTTTTTTTTAAGTAGCCTTGCACAGATGAATATTGGCGTGTTTTAGTCCAAAAGGCATATCTCTCTTTCTTCAATTAAATTTCTCCACCACGGGAAAAAAAAGACACCTCAGAGTAAAGGCATCGTGTAATAAGAATACAAATCGTTATTGATTTTCTTTTAACGCGGGACCTTCCTGTATTGTAGAGTTTTCTTCTTTTTCGGTTTCTGGGTTGAGGTTGCGCCCAGTCCAGCTGACATTGCGGGAAGTCTGCCCTTTACATGCAATGCTAACCTTGATGTCGACAATCCTTAGAAGTCGGCCTGGCGGAGTCGTCCGCGCTTCGCTCCAAAATCAGCGCCCTGAAACTTACCGTGGCAATTTCCAAGGATCTTGCACGCCCGCGCAGTGAAGCCGACCTTCCCCACCGAGAGCGAGCTTTCCAGGATTATCGCACGCAAGTCCCCTCGTTGCTTCTTGTGTATTTACCAGCGGGAGGGACTTAGTCAGCAAATCCTACTCGGAGGCGCTTTAGCCAATGAGGAACCTCGCCCTGCTTGCTAGGGGGCTTCGGAGTTGGCGCTGGACGCCTGCAGAAATGCGAGGCGGTCGTCGCTGGGGCTGATGGCAAAAATGGGGTCCGGCAACAGAGGTGGTGACTTAGCTCGCTCAGCAATTGGCGGGATTCCGTAATGCATCCATCATGTAGCCTTGCCTGCCCAGCCCCATGGAGCGAGAGGATTGTTTACCCCTCACTTTTGCATAAATGCGTCTTTGCCGCTGGAAGATGAAATGCTTTTCTCGCTACCTGCCTTACCTCTTCCGACCACCGACCACCATCCTCTCTTCCAGCTGCCACACCGAAGGTACCCGAGCGGAGTGGAGAAGGGTAGGATGGGTGGGACGCGAGGTACGGCGCAGACCCGAGGGGAGGGGAAAGAGGAGAAAGTGGGAGGAGAGCCTGAGATCGCCTTTGGCAGCCAGTGCGTGACCGGGCTTGGCAGAGCTGGGGTGGGGGGGTGGGGGGGGGAGGAATCCGCGATAAGATTTCGGGAATCTCGGTGTGGCCTTGTGGAAAATCCGCCCGCCGTTCCTCATCAAGGTGAATGGTACATGGTACTACTACCCTTCCAGGAGGGTCTTCTGGCATTGGATGCTTTTAGGCGATCGCGTACAAAGGTTGTTCTTAAGTTTCATGGGCTTTTAGGTTTTGGCCCGAGAAAAAACGGAAGAGTAAGATTTGCCCTCCCGTGGAAGCAATCCCGTTCGGTGCGTGGAAAGCATGTTTTTACACTGTGGGTTGCTTTCACGCCCGCCCTCCATCATCCCTGGCAATCTGTGTGTGTGTGTGTGTGTGTGTGTGTTTTAGATCTCTTGTCCTGTAGAGGTGAGATCAGCCACTGCATACAGTGCAGTAAGTTCTTAGTAGGATTTTTACATGTTAATGAGCGAAGGGTAAGCTTAACAAGGTTCTGAGGTGGGCAAATATCCGACTTTTTGTGTGTGTGTGCAAGTTTTTCCTTCTGCACTGATCTGCAGGATGTATACAAGAGCAATATCAGGCCTTTTTTTAATGAATTGCCATTCATTCACATTCTAAGAGTTAATGTAAAAAAGCTTACAGAAAATTACACTGAAACGTTATCCCTCATACTATAAAAAATTGTCGGGTAGAGGGGCCACTGATGATAGGCATGGTACAAAATCCTTGCTCTATAATTAGTGAGCAGTAGTATAGAAATGTTTCCAAAATGTAAGTTGCGTTAATTTCTATGTAAACAAGCCAAGTGAGCTTATTAAACAAGCTTAAATAGGACTGTGATGCTGCAAGTTAACTAATTAACATGTAAAGCTGTAGTTGTCTATAGAACACATTCTAATGCTGAGCTGCCATTAATTTATGTATTTTAGATCAAAACACATTTTATTTTTGCTCAGTAACTTATAATTAGAAGATGGGAAAAGCAGATAGGATAGGGTTTTAATTGTCCTCATAATGGCCAAAACATGTAAAAATGTGCTTGAATTGGTTCACTTGGGATATAATTCAAAGTTAGTAAATTTGCTATAAAGAAATAGGCTTGGATTATGCTTTCCTGCCTTTGATTTTTACAAATAAAATATTTCTACAATGATATGTTCTGTAATTACATGATGACCAATCTGCATCCTATAATTTTTGGGCTTTTTCTAGCATTGAATATCTATGAAAAAATATTATTACACTCATTTAAGATCCATTTGTTTTAAAAAGACATGTTTTTAAAGTGACTTGGTATGTGACAGGATTTCCAAGCATGTTTTAGATACCTATCTTGGTTTATCTTAACTTGCTATTGTTTGTGTTCTTCCTTCTTGTCTCATTTTCTCATTATTTTGATAATAAACTTTTCAGGGAAGGATCTGGCCTTTTGACTTCTATGGCTCTTTCAGTCTTTCCAAATTTGATACTGATCAGATATACTGGATTAGCATATATCTTCAGGCCAATAGAATGTGTAAATTGCAATCCAATTCAACACAGCACGGTACACAATTAGGTAAAGTTAATGAAAAGGCCATTAATATTGATATTGCTGCAAAGTAATATTGAAATCAATGTAAAGGACTGGCCAGATATTGACACCTGAGGATAGACCTGAAAATATACTAAAAGAAAACAAAAGCAATATACAACTCCTGGTGAGATGGGTGGCAAATTAATAAATAGAAAATAATACACATGGGTTTTTCTTAACTGATCTGCTGAAGGAATGGGCAGGGAGGAATCCCTTAAAACGGAAGGCAATCAACCAGCTATCCCTGTGAAGGGTAAAAGCTGGTTGATATTTACTGTATTTCCTTTTAATGTTAAAATAACAAACAGTGGGAGAATCCAGAAGACGTGGCCACTTCTAAATTTGATATCGGAAGCAACTGGATATATTATCCCTTGTATTCCTGTGAATTTCCCAGAGTTTGTTTGGCGTCAGATGGCACTAAATAAAATAAATGGAATAAATAATAAAATCTATCAAAACTAAAAAAAGAGGAAGCCGCTTCAATCTAATTTAACCAGCAAACCATAGGAGGGAAGAAAATAAAAAATTATTGTCAATTATTTCTGTAATTGATGTGTACGATTACACACTTTCCCCATTTCTGAATTCCGATCTTTGGTCCGATATTTATTTGTTTATTTAAACAATGCATATGGCTACCCATCTCATACAATACTGTGATTCTGAATGGCTAACTTAAAACCAGAAAACAGCAAAACAAATCAATAAAAAAATTACAACAACAGTCAATCGCTATATCATATGTCAGATCCAAATAGATCATTCTGTCTTGTAATTGATAAACAATAAACAAACCAACAAATCTCTCCTAACAACAGATTCAAATGTCTGAAGGAAGAAAAACAGGTTGGTAGTCACTTATGAAAGACCAACAGGGCCATTCTGCTCTGTTGGAATGCTGGTCTACAAAGCAGATGCTAAAGTGTAGCTCCTGAGTCCCAGAAGATGGCATTGCTTAAGGGAAGAGACCAGGAACATGGCCACATTGTCACTCCTGGTGGGGTAAGCCAAACAATCTAACATAGTAAGTCCCCATAAGTAACTTTGGCTTTGTGCCATGCATACACTAACCATCATCTTGAATTGCAATCTAGAAACTCATTGGAAGCCAGTGCATTTTGTAGAGAAACACTCAGAACTGCTTGCACCACCGCGTTCTGAACCAGTTGCAACTTTTGAATGTTCTTCAAGTGCAGCTCCATGTAGAACATTCTGGCTGGCTCAGGAATTCTTGGAGTTGAAGTCTACAAGTCATAAAAGGGCCAAGGTTCCCTGTTCTGCAGTAATACTATTCTACAGTAATCGCTGTATTGTCATGACTAGGGTCTCTTCATCCAGAAACAGATGCTATTGGCTCAAAAGTTGAACTGGGCAAAGGCCCTCAATGGTTGCGACTTGCTTCTGGGTGCCCTTTGTTGGGATTGAACGGAAGCCCATTTTTCTCTAGCCAGACTCCCAAATCTCTAGGCATTGGGAAAGAACCTTGACAGCATTACTTGGTTGACTTGGGGCAAAAATTTATAATTGGATTTCTATGCTATGCTATGTTTTACATAAAGTTTGTTGCCACAATTGTTGCCACAATTGATTGCCTTGCAGCATATGAAACCATAAACATTGTATTATGGCATTGCGCAACTACGAACCTTCTTGATATAATCAAGTGGATTTTTATTATTTGTTGTAATAGTTTTATGTTATTTTATGATGGTTTTAGTTACAGTATTCTCTTGTAAACAGTTTAGGATTCTAGGAGGAGGTGGCACAATCTGGGCATAAATAAATAAAAAATACAAATCTGCAGCCTCAGATTAATAAGGAGGATACTTTTGAAAGCCATCCAAAGATTTTGTGTGAATTTGATATGATTTTGACTGATGATTGATTTGGCAGGAGCTGTGTCATAATGCAAGTTACATCATTTGCATCATTTGTATAATAATTTGCACCCTTTGAATGATGATGTCACAACACATGAGATAATTGCAGATTGTGCCGGATGCACATGTTACTCATGTTTTTCTATGTGGTAGCAAAGAATTCTGATGTTGGGCTTGTCCCTTCATCTTCATGTTTGGAATTATCCAGCAAGGGCCCATTTTGCCTATATTTCTTTAATGCCTTTGATGTCAGATTTAAAATAGCCTGGACTTTTCTCCGAATCCAGAAGCCTTTTCTGTATAGAATTCTGTGAAAGAAAAAATGTATATCTGATTAATTGAAATGTTCATGTGTTTTGAAGGTGCAGCATTTTTCTATATTTTAATGGATTGTTTGGCTTTCTGATGCAATTATCCTAAATAAAATGATACCAGACCACATAATGAAGTAATGCGTCATATGTCTTTGATAGACATTGCTTTGATTTATTGAAATCTGTGCAAACTTAATTCCAATCATGTGATGATGATTATCTTCATTCCAAAACAATGGCCTAAAACAGAGTATCAAACTGGCAGTCCGCGGGCCGGATGCGTCACGCGCAGGCCCACCCCAGTTCTGTGAGGGAAAAAAACATCGTGAAATGTCATGTTACGGCAATGTGATGCTACGAGTTTGATACCATGGTGTAAGACAATCATTGCACATGTTGCACATGTATGGAAGGAGCAAATCCCAGCGTCTTAGGGGAAGTCACACATTTGGGTGAAAAAAATAATGAGGGCTTATTGCTTACATTACTGATTTTTGCGTGATAGTTGTGAAGTCATAGAATTCCACCATTGATTGCCAAATTCCTGGAAAAAGTATTGTTTCTATATTTTATTATTTTATATTTCTCACTGGCACAATACATTAACATTATTCAAGAATACAGTGAGCCAGGGTACTGTAGTAGTACTGTAGTAAGGGCTTGTATCAGTGGTGAAATCTATTTTTTTTCCACCGGTTCTGTAGGCGTGGCTTTGTGGGCATGGCTTTGTGTGGTCATGTGACTGGGTGGGGGTGGCCAACTTTTTTTACTTTTTTAAGCATTAAAAATGGCCTTTTGAAAAACAGGAAACACCCCCCAGGACAGATTGGAGCTTGGAATCCCTGAGCTTTCACCCTTTGCCAGTGACAGGACAGGACAGGAAAAACCAAGAAGTCCAGTTGCCTCTTGCAAAAGCCTCTTTCGTACAGCCCTGACCTGGAGGCAAGGGTGAAATGCTACCGGCAAAGCGGAGGCAGTCAGACGCCAAAGCCTTCCCATCGTTCCCCACCTGTATTTGGGTGGCATTCCCTCCTGAGGGTGGAACAGCCCACCTCGCCCCATGGCTGCCAGGACATGGGCCTCCTTGCCACCCGCCTGCTCTTCCTCGCTGCTGCACAGAGCTGTTATGGCGCGCGTGGCTCCAGCGCAGCGGAGGCGGGGATGGGCCGCCCCAACTGCACAACTAGACCCCCGCTGCCCACCAACACCACGGGGGCTGCTGCTGGGCTGGGGCCACCCTGCCCAACCGTTCCAAGGCCTCCCGCGGCTGGCTGAGCCCTTCGCCGGCCTCCCCGCCTAGCGCTCAGCCGGCCTCCATCCCGCCCAGCACTGTGCCCACCAGGGCTCCTGCTTGGCACCACCCACACGGGCTTTGGAAGAAGATCTGGGGTCCCTGTGTGGGCGCTCAGGGGGCACAGGAGGCCGGACCTCGCAGGCTCCTTGCCAGCTTTGCCCGGTCTCTTTAAGTCAAGGGCCGGCCGCTGCTGCTCTGGGACAGCGGCAGCAACACTGTACGCTCCACGCTGGTGCCGCCTGGGCTAGCCAGTCACCACGCTCTTTGCCCTCTTTTCAGGCCGAAAAGTTGCCAGACACTTTGGGGAGAGGGATCGCTGCTGAGCGCTCTCTCTCCTGACGCAACTTGCCGAACAGATTCTTCCCTGCCCCTTTCCGTCTCCACCAAGGGCTGTCCGCTTCCAAAAGCTCCCCCCACCTCGACAGTCACGCTCTCCCCCTTCTTACACCCGAGCTTTCAAATCATATTTGCGGCTTCTGAGCTTTGGGTGGCTCCCTCCGTGGAAGCTAAAGTTCAGGTCGGGGCATGGATGTATGGGAAAGGAGCGGGGAAGAATCCACTTGGCAAGTTGCGCCAGGAGACAGCACACTCGACAGCGATCCCTCTCCCCAAAGTGTCCGGCAGCTTTTCGGCCTGAAAAGAGGGCAAAGAGCATGGGAACTGCACCAGTGTCGGCCGCTCAGTGCTGCTGCCGCCCCCCCCCCCAGAACAGCAGCGGGTGGCCCTTGGTGGAGACGGAAAGGGGCGAGGAAGAATCTGCTCAACAAGTTGCATCAGGAGAGAGCACGCTTGGCAGCGATCCCTCTCCCCAAAGTGTCCGGCACCTTTTCAGCCTGAAAAGAGGGCAAAGAGCATGGTGACTGGCTAGTCCAGGGTGACTGGCCCCTCTCAGACCCAGAGCAGCAGCAGCTGCGTCTCCACCAAGGGCCGCCTACCCACCCACTGGCCGGGCTGGGCGCCAACCTCGGAAGGCAAGCGGGCATGGGGGACTGCTGGGAAGGCTGCTAGCTCCCTTCCCCATGGCTGGCCTGCCCCGACATGCTTGTCTGCCTTCCATGCGACCTTTCACTTACCTGCCTTCGCAAGCTGGCCACGGGGACACCGGGAAGGCCGTGTGGAAGGCAGGCAAGCATGTTGGGGCTGCAGGCCGCGGGGAATGGAGTAGGGAAGGCAGACTGGGATGGTGGGGGGGCAGGGGCAGCTAGGTAGCCCGTGACTTCACAGGCTTACCTGCCAGGCAGATCGGGGTGCAGCGCTTCAGGCAGGCAAGCTGCAGAACAGAGACTGGGTGGGGCAGGGCGAGCGACGACCAGGGGACCGGTTTGGGGGCATGGCCAGCCAGCTGTCGCTATCAGTTTGGCGAACCAGGCCATATGTCCACTAATGGTTCTCACGAACTGGTCTGAATCGGTAGCATTTCACCCCTGGCTTGTATCTATAGGATCCAGATTCAAATTTACCCATGTGCATAGAAACTCAGTGGGTTATTTCAAGCTAGTAATTTTCAGTTCGACCAACATTCCTCCCTATGGTGGTCTTGTGGAGGAAAATTGGAGGATGTAGTTATACAGGCTTGAGCTCCTGTAGGAAAGGTAGGCTATAAATCTAAGAAATAAATAGATTAACAGATTAACAGAGTTGGAAAGGACCTTGTACGTCATCTAGTCCAACCCCACACCCAAGTAGGAGACCCTACACCATTTCTGACAGATGGTAGTCCAGTCTCTTCTTGAAAGCTTCCAATGATGAAGCTCCCACAACTGCTGAAGGCAAGCTGTTCCATTGGTTGATTGCTATCACTGTCAGAAAATTTCTCCTTATTTCTAGGTTGAATCTCCTTGTTCAGTTTCCATCCATTATTCCTTGTCTGGCCTTCAGGTGCTTTGGAAAATAGCTTGATCCCCTCCTCTCTGGCAGCCCCTCAAATAGATGATAGATTTTCACTTGCAGTATTCATTGTAGTGGAAGATTCCATAAGTCCACATTGTTGAATTGTCTAATATATATATATATATATATATGGTATTCTCAGATTTAGTTGGAATTATTAATGGGTAGTACTCAAAATGTCACAGCTGATGGGTTTGTTTCAATTGTGTTTTAGTGACAAAGTCAGATACACTTAATTTGGTAATACATTTTTTGCAAGTTTATGAGTTTTAAAATTGTCATAATTGTGGCTTAAAAAAGCTTTTGAATTCTTGAATGCAGAAAGGATCTCTTATGCACACACAGAAAAGCACAAATGAAAATACACAAAATGACTCATGAGAATAATTGGAGTTCTGAGACTAAATTAATCTCCATGGAATAGAATGGGATTTCCTTTTGAATTAAGATACATAGGAACAGACTCAGCTATCTTAAAAAAAAGTCCTAATAGCAGGGACTCTTTGCTCAAATAGTATACTGTTGCGCCTATTCGTAGATTGGCAATAACTCCTTAGCGCATCCATGGAAGTTACTGTAAATCTACCGTAAATTAGAACCCCATATGATATTCATCTATTGCTTGCTTCAGCTGCTTCTGTGATATATTTTCTCTCTTAATTTTGAACATATGAGTTACTGAGAAAGTACTTCTGAAAAAATGTGGGATTGACAAACATAAAAACATATTTCACTTGCATTAATGCAGGAAAATCTTATCAGTACTGATACATGAATGTATCAGTACTGATAAGTACAGTACTGATAAGATTTTCCTGCATTAATGCAAGTGAAATATGTTTTTATGTTTGTCAATCCCACATTTTTTCAGAAGTACTTTCTCAGTAACTCATATGTTCAAAATTCAGTGGTCTTCAGACAAATATCTGTATGGACAAAATCCAAGTTATATGAATATTCAACAGTAAAATAATGCTTGGACAAACTAATGCCAAACAGCTGCTCAAATGAATAGACGGATATTCATAAATTTGCTTTCCATTGTCCTTCACTTGTAGTAACTGCCAATAACTAGATCTCATAATATAGCCTTTTTATTATTTCAATGTGGCACACCTGGAAAGAGCTAGAATAGCACTATGTAGCTATAGAATGTGTTGCCAATGTATGTGACCCTATTCAGAGCACTGTAGTATTCAATTACTTAGCTGTAAATGCTCTCAAATAGTCAAAGTTCTATAAAGTTCCTAATGCCCTTAATAAGTGCATGTTGCTTTTCTAGGTTTTTAAGAGTAAGTGAAGAACCAGGAGAAGAAAAAAGGAAATACGTATTTAAGTTAAAAAATAGAACAAAGCTCTAGAGAAAAATCTATTATTTATATAACAGAGAAACATTCCTGGTGCCATTTTATAGCCAACAGATTTTGGATAATAATTCAGTCAAGAAGAAGATAGCAAGAAACTGGCTTTGTGACTTTAGCTATGATATTGGCTTAATTCACACAACCTAGTTAGTCATAATGCTTGGGGACTTTATTTTATTTTATTTTATTTATTTATTTTATTTATTTATTTGTCAAACATGGAAAGGATAGTAGTTGTTTGTATAAACATAACATAAGTAAAAAGTACCAATAATAGAGGACAATAGGACAGTAGGACAGGGGCGATAGGCATAGTGGTGCGCTTATGCATGCCACTTTGTGGAGAAAATATTCTTAAAAGTCAAGATGGATGCAAATGTAATTGAAACTCCATTATGCATTATGCATTAACTCCATGTAAAAAATGGGTAGGGTTTTCATGATCATTTTTAATGCTCTTTCATGAATAATGCTACTTCGTTTGCAACTTAATTGAAGGTATGAATTTAACAAGTGCAGTTTATTCAGTTAACAGTTACTTAGTACATGTAAACCTAGTGACAGTTTTAAGAGAGTTTTATGAGAAGAAAATAAAGCAAATTATCCCTGCAAGGCTATGCGTATAATAAACCCATGTTTGTTTATTTGTTTTATATCCCACATCTTATTCAGGACCAGAAAGCTTGGTAGAAATAATGAAATCAACTCATTAATCAATAAATCATGTGAAGGAAATGGTTTAATTTCCTTTAATTTAAAATAACATTTTCAACTATCAACTTTGGACTTGATTAGCATAAAATGTTGAGCAGCTTAGAGAAGTTTAAGATTTTTTAAACAACAAAATTATTCTTCCCCAGAATTTTTCTGACATATTCATGCAGCTGAATTCTATTTGAAACAATATTTATTCATTGAACTTCTGGAACATTCCGGTTTAAAAAGAAAAAAATATGCCCTCACATGATAATAGATGTGTTAAGAATTGCTTAGGTCATGCTTTTTAAAAATATTGTTGAGGAATTCATCAGATTGCAGGAGAAATAAAAAGACAAACAGAAAACACATGTCTAGTAAGAGTTAAAGCAACTTCTGCAGCAGAATTTAGGGAGTCTAGATGAGATATAAAGAAGTAAATATAAATCTTTAATTTATAGAGCTCCAGAATAATGGGAATGATGCTGTGGCATTTCAGCTGCCAGGTCTTTTATTCAAAAAACCCTATTTTTTATTTTTCCCTAAGGGAGGGTACAACAGTATTCATGCTTTCTTAAGTTGTCTGGGAAAAAAGGAAACTTGGGCAGCACTTTAAAAAAAAGTCAAATTGTTTTCCACAGTGAATTCTCAGTTGCTGGGTAAGAGCTTTACATGGCAACCAATTGAAAAGTTTTCTTTATTCACCTGCCAAGAAAGAAAAGACAAAAGAATAATCAGAAACAAAGCTAGAAGGAGGAATTAAAATATACCTCAGTGTGTCTTGATTTCCTGCCAGTTCTCCAAAGCTGGTTAGAAGATGGGTTCACTCACTGTACTACATCTAAATCAAATTCTATAATGATTTAATGTGACTGACTTCTGTGCATTTCTCGTGACTCAACACCAATTTCTCTTTAGCTTTTAACTAATTTATAGTAGAAACATGAAGCATTTAACTTATCTTGGGTCCATTTTGAATGCTAAAATTTACCTTTAAGTGATTAAGTAAATATTATTTTAAAGAGATGGTGCACAGCAGAGTGACCAGGTCTGGAAAGCAAAAATCTGGGTGGTTAAGAGATACTGACAGTTTTAGTGATTAGCCAAATTTTTGCAGCCCAGATCTGAGAACCTTAGTGTGTCCTTGGTGAGAGCTTTGCATTAGATCTGGGGAAGTTCATGTTCAAAGCCCTCCTTAGTCTTAGAGATCACTTGGCTAATTATTATCTCCTAGTTTATCCACCTGATAAGGTTATTGTGAGAATAACATTGGAAAGTATACTAAATATGTTATTTTTAATTTCTGGAGGAAGGCTAAAATATATATGTAACAACTATATATATGATTTTATTTAATTTTTGCAACACTGGGTGTCAAATAGGAGGAATTTCAAGTTGCATCAATGCAGATAT
Source organism: Diadophis punctatus similis (assembly GCA_023053685.1). Taxonomy (NCBI): domain Eukaryota; kingdom Metazoa; phylum Chordata; class Lepidosauria; order Squamata; family Dipsadidae; genus Diadophis; species Diadophis punctatus. The sequence continues at coordinate 1,834,569 of JALIGW010000060.1, read as the reverse complement.
CTCTGTAGTAGCTTTAAATGGCTTTGAATATAAAGATAATTCAACACTTATTTGGCATGTTTAATCACAGTGAAATGATGCAGGATGGACATTTAATTGTGGTTTAATTGTGCTCAGAAGTATTTATTTGAAGGACTACTTTGAACTTGGCAAAATAAAAGGTATTTCAGAGCTACTAATTGGGTGTATATACTGATTACTCAGGTTGGAGTTTTCAAATTTTCAGTTTCAAGAATATTATTTAAAGATTCTGCTTCTTAAAATATAGTTTTAAACAGTATCCTATAGCTTCATGTAATTATTATTAAAATGAATTTATGAAGGTTGCTCTTAGAATGCAATTACAGTAAATAATCTTTGACAGGGTACTGTAGCAAAAAGAGAATCGAATGGTACTTAAAAATTTTATTATGGCATAAGTTTTCATTGGTAGGACTGAAATTCATTCATTCATTCATTCATTCTTCATATTTCTTAACAACCCCTCTTCCTTAGTATTAATCAGTATTAATAAAATAAATACGTTGGCAGCTATCTTTATGCATATTAACAGAGGGAGAAAAGAATAAAGAGGCCAAAACATATGACATCTCTAATATATCGATGTAGAAGCCAAATAAGTAAAAGAAAGATTATTAAGCACAGTCCAGCAGCTATTAGAATTACAGTGATGATAAATACATTTGTGAGTTGCTCTATTCAACATATTTTGAATAAAACCTACTTTAAGAGAAACACAGTTGTATAGGAAAATTGTAACATTTGACCTGTGTCACTTTATAGTCACTTTTCCAATAAAAAAATTGTTTTAAAAATAAATAAGTATAGTGACCTATTTTATAAGTTTATATAATATTCGTAAAATTATATTAGCCTCTGACAATGTTATTTTAATACTTTTAATACAAAAAATGTGTATTTTGGAATAAGGTCCAATCTGGTGATTGAGTGGCAGGAAACCACCCTTTGAAAACAAGGCCAGAATAAAAATCTAGGCAAGACAAGAAGAAAAATATTTTTGTTTTAATTTAAATTTAATTCAAAATAACATTAGTATGTCATATATATATATATATATATATATATATATATATATATATATATATATATATATATATATATATATATATATATATATATATATATATATATATATATATATATATGGGTATGGCTATCTGACAAGAGCAAAATAAGCTCGAAATAGATCTATAATAGTCTCCCTTTATTTTCATTTATCAGCAAAAAAATCACATATATATATATATATATATATATATATATATATATATATATATATATATATATATATATATACACACACACTACACACACACACACACATTGTGTGTGTGTGTGTGTGTGTGTGTGTAGCATTTTTTGCTGATAAATGAAAATAAAGGGAGACTATTATAGATCTATTTCAAGCTATTTAGCTGTCATCAGATAGACATACCCTTACTGGGATTTGAACCTGGGCCGCCTGCCTTGTAAGGCAGCAGGTTAGCCACTAGGCCACAGGCTCTATTCCCTATCAGCTCTTCACCAGCAAAGGGTTATATATGTTTTTCTGTCGTATTATCCTGGTGTACCCAAATATGGGAGAAAGCCATAATATTTTTCTTTCTATTCTCCTGATATTATAATTTGTTGACAGTTTTTAGAGGAATCCTGAAGCGTGCCCTCAAGATTTTTGAAGGAAATAATTATGCAGACTCAGACTTTGCACCTATGTTTAGAGAAAAGAAACAAATCCACTTTAATCTAAATTTATTTAAATAAATTTACATACTATATATATAGCAATAAATATGTATTTATATGTATGTATTCTGATTGAGTTAAAACATAAATATGTGTATCTTAATCTGTCTTTAAAGAGATATACATGTTCATTTTTATATAATTTTCAGGATTATGAGCTTGTTCTGTGAAATAGCAGATTACTCCTTAATATCAGATACATTGATGAGTAATCTAAGTTAAAGTACAGTCTTGTGCTCCATCACTATGTTAACTATTTCCAGGACTCCTTCTAGATTTATAGCAATCCATGAAGGCTCAGATGTGTATAGATAAGTACAGGAAGAAATGAGAAATTTCAATTGAAATTTGAAATAAGATTGAGAGCTGAAAGTTTCTGAATGTAAAAGGTTCAGAAGAAACAAACAAACAAAAATACAAATGATAAAAGAGAGGGTGAGAAGGAAGAAAAAAAAGGAGGGAATGAATGGAATAAGATACTAGGTTGCATAAGGTAATGTGAGAGTGCTGAGGATAAACCTGGGCTTTAGTTGTGCTCATGGTATGCTGATAAAAATGTCAAGGAAAGGCCCAAACAGAACACATAACACTAAAGGTATGGAGTGTGACAGTGAATTGCATATATCTCCGAGCTGATGGGATGTAGACAACAGTATGTTGCCTTGCAAAATAATCTCTGGATTAGAACTACTAGGTTGAATAAGGTAATGTGAGAGTGTACCATAAACCTGGGCCTCAGTTGTGCTTATGGAATCGTGATCAAAATGTGCCACAACTGATCCTGACTTTACAGTTATCAGGGAATATTATGTGTACATTAGGACAGGAACGGTAGGCACGATTGTGCGCTTATGCACGCCCCTTACTGACCTCTTAGGAATGGGGTGAGGTCGATGGTAGATAATCTGAGGTTGAAGTTTTTGGGGTTAGGGGAAGAAACTACTGAGTCAGGTAAAGTGTTCCAGGTGTTGACAACTCTGTTGTTGAAGTCGAATTTTTTGCAATCAAGTCTGGAGCGGTTTACATTAAGTTTGTATCTATTGTGAGCTCGTGTATTATTGCAGTTGAAGCTGAAGTAGTCATTAACACAGTGTTTCCCAACCTTGGCAACTTGAAGATATCTGGACTTCAACTCCCAGAATTCCCCAGCCAGCATTCGCTGGCTGGGGAATTCTGGGAGTTGAAGTCCAGACATCTTCAAGTTGCCAAGGTTGGGAAACACTGCATTAACAGGTAGGACATTGAGGCAGATAATTTTGTGAGCTACACTTAGGTCAGATCGAAGGCGGCGGAGTTCTAAATTTTGAAGTCCCAAAATTTCTAGTCTGGTTTCATAAGGAATTCTGTTATGAACAGAGGAATGTAGTACTCTTCTTGTGAAGTATCGCTGGACATTCTCAATTGTGTTAATGTCTGATATGTAGTGTGGGTTCCAGACTGATGAGCTGTATTCAAGAATCGGTCTAGCAAATGTTTTGTATGCTCTGGTTAAGAGTACAATGTTACCAATTACCAATGTTCCAAATGTGTTGGTATTCAGGTTGATATCATAGTTTACACTGCCTCTAAAAAGTTTTACACGAACATTTTAATTGATCAAAGCCATGATGGGTGGCAAGGATCATTATTTATAGGCCCAACTGTTGAAGATAAGTCAATTTGGAATGCAAGGAAAATAATGTTAAAGAGCATACAGGAAGAAGAGAAAGCCATAGTAGAGTGAAGTTGTTTGTAATTGGTGATTTGGTGCAAGGAATTGAAAATTGTAGGTAGTAGTGCACATGGCACTGTAGAGGTAAGAACTCGCTTAGTGCTTATTTTTCTAATATACACACTTATTTTACCCTGACTTCATCTGTATCTGAGTATGGAGTGCTTGATAGCTACCTTGTAAGCAATAATCTGTTTGTAATTTGAGTCCCTTTGTTCCTGTAAAGTACAGTAGATATAGCCTGTGTTTGACAGTGGAAGCTGTTTAGCCTTAGGAGCCGTTGCTAACTTATCCTTTGTGTGACTGACCAGGCTCTGCAGGTCCTTGTGAATAAATTATTTTGGATATTAAATATTGGGTTCATGGTCTCAACTGAGTAGATGAAGAATTGAGATGAACCTTGCTGCAAAAACAGTTGAGAAGGGAGACAGAGCTGTAACATTCATAAGTTTTCTCTCCAGCAAGCTGGAGGTTTAATTATGAAGGAAATGGCTCAAATTTATATCAGGAAGTATCAATTGGTGTGGTACATATGAAACTGGGAAACTATAGGATTAGTGACAGTTGCATATTATGTTCCAGTAAATGGTAATAATGGAAGAAATAGATACAGATTTTAGAAAGAATTGTATGTCACTCTGAGTGACTACAGTCCAAGTATTCTAAAAGGTGATATGACTGAATGAGTAGAAAGAAAACAGCAAAGAAAAAAATATTATTATGACTGGTCCAAAAATCAACCAGATGTTTAGATTGGATTTGGCATTTTTGTCCACTTACCAAATCTTTCCCAAAGGTCTGAGATAGAATTGCTGTAGAATTTAGTCTGCCAGAATTTCTGCTAGGTGGAGTGGTCATATGCTTAATGACCACATTGTTTAATGATGAAGGTGCTAATCCCAACTGTGGTCATTAAATGAGGACTACCTATATAGGTTGACTAAATAAGAGGAGAATATGCAGCCTTGTTGCACTTGTTTGCTAACCTGGAGATGGTCTGTTTTCCATGTGTTGTTAAATGGTTTCCTGACCTATATATATATAAGTTTCTCTTGAGGATACTTCTTCCGTTGAATCAATTACTATCTGTCCATTGGTGTCCTTTAGCATATCAATTTGAGGTTTGAACCTCCTTCTGAGTTCATAGATCTTTTGAAAGATTTCCTTATTTTTCCATCTTCAGTGTTGAAGATGTTATTGTAGTACTACTTCCTGCCTCTTCTAACAGCTTTCTGAAATTCTTTGTTAAATTTCTTTCTGAGATTTTTATCTTTCTTGGCTTCTCTTCCTTTTCTGGGCAATTTTCATGGTTTGTCCTGGCATTGAGTTTGCTTTCTTCTCTTTTTTCATTTTGGTGGTGTCTTCACGTTCATCATTAAGTTCATATCACAATGACTTGCCCATCCTCTGGGCATAGCACAGCAGGACCTGGGGTGTATAACCTGGTTAATAAAGTCATTGTTTAATATTATATGTAAAAGCAGCCAGTTTGGTTTAATGTATTGGGGGAATCCAGCCAATTATGGTTTATATGATAAGGCATAGTTTAACAAACCTGGTTAGGTAAAATATATGAGTATCTTATACCAATAAAATACCTGTAAAATAACTGAATTCTCTTGCTTAAAATGTTTAAATCTTTGAACTGTACAGTTCTTACAAGCTAATGAATAAGTGTGTGGTCAGAGGGAAGTCTTGCTATATATTTAGGGAAATTGCTGGTGGAGCGGCTTTTCAAGCTGTTATAGATGTGGTGCACAAATCTATCTCACAGGAACTCTTGCCTGAGGTGTAACTTTTATTTCAAGTGCTCATAATTTGTCTTTTTAAAATTACTGCTCTTGTGAATTATTTTGGTCGTGGAATGGCAGGTATTTAAATATTTATGATCTTTTCATTCCAGGGCTTGAGCATAAAATACCAGGGAGGAGCTTAATAAATGGACAGAAGCCAGCTAGCTGAATGAATGTTAGGAAAATGCAATCTTTTCTTTAAGGGTCTTCAGCAAACAGAGACATTGGCAGTTCAGAATAATTTCTCTGAGCTTAAAATGAAAACGATCAATTGAATGTTTTCCAGAAGTCACAGCATCAGTTTCTCCTCAGGCTGCTAACCAGGATAGGACATGCTTTCATTATCCCTTATAGCAGGGGGTCAAACTCGCGGCGTCACTTTGTCATCATGTGATGTATCGCGACTTTTCCTTCTTCGCTAAATTGGGGGTTGGACGTGGCCAGTTCATGATGCATCCAGCCCACTAGCCGTGAGTTTGACACCCCTACCTTATAGAAATGGATAGAAATTTAGAAATAGGCCACAACTAATGTTAGGATATACAGGAAAGACTTTTCATCTTTAAAGGAATTTGGTGAAAATAAACAAAGCAAATCCGTTCTTTGGTTGGCCCCATTAACCTTATAGAAGACTACGATGTGTAAGTTGTCCAGAGTCATAAAATCCATAATATTTGTTAGTATAGTGGATAAACGTAGTTTGTAAACTATGGGTTTATGGCTGATTGTATTATGCAAGCCCAACCAGTTGTGATTATTTTGGTAAAACCTGGTCCTCCAACTTGTAGCCAGCCTTATATTCTTAAATGCAAAATGAGTCTTCATAATTGACATTCATATATTGTTTTAAAAGTACTTCAAAGCATTTTTGCCCACTCTTCCACCAGCAAAGCTGCCAGACTGCCAGAATAAAATAGGAAAGGAGGTTATTGGATGGGGATGATTATAAAAGGCCTATTAATCAAAACCACATTTCCTCAAAGACTGACTTACGAAATGAAAAGCGATTGGTGATTTTTTTTTCTTGCTTAGGCAGGAGCAATAAAAAAGCAGAACAATGTGTCAGGTCATATTAACTGCTGCCCAAATAGAATACCTGGCCAGCATTGTTGCCAAAGCTGAAGAGTGGATTGAAATCTGGAAGCAGATGCTTAAGCCAATTCCTTCATTTCCAGTCGGTTTTGGCTGAATGACAAAAGCAACTTAAGGCTGCTGTGTGGAATAACCCCTCAGGTAATATCAGTGAGAATAACACAGTGCTGAATAGCATTAAGGGCATCTTATGTTTTGGTGCCTTCAAGTCGATGAGGACTCCTGGTGACTGCCTAGACAAGTCCCTGAAGTTTTCTTAGCAAGATTTCAGAAGGGGTTTGCCATTGCCTGCTTCTTAGGGCTGACAGAGAGGGACTGGCCCAAGCTAGCCAGTCTGGTTTTGTGTCTAAGGTAGGATCAGAACCCACTGTCTCCTAGTTTCTCTCTCCTCCTATGAAATGGGTTTCATTGTTGGGGGGGTTAATGTGGATTCTCCCCCCCCCCCATTTCTCTTGGGCAGGAATAGGCTGGCTCTGGGTATTCATTTGGGAAGGCAAGAGTGAAATATGGCACTGTTTAAAGAATAGTGTCCAACTTCAAAGTGTTTGAGTACCTTTCTTCCTCTAGACTACATGATAACACCTAGAAGTTTCTAAATCCCATGTGACTGGTTCAGTGGCCCTTTCTGACCCTCTCAATCCTCACATTTTGCTATGGTTGTGATGCTATGTGATGGCTTGATTAATCCTGATTTATTGAATAAATCACAGTTGTAACCTCCCAGCATGGTAAGTCCTAAGCCATGTTTTAATGGTTGGGTTCTCACAGCTTAGTCAAAACCAAAGCAATGACAAAAATAATCAGGATATTTGAACTAGGCCTTTTGCTCACTGTATTACCAGAAACCCACTAGTTATAAGTATTACAATATAAGAGAAAGGGAAGTACGTCATGAAATTTACATATTAAATTAGCTTCAAAATATCATGGGGGCAGTATTTACCACATTGGAATATAAGAATAATATATTATTCCATATAATATTTGGCTTGCTGGTTGTAATATCTAAAATTATTTCCTATAAAAATGAAGATTGGTTTTTTTCCCCTGATGACAAAAGAATCCCCAAGATAGGTGATGATTTCATTATATTTATATAGCTGCCAATATTACAAGATTCTGATGGTATTTAAACACAGCATTAAAACCATAAAAGCTTGATTTACCATTGGTGATATAGAGTACTTTGCGTCTGAATCAGGAACAGTTTTTTGGAGGGAGAGGAGGTACACAAACTATGCCAGTCAGAGCCTCCTTAATTAAATTATTTCTTTTCTTGGGCTTGTGTAGTGGCTGTGGATTCTTAGGACATGTAGGTTTGAGGCAAGGAGATGCCAACAAGAGGTTACTGGATGATTCACAATTGATGTGATTGAACTGTTGGTGCCTCCTTATCTCAAACAGTTATTTTCTTGAGATCTGTCAGCCCTACAAGGTTGACCGGACCAAGAAATAGGTCTAAATCTGTTAATCTGTTAAATCGTAGAGCTAAACCATTTTTATCAAGACTGGCTAAACAACAGGCATGTAGCCATGTAGCCTTCTATACATGTATTCCACTGTATAGAAGGTCATATGATGCAGTCGATGCTTCCAGAAGGAGATTTACAGTAAAAGGTAAGTGACCAATAGGTGGTGGGGTGTATGGAGGAGAGTGTGGGACCCAGCAGGGTAGGAAACAGGCCCAAGGCCTACAGGGACCCAGTGGGGCAGGAAAGGAGGCCCAAGGCCTGCAGATATCCTGATGGATGGGAAGTAGAGCACAGGGTGCCTCAAGGGGTGGGAGAGGCCTTTGGAGGTCTCTTTGCAGACCACATATGAGCTGGGACAGTGCTTGGTGCCGGCCTGTGCTGTGCTAGGCCTCCCAGAATTCCCCACCCCGAGGCAGCCCAAGCCCCACTTAATGATCGCATTAGGGAGAGCAGGGATGGAGAGTCATTAAGTGAGGCAATCACATAAGTGCTTCACTTAATGACCATCAAAACTTGCAGTTTCCATTATGATTGAAAATTGAGGACTATTTGTACTGCAACAAGTTTTGCATCAAGGTACCTAAAATCTGCTAAAGAAAGCATAAAAAATTTGGCACCCATTACTCCTTGGAATTGAAATTTTCACGAAGTTCAAACTAGTTGTATTTGCAAAGTTATGGCTATTGCACTGTCCCCATGAGCCGTGGTGGCGCAGTGGTTACAATGCAATACTGCAGGCTACTGACTGCCGGCTGCAAACAGTTTGGCAGTTCGATCCTGACCGGCTCAAGGTTGACTCAGCCTTCCATTCTTCTCAGGTCGGTAAAATGAGGACCCAGATTGTTGGGGGCAATATGCTGACTCTGTAAACCACTTAGGGCTGTAAAGCACTGTGAAGCAGTATATAAGTCTAAGTGCTATTGCTATTATGGCATTGTGAATTCTGACTGTCTCTGCCAGCTTCCCACGAGCAAAGTCAATGCTGGAGGAAGAAAAAAAAGTCAAACCCATTGATTTTTTGCCGCCTGTGGTCATTCTGTTTTTTTATTTAGGCAATTAAATACTGACTTATTACTGAAGTTCCTTTGCCTCTTCAATTATTTTTCTATGTATGATAAATCCTCTTCTTAGATGATCATGGGACCAACCACCCATGGGGTTAAAAAAATGATAATCTTAAAATTTAATGTCCCTTTTTGTCATATCAGATTGCACTACAGTACCTTTCTCTCAAAGGAAGAACCAACGAGTTCTTTCAAATGAGCTTATACAACAATGTTGCAGCTATACATCAGCACCAGATTTTCAGAAACTTTTAAGGATGGCCTCATTTCCTTTGTCTCAGCATATCTTAGTTGTTTTCCAGGGAATTTTTCCAGTTATTTTCCAAACCAGGGTATTTTACATTGTGCATCAATGGTAGCAGAGGTGGGTTCTGACTTACCTCGCTGCCGGTTCACTTCCTCATGTGCCACACGGGCGTAGGCACGCATGCGCAGTACTAAAAACCCAGCTTCTGCGCATGCACAGAAGCAAAAAACAGCTTCTGCGTGTGCGCAGAAGCAAAAAACAAGATGGTGCCGCCTACGGCGCTCCCGAGAGAGCTGGTTCGGGGGGTGTCCAGCCGGACATTGCTGCCAGTTCGGCGAGCGGGGGGAAATTCCTGCTAACGGTTCTATAGAACCGGTCTGAACCGGCAGGAACCCACCTCTGAATGGTAGTTACACTATTGTTTTACAAAGTCGGCAGTGAATGAAGTAAAAGAGGCTGCTGGCTCATATATGCTAGCTTGTAGAACAAAACAAAATGGAGTCTGCTGAACAGAAGACAATACTTTATATTTTTCTCCCTCAATATAATAAGCAGCAGTTCCATAAAGGGTATTGCTGAACGTACTGCATTTGCTTGCTTGTTGTTACCTCAGGATTCCACAGGGTGGGGATGTTCATTAACACTCAATTATCATTCTGTAACTCAGTTCTTGTTAACTCCAAATGCTTCCTAGGGTTCTTTGTTAGCAACATTCCATTAAAGAAGAGAGGAGAACATTCTAGTTTTTGCATTCAGCTCAAAAAGTAGTCAGACAAAAGGGGGAAAGGGAGAAAAAGTACTTACGTTACTATTTTATGTGGAATGGAAACTTTTTTCAAAGGAAAGGGTTGTGTTTTTTTTAAAAAAAGATAGGCAAATCAATTGTACTTGAAATTAATTAACCAATTTGTAAACATGATGCTCCCTGTATCTTTGTTTTTAAGACATTTGCCCATGGGGTATATGATTAGCATTTTCCCTTGGAAATTAGTGACTTGACTAACTTGATCAAGCTCATAAATGCTCAATCTGGTTGATGCAAGAGGTTTATTTTTAATGGCTTCGTGGTGCTAAAAAGGACTAGGAAGCCAAGAGTGTGGAGACATCATTAACAGATACAATATATTGGCAGCTTATTTAATAAGGCAAACAAACAAGGCTACTTTAATTATGGGCGCTGGCTTAGAGAGGCAGCAGCAAGCCAGCCAGCAAAGAACCCCCACTGTGAAAGTGTTTTCAGAAAAGTGTTCTGAATAGAAACATTATGATGACCTGTCAATATTGTCCTTTCAAGGAAAATAACAGCATTCATGCATTTTGTATAAGGGGGTAGATCAACCAGGCAATCAAAGTCATCTTATTATAGATATATGCTCCCCTGCGTTGTTTGTAGCGCGGTAGATGCTCAGGCATTACAGGATGGGCTTATTTCCCCCCCCGCAGCTGTTGAAACGGCCATCTTTCAGTGTCCTTAAGAAAACTTCCCTGCGTTTTAAGGCTGCACCTTATCCTATTTCTGCCACATCCCTTGTATGATTTAGGTCTTTTCCCTTGTGTGTCTTGGGATATCAAATCTGAAAGGTTTCTGGCAATTATATCATGACACAAAAGAATAATCCATTGTAAAAATGTCCTTCTGCACTAGGTGAGCAGTTCCCAGCGTGATGCCAGACTGCAATCTGGAGTGGTCCCAATGTCCTCTACTGCATGTTTTCAGCAGTCCAGACTCAGCAGTAGACTAGCAGTTATTTGCAGCATAAGCAGCTGCCTAGTCAGCATTGCATCTGGCCTATTGAAAAAACATGGCTAAAAAAGAAAAGCTTCTTGCCTAACTCAGCAGCAAGTAATGTTTAAGCAATCTCAATTCCAAAATCAGTGAATTAAAGTTCTTGGTGCTTTTCGCAAAAAGTACACACGGGAGAATAATATGCAAAGAACTTTGTCAGATGTTCAGCCTGGAGCCACTCACAGATCTATCCACTCTCCAGCAGTGCTCTGGTCTAACTGTGCAGCTTTTAAGTATGTTGCATTGACCTTTTAAGCATGGTCACCACAAAATGTACCCTTAGAATTGGGGACAGTTAAAAAAAAGCTTTCTATTGTAATATTAATCACAAGTTTTGCTTACATTTGTGAGAATTCCATAAGGTATAATGAGTAATGCAGCATGAATTCCAATTAACCTTGGCTCTAAACCAGCACCTATGAATGTCGACACAAATGTATCTTTGGAGACTGAAATCAAGTCCCCAATTTGGCAGAAGTCCCTGGTCTTCTTTGATAAAAGTAACTTTCTTTGATGAAAGTAACTTTCTACACAGAAAGTAAGTTTTGTATTTTATGCCCTACCAAGCCAAGGGTTTGATTAGTGATAAAATCAAAATAGAATACTGTGCCCGGTTTGGACAGCACATCAGATTTATATATTGAAATACATAAGGTAAGTAAGGTACACACAATCTGTATACAGGAGAACATATTTTAATTAATATTGTGTAATTGGAAAATAGAGAAGAAAATATCCACCGCTGTCTCTTTTAATATTGCATGGATCCACTAGAACAGAGTGAAAATAAGTCCTTTAGCTTATTAAATCATGTAATAAAATAGATTACTTAATTTCTGAGTATCCTGAAATATTTCAAAAATCATTGTTTAATATCTCGTCAGAAGCCTGGAAAAGTAGTTGATACAACCACCAACGCTCCATTTTTCATAAAGCTCAAAACTGTTTGCCTGCATTTACCCTATAACACATATAGGTAGAGACACCTATAGGCAAATTTAATTTGGTATTATTATTCATCACTTTATAGTGAGCCATACACAAAACAACTTGCTCTGAGTAGTGTATAATTAGATTGGAAGAAGAAATATTGGAGAGGAGGAAGAAGCAAAGTTGCCCAGTAACATGTATTTCTTTTTCCTTGTGACTTCTGTCCATACAGAAGTCCATACTGAGTCCGTTCAAATGTTGTACATTTGTAATTTGGAAGGTGCCAGGTACTCTGAGCACCTGAAAATGCCTCTTGTATTCTTTGAGTTGGTTATCTCAGCCTAGGACAGGGTGTCAAACTCGATTTCATTGAGGGCCGCATCAAGGTTGTGTTTGACCTTGGGGGGGGCTGGGGGGCATCAGCGGTGGGTTGCTCCCAGTTCAGCCCGGTTCTGTGAACCAGTAGTGGTGGTGGTGGGAGGCTCCACCCACCCATCCGGGACGCTTCTGCACATGCGCAGAAGCATCGCGCGCGCACATGAGCAAACCGGTAGCGACGGGGTTTAGAACCCACTACTGGTGGACATGGCCAGGTGAGTGTGACCAGCTCAATGTCACTCATGTCGGGAGCACCTGTGGTGGCCCGAGCGCTCTGCCAGCAAAAACAGGCTCCTGAGCTCCGTTTCAGCTGCGATGGCCTCCTGCAACCCTCTGCCAGTGAAAAGAGAGCTCAGGAGGGCCGCACACAGGCTTCCCAAGCTCTGTTTTCTATGGCAGAGGTCCTGCAGGCCGGTCCTTCACTGTTTCCAGAGCTGCCCAGCGGGCCAGATCTAAGCACCCCGCAGGTCGGATCTGGCCCCTGGGCATTGAGTTTGACATTCCTGGCCTAGGACACATAACAGGTGTACCTGCAGTAACAATAAGAGATAAAGACTGTAAGACCTTATTTTCTGCACGTGAATGCATGCAGCCCCTTGAACTTTTTCATTTCACCATTGCTGCCCTCCATCTGGACCTTGAAGGATTTCCTAATGTGGATTAGACTGTGAAACATTTCTGCCATAAGATTATCTAGTTATATTTGTGGAGCTAATATATCACCAGCTTTGTAAAATCCATGGCAGTGTATTCATAATCAGCACTTCCATTTAAATGCAAGTTCATGGCTGTTTGTAATAAATTTTCCAGTACACAACTCAGTGTGCTCTTTTTCTCCTCATCTGACTCAGCGGGGCTCTGCTAGGTGTAATTTTTTACACTGACCATTGTTTGCACACACTGCGTGGATTGAAATATTACATATCATTTACGTTAGTGGCTCCCTAGTGACTGTTGGCTGCTTTATCTGTAATTTCTGATGCCACATGCCCTCCCTCCAGCCTACATAGATCTCAGCTGAATACATAAAGATGCCCTTGAGTCAAACTTGAATTCTGGTGACTACATAGACACAAACACGGACAATTTTCTTGGCAGCAATTCAGATGTTATTTGCCATTGCCTTCTTTAAGGGTGTTTTTTGACTTTGACAGCCCTATAATACTTGGTTCAGATTAACTGGGTCCAACCCCATGCAGCATCAGCCAGGTGCTGCCATCTGCTGAGATAAGCTGAATATTTATGTCTGCTTGCGTTCCTGAGCAAAACAGATTTATTGCTGGTTAACACTGTGCAGATGCAGATGGTAAGGTTTCCATTCTCTGCAACTCTCCCGACTGCCATGGTGGTGGTGCTAGAAAAAGGGAGCAAAGTGCTGCATTTTGGCTAAATTCCAGGGAATTAATTGTTACGTTTTGGAGATCTTTGTATCCAGGTGTTCCAGGACATCTCAGGAGAGGGCCAAAAATAAAATAAAAATAAAAAATCAATGTAGTTCAGTTTGCTTATTTTTGCCCCCATGAAGTTGTATATAGAAATGCACAACTGTATGGGTAAGAATAGTATCAAACTGAAAAAGCCAATAGCTAACTATGATCACAAATGCACTTTTCTAGCCTTTGAAATAATGGAGATTTCTATGCAATCAGAATATTATTGATATATTGCTTGGTTCATGCTGTTCTTCATAATGGTAAGACTAATAACACAGTAAACAAACATAACAGTGGCAAGAATGATGTCCTGAAATTCAAGGTAAGATTGATTGGTTTGATGTCAGAATTAACTGGTTTATGGGAGAACATGCCTGCTAATGATTTTCTAGCCAAGCTGCCTCCTTTCCTTGGTAGCAAGGTTAGAAGATGGCTTGTTCAGGGTTTGTTATGTGATCTGGGGGATTTTTCTTGGAGCAGTTGACCAGGGAGTATCCTTGTAAACAATCCTAAAACAGTCCATCAGACTCTGAGATGGTTAGCTGTTCAGAGATCTCAATAAGACTTAAACAAGGTATGAATAGCTGCTTTCTGTCTGCAACAAACAAGGGAAATATCAATGGGCAATGCTTCCCACCGTGCGATTCCTATGCTTGTCATCATCTCAGTAACCCAATATATAGACTTAGTGAAGCATGAAGCCAATTAGTTTCCACTTTGCCAACATGAGTGGGTGTTTTACTCCTTTGCTGTAAGTGAAAGTTGGACACTTGTAGAATTATTAATGTGACTAAAACAAGGCTTCTTTATCCTAACATTTGTATAAAAGATAGAGTTGGGCAGTTTTGTTGAAGAATGTATGCACCCACTGACATTTCCTTTTCTATGGAACTATTGAAAGTACAGCAGCCCTGGTCTTATTCACAAGCTAGGTTAATTTTAATATGTGAAATTTAAAAACTGTAGTTTGGGTGCAGCATGAAGGAATCTCTTTCTTTATCTTGAGCTCACACTTGGCTTTCGTTTAAGGGGCTCCAAATGCTGTGCTGTTTTATAGGATGTGTTTCTTAGCTCTGGTTATATAGATATTTTCTAGTACTGTAAACCAGAAATGGTACATTAACAAAAAGAAGCTTAAATATTCATTTTTACCTTTCTTCTGACTCTCCCTTTAAATAAATTAATCTGTACAATAATAGGTACTCTACGCTCGAATGAAGCCCTCTGTTGGTAGAAGTGTATAGGAGGTCCTTAGAAATAGGTTTAATAAATATGTTTGAGATAGAGCTAATCAGTGAAGACTAATATGAAATCTAGAGCTACCAAATCTGGGTTGCAGAAATCCAGAGGATCACTAGAGGGCTACAAAGAGCTATAGAAGATTCTCTTTGTTGCCCTCTAGTGGACATCTGAATTTTTTTCACTTTCCGTTAGAAATTTGTTCTTAATCATTTGATGATAATATTGAATAGATGGTACCACTTTCTCTCTTTCTGTCCATCTCAATCTCAGTCATTCTCTCACACATACACACAAGTACAGTATATATGGCAAAAAGAACTTCCCAGACAGCAATTAGCTCCATGCTAAAGGCCATATGCTAAGAAGCCTTGAATGTTGCTTCTTCCACTGACGTCACTGGGAGCTCATTATCCTCATTATTGGATGTGAAATTCCTCTGGGGTGTTCTGCACCTACTAGCATTCTCGTTATAATAACAGATATACCTAAAATTGGGCTTGACAGCAATAGGGCAAAATGTGGATACTTTTGTATATTGAAAGAATAGTTGAAGAATCTAAAGATGTATCCTTCATTTTGTGAATATTTCAGGGCCTCTGTGCTTGCAGTCTGCATATGAATTCCATATTTAAAACCTGACTTAATTTGGTTATTTCTATAGTATAAATAGTTGAACAGTAACCAAGACTTGCTCCTGGAATGCAGCTATGCATGCTAGAGAAAAATAGAACACCCAAGGGTGATGCGGGACAACTTGCTGGGTGGCACATGTAATTGCTTTTCTGAGCTGAAGCAGCCTACATGCCCTGCCATCTGCTGCCTCAGTGGTTGCAGCTGTGCAGGCAACATATGTGCCAGCAGGAGGAAGTGGAGAAAGAAGGAGGGAGGGAATAAGTATAGCATTTCTTGTGAAGATCTCACTTCCTTGGGGAACATGGTGAATGAACTAGACATATCTCCTAGGATCTTCCTGGATATGATGAGGAAAAAAATACTTGATGGCAGCTGCATAAACTTATGCTGTCTATGTCTTCTCTTCTAAGAAGGGACAGCTTGAAGTTAAGCAAGTTAATTTAAAAATTAAAAGGGGGCCTTGAGATTGCCCACCAAACACTTGATAGTGAGTGGACATGTGGGTTTTCATTCAGTTGATTATCAGCTTTGCTTCTGGTTCGTTGAGGAAAATTCTAAGAGCCCTACCTCTGTATTGGAAACGGTGTTCACTTAGATCAGGGCTGTCAAACTCCCATCCGCAGGCTGGATGCGTCATGCGCTGGCCACGCCCACTCCCGGTTTAGCGAAGTCTTGATACGTCACGGGACGCCACCATGATGATGTGAGTTTGACACCCCGACTTAGATGTTAGTTAATAAGGATGGGTGAAGTGTGTCCAGTTTTACTCGTACAACATTTTTTGAACTTCTTTCATTTCACATGCTGTATTTTAAATTGTCACGTTTGGCTTTTTTAGAACTGGGTTATGCACATAATCGGCTCTGTATCTTCATACAGTCTGCCTCCATGCTTGTTTTTTTTTTAAATCTGGTTTAATGCAAAATATGATGGTCATGGCACATATTATGTCTGGTATGCATAATGCAGTGAGCCATCATTTATTTAAAAAGCAGAATTGGCTGGGTTTGCATCATGCTACACCACAACTTACAAATTACTCAATCTATTAGGCCAAAACCAAACTTTGGGGGGGGGGGGCTCAATGTGTGATATGCAAATTCAGCATATAAGAATTCATTCCTTATCTTAGGTTAAAAAATTGATTCCCCTGGGTTGGCTGCCATTCTAGTTCAGTATCTCACCTGCAGCAGGAATTGGGCAGATCTGATCACGGGACTGTTGCCATTCCCAGACGCCTCCCATGACCCATCCAGTTGTAGTACGAGTTGAATAATGAAAAGGCTACAAGAGATTTGAATCATGAGAGATTTGAGCAGATTTTTCTCCTTTGCTTTTATAAAAGCAGCTAATATTGATTTCTAGATTCCTTGATTCCAAGAGCCTCCATGTTTTGTTGGGAGGAACTAAGAGATGAGATTGTCATTCCGCTATTATGCTTTTTTTTAGCCTTTCACAAAATGGGTAAGGGCCATAAATTTAAAGCATGTGCATATTGCCAGCTGAACAATCTAGCACCATTGTGTAAGTATGT
The DNA here is from genome assembly GCA_023053685.1 of Diadophis punctatus similis. NCBI lineage: Eukaryota > Metazoa > Chordata > Lepidosauria > Squamata > Dipsadidae > Diadophis > Diadophis punctatus. Next base: position 1,817,490 of record JALIGW010000060.1, on the reverse strand, counting down.
TTTGGAGAGGCAACAGCAGAATGACAGCAGGTCATTCAGCTGAAAGGAAAGAAGCTCACTGACATGAACTTGAAAGGCCAATGAGTACCTCTCTAATCTAACCCATTCTTGGTCACTTTGCCTCCAAAATAATAGATGGCAAGGCTTTGCAGCCATCACTGGGTTCTGTTAAAGGGATAAAACGCTACTGTAACACTGGTATGTAGTGAAAGAATTAAGCCTAACCCACCCATAGGCTGAGAACAAAGAAACACCATGGGTTTGCACCAAAAAACAAAAAGTATGTTGTCAGGCATGTTTGTCCCACAAGGGATAAAACTGTCTCAGTTCAATCTGAAACAGTCAAATTGCTCTTACAGCAGCCAGGCTTAACCTACACTTCCAGAGAATCAGGCTTATTTGTTCTCTAGATCTACAAAAGCTGAAATCGTCGAAGCAGGAACCAGCAGTTCTCAGATCAAATGGAATTGTTATGTAAACAGCGGTGGCTGTCTCCCATGGCCTTAAAGAGAATGACAAAAGATCTATTGAGTTGGACAGTACGTCCCAGCAAAAATGATTAATCATGGGTCTCATGCTTATTGTCAGAAAGGTAAATACAAATAAATTATAGAAACAGAATAGGACAAAATAGTAGCCCTTTTTCATTATTATTAATAAGGTCTATAAGAGCCATTTGAACTTTTCCCCCAGAATGTGACACCAAAGATCTAACCACTCTTTTGCCAGTTGACATTGAAATCTCCATCTGCTTATCATATATTGTTTTGATGAACTCCCAGCCTCAGAGTCAGCTTCAGAGAACTCTAATACAGGTGGAACTTTCTGTCTCCTTGACTGCTGTGAACTTCAGTTGACAAATTAGGTTGATGTGTATGTATATATGACTTCTTTTCTGCTTATGAAGTTGTGTTGACTCTGAGAATCTCCTGCTGTCAACTGGTTAAAAAATAGTTTGTGGAGATTAGAAATTTACTGTGTTATCTGGTAGGGACTTCTGGTTAAGATGGTGATTTGAGAAGTTGAGCTTTGCAGTAACTCCTCTGAGAAAAAAAAATCTGCAATTTACATTTCTGCCAATGTTTAAGTTAAAGGAAGTGATTAAAGGCTATTTCAGTAAGAGTATTAAGGGAGTTGTCTTTATTAATTTCAGAAGATAGTATTATCCCCATGGTGGCTCATGTAAAGGTCTGCTCTCTCTCAAACAGAAGTCCACATCTGGTCTGACTTATTTCTGTTGTGAGTTGAAAATCTCAAAGATCCTAAAAAGGAAAAACATGTTTCATATTTATTGTGAAAGACTAATAATTGAGGCACATAAGAAAAAGATAGGCATTTATAAATCAAGTTTTTGTCTTGTTAGCTTGATTCTATCTCAAAAGATTAATGTTTGGATTTCATTTTAAAGTATCATTAGTTGCAAAAGTATAACCGTTTAGTGAAATCAAATGCGCAAGCAATTCTCATGTATATACAGTATATTTCATTTGCTGAACTATAACGTGGAATCTTTGATGTTCTCTGAACTTGGTTGTTTGCCTGCAGGTGTTTCATCACCTGACTAGGTAATATCATCAGGACTAGTAAGTGTGGGGTTTGGTCCATATTTATATATAGTAGCTTGCCCTGCCAGTGATGTGGGGTGTGGTTTTCTCCCTGATAGTTCTTTGATTTGGATATTGTTTTTTGTTTGATCGTTTATCTTGTGTTAATCCCTGCTTATTTAAGTACAGGTTGTTGGAGAAGATGTGTTCTGTGGTCATTCAATCCCTTATTGAATTCAAGAGGAAGGATGATAAACCTCACAGATATAAACTTTAGATGAACTACCGTATTTTTCGGAGTATAAGACGCACCTTTTTACCCTCAAAATGAGGGTGAAAACTTGGGTGCGTCTTATACACCGAATGCAGCCCCACCCAGCCACCCCCACCCTTTGGCCTCTGCCTGCCAGCAATTTACCTCTTTGCAGCAAACAGGGAAAAGCACAAGAAGAGCACAAGAAGAGATAAACTGCCTCCCGACCTACAGCTGACTGAGGCTTACAAGCCACGTGGTAAAATGAAACTAACTACGGTGGCTGTAATGTGACAAATTGCTGGGAGATAAACTGCTGGCAATATTAGGCTGCTGAAATCAAAAGGAGGCAAGCTATAGCTGCTATGGCTCAAAGCTAGAGCTCTTGCCTCATAATCAGGAGGTTGTGAGTTCTATCCTAGGTAGAGGCAGATTCTGTTAATACGTTATTTTGTTAAATGTTTGTAGAGTGTTCATATTATTAGACTTATTTTTAAAAGACTGCTTTATTATTGTTCTAGACAACTTAACAAAATAAAGAAGCTTTTTAAAATAAATGCTTGCTCTGAAGAGGCCCAGTGCTATTGTATCTTCTTTTAAATAGCAGAGAATACTTCCAGAAAGCCACATCAATTTTAAAGATCTGTAAAAGTATAATCTGAAATGTCCTATTTTAGTATTAAGTATTAGTATTAAGTATTAGTATTAAAAGAAGGCAGCTGAGAAACCCTGTCTTAGTCATGTTTGGAGTAGATCTATTTAAATAATTGGGAGGAATTAGTGTGATTACATTTAAGAAAACTTTCTGGGATTAATATCTGCCATAAATGTACATTTCTCCAATTCTTTGCCATTTCTATGGGTCAGGCACACATGCACAGAAATACACAGCAAACAGTGTATATCATCTGTACTGTTTGCTGTTTGGCAAATTGCTGGGAGGCAGAGGCCTTTTTTCCCTGTTTTCCTCCCCCAAAATTAAGGTGCGTCTTATACTCCGAAAAATACGGTAAGTAATCGTCCAAAAGACATGAATGGCAGTGTTTGAACAGATAACTTATATCTTTGGAAAATGAATGACAGGGTGGTATGAATGATAGTTATAGGTCATAGCCATGAAGCTATGAATGATAAAGTGTTTATAGAAGAAAATTTTCAATACTATGAATAGTATTTTAGACTGGAAAAATTTGTGTTTTTGAAATGTTTTTAAGTATGGTTATTGTGTAATTTAAGAGGTGATGGAACTTTAGATGCTTATAAATATATCCATAATTAGTTATTGGTATTATGTGTATAATTTCTAATCCAGGATATGCATTCAGTGTCACAAAGAGGAAAATGTAGTTTGTAACAAACCAAAACCAGGAAAGTAATATATTATAAATCTTGCTTTTCATGACTTGATATAGTATCTACTCATTCAATACTTCTCATTGATATGCTGACTAATCTAAAAAGAAAGAATTTAGTGGTATGTAAACATCTCAATATTTATAAAATGTATTTTTTTTACTTTTGATCAGCAATGTGACAGTTCTCAATCAACCTCCTCCCAGCTTCAACCAGTTAAATAAATTGGATTGTTTTCTTCTTATTCCCCTCCCTTCCCCCAGCATGGAGACATTATCACCATGGTTACCTGGATACCTGTTTAGAGGAGGATGTGCTGTAGCAATTTAGCTATTGAAACCTCTTGTCATTTTGCCTTTAAGCAGAAATTCATCAATACTTCATGGGTTTAAAATGAATGGTTGCTTAAGCAATGTTTATACTAAGTGGCAATAGATTTTGATCAAGAATGATAAAAACTGAAATGAATTTGGAACATTACTGGACAGTGGTCAAGTAGCTTTGTCAGTGACGCACAGAGAAGAAAATAAAAAGGTTAAGATTATGGACAACATGAATGATAGTTAGATAATTAGGGATTTTTGTTACCCCTTTGTCCTGTGTTTTACACTTGAAATATACTTTGGTTTTTTTTAAATATCGTGTTGATTCTTTGAAAGGTAAGGCTATTTTTTATTATAGTCAGTGACTAGTTCATAAGATGTAAAAAGCATCATACGAGGGTGAGTCAAAAGTAATGCCATTTTCTTTATTTCAGGTGAAGTTTTTGATAAAAATACCTGACATTTTCCCAGTTATACATGATTATATCATTTACGTTCTGAAATATTTTGTTTCTTACTTTTCAGGTTTTTAGACTCGCAAGGAAAATTCAAAATGGCTGCCCCCTTAGAGTTGCGTCAAAAACAAAGAGCAGTGATTGAATTCCTTGCTGAGGGGAAAACCCCTGTGAACATTCACAGACGATTACAAAATGTGTTTGAGGACAATACTTTAGATTATAGCAATGTATACAGGTCTCTTCGGCCCCATGAAAGAGGGTTTGAGAGGCAAACATTATTCCAGTGACGAGGAAGTGAAAACTTCAGTGAAGAAGTGGCTCAAAGAACAGTCAACAAAATTTTACGAGGCAGGGATACATGCTCTCATTCGAAGGTGGAACATTGCTATTGAGAGAAACGGTGACTATGTTGAGAAGTAGGGATGTGATCCACAGAGGACCAGCTTCATTTTGATGTATGCTACATGTTCCTGTGTTGGTAATTATACCTGTCCTAAAGAAAATGGCATTACTTTGTGACTCACCCTTGTAACAAACATAATTCTTTTTTTTTTTTAGCATCACTATGAAATTCTAAAGATAAGATCGTATTTTCCTGTTTAAAGCAAAGGCAGCAATAAGAAATGTTGTAATTTTTTGGGGGGAGATGTTAAAAGTTCTGGTCCAATCATGTAAAGCAATAAAATTGCCTGCAGAGCAGGTAGGACTACTGTTAGCAGTTGGAGAGTTATTATAGGGAAGCTGCTATAGAAATGACATTGAAAGAACACGTGGCCTGGAGTCTCAGGTTTCCTGCAGATTACAAGGACAAGTTTGTTCTGCAAAAAAGGGGTATTGTTATCCATTCCTTTCAGCATTGTGGAGGGCAAGACATTGAAGCGAGCCAAGAGAGATCTACAGTATGCTGGACAGATAATTTGCTGGCATGAAAGCTTTCCTTCCCGCCCGTATTAGTTACCTATACCCTATTGGAAAGTTAAACAAAAGACATACTGTAAGTTTAATATTTTCAAAGAATTAATGTTTTGAATTTTCATCCGTTTTCTTCTCGGCAATTTTGCAAAGCAGATGCTGGCATTTTTGGTGGGGGAGAGTAACTAAACCCAAAGCATTATATTGTGTTTTATTTGCTATTTTGGTAAATGAATGTGTTCCTTCTTTTCTTCCCCTACTTGCATTTTTGGACACAGAAATAATTGTTCTCATTTGTCAGAATACATTGTTATAGAACAAAGTGTGAAGAAACCTTCAGAAAGTAAGCCTAGCATTATAAAAGGTAAAAGGTCTAAAGGTCACATTCATTTGCTGAGTGCATGACTAACAATCAGCCTTTCAGGTAGGGCAGCTCAAGAAATAGACAAAGTAGGGATTGCAGGAATTGCTGGAGTAAATAAGGAATGAAGTAAGTTGGAATAATTGAATTTGTGAAGCCTGACAAAGTCTCCCACTCATCCATCTTAAACAAAACACAATCAAGGTGAGGTTATTTTCAGCATCTTTCTCAGGCTACTGTCAGTCTCAGGAATAGTTAATCTCTTCTCAAAGTCCACCCCCCCAGTGTTTCACTCCCTCCTTTATAGCTCTCTCATACCTTCTCCAAGGTCAGTTCTGAATACCTTTATGTAAGCCCACTTCTGTACTGTTACCCATAAACTACCCATGCTGATGCCAGGTAAGCAGGCTGAAGAAAAGTCTGATTGTCCTTGGTGCTCTCTGAGCTTGGTTGTTTTCTTGCAAACGTTTCATTACCCAAACTCAGGGGTGAAATGCTACCGGTTCGGCCCGGTTCGGGCATACCGGTAGCGGTGGGCGGCGGTGGTTCGGAGAATCGGTAGCAGCGGCAGCGTGAGGGTCCACTCACCCACCTGGATGCTGCCATTTTCTTTTTTTAACCCTCTGCGCATGCGCAAAGTTCTCTGCGCATGCACAGTGGGTGAAAAAGCACATGCGCAAACGGAGCAGGGGTGAAAAAGCGCATGTGCACTTCTGAACTGGTAGGAAAGGTACGTAGATTTCACCGCTGTCCAGACTGGGTAACATCGTCAATGTCACTAGCACTGATGGGTAATGAAAGGTCTGCAAGAAAACAACCAGGCTCAGAGAGCACCAAGGACCCCCATTTCAACCCTGAGCTACAAATATTCTCTTTTATTGGGGGAAAAAAGTCTATCCAACACTCTTCCAGGAGCATAATATTTATAACATCTGTCTAACATGTAGAAGGTCATTGGTTCAAAACCCCAAAGAAATTTTCCTAATTCCCCCCCATCCAACCTTTCTACTTCTTTTTTTTTTTAAACACAAATTTACTTATTTCGTGGTTTTGCTGTCATTTGAAGCACATGGGCTTCATCCTACCCCCAAGTAGTCCCAGTGCATAAGTACTGCTGAGAATTTATCATTGCAATTACCGTGTCCCAGGTAACAAAACAGTCCAGTGTCAATGATGAACCAGGAGACTTTTTTTAAGCCTAGTGGAATAGTAGGAAGCTCAATAAAGGAAAAAGAACAATTGGTGGGGGTGGGGGGAGATTTCTGTGAGATGTTTTGATATAACCAGTATGTTATTAGAAGAGTGATAGTAGTAGCTGCAGCAAAGGTTGGGGGAACTTAACCTGGAAAAATGCTATTTTTTTGTAATGGTACTTCAGAGAGTAGCCATCAACCTGGATAGTGGGCATTTCTGCCATTGCACAGCGTAGCCAGTCAGAGTGCAGGGACTTAATTCAGAGTTAAAGGCAAATCAGAGAACAATGCTTCAGCTGCTAGAAGCCATAAAACTCTAATCTAAGCACTTCTTCTTCTTCTTGTGCCATATCCGTCATTGAACATTGGCGATCATGTTGGCGATCCTATTTTTATCAACAGCCGCACGAAAAAGTACTGTTGAGTTTTGTCCAAACCAGTCCCTTAGATTTTGAAGCCATGATCTTCTTCTTCTGCCTGGACCTCGTTTGCCTTCAATCTTTCCTTGGAGGATTAAGTGAAGTATGCCATATTTTTCTGGGTGTTGCATCATATGTCCAAAATATTCTAAAATCTAAGCACAGAGCAAGGAAATATTCATAGAATCACATTTGCAATGTTTTGGGGGGTGATATCTACTGGTATTTCTTCCTCCCAGAAATAGTGTAACCACCCAACCTTGCAAAGCAGATGTGCCCAAGAAAGCTTGGATTATTTATTTATTTATTTATTTATTTATTTGCTTTTCTTATATGCCGCCCAACTCCCGAGGGACTCATGGCGGCGTACAACACAAATTTTTGGTGCTATTACAGCTTCTCCAAGAAAGAGATGAGATTTCTTGAGTCAAGTGTTTTTTCTTGACAGCAATATGGGTGTTCCTTCTTTTTTAAAAAATTCAAGTTTTTCTGGAATTTTCTAATAGTCTTTCATCTTGTCTACTTCAGGCTTTTTGCCCAAATCATCCAAATTCACCAGCACTAGACCCCTTGTGGCTTTTATGCTTAAGATTTACAATTATTAAATGAACTGAAGTTACATGAGAGGCAAAATGGCAAACAGCATTAAGCGGCAAGGAGAAACAGAAAGACAGACCAGTAACTTTGCCATAAAAGAAGTTACAATTGTGAAGAAAGGAGAGGACACTTTTGCCTGGATGCAGAACATCCCTGGGCCCATTCTTTGCCTCCAGTCCCTTTTTATAATAGTCACTCTAACAATAACTCATAGTTGATGCATATTTACAATATAAATTGTAGAATACTCTAGCTCTATATTGGTTTGCCTCACTTTTTTCCTTCAAAAATGAAAGGGACACTGCTATAAACCACCTTTTTCAATGCTGCTTCAGACTCAAGTTACCTTAGGCCAATGATGGCTAATCTTTTTTTGCTTGGGTGCCAAAAGGCACGTGTACACACGATAGCACGCGTGTGTGTGCCTACACCCATAATGCATTGCCCTCCCCCCCACGCATGTGCGCACAACCTCATTCCAGAGGGCAGGGGAGCCCGTTTTCACCCTCCCCAGGCTTCAGGAAAGCCTCTGGAGCCTGTGGCTGGAGAAAAACTGGCCCAACGGGCCTACCGGAAGTTCGGAAACAAACTTCCAGTTGGGCCGTTGAGCTGTTTTTTCGCCCTCCCCAAGCTTCAGAAAAGCCTCTTGAAGCCTGGGGAGGGCGAAAACGGCCTCCCTCCGCCCTCTGGACTGCCGAAAAGCAGCTGGCCAGCGTGTACATAGGGCAATGCTTCACGTGCCCTCAGATATGGCTCCGCGTGCCACAAGCCATCACGGCCTTAGGCCATATATGGATGAAACATTTGGCTGTGGGTCAGGATGGCAGATCCATTTTTATTGGATTACTGGAAAGTAGAATGACTATTTGCATCCTGTTCATACAACTGTCCATGACTTCACTATGCGGAATACAACATAAAAAGAAGAGTGATTCTTTTTCTCACAAAGCACGTTTTTTCACATTCCTACCTTTGAATAACAGGAGACTTGTATTGTTTCTGTAGTATTTTAGAAAAATTTCCCATATTGACGGCTTGTTCCTGAAGCCTCTAGTTAAATGCAATTCCAAAAACAGCTGAAAAGAAAATTATGTCCCCTGCTTATTGGCATCTCTTTAGCACAGAAGGTCAGCTGTGTATCAGTGAGCCAGAAAATGCTCTGATCAAACATATGTTTGCCCATTTTTACCATTTGTTTTTTGAGACAAAGGAAGCAGGATGTGTCAATCATTATATTCCCTTGGGAAAATAATTTTTCACTCTTTATGAAGGTGATGAATTATTTTTATAAATGCTTATTTTTATAACCATGAACATTACACACACTTTTGATTCTGTCTTAGACTGATCTTCTCCAACCTGTCCTGGAGAAAACTGTGTCAGTGTTTCTCAACCTTAGTAAATTTAAGATATGTGGATTCAACTCCCAGAATTCCCAAGCCAGCATTCCCCAGTCCTGCCTTATGGACATTTTCTCCCTGGTTTGCTCAATTCCTCTTAATGTTCTGGAAGTCCTTCAACCTCTGGCTCTGCCCTGGTGGTAACAGCAACTGGAGACCTGTTTAGACAGGTTCAGTGTTGAGATGAATGCACTCTCTCTCTCTGTTTGGGGTTTGTATATTTTTAGTTTTTCTCATCTCAATTTTAACGCTGATCTTTCTATTTTTAAATGTCTGTTTTTATATAGAGGGTCCTTGACTTACAACAGCTCATCTAAGTAGCATTCAAAATTACAACGGCACTGAAAAAGTGACTTATGACCGTTTTTCACACTTTCGAATTGCAGCATCCCCAGGGTCACATGATCAAAACTCAGACGCTTGGCAATTGACTCATACTTATGACGGCTGCAGTGTCCTGGGGTCATGTGATCCCCTTTTGCAACCATCTGACAAGCAAAGTCAATGGGGAAGCCAGATTTACTGAACAACCGTGTTACTAATTTAACAACTGCAGTGATTCACTTAACAGCTGTGGCAAGAAAGGTGGTAAAATGAGGCAAAATTCACTTAACAAATGCTGGACTCTTCAGGGTCTGAAAATTTAGTTAGGCTTTGGGATGCATTTATCTGGTTTTGCAAATTGTTTTTGTTGATATGGGATGTTTGGATTTTAATTGCTAAGGTAAACTGTCTCCATATAATCTAAAGATTAGAACCAGAGTCTTCCTTCCCAGTGGAGGGTTCTGAAAATTTTTACTACCACTCTGTGGGCGTGGCTTATTTTGTGGGTGTGGCTTGCTGGTCATGTGACCGGGTGGGAGTGGCTTTGCGGTCATGTGACCGGGTGGGAGTGGCTTGCCGACCATGTGACCAGGTGGGGGGTTGCTTGGTGATCATGTGATTGGGTGGTCATGTGACTGGGTGGGCGTGGCCAACTTGACGTCACTCACGTCAAGGGTTAGGGTTAGGGTGCCTGGCCTCTCCTCACCTCAAAGGTCTCAATGAGATACAATTTCCCTATCTATTTACTACTACTGAACATCCAAAATATACTATTTAATCCTATGTAATGTGTACATACAGTACATATTACACACAGGCACACAAAAATATACATTATCTACTATATATACTGTATGTGTATGTACACACACACACACACACACACACACCTCTTCTAAAACTATACACATTCAACCTCACCTACTGCATTTGGAAAAACACACCTAGAGTCCACTTTAACTTTTTAAAAATCAAGGAAATTTCTTTCAAAGTTTAGCTACACTTTGATTTATGAAGGATCTGGATATTTTTGTTGCATTTTCTGTACCATTTCCTGGAATTCTTTTATTTAAAAATCCAGATTTTCATCAAATGTTTATCTCTGTGGAAAACTGTAACTTATGCTACACAATGTTGATAGATTCTTGGAGAGGAGGCATCACCCTCCCATTCTTTACGGATGGTATGGATATGACAGGATTTTGAAGAACCTTCCTGCTAGCAAATGTGCTGCTTTTTGCAGTGAGAGCAGAGATCATAATGAAGTATCAGAAAACAAGTTAGTATTTCTCTGCCCTGCAGATCTCTTGTTCCGATGTCCAGGAAGTATTGTTTCATTTGTGTCTTGGATGGGGATCTTTGAGACCAGAGATATAGGAATAGGAATTATATGCTTCTTTTTGCAAGATGCATTATTTACAAAAAAATAAAGCTATAACAATAACAAGTATGCCTCTAGAGTAATTCCTTGGTTTAACAGACCCTTAGTTTAGTGACTTCAGATGCAGCAGACAAAATCTGCCTATGGAATTTATGCTTCTGCATAAAAATCCCTTATACCATTGGCTAAAAATGAAAAATTAACTTAAGAAAAATCCCACTTACCATTTGAATTTAACATACATTTTGTTTTAACAGACACCTCTTCTCCCCATTAGTCCGTTAAACTGATATCTTACTACAACTTCCATAATTAGATTGGTTATGTTAGTACAGTCATAATTAATAATATTCAGGCTTCTCACTCAGTAAAAATAAAAAATAAAAATACTTTGCATTTACATCATAGTAAATGCAGGAATCATTGTAGAATTTTCCCATATTTATTAGAACCAGGTATTTTGCAATTTCCAGTGGAGCCTTTTTATAATGGACATTATCCTTTAATCTCTTTTATTCAAATATTAGTAGAAAAAATAGCTATGATAAAAAAATATGTGCACATATATAAATATGTACGGCTACACACAAGCACCAAATCAAAAAGTTGTGAAACTAGAATTTCAATGTTAGATAAAGTATTGCCAGTCCAAACAGCAAATAGCACTAATATTTAGAAGACCCATTGGCAACAAAGAATCTCTGTGGCAAGACAGTGCAAAACAGGGTTGGATGTGCCAGATAGCCTGTCTGCGTTCTGCCAGATTGTCTTGGGCCACTGCTCAAGAAAGAAGAAGATGGACACAGCTGGTTTTGGTCACATACAACACCTTGCTTCTCTTTGTGGTTTTCTCTCCATTTGGAGCTGAAAGTCTCCCACCTTCAACCCATATGGCCAGTTGTGCTCCCTAAAAGAAACAATTGCACCCCCATTGCCAGCCTTCCTCCCTTCCTTTTCTTTCTTGTCTCTCTCACTCTCCCTTCCTTCCTTCTCTCTTTCTCTCTCTTTCTCTTTCTTTCTCTTTCTTTCTCTTTCTTTCTTTCTTTCTTTCTTTCTTTCTTTCTTTCTTTCTTTCTTTCTTTCTTTCTTTCTCTTTCTTCTTTCTTTCTCTCTCTCTCTCTCTCTCTCTCTCTCTCTCTCTCTCTCTCTTTCTTTTTCTTTTTCTTTTTCTTTCTCTTTTTCTCTTCTGGGTGGCGGGAGAAGGAAGAAAGGAAGAAAGTGCTCTGGGAGAGCGGGCGGCCCAGCCGAGCGGCAGCACCACCGCCCCTCTCGCCTTCCTGGCTTTGGCTCTGGGACCTTCGCAGACCGGGCAGCATTGGGGCACGCACCTACGGAGCTCCGCCAGCCTCAGACTCTGGGGCTGGCGGGGCAGGGAGACAGTGGCACTACTTGGAGAGCCGGCAGATAGGCATGCCAGGCGGTCTCCAAGCCTCACCAGGAAGGTAATCCGAGCATCAGCCGGGCCCATGAGCGCTCCCACCCACCCCTTGCTCCTACCGTCTCCCGGGAAGTTGCAGCGGACAGATCTGGGCAGGGCGGAGCCGCCGGTGGAGCGCTGGGAGAGGAAGGGCGAGTGGGGGGGAGGGCGGGCGGCCCGTCCTGTCCCGGCAGCGGCGCATCTCCCAGGAAGTGGCAGCGGACAGATCTGGGGAGGGCGGAGCCGCCGGTGGAGCGCTTGGCGAGGAAGGGCGAGTGGGGGGGGAAGGGCGGGCGGCCCGTCCTGTCCCGGCAGCGGCGCATCCCCCAGGAAGTGGCAGCGGACAGATCTGGGCAGGGCGGAGCCGCCGGTGGAGCGCTTGGCGAGGAAGGGCGAGTGGGGGGGAGGGCGGGCGGGCGGCCCGTCCTGTCCCGGCAGCGGCGCATCCCCCAGGAAGTGGCAGCGGACAGATCTGGGCAGGGTGGAGCCGCCGGTGGAGCGCTTGGCGAGGAAGGGCGAGTGGGGGGGAGGGCGGGCGGCCCGTCCTGTCCCGGCAGCGGCGCATCTCCCAGGAAGTGGCGGCGGACAGATCTGGGCAGGGTTATTTCTTTCTTCCTTCCTTCCTTCCTTTTCTTTCTTGTCTTTCTCACTCTCCCTTCCTTCCTTCCTCTTTCTTTCTCTCTTTCTCTTTCTTTCTCTTTCTTTCTCGGGGAGACCCATTTGGTGGGACCTGGGTGGGGCGAGTCCCGCCTAATTCAACCCCCAGGGACTGCCTCACACACACACACATTGCCTGGCAAGCCTCCCTTCAGGCCAGCGCATCTCTTACCCTGGCTGCTGCGGCAGCGCTGCTTCTTCTCAGTGACTGGCGAGGGGGGTTGGCGGTGGTTCCACGTGGGAACTGGGAAGGCAGCGATAAGGAGTGAGTGGGCGGGGCAAATAAAAAATAAAGCCGAAAACAGGATGTAGACACATGTACAGGGCCGGAAGCTCGGCTTCTGCACATGCTCAGAAGAAAAATAAAAAATAAAATAAAATAAAATAAAATAAATTTTAAAAAATTAAAAAAAAGAAAGCCAAAAACAAGATAGCAACCGCATGCACAGGGCCGGAAGCTCGGCTTCTGCACATGCTCAGAAGAAAAGAAAAAAAAATTAAAAAAAAATCGAAAAAAATTAAAAAAAATGATGGCGGCGCCCAGGGACCTGTACCGATTGTGACGTCACCAGCCGGTTACTACCAGTGCGGTAGAGTGGACCGCACCGGTAGGAACCCACTACTGTTCCTTCCTGTTGTGATCCTTAAGAAGTCTGTTTCATATCTTGCTATCATAATTAAATTCATGGCACAAGATCCTTTTCATCACAGCACCTAGCCCTCGAAATTCCCAGATCTGGCACAACTGTCTAGTGACTCCATAACTTCAAAGTTGATTAAAACAAAGATTTTGTTAGGTCTTTGTGTTAGAATCGCTTTCCTCCAAGCTGCTCTTTTTGATACTACTAATTGGGTTATCATGTTACTTAAATTTTGCTTTTAATATTGCGTGAAGGATATATTTGGATCTTTATTGTAATACGTCATCTTAAGTTCCCTTGCCAGTCTTCAGAAAATGCAAGATTCTGAAAAGGAAGCAGGTTTTCTAAATAGCTCAGCCTCTTCTTTGTCTTGTGTTAGGAAGACTGTTTTAATCATGTGTTTTAAAGGACATGATGGATTTGTAATTTTTTTTAATGTTATTGGCAGGGGTCTCCTTTAATCTGGTTATTTTGATTTTAAAATAGAGGCTTGACAACAGATAAATAATAAATCCCTGTGTGGTTTCAACTGGGAAGCTGGAATTGTTGGTGAAGAGAAGGACATTTATGTATTCTTTTTCTGCAAATCCATAACCTATGAGCTTCCAAAGGGTACCTCTGAATGGGCAACCACACTGTGAAAACAGATCAGCAACCCAGAGTTGCTTGAATTTGTTACCCATTTAAATTTTAAAAGCTCAGTATTTTTCTCCCAGCAGCAGTGCTTGGCACGTATATGCATAAAATCCCCACCTCCCTCCCTCCCCGCTGCTATCTTTCTTTCTTTTTAATCTGGTTTCTTAGTAACATTCCTGAAGTGGAAATTTCAAAACAACACAAAATGGCCTTTAATAGCTTTAAGAAGAAAGGTTACTGAGAAAGAGGCTTTTTCTTCCATTCCTGACTGCATCATATAAGAGAATAAAAGAAATTTAAGAGAGCGATGGCATGTTAAACCCTGATTGTAAAATCATCAAGGTATGTTTTAATCTCATGCCTGATCATTAAAATTAATTTGTTCCACTGAATGTGATTAACTGATGTAAGTTAATCACAATTTAAATTTCTGTCTAGGGTCCAATATTTTAATCAAAAATCATAAAGCAAGGGAATAATTGAGAAATAATTCAACTGATAAAAACAGATTCTCACTTTTGGAGCATCATTATGAATTCTCAGTTACCTAAACAGAATCCATAGCATAACTTGGCTATTGCAGGATATATGTAGACATAAGGAGAAACTCCCTGGCTGTACAGGTTCTGGGGTCTTTTGCTTTTATGTTGTTTTAAAATCTTTGCCTATTGTAGCAGCACTAGAGCAGTTTAAGGGCTAATTGCTATTGGCATTTAAAAGGCCCTCTGCTCCAAATTCACACATCATTTTATCCAGTATTTCCACAAAACAGTGGTGAAGTTGACCTATGATTGTGCGTTCACTCCTGTAGTTTACCAAATACCGAGAACAGGCAAGTAACACCATGAGCAATCAGTGCTTTTTAAACTGACCAATAGGAGGGCCAAGAACATGCTGCCAGTAATGAACTAGCCGACATGACTGCCTTTTTAAAATATTTCATAAAATGTTTTTTCTGATCATATGCAGAAAAATCTGAGCAGTTGCTATGAGGGGTGAGTGCCAAGCAGGGGTGGGTTCTAACTTATCTCACTGCTAGTTCGCTTCCTCCCACACCACGTGGCCGCGCGTGTGCACATGCGCAATGGCAAAAAATAAAAAAAGCAAAAAAAGAGCAAAAAATAAGATGGTGACGCATGCGCTGTGCTGGAAACACGGCTTCTGTGCATGCGCAGAAGAAAAAAAACCCGGGAAAAAATCTTCCCCACCCCAAAAAAAAATTTCAAAAAAAAATTGGCGGCCTCCACAGACAGCACCGACTGAACTGGTTCCGTGACATCATCGTGACATCACCAGCGGTTTGCTACCAGTTTGGGCAAACCAGTCTGAACCGGGAGGAACCCACCTCTGGTGCCAAGCAGGCTGGCTTTCATTCTCCTAGTATTCTAAGTTAGTGTTTGGTAACCTCAGTAACTTTGAGGTGTGTGGACTTGGAAGCTGACCAGGGAATTCTGGGAGTTGTAGTCCATCTGTCTTAAAGTTGCTGAGGTTGACAAACATTGCCCTAAGTTAATGTACGTATGTTTGTTATTAATGTATGTTAATATATGTATATAGTATACTTGTTCAAAATGGTCAGTTCTATGTTTCCTAATCATTTCTCTTTTTGTAAATAAATATGTATTTGACATAACTGTTTGCTAAGCATTATAAGCACAACCTGTGCTTATCATCTGTAAATCTTTGATTGAGACCACAGCAGTATAAAGAAGCTGTGAAATTGTTTTGATTTTAATACTTGATTTGGTTGGAGTGGATTCTCGATAAGCGATAGAAATATTTCACTCAGCAATTGTAAAGCGAATGGTGAATCCGTTCAGTCACTTCTGAAGCTCTTCTTGCTTATATAAGTCAGAAAGCTGGAAGGGGCGGGATATTGTTTTATCTTTAGCAGTTCTGATTTTTTTGAAATGATTAATTAACCTTAGGTGCAATGGGAAAGAAAATAGGGGGATTTTGGAGAATTGAGAAGTGATTTAATGTATCCAAGTTGACCACATTCTGATTCTAGAATGTCACCTTTTCAAGGTTTAGAATTGATAAGGACAACACTAGTAGTTGATTTACTTCTGAAGAGTTTTGGTGGGAATTTTGGGTGACAAGGAAGGATATTGCTTGTCCTGTTTTTTAAGCTCTTTTTCACTGGTGGAATTACCTATCTGTTAATCTGTGGAATGGGATTCATTTAGTAAACCATTTTTGATGGATAAAGATCTAGGATCTGAGTCAAGTGGGCATGAATTTTTTAAATATAAATTCAAGGTAAATTACCAACTTTCTGCCTTCTTCTAGAAATTCTACTGACCTTTCAAAGATTCATATTGCTCATCCAAAATCACATTTCTAGAAAATAGCAATAGCAATAGCACTTTACTTATATACCGCTTCATAGTGCTTTACAGCCCTCTCTAAGCGGTTTACAGAGTTCAGCATATTGCCCCCAACAATCTGGGTCCTCATTTTACCCACCTCAGAAGGATGGAAGGCTGAGTCAACCTTGAGCCTAGTGAGATTTGAACAGCTGAACTGCTGAACTAGCAGTCAGCCTGCAGTCGCAGCATTTAACCACTGCAGCACTTCAGCTCTTCAAAATGTGTGATGCCTATGTGTTCTCAAATTACGTATCCTGCTGTAGTGTCAGCCCAATACATATAGATTGGTATCTGCCTTATGCTACAGGTTAAAACCTTTCACTTTATCCTGTCGGCCTGACAAGCCCACTGTGCACAGCCAGTAGTCCTTGAGACTGAAAGTGTTGAGGGTTTTGAGATGCCACACATCAGCATCTCTGTCTTCTCTATTTAGATCATGCAGTGTTTGCTAATTAAGAAACATGAATTCGTTTAGGAGAGTGGCAGTGAACAATCTATTGTGTTTTAAAATATGGTGGGAGGGAAGAAACATTAAAGCGTTATTAAAAAAAACAATAGCCATTGTATATGCTGCATAAAAATAAAATAAAATAAAATGACATTTAAAAAAAAAACACCACCAAATTATGCAGACAGTTTCCCAAGTTTGTACAGTTTAACAAAATGAAATCGTAAAAAGATTTTAGGTTTAAAAATATTTACAATGATGTAGAATGCCTTCTAAATGTCTACTATTTTATTATGGTAAATTTCATATTAATTTTTGTCTCTGCATTCACCTTTTTCATCTCTAGCTGCATGTCTATTAACTATTCAGACATAACCATAGGACCATATTATGCTCTATATCAAATCTCACTCTATGATTCACCAAGTACAGGTAGTCCTCAACTTAACGACCACAATTGAGCCCAAATTTTTTGTTAAGTGAGACATTTGTTAAGTGAGTTTTGCCCTATTTTATGACCTTTCTTGCCTCAGTTGTTGCAATTGATAAGTTAGTAACGGTTGTTAAGTGAATCTGGCTTCCCCGTTGACTTTATTTGTCACAAGGCTGCAAAAGGTATTCACATGATCTTGGGACACAGCAATGGTCATAAATATGAACCAAGCATCTGAATTTTGATCACATGATCATGGGGATGCTGCAAAGGTCATAACTGTTAAAAACAGTCATGTCACTTTTTCAGTGCTGTTATAAACGAACGGTCACTAAACGAGCCATTCTAAGTCGACGATTACTTGTACAGATAGTCCTTAACTTATTACCACAATTGAGCCCAAAATTTCTGTTGCTAAGTGAGACATTTGTTAAGTGAGTTTTGCCCTATTTCATGACCTTGCTTGCCACAGTTGCTAAGTGATTCACTGCAGTTGTTAAGTTAGTAACACTGCTGTTAAGTGAATCTGGATTCCCCATTGACTTTGCTTGTCAGAAGGTCACAAAAGGGGATCACATGACCCTGGGACACTGCAACCATCATAAATACAAGTCAGTTGCTAAGCATCTGAATTTTGATCATGTGTCCGTGGGGATGCTACAATGGTCGTAAATGTGAAAAATAGTCATAAGTTACTTTTTTCAGTGCCATTGTAACTTTAAACGATCACTAAATAAACTATTGTAAGATGACAACTACCTGTATACTACTTTCAAACATCTAACTCAGTGTTTCTCAACCTTGGCAGTTTGAAGATGTGTGGACTTCAACTCCCAGAATTCCCCAGCCAGCTTTGCTGGCTGAGGAATTCTGGGAGTTGAAGTCCACACATCTTCAAACTGCCAAGGTTGAGAAACACTGGTAACTACTTTCTAACATCTAACGTATGTATGTATGATGTTTTGGGTACTACAAGAAGCAAAATCATGACTAGAATTTACATTCTCACCAGGAAGTTCAGCAGCACTAATATATTATTCATTTACATCCATTCAGACACTTTATAAATATAGAAATATGTAAAATTCCTCCATCCTGGTGCTACTTGACCTCTCAGCGGCTTTCGATACCATCGACCATGGTATCCTTCTGCATCGGCTCGGCGAGTTGGGAGTGGGAGGCACCGTTTTGCGGTGGTTCTCCTCTTATCTCGCCGATCGGATGCAGTCGGTGTTGGCAGGTGGGCAGAGATCGTCCCCTAGGCCCCTATCATGTGGGGTGCCTCAGGGGTCGGTTCTCTCGCCCATCCTGTTTAATATCTACATGAAACCGTTGGGTGAGATCATTCGCAGACATGGGGTGTGTTTCCATCAGTACGCTGACGACACCCAGCTGTACACCCGTCTGACTTCAGTGAGGCAGTTGATGTAATGTGCCGCTGCCTGAACGACGTTAAGATCTGGATGGGGAGGAACAGACTCAGACTCAATCCCGACAAGACTGAGTGGCTGTGGATATTGCCTCCTAAGGACCATGACAACTATCCCTCCTTGGTCTTTGAGGGTGCGAAACTGACTCCCTCAGACCAGGTCCGCAACTTGGGGGTCCTCCTAGATCCACAGCTAAAATTGGATCACCATCTTTCTGCTGTGGCTAGGGGGGCCTTTGCACAGGTTCGCCTGGTGCACCAGTTGCGGCCATACTTGGAGAAGGAGGCTCTACTCACGGTCACTCATGCCCTTGTCACCTCGCGTTTGGACTACTGCAATGCGCTCTACATGGGGCTACCCTTGAAGAGTATCCGGAGACTTCAGCTGGTACAAAATGCGGCTGCGCGTGCTGTGGTGGGTGTGCCAAGGTACACCCACGTGACACCAATACTCCGCCAGCTGCATTGGTTGCCCATCGGTCTCCGGGTCCAATTCAAAGTGTTGATCACCATCTTTAAAGCCCTTCATGGCTTAGGACCAGGATATCTTCGGGACCGCATTCTGCCTCATACTTCCCTCCGACCGGTTAGGGCCCACAGAGTTGGCCTCCTCCAGGTCCCGTCGGCCAAACAATGCCGGCTGGCGGGCCCTAGGGGGAGAGCCTTCTCTGTGGCTGGCCCCGTGCTCTGGAACCAACTTCCCCCAGAGACCCGAACCATCCCCACTCTGCTGGCCTTCCGAAAAGCCGTTAAAACATGGCTTTTCCTGCAGGTGGGGGGGATAGCTTAATCCACCTGAGATCACCCCCCAAGTATGTATGATATCGAATGAATGTTGCTGTTTTAATATTGTTTTTAATAATTTGTATTTGTTTTTTAATCACTTGCATTTTGATTATTCTTGTATTTTTTTTCCTGTTGTACGCCGCCCTGAGTCCTTCGGGAGTTGGGCGGCATATAAGAATAACAAAATAAATAAATAAATAATAAATAAAAATGCATACAAGCATTTTCTACAGAAAATAACTATTCATTTCACCTATAGTTTGTGCCTTTTGTAATACCGTTTTAATATAAATCATAAGTTAAAGTCTGCCTTTTTAAAACACATATTTTTCTTCTTTCTTCTCTAATGTTATGCTTACTCCGCTGTACCCATTATAAATTATTTGAAACCCTTGAGGTAGGCTAATATAAATATTGATTAAATATTTAATCAGCATGTATACTTATCTAAAGTGGATTATCAACTACGGTAGTTTTATTTTTTATGTGCACATGTTACAGTAAGCATGTGGTATGATGAAAAATATAATTGTGTTCCCTTTACACTGAAGCATCTTCATGAATTGAACATATAAAATCTTAGAATTCACATTCTGTTCTTGAAAATTCTTAAATCATCATAAATGCTGTGGTTAATGTTATTTATCAAATTGGATTAAACAAACCAGATTACCATCTGGGTTTTAATAAAATAGATGAAATGTGTTTTGTTTTTATAGAGCTATTTCAAAGAAGGGAAAAAATGTAACCATTAAGAGGAAAATAGAAACATAACACTTAAACACTAAACACTGTTAGTGATTATAATGTACATTTCTAAGAACCAGGACTCTATATGCACAGCTCAGCTGTATAGCCCCATAGAATTATTAGGCAATGTTAATATACAACCAGCTATATTTTGGGTATATACATCTGCTATGTATACAAATTAAGAGGATTGTTCCTTGATTCTTGATTTAGTTGCGGCTATTAGATTTTCATCCCTGAGGCATTTGATAATCGGTTTAACAGAACATAGTCATTTGTCTTGTTTGTGGACTATATAACAGATGGATTTGTGATTTTAGTAATTATGATAGAAATGCTAATAAGATGATGTATCTGTTATTAATTAACACTTTTCAGCTTCGGTATGGCTGGGTTATAGGGATTGATCAGGGGTGGGTTCCACTTACCTTCGCCACCGGTTCGCATCGCGACGTTTCACGCATCGCGACGTTTCACGTGTCCCATCGTGTGATTTGGCTTCCGCGCATGCTCAGAAGCAGGAATTAGCCCGAAACACAGCTGAGGAGCTCATCAGCTGTGCTTTGGGTCAAGAAGTAAAGGTCAGAATTCACCCACGGGCGGGAGGGCCCTTTTTCAAACCGCAGAAGGGGAAAAATTCACACAAAATCCCCCCAAAAAGATGGCGGCATGCACATAACGGTACCGAGAGTGACGTCACCAGTGGGTCGCTACCGGTTTGAGCGATCTGGTCTGAACTGGGAGGAACCCACCCCTGGGATTGATATCATATTAAGCACTAGTTTTATGAATTGTATTTTGAAAGACCTCTCTGAACTCTTGAAAAAAATCATTTAAAACATTAAAGATTAGCAATGTATCCCTTGTTTGTCCAAGCCTCAAAGATAAGAAGCTACTAGTTATCTAAATTCTCAGGTCTTTGATTTAGTTTCCCAAAGGAATTGTGTTGGTGACTAAGGATTCTCTTTCAAGATAACTACAGATAGTCTTCAACTTATGTCTATTTGTTTAATTACCACTAAACATTATGATGGCGCTATGATCACTCCTTGCATTTATGACCATTGCAGTATCCCCATGGTCACGTGATCAGAATTCAAGCACTTGGCAATCTGCATGTATTTATGATGGTAGAACCATTCTGGAGTCATGAGATTGTCATTTGCGATCTTTGGGGACTTCCAACAAGCAAAGTTGATGGAGAAAGATGGATATGCTTCACAACCAGTAATTTATTTAATTGCTGCAAAAATCGGGTGCGACTCACATAACAACTGCATCACTGGATGGATGTTCAGATCTCAATTGTGATCATAAGTCAACGACTACCCGTATTTCATTTGACGAGTATCACTTGGGAATACTTAATCAGCTAAGTTCAGACTTATAACACTGCTGCTTTCTAAATATCTAAGAAAAATGATGAATGTCAAGACAATACAGAAATCCATAGAATATGGAGTTTGACAAAGCATCGTTTGTCACCATTCTACATAGAAGACTATGGAGTGGGGAGGGGGAATACAGTGAGGGTGAGAAGTTAGAGATATCACATTCTTCGTTACTTCTCCAAGGTCATCCTTTGTCCAACACCTGCAAGAAGCTGGGAGGAGACGTTGCCATGCTGGCAGAAGATTAGTGGGCAACGTGACCCAGTTGGGGGTGAAGGGAAAAGGAGTGCCCACTTCCTATTGAGTGGGAACTTGGGAAAAAAGTTAGATTTGGGTTTTCCCATGCGTTGCCAACATGGTGTCTGCATTAAATTGGAACTTTGGTGAACTCTTTGCCTTGGACTCTGATTTCTGCTCGACTACTATTTGGAACCCTGACAGAGTTGATGAGCTCACATCTACAGTAGGTGCAGCAGTGGATCATGTAAAATACTTTTGTCAGTCTGTTTTTTTTAAATAGTACTACTACATTTTTAAATATCTGATTTATCTTTGCATTTATAGTAAAAATAAATTAGTATGTTAATAAAGTTTCCACAATTTATTCTTGAAATGAAATAGAATCTTATTGTCAGATGTTTTAAATTTATTTATTACAGTTACATCCCACATTTAACTTTTAGGTAGTTAAGGCATACTATATTTTTTTATTTTCCTCCCACAAGTAAACAGCCTGTGAGATAGGTTAGTCTGCCACAGTAAATTGTTATTTATAGAGAGGAATTT
Organism: Diadophis punctatus similis; assembly: GCA_023053685.1. Taxonomy (NCBI): domain Eukaryota; kingdom Metazoa; phylum Chordata; class Lepidosauria; order Squamata; family Dipsadidae; genus Diadophis; species Diadophis punctatus. The sequence continues at coordinate 1,795,226 of JALIGW010000060.1, read as the reverse complement.
GTTTAACATGATCTTTTTTTGTGTCAGAAACACTTCTTAATCTGGCAAAACATTGTGCTAATCAAAAATAGACATGGAACATAGGCCATCATATTCTACAGAATGGGAGTTCTTACGGTAATTTTGGCACGCAATGCCAAATACAAGAATTACCTTTTAATATAAATGACTTGCACGAAAGACAGTCATGACCAATATGAAGCTTGAAACTATTCCTATGTATTAGCCACTTAATTCTGCAAGGGGCACATACCAAATGTAGACTTCTGTCTGTTGAGGCTTTAGCCTCATTCAGTTCCAAAATCCAAGAAAATCCTTTCTGAATATCAGTGTGCAAACATCCATGCAGGTAGTCATTAGCTTACGACCCATTTGCTTAACAACCTTTCAAAGTTATGGTCATGCTGAAAAAAAGTGACTTTCCACTCATCCTCACATTTACGACTGTCACTGTGCCCCCGTGATCATGTGATCAGACATTTGGCAATCGGCATACATGATTGCCATTTGCAACCTTCGACCGCTTAGATCCCACAGGGTTGGCCTCCTTTGGGTCCCGTCAGCCAAACAATGTCAGCTGGCGGGACCGCGAGGGAGAGCTTTCTCTGTGGTGGCTCCGACTCTGGAACCAACTATCGCCGGAGGTCCAGCTCATCCCCACCCTGTTGGCCTTCCGCAAAGCCGTTAAGACCTGGCTCTTCCAGCAGGCATGGGGATAGGGACCAGCTTGAATGTATTAAAGTGGTCACCCCTTGTATGACTGATAGAATTGTTTTTAATTTTTATATGCATTTTAATTTTTTCTATCTGACTTTTTACTGATTGTTCAATTTTTCTGTTGTAAGCCGCCCAGAGTCCCTTTGGGAGTTGGACGGCATATAAATTTGAACAATCAATCAATCAATCAATAAATAAACCTTCCTGGGGATTGGGGGTGGGGGGCTTCCAACAAGCAAAATCAGTGGGGGAATTAGATTTCCTTAACAAATGGAGCAAAAAAGGTCATAAAATATTTATGCTACTCACTTAATGACCACATCACTTAGCGGCAGAAGTTCCAGGCCGAATTGTGGTTGTAAGTCGAGAACTATCTGTACCTAATTTGAGAACGTCATGGCTGGGGCCAACTTTGTCACATGGCCTCATTAGTTGAACTTTGTAAAACTTCGCTCCCTCTCTGCAGGAATGGGGTTTTATTGAAAAGGTCTTCTCCAGGGTATAATGGATTGTGATGGATATCAGAGGGCTCTGGGGAATATTCCTAATGAATATCTTAGTTCATCAGGCTAAAGGTAATAAAAAAGCAACGAAGCAGCACCAGAAAGTTTCTAGAAGTATGTATATTAGCAATTTCAAGAAATAGAGCTGTACTCCCAGCACTTTTAGAAATCTGGTTGTTAATTAACATATATGTAATACTCTTATGATTAGAATGGACTGAATTTCACTTTGGGCTCTATATGTAATAACGGATTAATTCAATCTGTTTTGTAGTCATTAACGTGGAAGGTTACTACAATATGGTTGAAAAGAATTACTATAATTTTTTACTTTAGAAAACGAACTGGTATTTTATAAGACAAATTGGCACGATCTTTTGACATCTGTATTTGTATCTTGCTCTTAAAAACTTGTCTTGAATTCATCTGTATGAGAAGGGCATACAACTAAAGAGTTAAAAAGGCAAACAGTAGACACACAAAGATGGTTTTGAAGGTATTGTAGAAATCAGGAGGGTTTTTGTTCAAAAAAAATATACTGGTTTTTTTTTTAATTTTAATATTTCTGCATAAATATGATCTGAAATGTTATCTGTTCTCTACACAGGTATTAAAACTACAGTAGGTAAAGATAATTAAGCAGATTAGTCCAACACATTATACTTGGTCATTTATTTATTGAGGAAAGTGATCCAACGCTATATATGAGAATCAAACAAAGATATTACAATAAACAAAAAATAAAGGAAAAAGATGGCAGGCATAATGAAGTGAGGGGCCTTATTTTCTCTTGGTAAAGGCCTGGACAAAGATCCAAGTCTTCAAAACACTTCTAAACAACAACAGATTTGAGCCCATCTGGACCTTAGGGGAAATCTCATTCCAGAGGGCAGACGCTGCCACACAGTAGGTGCACTTCCAGGGTCCTGGGAGATCACATTATTTAATTGAAGGAATCCGTAGCATTCCAATCCTGCAAGATCAAATCAGCCAAGTAGGCATTATGGGTGACAGGCATTATGGGTCCCTCTAATAATTAAGCCATATGACCATTATATAGGAATCCTGGTGGCACAGTAGTTAGAATGCAGTATTGCAGACTGCGATACTGCCTATAGCCTGGAGGCAAATCCATGATCCAAAATGGCCGCCTGGTCCCTCAAAGCTCGATCTGCCAGAGCGGAGAGCCAAGGGACGCAGCCGGACAGTCAGCACGGACAGTTCCTGCGCACGGACAGGGGGTTGAAAGCAAGACACCCCAGCTAGCCCGGGAAAGCAAGACACCCCAGCGAGCCCGGGACTAGCCTCCTCGTCGTCCAACGAAGTAAAAGCGAGAGGCAGCCACCTCGCTCTATCCGCGTCTGCGGAGAGCTCCGCTGGACAGCTGATTAGACACCTCAGCGCCGAATGATCTAATATCAGCGTTTTCTGCTGAAAACAGGGATTGTCCTTCTCAAGCTTTCAGCCTTAACTCTAAATATCTCAGGAGAGATCTCCTGAGCGTCTGTAGAGCTCAGACTGAGTTGAAGAACTGGGGATCGTTGGCAGGGAGGCGGTCCTCAGAAATTCAACTCAGTCATAGAGCTAGAGGACTAGAGCTACCCATCCTGGACTCTCCTGAGGATGCCATGGAGAATATATCTTTTATTTTCAAAGTTATCAAAATTTCAGGCCTCTGTCATTATTTATTAAATTTATATGCCCTTCTCTCCCTGTTGAGTGAATCTAGATGGCTTGTGCTGACTCCAGACCCTTAGCAACTCTTTGACAGAATATGATACGTTCTTTAAACGTTTTTTTCCATTTTCTTAGCCTCTTTTTTTTTTATCCTGCTCAGCTTACTCGGCTTATAAAGCCACATCTGCTGCCTATAAGGTCAAACTTTATCATGTTCCTTTCATTCCACTCATCCCTTACATAAAATCCTGATGGACTAAAATGCCCTTCGCGGGCTAAATAAAATCTAAAATCTAAAATTCGTAGGAATACTTTTAATGCATTTGAGTATTACTTTTCATACATTTTAGTGAACAGTATATATTAGCATATAAAAATCTGAAGTAAATTTTAAAAAATTAGCAACCCATTACAGTCACAATAGGCTCGTAAGAAACAGAAAATAATAGAAAATTGTGTTGCAAAATAGTTTACCAAATGCAAATTTAAAAAGAAGGAATTTAAGATAAATGCATTTAGAAAATTTACAAGACAGAAGAAAAAATTGAACTTTTCCATTCAGGTAACTAGACGAGAAAACAAATAAGATTCTTACCAAACTATCTTCGCTCCTTTGAACATTAGTTTAGAAAGTTGATTAAAATGTATTCCGAAATCATATATATTCCTCCTATAATAATATAATTTCAGCCAGTTAGCTTTGCATAGTTAAACACACCTCTGAGTGAAGAACTTAACCATTTAAAAATATATCCAGGAAAGATATCAAACATGTATTCTACAGTATGCTCTATTAATTGTACTACTTGCTTTTACTTCAATAGTAGTATTCTTACAGGTTGGGTCTTCAGCCAAGTATTAATATTCCATATTTATTTGTTGTGTGCAGTTAAGAACAAGAACTAGAAGCCAACATTTATATCATGCAAACCGCCACATACATTTGCCTAGTTGTGCACTTATAAACAGCATTACTCTAAAAGGGGTCAGGTTGATGATGTGATGGTATAATATATAATATAACAATAGAAAAATGTTCCAGTTCTGAGGTTTATTTTTTAAAAAGCCTGAACAAAGTAATTTATTCTACACTATCAAGGGTTAGTCCCCTTGGATACTGTATAAATAGAGCATAGGCATATAAATAGAGAAAACAGAATGACTCTTTTGTGGAAGTGAGTAGAATGGGCAGTTTAAAACAAGATAAGCTTATGCTACGAAATGTATGTTTCAACCATTGAGATGTACTGGCACACTAGCATATGGCTTTGAGCTTTGCAAATTGCAAATCCTATTTACAATGTAAGTAGCTAAGCGAATTACTATTCTGATGCAGGGATATGTATGTGACAAGGGTTTGCAGCCTTCTTTCTAAAAGGTATTAAAGTGTTCTTTGATCCTCTGAAAATATTCCATTCTTTTAATTAGTAAGGATGCTGCTGCATACCAGTCAGTAGCAGGAAATGAATATAATCTATGTAATTAATATATGTAATAATTTAGAAGATACACTATCATTTTGCTAGGCATCATTGCTTATTAGTAGATATTTGAATTTGGGGGACGTATCATGCTGAAACATCTGGGAGATGGTTGAGCTAGTCATTTAAAAGAATGTTGAGTTGCTTTGGGAGGAACTGGATTCAAATCTTTAGTCATTTAGGAGGCTGAATAGCCCTTGTGTATTTCAGTTTAATCTAAATAGAAAATGGCATAAGGCTGAATGGCAAAAATGATCTTTTATTATAGTAATCAAGTGGTGAAAAATTAAAATATAATTTAACAAAGAACATGAATGGAATAAGATTATGATGAGAGAGAGAGAGAGAGAGAGAGAGAGAGAGAGAGAGAGAGAGAGAGAGAGAGAGAGAGAGAGAGAGAGAGAGAGAGAGAGAGAGAGAATTGGTCTCTCTAATGGCCTTGCATGTTTTTCTTAATAATTGCAAATCCTTATTGTCATTTATATAGCGTTCTTGTTATATGTTTTATAATTCGGTGATTATATTATTATTCCCTGTAGTTTATGTTCCTGATGGACAGTGTATATTTAGAATTTTATGGTGCCTATTTAAGAATGTTATAAATATTACTCCGTGCTCATTCTGGAAGGTAGTTATCTTTGCCTTGCCAGTTTTATCTGATTTTATTATGACATAAATGAAATGCATTCATCATTATCCCCATTTCAAAGATGGGGAAATGAGGCTGGGGGAAAAGTATTTACTTAAAATATTAATGCATGCCTGGCATAAAATCTGAACTCTAATTTTCTGTATCAAATTGTGTATCTTCAGTGACTTTACCCAGATGGGCATCATTGTGAATCTGACTTTCACTCGTCTCCTCAATCCATCTGAACTGTCAGAATTTCATTGTGCTCTTTATAACTCTGGCTTCACTCCTAAAGCCTAATCTAGAACCAAATATCTGTCACGATTGTATTTAGTGAAAAAGTACAGCTAGTCTTCAACCTATGACCACAATTGGGCCCAAAATTTCTAAGCTGCTAAGGGAGACAGTTGTTAAGTGAGTTTTGCCTCATTTTATGACCTTTCTTGCCACAGTTGTTAAGTGAATCACTGCAGTTGTTAAGTTAGTAATCTGGTTGTTAAGTGAATCTGGCTTCCCCATTGACCTTGCTTGTCAGGTCGCAAAAGGAGATCACACGACCCCAGGACACTGCAACCGTCATAAATATGAGTCAGTTGCCAAACATCTGAATTTTAATCATATGACCATGAAGATGCTGCAATGGTGGCAAGTGAAAAATGGCCATAAGTCACTTTTTTCAGTGTTGTTATAACTTCGAACAGTCACTAAATGCACCGTTGAAAGTCAGGGACTATCCATATTCTTGTGATCGCTATCATATAATAGTATAATAAAAATTCTGAACAAAACTTATTTTCATTTGCCATATGGTGTAAATCCCTGCTATCATAGTTTGTAATCCATGATTTCTGGCTCAGAGTGTTTGTTTGTTTACTCAATATATTTAGATATTGCATACCTCTTAAAACTCCTAGAAAGAGATGAGAAGCAGCTAAGCAAACCTTGGTTTCCTGTGATGTAGGAATCCAGTCTCTGTTTGATTCTGCAGTGTGTGCTGTCATTTGGCTTAGGGTTCCTCCTGACTTGGATAAAAGGATGACTGTCAGGTGAGAGATTATTTGGGAAGGTCCTTGGTCACTGCAGAAGTCATGAAATCCTAATCCAATCAGAGCCCACACGGATGGCATTGAAAATCAGTCACCCAGCACAAAAGCCTGAGAAACTCTGGACCTATATTTAGCTAGGTCAACTTTAAACTGTGCATATCACTATGTTATTTGTCAATCTTTGTTTTTTCTTCCTTATAACTGAATATATGTGCTTGATTTATGCACGTGTGAAAGATCATTGTGAGAGTTTTATGAGATCATTTTTCTTTTATGCCTAGATTGTTTAGAACTGTTTAGTACATGGATGTCCAACCTTTTGCCTTGTGTGGGCCACGTTGGGTGAAAAGGAATAATCTTGGGCCGCATATAAAATATATACCGTATTTTTCGGAGTATAAGACGCACCTTTTTACCCCACAAAAGAGGGTGAAAACTTGGGTGCGTCTTATACACCGAATGTAGCCCCACCCACCCAGCCACACCCACCCTTTGGCCTCTGTCTTCCAGCAATTTATCTGTTTGCAGCAAAGGAAGAGCCTGTAAAGCAAAGCAAGTCACTAGCACTTCCCGACCTACAGCTGACTTGCTATGTGGGAAAATGAAAGTGAAACTGCAAAGAGGCAAACAGCTGGGAGAGACTCGCAGATTTTTATTTTTTGCTGAACTGGATGGAAGGGGGTAAGTGAATAACTATAAATGTCTGTAGAATGTTCAAATTATTAGACTTATTTTTTAAAGACTGCTTTATTGTTGTTCTAGAGCCAGGGGCAATTTTAAGACTTGTGGACTTCAACTCCCAGAATTCCACAGCCAGCTTTGTTAGCTTTGCTGGCTGTGGAATTCTGGGAGTTGAAGTCCACAAGTCTTAAAGTTGCCAAGGTTGGAGATCCCTGTAAATCTAGACAACTTAACAAAATAAAGAAGCTTTTTAAAATAAATGCTTGCTCTGAAGAGGCCCAGTGCTATTGTATCTTCTTTTAAATAATAGAGAATAATGTATACTTCCAAAAATTTTAATTAATTTTAACAGCTCTATACAAGTATAGTCTGAAATGTAACAGTGTCCTGTTTAGTATTAGAGTTTAGTTACCTTGGAGTAGATCTATTTAGATAATTGGGAGGAGTTAGTGTGACTACATTTAAGAAAACTTTCTGGCATAATGTACATTTCTCCAATTTTTTGCTATTTCTATGGATCAAGCACACATGCACAGAAATACACAGCAAACAATGTATATCATCTGTGCTGTTTGCTGTTTGACAAATTGCTTGGAGGCAGAGGCCTTTTTTCCTTGTTTTCCTCCCCCAAAACTAAGGTGCGTCTTATACTTTGATGCGTCTTATACTCTGAAAAATACAGTAGTTAATGTGTGTAGATCACAGTGTTGGAAATTCAATCTTGTGGGGCAGCGTGACTCGTGGACCACAGTTTGGACACGCCTGATTTCGTGTGTTTACACAAGTGTACCTAAAAGGAATTAAGTGAAAGGAGGCAGGATTGTCCCCTCATTTCCAAGTACTTAAAATCTTTTAATCTTGGAGATTTCTCCAATTCCATGATTAAAGGAAAGCAGACAACATACCTCCAAGGCTAACTCTCTTATCTCACATGCTACATCAAATTTATCTGTAGGGAAAGTATCAATCAGAGGCATCTGGGGAGGGGACAGGTCAAACTGTGATAGCACAGTTGTAACCTCAGCCCTTTTGCAAATGCATGAACAACGTACACACACATACAAGTGGTATGACTTCAATTGCACAGCTACAGCTGTCATTTTAAATATTTGGTATCAGGACTGTTGGTACCAAATCAAATCTGATATTTGTTTCTAGTTTCGACTACAATAAATCAAACCATTTCTAGTTTCGACTACAATAAATCAAACTATGGTTTGATTTATTGTAGAGTTACTTATAACTCTAGTAATCACTGATATATAGTATAAATAAAATAATGCAATAAAATAATACAGAATAAAATGCAATTATGGACACAATTGTATCTATCATGAAGTAGTGAATACTGAATATTTCCCCCAAAGTACTGGATGGATGGATGGATGATGAGAGAATGTATACAAAATATTAACACTGTACAACACTTGCAATCTCTTGCTATAAAATAATGATTCATGTGTTAAAGAAATTTAGCTGATTCAGGCAACAGAAATGCACATCATGGTCTCAAGTTTGATTAGCCTTTTGGTAATGTTGGGGATGGACTGCAGCGTGGGGGTGGGGCTTTCCTACATTTTTCTGTTGGATTGTGTTGGATAAAATAAAATTACCGTTAGGACACAAATTAAATTAAGCTGTTTGGTGGGGGTATGTTGACTTTGAGTATGTTTCAGTTTGGATTTTGGGGAGTTGAATAGAGTATAGAAATAGAGAAAAGAGAAAGTGTACAGTAGATTTCCTCCTTTGCACCATTTTTTAAAAAATGTCAGCCCTTCAAAGTAGGCAAGATAAAAAAAAGGAGCAACAGTTATTTCAGGAATGCTCTTTATTGCTGCAGGCTTTAATAACAGAATCTTGAAAAGTTGTCATAGCTTCTCTCTGCTACATCTTTCAGCAAGCAAAATCAAGATGGGATTGTGTTTCATTGGTATGCTTCTTTCCCAGGACTGGGTCTTTCTGAACCTCCTATTCCCTAGAATTCCTTTTCCATTCATTTTTCTTTTCTCCAAACCCAGTGCCAATTTACTTTCCATCACAGATTACTCTACCTGCTAGTTTATAATATAGAGACACATTAGTCAGCACTCAATGTAAGCAAAATTTTGACAGTTTAGGCATTCCAGAATTGAAACAATATTTTGACGCCTTTAAAGTAAGGTGATTCTAATTGGGAGTTCCTAATTATGTTAAGTGCATCCAAACTGAGATACAGTATTTGATCAGGACAATACCTTTCTTCCTTGACATTAAGAATTTAATATTTAGTACATCTAACTCTTACTTAAAAGAGCCGAGGTGGCGCAGCGGTTAGAGGCAGTACTGCAGGCCACTTTAGCTGACACTGATCCGCAGGTCAGCAGTTCAGATCTCACCGGCTCAAGGTTGACTCAGCCTTCCATCCTTCCGAGGTGGGTAAAATGAGGACCCAGATTGTTGGGGGCAATATAAATATACATTGCTTACTGGTGTAAACCACTTAGAAAGTGCTTGCACTGTGAGGCGGTATATAAATCTCACAAAATAAATAAATAAATAAATAAATAAATAAATAAATAAATAAATAAATAAATAAATAAATAAATAAATAAATGAATGAATGAATGAATGAATGAATGAATAATAAATAAAACTTTGAAAAATAATGTTCATAAATACCAAACTCACCTCATGAGGTGACTGCAGAGTAAATCATAATATGCACTATGAATACATAGTTGCTATAAATAAACTCCCTAGAATTCAGAACTTAAAATTAAAACAGTAAAGAACAGGAGAGTCAAAATTACCTTTATAAACATTTTGATTTTGATGTGTTTTAAAGAATATTGATTGTGAAGCAAGTGAAGTTGAATCAAAAAGCAAAGTTGTTGGCTAGCTAGGGAGAAAGACGTGCTGAAACTTGGAAGTCTAAATAGAAAATCTATTCAGGAGTGGTGTGAAGTATGTAATTTAATTGGGTACATCATGCATACTGGAATAGAAGAATGCAAATGAAGAGATGCATATGCAAAATACTGTAGAAAAAAGATGTGTGGAATAGAACTAAGTTTGGCATAAAATCTCCAAGGTTATGAGTTCACTGAATACTGAAAAAACTTTGGACTTTATAATCGTGTTTCTTAACTAGATACCATTTATCATAGGCAACTTGTGGCTATAGTATATTGTTCTATTTATCATGTAGAGAACCTAGGGAGATGAAATCTGTGGCTATTCTGCATTCAGTGAAATAATCTTTTTCTTAGTCTGTTTGAAGGTTATGACTTCCATCATCTTCTCATCCATAAAGTACTTCTTTTCTAACCTTATATGTGATTTGACTTACTAATTTTGCTAACCTAATGCCTGGCTCTATATAGAGTTAAGTGATTCTGGAAAATTCATGGGAAATCAATCATGCCACTAGCCTCCATTACCATGGGATATACTTTTCTAATGTCTTTAGAAAGCTGGAAATGAAATTTATCTTTGGTAATGACATTCACAAAATGACATTCACAAAATCAGATTGCATGTTTTGAGAATATATATATGTGTGTGTGTGTATATGTGTGTGTGTGTGTGTGTGTATGTATGTGTGTATGTATGTGTGTATATATATATAACAATAACAATAACAATAATAATAGAGTTGGAAGGGACCTTGGAGGTCTTCTATCTAGTCCAACCCCCTGCTTAGGCAGGAAACCCTACATTACTTCAGACAAATGGTTATCCAACATCTTCTTAAAAACTTCCAGTGTTGGAGCATTCACAACAATGTATGTATGTATGTATGTATGTATGTATGTATGTATGTATGTATGTATGTATGTATGACTAAGCATGACTAAGGCAAAAACAACAAAGCTAATTACAGGGGGGAGGCAAGGGTGTGGGCAATTACCAAATTGATCAGTAACACATAAAAGCAAGCATCTCTTCAATGGTGATTTTACACTCTGACGATGTTAGCAGGGGCTAACGAAAGCTAAGTTAATAATTTTTTTAAAAGTTCCGGCGATCATGGTGTGTGTGTGTGTGTGTGTGTGTGTGTGTGTGTGTGTGTGTGTGTGTGTGTGTACTCATGATAGGAAGGATAGTATAACAGTTTAGTAGCAGAAATCTTGCTCCTCAAAAAAGGAAAGAAAATTGTTTATGTTCATTCATAAATAATACTTGGAACACATACCTTTTTCAGATAATATCCTTGTAGGTACTAATATACTGAAATCGTATCTTTTATGTATTCTGGTAAAGAGAGTGTCATTTAATTGAATAGAACTAGAATAAAGAAAATCCTTATTTATTTATATTCCGTTTGGAAAATATAGGTAGGAGGAGGATGTTCCTGTCATTCTGTTGTTCTCCCCTTTTGCACTGTGCAAACTACAGCAATATAATTGGCATTGAATTCTAGTTTAATATTTAACTTGAAACATCCACCCCACACAATTTCTTCAAGTTACTACTTCTTCAAGCAACATCATATATTGCCCGAAGAAGTTCCAGCCCTATATAATTCCATGACATTTGCCTAATCTGCAGAACAGTCTCCCTTGCTGTAGTTCTTCCTTTTCCTGATCAAGTAACATAAAAGCCAACATATTTGTCAAAGGTGGGTTTCCAGTGAGGAATGGCGAATTCAACACATCTCCAAATGGACCAGTGAGTAGAATGGTCCTACAGAAACTCTCCAGAAAAGAAGCGGATGAGAGATTGCCAACAACTGCATCTTGCAAGGAGAACATAGGACTGTGGTTTGAGATGGAGAAATAATGTGAAGAGGGATCAAATCCTATGGCAACATCTGAATGAATTAAAGACCAAGACTGTTAGAAGCAAAAGGAAATAATATAAAGTTGGTTTCTTTGACCAAGGCTAAATCAAGACATGTTTCTTTAAAGCTCTGGAAACCCTTTATGGACTTGTTGCTGACTTGTTGTGTGCTGCTGAGCTGACTTGATTATTGGTTTGGGATGCAAGTAACAAGTGTTTAATTGCTGAGTTACATTTAAGATTTTAAATATACATAAACTTTTTCACTAGTCAAGTATACCTGCACTTTTGGATCTGGGATACAGAAAAAGCTCATCATGTGCTACTATATTGTAAGTTCTATTTGGAGTAGTTCCATCTTGTTACCCCAATTAAATAATGGCTAATTGTTATACAAACCTCCTTTTCTCTGATATGAAATTATATATCACTTGTTCAGTGGCTAAAGTTTTTGTTGCCTTGCTTAAAAAAAGACGGCAATTGATGGAAGCCTGAAAATTATTATTTGTCCTTTTTGATTAAGTTTTAGGTCATTTCATGACTGTTGATTAGAGTAAAATTAATCATTTGATTTAATATAACTATTATTTTATGTTTAATGTATGGTTTTATTTATTTATTATCAAATTTGTATTAAGTACAGTACTGTATATCTCACAAAAATTGACTCTGGACAGTGTACAACAAATTATTTCAAACACTGAGTGTTGTTTTTGTTTTGGGATGGGGGTTTCTTTTGGTAGAACAGCAAAGTACAATTATAATAAGTAAATTTATGATTAGTATCCAATTATGATAAACTGTCCTTTTTTATATAGAAAAAAATTAGAACCGTTAAAACTGCAGGTTTTAACCATGTAGGACACTTGCCAAATCTCACATGTTCGTGGCCTCCTGTGGTCACATGATCATCATTTGGGACCTCCTGCTAGCTTTTTACTTTGCTTGTTGGAAGCTGACAGCGAACATTGCAAATACGTGACTGGGATGCTGCAACATTATAGTCGCAATCCAATCACAAAGCATTCAAATTGTGATCACATGACTGTGGGGATGATACAACGGTTGCAACTATGAGGACCCAATGTAAGAAGCCTTCGTTCAGTGCTATAACTTGGAACAATTGCTGAATGAGTAGACATTAAATGAGGACATTAAGCACTTGTATAATTTAATATAATATAAACCTAGCCTAAGTTTACAGTTTAGTGCTTCTATAATCTCCATTCAGCAGAACTATCATCATCATCATCATCATATCTAAACATTAATTTCAAACTTTGCATTGACTATCTGTCTTTATTTATTTGTTTGTCAAACATGTACAAGATAGTAGGTATTGCTATAAACATAAACATTAGCAAAGTAGGTACAGGTAAATTAGGCAATAGGACAGTAGAACAGGGATGGTAGGCACAATGGTGCGCTTATGCACGCCCCTTTACTAGAAATTTCAGTGGCTATCTGTTTTTAGCAGGAATTTTTTAAATAGAATGGTAACTTTTTGCAACATGTTCTTCAGATTATAAAATGTGTTGCTCAAGCATCCAAGAAAAACTGTATATACAGTTTATAACTCAACTAATCAATAAACAATTTTACAAATTAACAAAAATACAACTTAAGATATATAATAATAACAGAGTTGGAAGGGACCTTGGAGGTCTTCTAGTCCAACCCCCTGCTTAGGCAGGAAACCCTACACTACTTCAGACAAATGGTTGTCCAACATCTTCTTAAAAACTTCCAGTGTTGGAGCATTCACAACTTCTGGAGGCAAGCTGTTCCACTGATTAATTGTTCCAACTGTCAGGAAATTTCTCCTTAGTTCTAAGTTACTTCTCTCCTTGATTAGTTTCCACCCATTGCTTCTTGTTCTACCCTCAGGTGCTTTGGAGAATAGTTTGACTCCCTCTTCTCTGTGGCAACCCCTGAGATATTGGAACACTGCTATCATGTCTCTCCTAGTCCTTCTTTTCATTAAACTAGACATACCCAGTTCCTGCAACCATTCTTCATATGTTTTAGCCTCCAGTCCCCTAATCATCTTTGTTGCTCTTCTCTGCACTCTTTCTAGAGTCTCAACATCCTTTTTACATTGTGGCAACCAAAACTGAATGCAGTATTCCAAGTGTGGCCTTACCAAGGCATTATAAAGTGGTATTAACACTTCGCGTGATCTTGATTCTATCCCTCTGTTAATGCAGCCTAGAATGTCTATTTCTTTATTAAAATTAAGATTTCTGTACCCTTAAGGAGCATGAATTCCCCAAGTAAAATTTTGTTGTTCCATAATGCTAATAAAAGATTATTTCATTTATCTCAACTGTTAAAGGCACTAAATCTTAGTTCTGAAAACTAGATGATCCCTTCAACACATAGTATTTATTTTGACATAAAATATGGGAGAGAATCTGATGATACTTAGGTTAAATTACATAACTAAAATTTTGTTTCTACAGATGTCAAGACAATTTAGTCCTAAATAGGATTACATCCAGTGTGCTGTGCTTACGTGCTGACTGACTTTCATCAGTGATCAAACATGAATTTTGTAGCATGTGAAATTTCTGTCTTGGGGTTTATGAGGTAGAACCTCCAGAAGGATACTTACGACTTGCCGTGCCAGTAATTTTTGTATTACAAAATCTCTCAATGCGAGATGACAGTATAACCTAATAAATCCTTAAAACTATAAAAGCTTTATTGGGTCAAGGTGAACTCTGCACATATCTGCACTGTCTTGTGTTGATGTACAATTAAAGGCTATAAGAAAAAATATGACAAATTGAAAAAGCATTGATTGCAAGTCAGAATAAGCAAAGGGGTTCCTGTTACAAAGCATGATACTTCGGTTAGGTGGAAAATATATTTTATTTTTCATACCTATTTATTTATTTATTTATTTAGATGCCTTCAAGTGCAAAATATTTAGTATAGCATGTGTTGCTTTTACGTCCAACAGATGGCTCTGTTTTTCAAAAAAGCATGTTTTACCTGTCACAGGTGTGTCATCTATATAATATAGGTATATAAAAATATGCGCGAATTCGAATGCAACGTTGTGTCAAAATTTCAAAGCAATTGGTGAAGAACTGTCGGAGATTTAAGATATTGAACAAACGAACATTTACATTTTTATTTACAGTATATAAATGGTGCCTTTTTCTTTCCTTTTCCCTCTTTGCACATATTTTTTTTCTTTTCCCTCCCCCTCCTCCTAGTTTTCTATTACTTTTTTGAATATTTCTTTGTATTTTAAATTTGATAAACCAATATAAAAGTTATTGATGGTCACCCAGCTGACTTCATGCCTAAGGTGGAACTAGAACTCACAATTTCCCCATTTCTATCCTGGTGCCTTAACTACTACACCAAACTGGGTTTCTGTAAATGAAGCTTCCTGAAAACCTGAACAATAGCCTCCACCTTCTGATTTGCTTATTAAATAGATGGGTGATGCAACTCACATGAATTTGTATGCTGAAACTGCTGGACATGTGAAATCTAGTTGAGTCTTACTCACATTCTAGTAATGATCTACGCAAAAGAGTGCTCAAGAATTTAAAGCTTAACTTATATGATTTCCAATAAGTCTAGAGCTGTTCAGTCTGGATTTCAGACTTGAAGTGGGTATAATTATTTGAGTTAATCCAGATAATTAGAAGTAAGTGTGCAAAAGTGGCATGATCAAGTACTAGGCAATTTCCAATGCCATTTGATGGTGAAACTAACATATGTAGTTTATTATGAAATTGCTAGAACATAATTTGGTATCCTACAAACTTCTATTTAGGGCATAGTTTAGATGGGCAACTATGGCAAATTTATGACCTGTGGACTTCCAGAATTCCTGAGCCAGCCTTCTGGGAGGAATTCTGGAGTTGAAATCTACAAGTCATAAAGTTGTCATAGTTGCCTATCCCTGGTTTAGGATGATCTTATAATTAAGTGACTGCAGGAGTCAGATATATACAATACAAAAAAACTTAGAACCCCACTTTTTTTTTAAACCAAAGTCCTCTTCATTGAATATAAAATGACATGACTATAAAAATGCCCTTTCTCTTGGAGGGGTGGAACAGTATTTGCAACTTTGAAGACTATCCAATATTAAAAATATTGTTCTGTTGCTGGAACAATTCTTAAACATTTGTAGAAAATATGAAATGGTCTAAGGAAAAAAAAAATTGTTCTTCACAATTGTCATTGATCATTACGCAAATAAAGACTTATCTGACAGATGTGAGAATTAATCTCACAGAGGTGAAGTTTGATCTTTTCCCGGACATCAGACATTAGAAATGAAACCGCAGTTTAAAAGTCTAAGTAAAAATATTTATTTCGGTACAAAAACAATAAATCCTCATTTGTTTACATCTCTAATATAAAAGTGCGTCTTCTCTCAATGGAAGACAGAGCAAGAAGGGAAGAAAGCGGAGAAAGGAATGCACACATGCGTACAAGAACATATTAATCACGTGCTCAGGAATAAACCATTATAGGGATGCATCTACCTGCATATACATGTAACAGGCAATAATCACACCGTGACATTATCTGTCATGCAGTCATTTTCCATAATTCACCTTTCAGAATATTTACTTGCTAGGAATAAATATTTCCCATCATATAAGTGTTTAGAAAATATTATTGCATTTCCATAGATGAAGTTACAGATGAAGATCACCTAATCAGGGGTCTGCAACCTGCAGCTCCGGAGCCACATGTGGCTCTTTGGGCCCTCTGCTGTGGCTCCCTGTCGGTGATCCCATCACTGACTGGCCCTGCCCCTCGCCCTCCCCTCCCAGTCACTCCTTGCCTAGCCTGAGAAGGTAAGGGCAACGGCGGGGGATGAGAGGGAGGGACACACACACGCACACGCACACACACGGGGGAGAGAGCGGTGGGGAGAGAGAGAGAGATACACAGAGATACACAGAGAGAGGGGAGAGAGTGAGGGGGAGAGGGAGGGTCAAAGGGTTTTATGGCTCCCGGTGGTTTTTCTGCCCTAATGACTGGCTGGGTAGGCATGGCTAGAGGGGTCATGTGACTGGGTGGGAGTGAGTGACATCGAGTTGGCCACGCCCACCCAGATTTTGTGGCTCCCGGTGTTTTCTTTTCTGTGGGAAATGGGTCCAAATGGCTCTTTGAGTGTTTAAGGTTGCAGACCCCTGACCTAGTTGATGTTCAGTACTAACTGCAAATTCTTGCATTAAAATAAAATCTAGATGGATCTTATGTTATTTAGGATATATTATATGCCAGCTGTATAACACCACTGTGAAACATGAATTTCACTGGCAAGGTTGACTCCTTCCAACCATTGTTTTGCTTGTGAAAACAGCAAGAATGGCACATCTAAAGACGTATTTCCCATCAGCACTGGTTCTGTATAATAATATACTTCAAAGAGTACGCAATAAATAAAGAAAATATCTGAATTTAAATTCCCAATGGTCTTGTGGCCTGATGTTCACATGCTGATGAGTTTTTAACAATTGCTTAAATGAAAAATGTTTTTTTTTGTCTTGGAGGTTATCATGAATAATGAAAGGAAGGAACAGTGGGAGAGAACCGTGCTGTGGCCAGAGGGGTAAAATTCCATGTAAGACATACTTGCAAAACTTATTTGAAAGACAATATAAAAAAAGCCCCTATGAAAACTTGAGGACAATGTGCTACTGATGAAAATTCCTTTTGAAAACAGTTTTGATAAATTAATCTCTTGGGTTGTTCCTGTTATAAATTGATTCGGTATTCAGGCTAAAGAAAAAAGACTGGAATATAAAATTAGGCTGACATTCCTGTGGCCTTCAGAGAATCCTGGTTCATTACCCAGGCAGCTCAGGAGTCAATTATACAGTATATGATACGCTAGTAAAGATTAGAAATAAAAAATTCTGGGAGGACATTTTTTGCTTTAGAGATCTTACCCGCATATGGATAAACATTTGTCACTTCCACTTGGTAAATACTGCATTCAGTGACCCTAAAGACTTAATGATGATGTTCGTCCATCGTATTCAAAGAGGACATTAACATCTATCATAGACCTGAGTCGCCTGTGTGCAGGTCCGCAGCTACAGCTCCCAGTGTATCCACACCTGCTGCTTTGTTGCTCGCCTATCGCCACAGGACTTTTCACAGGTCTTGGGGGTGGTGTCAAGACTTGCGCGTGAATTGGATTAAAGTGAGGGAGAGGTGCACGTAGTCAGCCTCACTCTCTCTTCCCAGATTCCATCTTGCTCCAAATAGCAGGACAAGAGTTGAGACAGTTGGAGATGGGCTGGGTGCAGTGGTTGACCAGGGCGTCTTTCGTGTCTTGCCGTGCTCTTAGCATACCACATCGCTTGCAGAGACCGCCTTCATGACCGTTGTCCTATTCCAGTAGATTTCATCCACTCATTCTGCCGGAATCTGACTTCACATGCTCGGGATAGACAAGTCCCTATCTCACCGAAGGTTGATGACCCAACAGCTACCCTCAACCGGGTTTGGCCAGCCTATCACTCAAAGACTTAATACGTTATCCTACAAGAACAGGGCTAAAATAATAAAGTGTTAAGATGATGTAAGGCACCAGTTCAAAACATAGGCTTTTTTTTAAACTAAGCAAAGTTTTTTCATTAACATGGGATACATAGTTTTGAAATAAAAGCCAACACTCCACTTCCCTAAATAGGCAGGAAAATAGTTTATATCTGCTTTCATTACAGGTAACCCTTTACAAGCAGTAAAGATAAATCAAAATATTCTATTAGACCTGTAGTTTTCCAGCTGTGCTGCCCTTCAGGTTCAGTAATTACATATTACTGAATGGTACTGAAGGTACAGATAATCTATAGAGCAGGCAGCCTCTCACATATTACTGTTGTTTCTGAACAGCAAGGATGTCCATGCAAGGGGGAGGAATGGGATCAAAAGCGTCAAGATGGCAGCCATTACTGAGTGGGCAAAGCCATGCTCCATTTCTACAGGAAATCCCCCTTTTTGACTCTCTCTTCAGCAGACACCCCTGCTGAACTACTTTTACATGTACCATTCTGTGTGTAAAAGGAATATTCTGAGGAATATTGTTGAGAAGACGGAAGTAAAGAAATCTTTCTAGACTTTGACCAGAGCAAGAATATAATTTGAAAGTGTATTCCCACAGAGGCAGCTTCTACAGTTATCCAAAGTTCTTCTTTAAGTTTGAATAGAATATCACAAACATAGACATCAGTTCTAAGGAAAGAGAGTCAGGTAGTAGTGATATATATTTATTTAGGGAATTATCTGCAGGGAATATGTGTACAATAATAGTACTAAATGGATTAAAATATCCTATTTAGTTCAACATAGAAGGAAGATGCAATAGCCTGTGCTCACAAACTGAAACACACCTTGAGCTTCAACGTTCCTCTAATTAAAAAACACCATACTTTAATTTACTATAAAGAATAGAAATAGTAGTTGATTGTCTCAGCTATTGACTCTCAAGTCCCAGTAAAGAAACTATGGCAATTTACATTGAAAATGTACTGCAGCAATTCCCTGAAAAGATAAGCAGTAACGAAATGAAATCAGGCTCGCAACTCTAGTTACCAATCTAAATAACCACAATTTTGATCGCATCAGAAACTCAAGAGGCTTCTCCCCACTCTCAATTTAAGAGTAATGAAAAATAATGGAATAATCAGTCAGTTATTATGTGGGAATGAAGATTTTTAAATGGGCCTCAATTTGGTTTATTTTTCACTTTTAATGGATTGTTATGTTATTACTATATTTGCTGTCCAGTGTTTGATGGACACTGTAGATAGGTGGCCATATAAATGTTACAGATAGATAAGCAGACAGCTTTGTACTGAGGGTGAAAATGCTCCCCATCTATTGAAGTAAATACACACACCCCTCTCATGAATAATTATAAATCATTTTGTGATTAGGGGAACATCAATTTCTACCACAAGGTTCATCAAATAGCCAATGGAGGTCAAACTCATAATTGGCACTGTCACTGCTTACTGTAGATACTATAAAATGGAGACTGAATTGCACAATTTTCATCTCTGGTACCTGAAAATTGCCGGATGGTATAGAAATGACAAGATTTTAAGTAGCCCTTGCAGGCCTCAAAGTAGAAATCTGCAAAGGAAACCTGGAGTTCAGAGACATTAAATTGGACAAGTCTCTGGAAGAAGCTACACCTCATTTACCTACTCACCATCCCTTGGATGATAGTTATCATTTGGAGATATATAGACAAGGGACTATGAAAATGACCTGTGAACAATGCACAACTCTCTTCCTCAGGATTACCGTAACTCCCCAAACGGCATTGATAAATAGAGGCCCCAACAGGAAACAAGGCCTTTCAGTGAATATTGTAATCACTACTTCTTGTGAACAAACAAGGTAAAGTCTACTATTGAAAAAACAGCTAATTTAGATCTTCCAATAGAGATCTGACAAAGCCATTGCAACATCAAGATGCAGTTCCATTTTTACTAAGTGTGGTTTACTCTGGATACTACTTTTTCCTATTCCTCCCTTATTTAATGGATTTTTTTCCTGTCTAGCCTATAGACTAGGTGACTATTGATTGTTAACCAAACTGACATCTCTGCCCTCAGAAACTCTAGTTTCCATACGTAGAATTCTTAGAGGAGTATTGCCTCTGTAGATTCCGCTAACCCAGGGGTGTCAAACTCAATGCCTGGGGGCCAGATCCAGCCCGCAGTGTTCTTAGATCCGGCCTGCGAGGCTACCCTAAAAACAGAGTGGTGCCTCTGCCAGTGAAAATGGAGCTTGGGAAGGCCACCCGCGGCCCTCCCGAGCTCCATTTTCGCTGGCAGAGGTTGCAGGAGGCCATCGCAGCCGAAAACGGAGTTCGGGAGCCCTTTTTTGCTGGCAGAGCACTCGGGCCACCACAGGCACCCCCAACATGAGTGACGTCGAGCTGGTCACACCCACTCCAGCCCCCTGAGGCCAAACACAATCCTGATGCGGCCCTCAATGAAATCGAGTTTGACACCCCTGCTCTAACCTATTTATTAGCTATCTCTTTGGTCCCTTATTGTGAGACGGTAGCAGCAAAAATACTTAATTTAACACAAAATGCTGATCTTAAAAGTGAAGTCAATAATGTTAACATAACAAAGTAGGCATACTGTATATAAAACTTGTTTAGTCTGATTATGGTTTTGCGACACAGTCCTTGAATGATCATGATCCAAGGTATATTTTAGACCAGCTTTTTAAATATAGGATTGGAGGGTGGGGAGTTGTAGCACTTTGTTCCAGAAAGTCTAGCTTTTCTGACCTTATTTTGGATATATAGCGTTTATATATTATAAAACAAGTTCTAAGAGCCATGGTGTGGGTCAAGACAAACCAATACAATTGAAAGAATTATGACAGTGGTATCATTTGTTTAATTTCTTGTGTCATTTTATATCAGGAATGCAAAAGTGTGGTTCTGGAACCATACATGTCCAGCTTCCCTTTTGGGACATTTTTGGATTTTTAAAGAAACAAAATAGATTAAGCTTGTACATTCTTAAAGGCAAAGTGAAGTGCAGAGCTCCCAAGCTGACAGAAGTTGTGAGATAGGTAGGTAGGTAGGTAGGTAGGTAGGTAGGTAGGTAGGTAGGTAGATAGGTAGATAGATAGATAGATAGATAGATAGATAGATAGATAGATAGATAGATAGATAGATAGATAGATAGATAGATAGATAGATAGATAGATAGATAGATAGATAGATAGATAGAACAGAATGTCGGTCTTTAAATATAAATAAGGAAAGGTTTATTCTCCTAGGAATTGAAGATTTATCTGAAAGCTACTGCTTTCTGATTCATGTACTCATATAATACCAACCACATGCTACTCCTATAAGTGATT
Organism: Diadophis punctatus similis; assembly: GCA_023053685.1. Taxonomy (NCBI): domain Eukaryota; kingdom Metazoa; phylum Chordata; class Lepidosauria; order Squamata; family Dipsadidae; genus Diadophis; species Diadophis punctatus. Next base: position 1,773,838 of record JALIGW010000060.1, on the reverse strand, counting down.
TCCCCCGCCTATCATCTATCTATCAATGTATCATTTTTTCTTCAGTGTTACTACTGGGAGGTTGCTAAGATGGATATTTAAAACAACACAAAAACTATTGTTCTGACAATGCAACTTAATCTGTAATATACTGTACCTTAAGATAAAAACATTAAGTGCTGAACTTCAGATCTCATTAAAATATCATGAGAGTTCAGGTTTGGGCATAGATTTTTGAGTTTATTTTGGCTGGCAGTGATTGTCCAAATACCCAGCCATAGAAGTTATTTTTTTAGAATGTGCATCTGGTACTTTGGCACACATACAGTTGGCGTGAATGGAAGTAGGGACATTTAGCAGACCAGCTACCCACTTAGTAACCATTAAAATGAGATAAGTACTGCATTGTGTTGGCCTTGTGCCTATTATTGCCTACTACAACTAAAAGAGTGCAATCTGAGGGAAGGACTGAAATAAAGGATGGCCATAGAGGGAAGGATCACCGTTTTTTCAAGTCTCTTGCAGGTAGGTTGAAGAAGCAGTGGCTGCTATTTCCCATTTTTAAATGTTAGGCAAATATATGGCTCTTTATTTTGTGATGGTTTTGTTAATAGGAAATGTACCGATGCATTATTGTCTGATAAGATAGGCAGCATATAAGAATTGGGAAACAAATAATAAAAATACAGTTCCTCCCCCCCCCCCCCCATTTAATAAAAGTGCATCCAAGGAAAGTAGGCATTAAGCAGGTCTTTTTCACTCTGGACTCTTTCTCCAGAGGCAGATACAACAAGCAAGGGTCTGGCCCTTTTTGGTTTCCAATATTGTTATCCTAGCATGCCAGAAGATGCAACTGAAATTTCTGATCATAGTGTGAGATTATACACAAGGGAATTGTGTCTGTACTATTATTCCCATCTTCCTAAGGAATGTTTATGTTAGCGCATGCCCTACTTTTAGGGGGCAGCTTACAACATATTGAAAATTACTGCTGTCAGGATGGCAAGCTGTTTCAAGACAAATAAAGTCTCTTCTTGTATATTCCATCCCAGGGTGTCGTGACTTCTGTTCTGTGTAAACGTGTAATAGTAGAGAAAATACTTATTGTTGGAGGAACATGTAGTAATACAGAAACCCCCAAGTCAATCTCTGAAACTTCTAAAGAATTCTTTGAAAGCGTGAGACACTTGAGAATTGCACCAGGAAATGAAGAAATATTAATTAGGTAGACTTCATTTGAAGTGCTTTTGATCATTGTTTTCTTTTCAAAATGTGAGAATACTGCATTTCCTGAACAGATCAATCTGTAGGCTAGCAAGGGGCTTATTCAAACCAGTTGTGCGCATTTAGGAATCATATCTTTAATTTCTCTGCACAGTTTATATGCAACATGCATTTCTGCTATTATCATTTCTTCCTATTGTTTGTCCGTTGCTATAGCAGTATACCTACGGTAGTACATGTTGATGTCATCAGCATCCATGAACTGTCATATATAGTTCTTGCAAACATCAGACTGATGTCTCACCATTCTTTCTGATACCTAATACTATTCTGCCCCAACATTACTGTCTTTTGTGTGCAGAGCAGTACTTTCATGTCAAGTGTGTGGCCAGCTGTGTGTTTTTTTTTTAAATCAAGACCAGTTTTTCTTCCTAATTGGTTTCCTGGTTGTTTAATTGCTGTATGATGCTCTTTCCTTGTTCTTTAGAATAAAGCACTGATGATTATTCACAATTATCTATTATGAGCTGGACTCCCTCTGAGACAAGACTTTTCAGAGACTTCAGAATAACAGAAGGGCAATGGCCAAATGTATCTCCCCAATTACTGTATCTCTCACGCAGCTATTACATACAATGGGGCCACTACAAAAAAGGCCTGTACTTTGGTTCATACGGTCTTCCTTCTTACCTGGAAGAACCTTTCACATACCTTCTCTAGATATTTGGGTAAAGTCATTCACCAGATGGTCCCTCATATATCATAAGAACCAGTGTAGTAGCCTCAAGTTGGCTGCAGGCAGTCCTCCCTTAACAACATTTGTTCAGTGACCATTCAGTTATAACAGCACTGAAAAGGCAACTTATGACCAACCCACTAAGTTCCAGCTATCACAGCATCCCAGTGTTACATGATTGCAATCTGGTGCTTGGCCACGATCTTCCACTTATGATGGCTACAGCATCCTATGGTCGCCTTATCAACATTTGTGAACTTGCCTGACAGCTTCCCACGAGCAAAGTCAATGGGGAAGTCAGCAGAAAAGATTGCTACTTGCTCTAGTAAATCACAGCCTCCTCCACCCAGCAGCAGCCACTCACCACCACCCCAGGCCACTGGGCTTGTGCCACATGCTGTGCCTGCCTGCTTGCAAGCCACCTGAAATTTGCGTAACGACTCAAAATTTCACTTAACAGTGATGGAGATTGCCATAGGTAAGCAATGTGATCACGTGGCATCACATTTTTCAACTGCATTGTGACAGAAATTTCAGTCTCTTTATTATCGTTAACTGAGGACTGGGGTCCGTGTACCAGGTGTCCTAGGCCAGCTGCCTAGATGGTGTATTTTGCATTGATTGCAGTTTCCAAGATGTCTTCAAAGGCAACCTTATGGAGACCAAGTACGTACATGTACTCCTTGATTTATGATCGCAGTTCAGACCAGAAATTGAGTTGTATGTAACTAGAAGTGATTTGATGACTTTTTGCCACAGTCATTGAGCAAATGTGATCATTGTACGTGTGAATCCATTCATTCCAATGGGTCAAGTAGCCTGAACAAGTCACTGCAGTTTGCTGGTAATAAGCAGTCCGAAGACACCAGCACTTCGATAATACACAAACAGTCTACTTAAGACTGAGATACTGTTTTCATTTAAGAGAAATGAAACATGTTAATTGGCAACAACACCCAAGAATCATGAAAAATGCAACAAAGCCAGGCAGGAATGGTAACATGTACCAAGAACAAACCAAATAAAAATGCCACTCCATAGATAGAATCAGTGGTGGGATTCAATTTTTTTTATTACCAGTTCTGTGGGCATGGCTTGGTGGGCATGGTGTGGCTTGGTGGGCGTGGCAGGGGAAGGATCTGTAAAATCTCCATTCCCACCCCACTCCAGGAGAAGGTTACTGCAAACCTTAAAGAGCCGAGGTGGCGCAGTGGTTAAATGCAGCACTGCAGGCTACTGCTAGTTCAGCAGTTCAGCTGTTCAAATCTCACCGACTCAAGGTTGACTCAGCCTTCCATCCTTCTGAGGTCGGTAAAATGAGGACCCAGATTGTTGGGGGCAATATGCTGAACTCTGTAAACCGCTTAGAGAGGGCTGTAAAGCACTATGAAGCGGTATATAAGTCTAAGTGCTATTGCTATTGCTAAAATCCCCATTTCCACCCAATCAGCTGGGACTCAGGAGGCAGAGAATAGATGGGGGCGGGGCCAGTCAGAGGTGGTATTTACCGGTTCTCCAAACTACTCAAAATTTCCGCTACCGGTTCTCCAGAACTAGTCAGAACCTGCAGAAACCCACCTCTGGATAGAACCCTTTATGTTACTCGTTTTCTGGGAGATGCTTGTTGCAGGATATATGGAAACCAGAGATTGTGTAGTTGCTATGGTCATTGATTCATCCTTTTATTTATTACCTTTATATCCGTCTTCTCCTCTAAGGAACAAGGTGACATACATGGTTCATTAGAAAAAGAACTCTCTCCCTCAAAAGGAAAGAGGGAGGCACATTATGCCGTAATTAAGACCAAATGAAACATCGTATTGTGAGCAAGCTTATTAAATGTACAATTAATTTTTCTTCAAAGTGGAGGTGAAGGAGAAAATGTGGGGGTGAAGGGAGATGCAAGGATTAGTTTCCTTGTGAAGAACAGAGGTATCTGGAAGCTATGTTTCCAACGGAATGTTGTGTTACACTATCTTGTTTACTGCATAGCAAATATTCTTGGGTGCCCAGTCTTGAAAATTAGATTAATGTGGGTCCGAGAATCATTTTGACATTCAATTCCAGTAGTAGAAATGTCTTCCAAGTGATAACTTCTCTACTAATCATGGATACTCATGGTCTAGGATGGAGGTAGGCAAGAGGTTGGGAAAACCAGGAAAGACAAGATGGAAGATGTTGTGTTTGACCTCTTAAACTTTCGCTATGAAAACGGAAGTCTGAAGACTTTTACAAAAGCAGTTCCTTTTAAGTTATTAGGAACACAACTTTTGAAAAGGGAAAGGTTTCTAATGAGTAAATTACGAAGCATGGGTTTATTTTACATTCAGGAGAAAGGCAGAGAATTGCCACTAGGCAGATCAACCTTCCCCCCCACCTTTCCTTAGAACTGCCAAGATTTTTTTTTTAAATCTTCTGATTGCACAACCTTCGGCTGCCTGAAGTTCTTTTGGCAGGGGAAAAAAGGCCGGTCAGAAAGGCGTTTAGGTGGATCCTAAACATTTTGCGCAGCACTGGGAAGAGAGAAAGCTACTTTGTCGCCAAGTCCGTCTCTAAACTAACCTGGACTGGAGATGCCAGCACTGACCCTACCACCGAGCCACGGCTCCTTTCCCAAGGACTAGCCGAGCTCTCATAACCGAAGGCGTCTCGGATGCCCCGCGCCCCGTCACTCGGATCAGGAGATCAAACGACCGAAGACCGGCGGCGTCGACGATCGCCTCGACGGCGGCCTTTCCACGTGACGGTCACTACTGTCCAGGCGGGATCGCGCGCGCGTGGGAGCCGTGGAAGTCCCCGGTGCTTGCGTGGGCTGGGGGGACGACGACAGCGGCCTCGCCTCGCCGCCCCTGCCCGACCTTTGCTTTTGAGCCGGTCCCTTTAGGGGTGGTCCTCGGAAGCTCCACTGCAGCAGAAAAAGCTGCTCCCGCGCTTGGGGGAAGAGTCCCCGGGCCGCCGCCGCGGTTGGCCAAAGCCGAACTGTATGGGAGGAGCCTGGGCTTTTAATGCACCATAAGGTTCCAGCAAGCCGCCGCCGCCGCCGTTACCGCAGAAGCCCGAGCGGTCTCCTGCAGTAGCAAGCAGTGGTAGCGGCGCCTCTCCGCCCGCCCGTGCCTCGGTCTCAGCGTGCTTTTGCAGCAGAGCTTTGAAGGAAGCCGCCTCGCTTGCCGCAGCGGCGCCAGCTCTGCCCCTTCAGAGAGACCCAGCGCGTGGGGCCGAGGATTTGGCGTGGCAAGCCCGTTCCTTCCCCGCCTCCCCCCCCATCCCCCGCTAAGGGGGAGAAAAAAACCTCGCGCGCGAGAAGGAGGATTGGCGCCGGAGCGCTGATCTTTGCAGTCCGCGGACACCATTTTGTGACCGGCGGCGTCGGTGACTTGGGCATCCCTGGGAATTTGCTGCATGCGGAGGAGAGCTCGCCAGCCACAAGGGGAACCTGTTGGGCGTCGCGATCGAGAAGTAGCCCAGTTGCGGCACTTCGCCTTGGAATTGGGGATTGCAGCAGCCTCCCTGGGCACCGGCTCTTGCGCGGCAGCGGCAGCTTTGGGAGGAGGAGGGAACTTGGAGCTTGTGCAGCAGCAGCAGCAACGACGAAAACCGCAGCCCCAGCACCACCACCAGCAGCAGCAGCAGCGGGCGGCGAAGGGGAATTGGACCTTGCGCATCCCCATTCCTGGGTGGAGGCGAAGGAGGTTTGCACCTTTGCGCCAACGGCAGGAAGAGAAAGGGCTTTGGACCTTTGCGACAGCAGCGTCCCTGGCAGGAGGAGGAGGAGGTGAAAGCTTGCTTGCCTTTTTTGTTTTTTTGTTTTGTTTTATTTTATTTTATTTTTTTCCTTGAAGGGCAGAGAAGCATGTTAGTCTCAATGCAGCTCCCCTTCCCTCCTCGCCGCTAACCTCAGTCGTGGTGGGGCGATGATGGATACTTGCCTGCCTGTTCTCACTTCCCACAAAAGTAAGCCCGCTGTCAATGGAGGAGGACATTGATACCCGCAAGATAAACAACAGTTTCCTGCGCGATCACAGCTATGCAACAGAAGGTAATGTAAGGCCAAGCGGGGTAGTGGGGGGGGGGGGGGAGAGAGCAGCTCCGTTCCGCTGCGGGGAAGGCGCCTTGCCAAAGCTCAGCGGCACAGATCCGGCAGCAGAATGGCGCGGTTCTGAATAACAATCGAGCCTAGGGCGGATCGCGGGGAAGTAGTAGTAGCGGCGGAGGCGGCGGGTGCGACGGCGTGGAGTTACACGGGAAGCATATCGTCAGCGATGCTCGGAAATCTTGGCCGCCCAGCAGCAGGTGGATCAGGAGGGAAGGTCCCTCGGGCAATGCGTGTGAGCCATCTCTAGGTGATGTCGGCTCCAATTCAACAGGGCCCTTCATCATAACCTCCTTTCTGTGTCAGCAGCCTAGCTTAACCCTCTCCTTGGGTGGGGGTGGGTGGGGGGTCAGGAAGCCTCCCTTGGGACCTGACGAAGCCAAGAACCAGGGTGGCCCTTGGAAACAATGGAGGCCCATAGGGATGAATGGCAAAGGAGAAGGGATGTTGACCCTGTTGGGTACCATTGAAATCAATGAGACCTGTGAATAGGTGATCAAGAAACCCCAGGGAGTGGATCCTGGGAGGGGGATAGAGTGGGTGACAAGAAAAGCAATCCTTGTCAATCCTTAGCTATTCCTTCCTTTCTTGTTATTTAAAAAACTTATTTTGGATGTTTCCTTTTATTTCTTCTTTTACATCATGGTGAAATCATTTCTTTTAATTAAAATATGTTTTTATTAAATGTGTTCATAGTCCAGAGGTTAGAACGACAGAGGCCTCACCTCACCCCCCCCCCCCCCCACACACAGAGCAGGCCTGGAAGTGGGTTGACCTCTTTTCCCCCAAAAAGGAAAGGCATGGCAATAGGATGGTGCCCTCTGGGGGTTGAAAGGAGAGACTTAAAATAACAAAATGCCCTCATCATCTCTTGAGTGGGATTGCCTTCTTTCCCGACCAGGGAATGGCAGAATTGGGGTGGTGGCTTTTAAAATCGATTGCTCTTTGGAGCACTGAGACAGATCCAGAACTGGAACGATTGACACCCAAAACACACATACCCAAATTGAGGATACAAGGATAATCGGAATTGGATGGCTCCAGGGATGTAGAGAAAAATGAGCTCTAGCTCATTGTTGTTGGATTTTTCCACTTCAAAGGAGAAGTCGTGTTTTTCAGCTGATGAAGATTTTACTATGAAACTATAGAGAGGCTGTAATGCCTTTAGTGCTAGTTTTCATCAGAGAGATAATTTTAATGTTTATGCTAGAACATACACTTGATTTCTAACCCCAATGAATTCTCTCCAGCTCTGGATCAAGATTTGAATATGCTTCTGTTTTAGTTCATTGACATCACAACCAAACTGCTTTTCTTTATTTTTTTAGTACTCTGCAGTTTTTTGTACTGATAAAGTAGATTTAATATTTAATGGTGTTTGATGGTATGCATTTGCCTAATAAGGCTTCTCACAGCTGCAGTGGAACAACAGAATTTTCTGATGGGAACCTGTTTTTGACCAGGAAGTTCTAAAAATATCAGTTCATTGTTATTTTAGTGACAAAGAGACAGTGGTTCTGCTTCTTTCTGGCTTTAAAGACGCAAAGCAGCTTTGTGTCTTTCTCTGTGTGTGAAGAGTATTTTGTATATAACCTGTTCCCATGCAATGACAGTTCCCATGCAACTACATTTATTCCTATCTGCTCTGTAGAATGGTTACTCTTCAACCACACAGAATAGATAATCAGTATTCTTTTCAAAGGCAGGCATAGGAGTTCATTTGCTGAATAGAGCCTGAGCATCCTACAAGTAATTGTTGCTTTGATGACTGGCAATTGTCATGAATGTCACGTGATATTTCAATCTCTTTGACTGAATTGTCAGTTGTAATTTTTTTAAAGACTACATGAAGACTAATTTCAAGCACCTAAAGATATGGAAAGCCTTACTGCAAGTTATACTCTTCGAAAATATATGTAAGATAGCGTTTTCTGGTGTTTTTTTTAAATTACAACTTGCACATTGTATTTATTATCTGTTTACAAAATTTATTTTTATAGACGATTCAGTAATTTGATTCAGAGTAAGATAAGCATAACAGATAAGTGCTTCAATAAGTGTCCATTTCTGTTCTTTTATTAGGGATCATAGAGATCTCTTCTGTCTTTGTTTTTACTTTGGAAAGTGTATGGATTAATTTAGGATATCACTGATTTCCTTGGAATTTCAGCCACAAGACTGTCATCCTGAAATGCTCAAAAAATACTATCCATTGTTTCTACCAGCTTTGTCATCTCTACCAAATCTTGCTATTTTGGCCACATGTCCTTTTGCAATTGACATATAAAACTTACCAGTATTGGGAAAGGGCTGGGTAGAAGATTTTTCTTGTAGCCTTTATAGTTTTTAACCATAAGTATCTCTCACAGAGAAGAGGTACTGGATTGGGGAAAGGGCAATATTCTCATTAAAATACAGGTAATAATTTGGATAGAGATTCATCTATCTGCTTTCCTACAACTTTTATACAGTATCCACATAAAAAATTCACTTGATGCTATCATGTCATGAATCCCTTTAAAGTGATATAAAATGAAAAGTGTAACTCTGATACTGATTTTTGGAGGCATTAGAATTCATGATGTTTCCAACAGAAAATACAGATTTTAACTCATAAATATAATATGGCTAATCTTTTCCTGCCAAATTATTCTCAATAACTCAACTTATACATTCATTGACTTAAGTTGCTATAACTTTGATTTAGTACATTGTAAGAGACCACTATCTTAATCCAAGATATGGACTATCATCCCCATCATGGGCCTTTCGGAAGGGATGGTCCACTCCTGTATCCTACTCTTAGAAACTGTCCATTAAAATGATGTTTTATTAACTCTTGTTTGATTGTTTAGTCTTATTGCTTTGTCTGCTTGCCTTGTTTTATGCCAGTATGTTATCACTGGCACAGTCTACAAAGAATATGAGTAAATAGAACAGTCTTCTAAAAATAAAATGGAGGAATAAAATCTCAATGCCTAAGAAATGCATATCTTTACATTATAATTAAGCAAAGGCAAAATGCATTTTTAAATCATGTAAAATAAAGAATAGTATGAGAAATATTACCAAAGTGCCTGCTTTGGCTGTTGTCTATTTGTAGACTTTGTCATTTACCATTCTTTTCTATGGAACTTTCAAAAGTTCCAAAGTCTATATGTTCGTCATTTGTTATATCTTGTTTTGTTTGAAATTATGTTTTACTCTCTTGTTCACATTTAACTACTCAGGGATTGCATGTGATTTAATGATTGCTTGCATCGCAGGGTTTATGTTAATTCTGTGGAGTACTGAGTTGCTGAATTACTGAGTCTCTGTTTTCCTTCTCTCCAAAAGTGTTGGACTTACGATGGGGACAGTGATAAAAATTGTACTAATAACAGAGCAACGCTTCCAATGAAATGGCAAGAAACGTTTTAATGTGTGTGGCAACATGGCTGTGGAACATGTTTATAGAAAGTATTGCAATTGTAGTTTTGCAGCATGAGACTCTTGTTAAATCAAGTAGGAGTGGAAATGAAAAAAGGCTGTTGAGGGAAACACACTGCTGAAAGCATTAGGAAAGGGAAGTTAATTACTTAGTTATTATTAGATTTATATCCCACCTTTACTGTACAACTCAAGGCAGCATATATAATGCCTACATAACAAAAGGAAGTTCGAGTAAGTGCAGAAAGAGGTGTTGAGTGAAGAAATGGTTTCCATGCAATTTTGAATGAATGAAGGATGCCTTTGAAGATAAAGTAGAATGAGATATGTGTATATTTTCTCCACAAGAATAATGTGAGATGAGTTGGACTGAGAAAGAGTAACTGAACCAAAGTCATTCAACTGGCTTTCAGAATATAGAATAACAGAGTTGGAAGGGCCCTTGTTGGTCATCTATCTAGTCCAACCACTCAAGCAGGAGACCTATACCATTTCTGACAAGTCGCTGTCCAATCTCTTCTTGAAAGCCTCCAGTGATGAAGCACTCACAACTCCTGAAGTTCTTTCATGACTAAGACAGAACTAGACTGCAGTCTCCTGGTTTCTAGCCTGATACTTAGCCACTGGCTCTCTTGACCAAACTGGTTCTCTATTATTGTCATTTTTTTAAAAAGTATCATGGTATAAAAATATACCAAACCAATAAACCAAGGACAAGAAAACACAAAGCATGTGTTATAAATAAAAAAAATTAAACTGAAGTCATGTAAACCATGAAGCTGGTTTGTTTCAACCAACTATTATTTTATTTAGTTTAGATATAGCACCAAATTATGCATGATTGAAAACACAGAAACTAAAGCATTCAGTTTTTCTCCTATGGTAATGGAGGGAAGGGGAATAAAAGAACTAGAAACTCTTGATTGCCCTGGCCATGTTTAACTATGGTGTGCTGTGACAGCTGTATTGTAAATCTTGTACTTAGTTGATTTCAGGTACAATGGACCCATTTTTTGTTTAGACTTCCCCTTCATTTAATGGACTTGCCAATTAAATCAAAGATTTTATCTATTAAATCAAGGCTTTATTAGAAATCATGCCATTGTGTCAATTGCATAATAACATAAACAATATAAATACAGTTTTAACAGACGTTTGGATTTAACAAACATTCCCTACCCCCATTGTTCAATAAATCCAAGGGTATCTGCTTCTTATGAATCGTTTAGTAGCTGAATATTATCACAGAAAATCAAGTCACAACTAAAGCTTCAATAGGAATAAATGATGTGAGCTTTGAGCCCTTAAGGCATTGTTATAGATCAATGAAAAGTTCCACTTGCTGTTTCTGATTCAATGTGGAAATACCTTAATAATTCAGCCTTAGACACTAAGAATGACATAATCTATGTAGTAATGTAGTAATCTTAATATCACTTATATTAGTTTCTAATTTATCATTTTATATAAATAAACATTATGTTAGATAGCCTAAGGAACTGTTAAATATTTGTATACTGACTAATGATCATTACAGAAAGGTTCAGTACGTTAATATTTTACCAGTTTCTTGGCCTTGATCAGAAATGGTTTTTCTTTTTTATACCTACATAGCAAGTGTAATCTTGTATTTTTGTAGTACGAGTGTTATTTTATTATTATTTATTATTTTTCTTTTTTAAAAGTTAAATTGATTTCATTGGAAAGATTCCCATGCTGTAGAAATAAAAAAAGATGTATGATAATCTTTGACCATCTGTTTCAAATGTATTGATTATTTATGTATACGAAAAGAGGATGTGAATCTAGAGAGTACTTGTTTTTATTATATTTTGTTGACATACTTTCAGATATTTCTGAAACTAGACAATAAGTATAATTTCAATATTTGATTGATTGGCAACTGGAAAAATATTGAACACTTTCCGAAGGTTCCATGCCAGTGATAGATATTTAAGAAAATTCATTGTTTGTTTCAATAGGATTTTTATAAGAAAGTTTCAATTATTTTTCATCTTAGACAAAATGGAATTCTTCAAGCCAAAGTACTCAAAGAGTTTACAAGAGAGAGACAGCTAATATTGTCTGGCTCCATCCTGTATTCCTAGCAATATCCTGGCTAGTATGGTGAGCCAAGCTCATGGAATACAAATTAACCTCACTTCCATCTAGAATTTCATTTTGCTTTGGCCTAGATAAACATATTTCTTCTACTGTTTCTTTGAACTGTACTATTTTATCACTATTTATTGCTTTATGAAAAAGTTCTGATAGATCAAATTCTAAATAAACTTATTGCTGTATAGATCCTCACTTCTCATTGTTGGTTTGCTGTTTGTTCCTACAGCCTGTGGATTTCTTTTTATTTAATTTCAATTTGAGTTCAGTTGTTGAATAAATATTGTATGTGAATTTATCAATTGGGTTTGTTACAGGGGTGAAATCCAGCAGGTTCTGGAGAACCGGTAGCGGAAATTTTGAGTAGTTCAGAGAACTGGCAAATACACCTCTGGCTGGCCCCAAAGTGGGCTGGGAATGGAGATTTTGCAATATCCTTCCCCCTGGAGTGGGGAGGGAATGGGGATTTTGCAGTATCCTTCCCCTGGAGTGGGGTGGGAATGGGGATTTTGCAGTATCCTTCCCCTGCCACGCCCACCAAGCCACACCACGCCCACAGAACCAGTAGTAAAAAAATTTGGATTTCACCACTGATTTGTAAGCTATCCTTTTATATATTATATGTAAGCCAAACTACTGTTTTATTAAGTTAATTATATTTAAAATAAATAATGGTTAGTACAAATACTATTCCATCGATGATAAAATTCTTCTAGTAGTTAAGTGGGAATCTTGATTGAGCTAATATGCTTCAGATCAGGTTATTTTTTTAAAAAAAAGCCTGCCTAGTTTCCCAATCTAAGCTTAATTGATATGTATGACCCCAAATTTGGACATAGGTAGTTAGAGGTTTTTAGCTTAGTACAGTAGCTATCAGGACTCTGTATAATGTATCAGCAAATATTCCTGATTTTCTTGACTTAATGTATAAGTGCCAACAACAAAAAAGCATTTTTACCAAAAAGTTCAATCAAAAGAGATATCTGGACAGTTGTTTATTTCCTTATTCAATTTCTATAGTTGCCCAACTCAACCAAATATACTTATAGAACCAATAGAGCACCAGTTTTATTTGGCGCATCAAGAAAGCAGGAGAATTCAAGGAAAATACTAAGAAAGTGTATAGAGGAGAATCATCATAGGACTTTCTTTTCTGGCAAAGAGAATGAGATAAAATAACAAAACTTAACAGCTAAAGACCGCAAGGGTAAAAAGCTGTATTAACAGAAAGTTCTGAATGAGGACTAGAGGGCCATATCAAATGAAAGATAGTGACTATGTTTGACTTTGCCTTGTATGAACTCAGCCATTGTGGTTTTTAAACAATCATTTATGGCTTGGTGTGACATAAAACTACTGACTGTCTAAACTTTAGAGTTCTAAACTCTAAAGCAAACTGTTGAAACATCTTAATGATAATGATCTTAATGATAGCTCATGAAAATAACACATGCCCAAGGTTTTTATTAATGAAATTCCTTTGAATTTTTAAGGAAAACCGTGACATATATTGCTAAGGAATACTTCAGATATGTCATAGCTAGCTTTAGTGAAGGAATGATTTTGTTCTGAGCTTATTCCTTAATCAAACTTTTATTTAAAGCTAAAGAACAATTTGGATGCACTTTAAAATGTTGCTACAAAGCTTTTGTTTGTTTACATTTAATCCTACCATTTTCTTCTTAGACCCTTATTTTCTCATCAGTGTCTGCCCTGTTCCAAGACTTGTAATTTTACCAACATCTCATTTTCTGAACCGCCCTCTACCATTATTTCCACTAGTTGGAAATTTTAAAACATGGACTTGGAACTTGGTGTACACTGATAATGACTCAAAGTATTCTTGATGTGTCAGAATTGCAGTTGTTCTGTCAAGTATAGAAATTATCAGTCTCAAATATTTGATTCTGGCAAGAAAATAATCGTTGCCAATAAAGAGGCAACATCGGTTGGCTAACCGATGAAGAGCCAGATAAGAGAGGCATAGCTGAGATCGTTCCCAGTGTCACCTATTGTGAGTTTCCTGATCAAATCCCCAAATACTTTTTCCCAGTCTCCTTGTTTTACATCTTTTACTATTCTAGATTGCTGTGCCAAAAGTAAATTATGCTTCTTTGATACAAATGGCAAGATTTTTTTAAAAAGACGAGCCTGCTTACAGGATTTAAATTTTGCTAAGTTAATTTGTTTACAAACCCAATATGTATACATGACTTCTTCATTCCTTAACAATTACCTGCTTGGAAGAAGACCTCAGTCTTGATTCCCTTCTGGAAAACTGCAAGGAAACGAACCATTGGATCTCCAAGGTTCTAAAAAGTAGGTGCATATTCAGAGAAAGATTTACACTGACCATTCCTTGGGGATAGCTCTCTCAACAGCCTCCTTCAGGCCTGAAGAACTGATGGGGTCAGTTCTGCCTAGAAAAGGGGATCCTACAGAGACCTTGGCACCAAGGCTAACGAGCTTTAAAATCAGCAACTTCTACTGAGAAACCTATCAGTGCCTGCAAAACTAGTATTACAGGTAGTTCATTTAGTGACCGTTTAAAGTTACAACATCACTGAAAAAAGTGACTTATGACCTTTGTTCACACTTACGACTATAGCAGCATCCCCATGGTCACATGATCAAAATTCAGATATGTTAGGGTTTGGTTGCTACATCAAATACTATTATTTACATAAAGCATTTATTTTTTAAAAAACTCATAAAAAAAGAGATAAGCTTTTCTTATCTCTTATAAGCCCAACAAGAAAGCTTGTAAGAATATAAAGGAAGATACAGTCAGATACTACAGCTGACAATACTTTAAAAATGTTCAGATGAAGGCTTATCCTTTATTTCATAATTAAGAAGAATGGAGAAAGAAGACCAGGTTCTAAAGACAGGAAGTGACTAAATATTTGGTAGACTCTGATTTCTATTTTCATTACATATGATGATACAAGGCCTCCTCTTTCTTTCTTTCTTTCTTTCTTTCTTTCTTTCTTTCTTTCTTTCTTTCTTTCTTTCTTTCTTTCTTCTCTCTCTCTCTCTCTCTCTCTCTCTCTCTCTCTCTCTCTCTCTCTCTCTCTCTCTCTCTCTCTCTCTCTCTCTCTTTGCAATCATTGGTTTAGTAACCTTCACAGTTACAAAAAAAACACTGATAAAACTGACTTACGACCAGTCCTCATTCTTATAACTGGTACAGCATCCCTACAGTCAAGTGATCGAAATTCAAGTGCTTGGCAACTGCATCCAGGAGTAAATATGAATCCCAGTTGTGAACGTTCCCAGCTGACTTCAGACAACAGAAAAACTGGATTTGCTTAACGACCATGTGATTCACTTAACATTAATGACAAAAAATGTCATAATATTGAGCATGAATCACTTAACAATCACCTTGCTTAGCAACATAAATTTTAGGCTCAGTTGTTGTCATAAATTGAGGACTACTTTTTAGTTGTGTTGTTGGCTCTTAAATATGGGAAGTACATGGAATGGTGAGGGTGCAGATCCTCAGTCTTACTTGTGCTGAGTCTAGATCAGTTCATTTTGGGTAGAATTACAGCTGTTTGACAGCAAGCCAAGTGATGTTTACCAAGCAGTTTAGTGTTAAGCCTGAGCAGTTACAGTGATTGCCAGAAGACCACCTTGTATCCATAAATAGCAATAGCACTTAGACTTATATACCGCTTCATAGTGCTTTACAGCCCTCTCTAAGCGGTTTACAGAGTTCAGCATATTGCCCCCAACAATCTGGGTCCTCATTTTACCCACCTCGGAAGGATGGAAGGCTGAGTCAACCTTGAGCCTAGTGAGATTCGAACAGCTGGACTGCTGCACTAGCAGTCAGCCTGCAGTGGCTGCATTTAACCACTGCACCACTTCAGCTCTTAAATGAACAAAGCAGGAATGTTGTGATTTAACCCTAACTGGCTGGAAATGGAAAGGCTGTCACAATTTTTTAAATAGTTCCTGGTTTTACTGATAAGCAATGGACAAAGACATAGATATGAGATGGAGAACCATGGACAGTGATGCTTTTTTTTTGCTGCAGCCACCAAATAAGCCAATGCTGCATTAACTGAAGGATAGAATCAAGATCATGTGAAGTGTTAGAACTGCTTTATAAAGCCTTGGTAAGATCACAGTTGGAATATTGCTCTGGAAAGAGAAGAACAACAAAGATGATTAGGGGACTGAAGGCTAAAATATATGAAGAACAGTTGCAGAAATTGGGTATGTTTAGTGTAGAGAAAAGAAGGACTAGTGGTGACATGATAGCGGTGTTCCGATATTTGAGGGGCCGCCACAAAGAAGAGAGAATCAACCTATTTTCCAAAGCACCTGAAGGCAGAACAAGAAGCAATGGATGGAAAGTAATCAAGGAGAGAAGCAACCTAGAACTAAGGAGAAATTTCCTGACAGTGAGAACAATTAACCAGTGGAACAGCTTGCCTTCAGAAGTTATGGGTGCTTCATCACTGTTGAATCTTTGTTGTATCTTTGCTGTCTTTGCCAAAGAGACTGGGCAGCACTTGTCTGAAATGGTATAAAGTCTCCTGCTTGAGCAGGGGTTTAGAATAGAAGACCTCCAAGGTCCTTTCCAGCTCTATTCTATTCTACCTATATTCTATTGGCTTTGCATGTCAGTAGTTACGAGGTGCTGAAGAGACAGTAGCCTTAGCTCTACAATTTTGCTCCAATTTTGACTATAATTCAAAAAATAAATATTACAATGTGTTTAAGGCTCTTTTAAAGGTACCCATGTCAGAGATATAAAGCTGTTATTTTAAAGGAAACACATTTGTTTCTACCCTGGGTTGACCAAGTCTTATACTAGAAAACAAATATGCCTGAGAGTCAAAGTCTTTAATTTGTGCAGTGGTTAAGTCAGGTGTTCCCAACCCCTGGTCCGTAGAGTGTCACTGCTCCGCGGCATGCCAGAATCTAGGCTGTGCAAACAAGCGAAGCCCCAGCCACAGGATGCAGGCAGTACACTAAACCAGGCCCCTTCCAGTCGGCAGAAGACCTTTTCCCACAGAACTGGTCCCTATGCCCAAAAGGTTGGGGGACACTGGGTTAAGGCATCAGCCTAGAATAGAGACCATGAATTCTAGTTCTAACTTAGTCACAAACTTAGTTTACTTTAAAGTAACTTAGTTTACTTTAGTTAAGAGATGTTGGCCTACTCACTTTTTCTCAGCATGATCTTAGGAAGGAGGCAACGGCAAACCACTTCTGTAAAACCTTGTCAAGAAAACTACAGGGACTTGTTCAGACATTTTCCAAGAATTGGACACTATTCATGGGCGGGGGGGGGGGGGAGAGTTGTATAAAAGAGTCTGCCCATATGTGCTGGGAACACAGGAACACAAAGAAGAGGGGGTCAACCTATTTTCCAAAGCACCGGAAGGCAGGACAAGAAGCAATGGATGGAAACTAATCAAGGAGAGAACCAACCTAGAACTAAGGAGAAATTTCCTGACAGTGAGAATAATAAACAGTACAAACTCATGCTGTTTTGCTGTTAAATATTTGGGTAAAAAAAATGATATTTTGAGCTCCCCCTGAATACCTATCTGTAATTTTTCACTTTTTAAAAACAAGTGTGTTTGCCAGAACTTGCCCGAAAAGTTAGTAATTTCAGCCATAAACAGAGATTACTATAATCAGAATAATTCTGATTATTATAATCAGAATGGATTATTTATTATAATCCAGGATCCAGTGTCACATCTTAAAAGAATAATCAGTTATGTAGATGGACAAGCGGAGACACAAATAACAGTTCTTAGCTAAAATAGTAATTGTAGCTCAAACACATCTCAAGGGCACCAGGTTGCACTCTATATTCTGCTGCAGTTTAATATGGTCTAAATTGCTCTAATGTGACTTTGCCTCTGCTTGAAACTCATGCTAATGGCAAACCAAACAGAAACCATCTTAGGAGTGAGAAGTTTTGACTCTCTTGACTATTGCTGAACTCCCCATCTCTGCGCAAACTCTGGCTGTTGAATTATATTCAGCAATATCTGGAGAGTCCTGAACTACTCAAGCATCTGATCCCTACAGAAATATTCCAAAAGCAGGCTTAGGAGCCTCCTTTTTACCTTCTATGTGAAAAGGGTAAGTTACCATATTTTTCGGAGTATAAGACGCACCGGAGTATAAGACGCACCTTAGTTTTTGGGGAGGAAAATAGGGGAAAACAATCTGCCTACCAGGTATTCATCTGGCTAGCGTCCTTAGTCTGGTCAGCTTCAGCACATTATTTTATCCCCTGGTTAGGACTTAAAAAAACCTTCTTCTGAGAGAGTAACAATGAAAGAGCATGCAAGCCAGTAAGAGCTGGGAAGATTGTTAGCACCTGGTTAGGGCTGGAAAAAAGCTACATTCGAAGTATAAGATGCACCCAAATTTTCAGCCACTTTTAGGGAGGAAAAAGGTGCGTCTTATACTCCGAAAAATACAGTACTTTGGGTGCTGCCATTAAACAGAGTTGTCCAAGCTTCACTGATGTATGTAGTTAACCAGGCCTTTTCTGATACGGATATTATTTATTTAGTATTCTCTGTTGAACTTGTATTATTGGTTGGGGGATTGTCCTTCCATTGTGATCTATTTTTGGGACAGGAAACACTTGGAATCAAGAATGGTATAGAATTTTTGTTCTCCTTCTGCTATTAGCATATCAGAAGGACAGGGAGAAATCAACACAGGTGTAGCCTGAGTCCTGTTCACCTGCCTTTACGGTGCACAGCATTGAGTGTTGACAAAAATGCCTTCACAACAATTATATAAATAGAAGGTGAGGGAAGACTGAAGTGTCTTTGTAGGCTACACATTAAAAAATGGAATTTTGCTGTAATTCTTCCCCTCCTAATCCCCCATTTTAATTTTGAGCATGAAGTCCCAATTTATTAGAAACACTGATTTTATTGGCTTTGATTGGCTGGCTGGCTTGGTTGCCGAGCTTTGTACGTGTAAGTAATTTGTCTCTAACATCTTTCAATGGATAGCAACCTGTAGTACTAGTTTGTTGCTATAGCAACAGCCTGAAGGTTTTCTGAGCTCAGAATCCTAGAGAATTGGACAACTTCTGCATAAAACTAAATAAGGGTGGGAAGATTGTAGAGGTTTCGTTAAACAAAGAATGCAGTAGTCTACAAATTCTTCAATGTGCTTAAACTAAAAAAAAAAGCAAGATGGCTCAAGGGATAACATTCCCATTTCATTACTTCGTATTAGAAGTGGCACCTGCATTGTATAGCTATGGCATATACTATAATGGAGGGGGAAAGAACCCACACTGTGTTGCACAACAAAGGCAGGGGCGGGTTCCTATTTTTTTTACTACCACTCTGTGGGCGTGGCTTATTTTATGAGTGTGGCTTGCCAGCCATGTGACCGAGTGGGCGTGGGCCTTGAGAGCTTGGCAGTGGCCGGAGAAGCAGGGGGGCACTGCCCACCCGCAACGCAGCCCCCCGGAGCGGGAGCAGCAAGACCGTGGCAGCGGTTCTTCTAGGAGGCTCCATCTGGCCTGAATGCTTCTCCCCATTCGATGATCCAAGTTCCTGCCACCCGTTCCCCCTCCCTTCAGCAGCTCGAGAAGCCTCGAACGTGCAAAAATGCCTGGAATCATCACCGCGCGTTCGTGGCTTCTCGGACTGCTGAAGGGAGGGGAATGGAGATAACTCCTGCCGCCTGTTCTTTCAGAGGTCTCACGCGCTCCCTCAGCCATCCTCCCCTGCTTGGACTCCCTGTGGGGTAGGAAGGCAGCGCATGCGCAGTTCCAGAAGCTTGGCTTCTAAGTATGCGCAGAAGAAAATTTTTTAAATTTTTTAAATTTTTTTTAAAAATGGCAGCACCCAGGCACCAGCAACTGACCACACCGGTACTGTGATGTCACCAGTGGGCCACTACCGGTGCTATAGAGTGGACCGCACTGGTAGGAACCCACCACTGAACAAAGGCCATAGATACAATCAAGAAAGAAGAAGCAGGAGAGTATTAACATTCCTCCCACAAACAATTGTGAAATATCTGTGTGGAATTTGAATTGGGAGGAAATTTGTCTTCTGCCAGCTGGCTTTCAAAGTCATGCTTTTGTGGACAAGGCCTTGGTAATATATCAACAGGACCTGAAGACAAAAAGATGGAGTTGGAGTTGCCAGCATGATTTTCATCTCAATGACAGCACTTTTATTCCATTCATTCCTACTTACAATATTTTCCCCTACTTGGTTCTTTTCTGAGGAAGGGTGATTTCTATTAATTTCAAGGAGTTTATTCTAGGTAAGTTCACAGAATCTCCATTGTCAGCAAGAGTAAAGAGATTCAAGCCCAAGCCAACATTATCTTGAAAGCCTGCGGCTTTGCCTTCCAATTTTATAAATGATTACAAGGCCAGTGGCAATTTGAAGGAAGAGGAGAAGGTAAGATTTATTCTTTCCTCTCCAAGTCGTTCTTCTTAATGGCTAGGAATGTTTAATTTCAAAGATTCTATGTGGGTTGATGGGAGCTTTCTTTTGTAATATTTCATGCCATGTCTGTAATTATTTAAGGAAAATTAGAAGATGGATATACATCACATGCATTAAGTATAATATATTATTCCCCTGCCATGAAAGAAAAACAATTGGTGAACTTTCTTTTCTCCCTTGAGATGGACGTTCCAGACAAATGGACGTTCCAGACCAGCAGGTGCTGCTTTTTAGCAGGATCAGCTTCCTCAGCCAAAGTGACTAGCAGAAGCTACTGACAGATTTCACCAGCTTTTTTGATGGGTAGGTGGGAAATCTAGTCCATAAAAGGACCACTGATGCATAGAACCAACACTTTTCTGCAAGGAGAGAAAGAGAAATGGACCAAGTTACTTACCTTGGTAGAAGAGGAAGACATTGCTGCCCTGTGATATTTTCTTGGGCTTCTTGAGTATTATAAGGATATTTAACATATTTTATATGAAATTGGTGAAGTTGGTATTCCAAGTACACAAATGACTCTCAATTTTTTGGAAATCCAGAGAAGCTGTTCAAATTCTAAATCAGAGTACTTGAGAGAAAATAAATAGTATCCAGAATAGGGTAGATTGAAAGTTAGATTAGGAAACATGAAAAAGCATTTTCAGTGGCTGGGGTCTCATAGTTTGAACACCTGGATTTTGAAGAGTATTGTTTGATGAATGCAGAAAGAAGGTGGATCATATCCAATGGTTTCACATGCTGAAGGAGAAAAGTGTCCAAGAAGGATTGGAAATCCTGTGAAACAAAATATGGAATTGTAAACAACTTTTATAAGAACATGGGGGCAAATGCAAAAAGTCCAGAATGGATCCACAACTCTCTAAAATGCTAAACAGAAAAGAGTCCATATACTAGGACCGTGGTGGCGAACCTATGGCACGTGTGCCACAGGTGGCACGCGGAGCCATAGCAGACGGCACACAAGCGTTGCCCACCGGCAAACCGGAAGTGCAGAAAAACGCACTTCCGGTTTGCCGGTGAGCTGTTTTTTGCACTCCGGAGGGTTCAGGGAAGCTCCCTGAAGCTCCGGAATGCAAAAAACTACAAAATGGACAAACCGGAAGTGCATTTTTCCGCACTTCCGGTTTGCCCATTTCGTCGTTCCAGGCTCCGGGTGGGGGAGTGTGCGCATGCGCAGGGGGCAGCATGGGGGGGTGTTGTGCGCATGCGTGGGGGGGAGGGAATGGGTGTGGGTATGCGAGCGCGTGTTAGCGTGCGCACCCCCCCTTTTTGGCACGCGAACCTAAAAAGGTTTGCCACCACTGTACTAGGATATGGAAGGAGAACATAATCAAAGAATACAAACTAATATCCAGAAATTGTAGGAATTGTGTCAGATAAGCTAACAGCTCAGAATGAGCAAAGGTTTGTGAGAAGTATGCAAAACAACAAAAGCCACAACAAAAAGAGGATTTTTTGTGTTAGAAATAATTAGGCTAAAGGAGTATAATTCCATTGTGAAGAGAAAGTGGAGGATCAATAATCATTTGATGGTGAAAAGACAGAACTTATTTGCCTCTTTTTGCATCTGTCTTCTCTCAGAAGAGAATTGAATTTTTTTATGCCACCAGGGAAAATGGGGAAATGTAACTTAGGATAGACAAGAACTGAACTAATTTAAATAAATAGCTAATTTACATGAATTATTAAGAAAGCAAGTTCAAGTTAGGCATCAGTCAGAACTTCCTGACTGAACTGTTGGCCAGTGGCAAAGACTATCTCTTGCCTCCAGAAGGTGTAAATGCACCAACACTGGAAAATTTTAAGAAGAGATTGGATAACCATTTGTCTGAAGTGGTGTAGGGTTTCCTGCCTAAGCAGGGGGTTGGACTAGAAGACCTCCAAAGTCCCTTCCAACTCTGTTATTCTATTCTATTCTGCCACAAGACACTGAATTCTCCATGGTGGAGGCCTTTAAACAGATTGGATGGTCATCTATCAAAGATGTTCTACTTGATCAAGCACTGAGAGTTGGACAAGACAACTGCTAAAGTATTTTGCAACTGCTCTATGAAGAGAGGCCAAGTAAATTTCCTTTCTATTACCATTCTAGTGGTAGGCACTTTTTTTTTAAAAAAATGACGCAACTGCTTAAACTGGGTTGGCTCTTTAATAAGGTATTGATTACTTGGGCTATGCTCTCTTTTATTAATATGCTGTCTAAATTTTGCTAATAAACTTCGTGTGTTATATTAAGTATACTTCTGGTTGAATTGTAACTTTATTTTGTAGTTAATTGCATTCTTTCTATTGTTACCTGTCTTGAATACCATTTGACCAAAATATAAGTAAATAAAATAAATAAGTAAAATAATAATAAAACATGTAGCTTGACTGAGTTCTTGAGCTGGATTGCCTTATGTATAAGAAAGTTCAGCATTTGAAGGATCATAGCAAATTATTAGCTAAAAGATAATTCAGAATTTAGTTTTCATTTTTAGGGACTAGGAGTATATGTACTGTAAGTAAGATTCGATTCACATAACATGTTAAGCTCTAAGTGGCTAAGCAATTATTTACTTAACTGAGGATTATTGAGCATACATAGTAACTGGGTTCATCCAATAAAGCAAAGCATTAATTATGAACTGAAATGAGTGATATCAACCTAAATCAAAACCAAACCAAACCAAGCCAGCCTAATTAGTACAGGTAGTCCATGACTTACAACAGTTCATTTAGTGACCGTTCAAAGTTATAACGGCACCGAAAAAAGTGACAACCGGTTTTCACACATACGATCGTTGCAGCATCTCTATGGTCAAAATTTGGGCGCTTGACAGCTGACCCATATTTATGACAGTTGCAGTGTCCTGGAGTCTTCTGATCACCTTTTGCAACCTTCTGACAAGCAAAGTCAATGGGGAAGCCAGGTTCACTTAACAATTGCAGTGATTCACTTAACAACTGTGGCATGAAAGGTCATAAAATGGAACAAAATTCACTTAAATGCTTCACTTAGCAACAAACATTTTGGGCTCAATTGTCATTGTAAGTCGAAGACCACCTCTATGGAAACTCAACATATAAACCCAAGTTAACGGCAAGTTCATGATCCCGGAAGATGAACTTTTCATATTGTCCATTTAAGTAAGGCCATGGGATACCTGACCTTTATATTTTGTTAAATCCAGATGCTGCTTCCTGACTCTAAGCTTTATCTACTTGGCATTTTGACAACTCATGGCTCAAGGTTATAAAATCCCTTAATATATTATTGGGGGGGGGGGGAGAGCGATGAGCAGGGAGAATATTGTGCCAGAGACATTAGTGGCCCATGTGGTGTTTAAAGCTGAGTGGCATTATGAAGTCAACTCTACAAATAATGCCTAATAGCTTTTGGGTACCTGTATATCATTTCTACAAGCCCTCAAGCTGTTCTTGCAGTAAGCCAGCCAAGATTCTGCCACTTTTGGAATCTGTTCTTTAGTTTTGTTCCCTATTCCAGAACATTAATTGGCATAATTGGCATTTTAATTATTTTGTTCTCTTTGCTTATATAACTAAGTGACTACAGTATTTCGATAACAAGCCATGGGCATTACTTCGAAAAACAGTAATTTTGGTGCAAAGTTAATAGTTCTAATGGAAAATCTTCCATCTATATGGTGGTTTCTCCTTTAATGACTGCAAACTTCTCAATTCGGTCTTTGTTTTGTGGTGCTTGGGCTAGCCCTCAATGCATCATAAAACATAGCTATTAACTAAGCCTCCTGACTCTCGGAACAAATTACTGCAACTTTCCTACGCTTGGTTCGGTTTCTGTCTGTAGTCTCTGAATAACAATAAAATCTTAATGGAGATAAATACAGTTATCTCCCTGATGTCTAGTTTGTCACTGGAATAACAGTTTCAAATATTGGAAGCGCATGAATTTATATGTGTTTGGACAGCTCAGAAAAATATAAATCCACTGTATTGAAAGTAGCAACATTTTGCATCACACACATGGTTAGGTGCAAAATATGAGAGGAGGGTTGATACTTCTTTCAGAATCTTAACTGATTGTTAGACTGGAATAATAATTCCAAGATGTTTACATCTATGCATCTACACATGGTTGTTTTACTTCAGCGGTTCTCAACCTGGGGATCGCGACCCTTTGGGGGGTCGAACGACCTTTTCACAGGGGTCGGGAGACTTCACCCGGATGCCGCCATTTGGGTTCTCTTACCCTCTGCGCATGCGCAGAACTCTTTGCGCATGCGCAGAAGGTAAAAACCCAAATGGCGGCGGTGGTGGGGTAGATTGCGGTGGGGGCTTGGTGGCGGGTTGCGGCATTAGGAAGGTTGAGAACCACTGTTTTACTTCAATTCCATGCTGATGACATTAAAGCGCCCCTAGGGTTATTTCAGTAAAACAAACCAAAAGGGAATTTTGAGATGCACAGATCATCTAACTTCACTTCTAAAGTACAGTATATAGCAGTGATGGCGAACCTATGGCACGGGTGCCACAGGTGGCACACGGAGCCATATCTGCCGGCACGTGAGCTGTTTCCCTAGCTCAGCTCCAGTGTGCATGTGCGTACCCGCCAGCTGATTTTTGGCTTGCACAGAGGCTCTGGGAGGGCGATTTCGGCCTCCGGAGGGCCTCCAGGGTGGCGGGGGGAGCGGTTTTGCCCTCCCCAAGCTCCAAGAAAGCCTCTGGAGCCTGGGGAGGGCGAAAAACGGGCCTACTGGATGTTGGGAAACGGGGGAGTGGGGGGTTCACGCATGCATGCGCAGGGGGGTGGGGCGAGTGGGGGGCTTTGAATTATGGGTATGGGCACGCACGTGCATGCGATAGTGCTTGCGCACACTATTTCGGCACCCAAGGAAAAAAAGGTTCGCCATCACTGGTATATAGTGACAAAGTTATATGCTGACAAAAAATCACTTGCTAGAAATACATTAGGAACTATTTTAGTAATTTTAGGAACATGATACATCATGTTATATAGACTGAAACAATTCTGATTAAATACATGCTCCATTACTAAGTTGTAAATTGTTCATCAGTTTCATTGCCTATATCTGCAAGAGGAGGTGCGATGCATGGCCTTCTCTTCTACTGTGGAAGCTGACAGACAGCCTCTAGAAGCAAAATAATTGCTTTCTTCTTTTCCAGAACCCTGGAGAATACATAGAAAGTACATCAAAGAGATTTTCCATTTCCTTTCTTAGCTGATAAGGATTGCAGAAGAGAGTTTTTCTATGTGAAATATAGAAGGATATTTTATGCTTCATCCCTTGGTAATATGTATCTTCGGAGCATAGTTGCATAGAAAGCTAAAGGGTGCATTAATTAAAAAGTCAGTACAATATAGCAGAGAGTATGAGCCAGAAATGTTTCCTTTTCTTATATGGTAAAGAGCAATAATTATTTGAACCCTTAGTATTCATTTTGCTAAAATCATAACAGAGGAAGCAGGTTGTAGATCAACTATGTTTCTAGAAATCACAGTAAAATTACCCGTTTTACTCATTTAAATTTATTTAAATTTAAATCCTATCTTTCCATACGTAATGCTCCAGGGGGAGAACAATACAGTAATGGTAAAAGAATCTAAGAGCAAGCTTATTAAAGCATAAAGAAGACTAGTCAGAAAATCTTGAGAGACAAGTTTCATAACCTGTGTATCGTCTCTTTTGAGTGTCTCTTTCAAATGTATTCAAGGACTAGCAAGCCCAAGAGAAGCAATCCACGGAAGACGGAGGTTTTACTCATGGTGTCCACAAGTAATTGGCTCATCTGAGGAGCCCAGTCAACAACAGTGTTGACTGGGCTTCTCAGTCCAAATTTGATGTTTAGAAAATAGAAAGCAATGCAGTAATCCAAATAGGATGCATGTAAGATATGAGATACTCAGCTGATTTGTTACATTAGTGGGCCAACTCCTAGGAAGTCAAAATCAGCTATGCTGAACTAACTTCCAGTGCAGTTATTCTGCTACAATCCCGCTTAAAATAAAGCATAAATAAAATTTTGTTTTGTTTTCCAAGTGGAAGCAAATGTTACCTTGTAAACCTTGCATCCATATTGGACTTTTGATCTAGCGCAAGGTTGATTGGACTCATCTGTAAACCGGATGTACTGGAGTATGCAGTTGACTGGCAGAACCTTAATTACAGAGCATTGCCTTTTTATGACCTGGTCCCTACTGGAAATTTTTGGCTAGCAAAGAAATGGTATGCCAGATGTCTGCTTATGATTATCTTTGGTCCTGAAGAGCAGTTTGGAAGGAGCCCTTCTCAGCTGGAAAATGTAAATAATGCACACATCAAGAGACTTTCTGATTTGGCAGCAGCTAAAAATTCCCCCAAAGTAGTCCTGTTTAATTATGACCATCTCCTTAGAATCAAGCAAACAGTCATACTTATTTAGCTATCTCTTTGATCAATAAGAGATAGTGAAATACATTGGTTTGCAACTTGGATTGTTTTTCTGACTATGTAAACAAACTAAAAGAAAATAAATAGATGTAGACCTAAATCTAAGAGTGAGGCCAACTGAGTTTGGTGGAATTAAATTGTGAATAAGCATATATAATACATCAAATGTTCCACTGCTTGACTTACACCTGAGTGCTTGAACATAACTACAGTAGGTCCTGTGTGTTTACTTTAGCAGTTCTGCTGGTAGTAATCAATATCTTGGGAATCTCTGCCTTGGGTGCACATATGGTTAAGGCACATTAGTATTTTTTTTCTATTCCAGGAAGTCTTTTTACATAGCAGCTTATTACTGTAAGCATCAGTGGGGATGAAAAGTTGTTTTTTTTCCCTCTCTTTTTTCAACACAATGGCATTATGGCCTCTTCATTTTCTACAACTACTGAAGCTCAGTTTTATATGTTACTCTTTCAGCTACTCGTCACTGTGTTTTCTAACCCTGACTTTGACTTCTTATGTTGAGTTGTCAGTTGTTTTGGGAAATAAGAATAATGCTTTGGTTTGCAGCACAGCAACTGCCTATTCAATGTACAAATTCCTCCTAAAGTAAATTCAGGAGGGGCAGGGGGTGCACATTGTTTTACATGAACATCAGGTTTCCCACTCCTGAATTACTCATTTTGATCTTGCAATCTTTTTTAGTCTTAAAATGCTTCTGTGATGAGCAGCCATGGGTTTGATACTGGTATATACCGTATTTATCGGCGTATAACACGCACCGGCGTATAACACGCACCCCCATTTTAACAATAAAATTTGAGTAAATTTTTTTTAAATTAAAAATAAATGACTTGGAATGTCTGAACTTAATGTTGGATTCATATTTATAACATTATAACATGAACTATAACATTAACTCCTCTTATAAGGCAAATATGAAATGAAAAAGCACCTCTTTGAATGAAAAAAGAATTGCTTTCTGGGAAACCAAAAAATTCCTCATCTTCACTTTCCTACCATCTTTCTTTTTCTTTCTGTCTTCCTTCGTTCCTAACATCTTTCTTTCTTTCTTCTTTCTTTCTTTCTTTCTTTCTTTCTTTCTTTCTTTCTTTCTTTCTTTCTTTCTTTCTTTCTTTCTTTCTTTCTTTTTTCCTTCTTTCTTTCTGTCTGTCTTTCTTTCTTTTTTTTCTGTCTGTCTGTCTTCCTTCCTTCCTAACTTCTTTCTGTCTGTCTGTCTGTCTGTCTTCTTTCTTCTTCTTTCCTTCCTTCCTAACATCTCTTTTTCTTTCTTTCTGTCTTCCTTCCTTTCTAACTTCTTTCTTTTTCTTTCTTTCTTTCTTTCTTTGTTTCTTTCTTTCTTTCTTTCTGTCTTTCTTTCTTTTTCTTTCTTTCTTTCTGTGTGTCTTCCTTCCTAACTTCTTTCTTTCTTTCTTTCTTTCTTTCTTTCTTTCTTTCTTTCTTTCTTTCTTTCTTTCTTTCTTTCTCTTTCTTTCTTTCTTTCTGTCCGTCTGTCTGTCTGTCTTCTCCTTCCTTCCTTCCTTCCTTCCTTCCTTCCTTCCTTCCTTCCTTCCTTCCTTCCTTCCTTCCTTCCTTCCTTCTGTCTTTCTCCCTGTAGGAGAAAGAAGGAACCTCTGTTGCCGTCTCCCGCGGGGCTGCAGCCACCCGACTGAGTCCCCGACCGTGGCAGCATCCCTGCTGTTCTCCGGCCAAGCGGCCGAAGGAGCCCTGGAGCCCTGACGCCGCCCTGCATCTCGGTCTCTTGGGGCTTGTCCGGCAGCCTGCTGGGAAGGCTGCGACGCAGGGAGGGAAGGAGCTGCTATTGCCGCTCCGGCATGTCTCTGTGGCTGACCGGGGAGCCGCGTCCTTGTTAACAATGGAGAAGCTGCGCGGAGCAGAGGCGCCTGGTGAGCGAGGCGAGTGGCTGCATCGGCGGCAGGTTCCTGCCCGCGTCTCCCGTCCGCCTGCCCACCTCTTGCCTTAGCATTTAAAAGAATGAGAGGCGGGCGGGCGGGAGACGCGGGCAGGAGCCTGCAGCCGATGTAGCCACTCACCTCGCTCGCCAGGCGCCTGTGTTCCGCGCAGTTTCTCCATTGTTAACAAGGACGCGGCTCCCCGGTCAGCCACAGAGACATGCCGGAGCGGCAATAGCAGCTCCTTCCCTCCCTGCGTCGCAGCCTTCCCAGCAGGCTGCCGGACAAGCCCCAAGAGACCGAGATGCAGGGCGGCGTCAGGGCTCCAGGGCTCCTTCGGCCGCTTGGCCGGAGAACAGCAGGGATGCGCCCGCCCGTTTTTGAGCTGCCCCCAGAGCGGTGAATCAACTGGGATCGGCGTATAACGCGCAGGTAGAGTTTTGGCTTCTAATTTTAGTTTTAAAACTGCGTGTTATACGCCGATAAATAAGGTACCTGAATCCTTAGAAACCTACTAGTAACTGGAAAGACTGCACTCGCTATTTTGTTTTATTTCCTTTCTATTCTGGGGAAGAAGGAAGCAGAGGGAGCTGCTTTTGTTAATCTGTTCAATAGCTGAGCCTCAGAATGAGAGGCTAAGGATTCAGAGGAAGAATTAAGGCTGATAAGAGAATTTCCCTGAGAGTCATTCTTTGAAATCTGATTTAAAGTAGGGTGGTAAAGAGCCATTTTTGGCAGGAGGCTTAATTTATATTTTGTGCCTCCCAAATAAGTGAAAGCCAAAGTACAGAGTGTGTGGCCATTCCTGATCTGTCTTACAAAGCGTCTGCCTATTTTTATGCCCATATTTCCATACTCCCTTTCCCTCACATGGATACACACAAAAGTAGTATATTTTTTTTCTCTCTCTCTCTCTCACACACACCCATATGCAAGTTGCATTTTTAGAAGTTCTTAAGCCTGATTGCCATGCAGTGTATATGACTGGAGAGAGGTGATAATTATTATGTAGGTTTAAATTTATCTTCTCAAGTATAATTACCATGAAACTGAAGTGGGGCTAACTATCTGTCTGTCTCTATTCTGCCAGAATCTACTCAATTTTTAGTAAAAGTTTTCTTAAATTTCTACAATTACACTACCTGGAAACCCCAACAAAGCAGCTTTCTGATCAGAATCTCAGGGAGATGATAGATAGATAGATAGATAGATAGATAGATAGATAGATAGATAGATAGATAGATAGATAGATAGATAGATAGATAGATAGATAGATAGATAGATAGATAGATAGATAGATAGATAGATAGATAGATAGATAGATAGATAGATGATAGGAGAGAGAGAAAGAGAGACAGAGACAGATGATAGAAGATAGATAGACATAGATAGATAATGGATGGATGGATAGATAGATGGTAGGTAGGTAAATGGATGGATGGATGGATAGATAGATAGATGATAGATAGATAGATAGATAGATAGATAGATAGATAGATAGATAGATAGATAGATAGATCACACAGTACTGTATATTATTGAGGGTTGATCACCCTTTTTGTTTGGAACCATGTGCATATCTTGCTGCATCTTAGCACCTATAATGATAGGTGAGAAAGACTTTGGGGCAAAGAGATGCTGCCTAGGGAATGGTCAGATAAGAGATAGCATAGTCTGCAGCTGCATAGTGGGCAGAGGAAGAGGATCAGAAGGGACCCTCCCTTTTTTGTCAGGCTGTAAAGGAGACTGGAGAGTTTTATTTTCAGACTTGTTAATGTAGCTTTACAAAAAAGTAGAATTCATTTTATCTGGATGTGTTTCTACCTGTATTCCTGACACCAGTCTTGCAAGCCTGAAAATGAGATGCTCCGTTTTCTTCTTTAGAGCCCAAAATGTTTATTTGAGTCTATGGAAAAATGAATAGTTACTCTCAAGTACTTTAGGCCACAATAATTGGCGTGTCTTCCTATAAAATAATAGTAGCTGACATTCAAAGATTCCACCCAAATGGTAGCAGGAGGTACTGATGGCCCCTTGGTACATGCTTGAGAATTGAAGGTGCAAATAGATCTTCAGATCCTTCTGTATAAGCAGCTGTTTGGGAGTTGGAAGGAATTATTTGTTCCGGATTGGTGCTGCTTGATTAATATATGGTATTTTTAGTTTCCTGTTTTATGATGGAATGGGGATTGGCAGCAAGTCACTCAGTACGTTATTTCTATCCATCTGTTTCTCTTTCCCACTCTTGCGGCCTTCATTTGGAAATAAGAAGTATATATCAGCAGCTATTAATAGCTAAATCCTGCAGCAATCTGCTCTCACAGATGGTCGTCTGAGCTTTTGAAGCTCAAAGCCATAGATACCCATTTTATTTTTTTATTTCTAATTAGTAGGATCATCTTTCCCTGTGCAGGTGCACCACTTGCACAAGTAGGAGTCCATGTAGGGATCAATAAAAATGTCTGGATTTCTCCGTTCCTCTATTACTGAGAAAGGAAGAGCAGCACGTATTTCCCATATTCATTTGGGTCTTCTCTCTCCACTCATGTGTTTAGTTAAATTGCTTTTATTTGAAAAAAATAATGATATGTTGGAAATAATAGTTGCTGTATAAATGTATACTACATAATCTATATTAAGTCATCATTTATATGTTGGGGAATGTTCATCATGTTGTAGTAAGTTTTCTGGTGTGTTTTTAATGTTGGATTTATTATTACAGTACTATATATATACGCAAACTTACAAAGAACTGATAAAGAAATAAAGGGAGAACTAGTATAGATCTATTTCAAGCTATTTAGCTCTTATCAGCTAGCCATACCCTTCTGGGATTCGAACTGGGGCTGACTTGCCTTGTTAGGCAATGCTTTTACCCTGTAAGTCACCAGTTCTCCTCCCTTATCAGTTGAGTCAGGGGAAAGATTAAGTGTTTTTCTGCCGAGTCACCTGGTATACCCAATTATGGGAGGAAGCATACTGCTTCCTTATGTTTTTCCTTTCATTCAGTAATATATATTACTGAATGATGTATGTGACTTAGACTCACTTGTTGACTGGAATAGCACATAGATCATGTAAATAAATAAACATAAATTATAAGAATCTACTTGTTTATACCATGGAATTTGGCAAAAAAAAAATAATGGAGAAAAATGCCTGCCCACAGAAGGGAGAGGAAAAGAGTCTGTGTCATTCCAAGAATAAAATTAAAATTGCTCACAAGAAATAAAATGAGAATTAATATTGTTGGTGTAGTCAAAGTTAGATTTGTCCGACAAACAAAATGTTAAAAAGTTATCATATTTATGTAGTTACTTTCCAAGCACATCTAAATTAGATTAAAGTAGATTAATGTTTACAATCCCCAAGGCATGTCACAACGTTTGAGCACCCCTAATGTTTGGAAATTGAAAGTTGAAAAAATTGACACGCCCTACAAGAGTCGCCTTTGCCAGATTACTCTGCGAAAGAATGGCCATGATGGATAAATTGCTATAATATGGCCTCAAATAATGGTTGGAACGGAATCTACTATATACAGTATTATGAAATTCAGCTTACAAAAGTCTACTACTGTATATATTGTGATTATTCATTCTTCTGAAAGTGCTCAATTACTGCCCTTGGGGGTTTGTGTTCGAAATAGATTCAGTATGAAAATTCTTTTCTTCCACTTTTGAAATGCCATGTGCAGAGATCTAGCACTTCTTCCACATGATTTTTCCCACGTATGTTGCAGGAGGATGCGTAGCAAGGTGAAAGTGAAAACATAGCTAGTTGTTTCTGTTAACATGATAATGTGGGTCTCTTACAAATTAAAAACAAATTGCAGTTAATGCTTTTTGTTATGCAGAGAACATATGTTGAAATGATAAATTCATTCTATGAGAATGGAAATGTGTCACACAATTAGAAATGAGAAAACATCATATATTGTGGAACCACATGACCATTACAACATAATGTGAAACTCCACATATCTGATTTAATTATTATTAGATTCAATAGTGTTAAAAACCAATAAGGACCAAATAATAAAACAAAATGTAAAAAAATCCACGCCACAATGCAAAACAACAACATATACTGATTTCTCTGGTCTTTCCACATGGTAAAAGATTTAGAAGCAGGGTTTATGATCACAGGGATATGCCCTTTAATGAGTCTTGAATCTAGATGTTTATAATTCCAAGGTGGTTGTTGCTGTTGTATAATAATACTCTGGGGTATAATAATACACTGGGGTGTTATTGCTTATGTTTCATGTTCAAATACTATGAGAAAATAATGGGCACCAGGCAGAAAAATAGTTGGGTGGATATAAGTAGAGGCAACACAGTCCAGAGGTGGGCACCATAAGAAGAATTTCAGAGGCTTTCATTTAATTGGCGTGCTCTAAATCTGCGTGGGGATCTGCTTTTTCAGTTTGCAAGACTGTTTCCACCACCCCATTGTTATGTTTTCATTAAATAAATATACATTTAAATCCATGCAGTTCTCACGTTTTGCGTTCTCTAGCTATATGAGCTTGACAGATACTGAAATAAGAGCTCTCACTCTTAAATGCCTTTTACCAGAAAGATTGTTAAATTTTAGGTTGAGTTAATTGATTAAGTTGAACCCTTTGGGGAGTTTTCATTTCAGCACCATGGACAGCTCAGCAATACTGAAGTCTAATCACTGCAATTCCTGGGCAGTGTAAAACACAATATAGGAGTCTATTTAATGAAAAACCTTCAGGGTGAGCAGTGTCCTTGGAATCTAATGAATGGAGAGATCTATATCAGGAATGAAAATCAATAACCACCACCTGTTATTTTTAAAATAATAATCCTGCGAAAGAAGCCACTGAAACAAACTGTGCTGCTCTTCCTTTCCTCCGCAAATAGGTACATTAATAATTGATGCCAAAGAGATGGTCCTCTATTTGGGGTTTGCTTGTTAGTTGCAGGAGGGCATTTTCCTTCCTCCACATTTTGCAGATCTCTAGATTGTTCCCATTTTCCATGATCCTGTTAATGACGGCATTACATTTTTCCATGTAACTGAAGATGATTCTCAAGTTCATTAATGTGAATTCTAAGAAGAGAGGAAGATTTTGTTGAATATTAATTCAGTGTTTGTGTCCACCCACTCACCATATGTAATGGTATATGGGAATGACCTTGGAAGATAGGATGAAAACCTGTCCATAGCTGGGAGAAAAGCATGGGAAGTGTTTCAGAAAGGACCCACCCTAGTTTTTCTGGACACTAAAAATAGAAGAGGGAAGACATACTTTCAGTCTTGCAAGATTCTGTTTATATAACATTAAAATAAGGTTGCCCGGTCAGCAGGGCCCTCCTCTAGGACAGCGGTTCTCAACATGGGGGTCACGACCCCTTTGGGGGTCGATTGACCATTTCACAGGGGTCACCTAAGACAGGGGTCAGCAAAGGCTCTTTGGCCGAGTTTCCGGCACTGTGCATGTGTCACTATTTAAATTTGCTGACCCCTGGTTTAGGCGAACACAAGCAAAAGAAGAAGGAATTTATAGAGCTGCTCTGTAACGCATACTATAGATTAGGTAACAAATGGGGAGAAGAAGAGGTTGCGCATGCGCCCTGTCATTCCAGTTTTGCCGCAACAGCCAATCAGCGGAGACTTTCGAGCAAGCGGGAAGCGAAGCTTTGGAGGGGAGAAGTTGAAAACGGTAGGAAAGAGTTAACTGCCGTAGAGTCCCCGAGAGTTGCCACACACCCAGCGGGACTAGCTCGGCTCATCTGGGCTCTGCCTACGTCAGTTTGAAACATGCTCCTGCCTGTGAAGAACAGGAGGCGAGCATCGATCCCTTCATCGCAGGCAGGAGCACGTTTCAAAACGCTGCCAAAGGCAGCCCAGAGCAGCAGAGCCAGTCCAGCAAGTGAGGGAGGCGGGGGCAGGAGGCAGAGCTGAAGGGGCGGTGACAGGGACGTCTTCTTCTCAAGCCCTGCACTCATCTGGGCTCTGCCTATGTCAGTTTGAAACGCGCTCCCTTTCTTTTCCAAACATGCTGAACACAAGAAATCTTTCTCTCTTCAAAACTCCACCAGAAATGAGTGTTTGTGAGACTCTTGGTGCGAAAGGGGAAAGATTTCTTGCGTTCACTGCTCTAGGATTACAGGGTTAGAGCCATTAGGAAAAGTGTTGTTCCATGAGGAAGTGTGGTGACAGAGAAGAGATGTTTCCTCGGCCTCTCAAATGGCTTAAAAGATTGGATGCAGGACATGCAGAGATAATGGGAGACATGTCATCTCTAATATCCTGGCCATGCCCCAGGAAGAGCTTCATTGGTGATAACCATCACCTTGAATTGCTCTCAGAAACTGAGTGATAGTGGATTCAGCTTACACAGTAATGTGTTACTTGGTCATACTGAGGTAGGCCTATAATTATTTGCTCTGTCACATTCTGGATTTTGTATAATTTTTAACTGGTCTTCCAGGACAGCCCCATGTAGACTGCATTATAGTAATCCAAACAGGAGGTGATCAAGGTGTGAGTTCTAATCCAGGAATATGATGGACAAGGTGGCTTTGTACAAAGGCTCTTCTGCCACAGCTGCTAGGTGAGAAGGAGTTGAGAATCTAAGATGATCCCCAAATTATTTAGACTCTGAATTTCCTTCTGTTCTCACTGTACTTTTTCCTTGATTTGGGTGAAGAATTCTGGAATTTTTACAATGTTAAAAGGGGTTCAGTCCTAAACTGGAACTATTTTGACCCAAAGGCAATTATAGTGATCGTACAGTATGTATGACACCGTATGAGAAATGGCCAGACTTCTTTTGCTTTTATCTGAAATTATTGAAAATATATTTACAAAATCTGCTGACATGAAAAATAATTATTGTTAGAACTATAGGACCACACATTTTATAAATACACTGTTTTTATTCCCCTAAAAAGTTATAAAATCTGGATCCTAGTTATCCACCTGTTGCTTTAGCTCTTCACTTTGCATAAAAGATGATACATAGTTAGAATATAATATAATGTAAACATATCATTATTAATAGAACACAATGTTTATTTCTGCTCATTTAGAAATTACTTGCTGCATAATACAGTGAACCCTCATTTTTCGCGGGGGTTACGTTCCAAAAAGAACCCGTGATAGGCGAAATCCGTGAAGTAGTAACCTTTATTTTTTTTACAATTATTATACAATGAAATACTCCATAATACATTGAAACCAAAGAACAAAACCTTTTTACAGGCCCAAGCATTTGTTTAACAAATAAATACACGTGAGTCCAGGGGTGAAATCCTCCCGGTTCGCTCTTACCTGTTGGTCGCCGCACAGCCCAACAACCTGGTGGCGTTCGCGGCGCGGGGCTTCCCCCGCCTGCCTGTACGCCGGCATCTGCGTTCTTTTGCCCTCTGCGCAAGCAGAACGCTTTGCGCATGCGCAGAGGGCAAAAGAACGCAGATGCCGACATCCAGGTGGGCGGGGGAAGCAGGTGGGGAAAGCCCCGCGCCACAAACGCCACCAGGTTGTTGGGCTGTGCGGCGACCAACAGGTAAGAGCGAACCAGGAGGATTTCACCCCTGGACTCACGTGTATTTCACTGCTCTTGGCAAGCTATTTTACCAATCAGCCAATCAGAATGCAGAACACAATGCACGATGCAAATCCATGAAGCAGCGAGACCGTGAAAGGTGAACCGCGATATAGCGAGGGATCACTGTATTGTTATTTGGTTTTTTACCTACTATTTCTATTAGTCATTCTATTATAAGGAGGGCAGTCAGTGTCATAATTAATGTATTGGACTAGGTCTGGTGAGAATCAATATGAAATCCAAACACAGCATGTAGTTGCTGTTTTGGGGATAAAATAGAATGTTCCCCACATTAGCCAACTTGAGCTCCCAAAGGGGGGTGGAATGGGATATCTATAACAAAAATACAATAAAAAGTAAAATTGTTTATATGAGCCCATTTAAAGAATATTAAGATTTTTTTCTCCTAAGATTGCACCCACTTCCGTAAGAAAAGAATAGCAATAACCTAAAATATTAAATGACAAAATTTAACAGCAGGTTGGACATATTATCAATTAATCAGCAGTCTTATTTGATATTGACATAATGTGATAGGTTTCTTTCCCGTTTGGTGGAAAGTTTTGGAAACTCTTAATAGTCACATTTACTCCTCCCCCCCCCTTTTTTTTTTGTTAGATAGAAAAATCTCATGGCTCAAATATCTGTTGAAGAAGCAGATTGGATTATTTCAACTTCTTTAAAAAAAACAACACCGTTGCTATGGCATAATATCGCCAATCTTTTAAAAGGTCTAATTGTGCTGGCAGATGAAAGCTGTGACCTCCTTATCTTAGCAGTACTGATGACTATGTGGTTTATAAGATTGGGAAAAGAGAGTTGTTAACCCAGATAGCTACTCTTTCTAGCACATTGCAGTCAGAAAGTGACAGCTGTCCATTTTTAGCTGCCAAGTTGCTCCCTCGAGAATGTTCTTGTCAATGTGGAAATCTCAACATAGTGAAAAGAGATAAGCCAAATACAACATAAATAGGAAATTTGAGGTGCTGATTGCACTATTCATATTCATGTTTTAATTTAGTGCAGTCCATATTTCACTAAAAATAAACGGGGTTGCTGCACATTCAGTATCCAGAATTGTTCAGTTGATGGCACATTACAAACCTTAAATGATGTGACGGGTGTAAATGAGTCTGAAATCTGATGTAGATTTGTGGAATTAGATTAATGTTTAGAATTGTTTTTCATGTATATCCTCACAGAGGTCTTAATTTGGGGCGGGGGAGATACAGTCTGCTGCTATGAGACTGTCAAATATGATTTCATTTTACGCCTGAACGTTATAGCAGAAGAACAACTGCATTAATTTTTATTGCTTTAAAAACATTACCTTGATTGTGCCTATTTTAAAAACTGTCATAGATGAAGAGCCAAAACATAGATCAGTGCATTCTGATAGGGGATGATGTTTCTGAGCATGGAAGTGGGATTATTGAATGTGGAAAGCATAGTTAATCCAAGGAGCTCGTTAACTCAGGCTCTCGGGGATGGACTAATTTGCAGATCTCAGTGGCAGTGAGAAAAGCAGGAGGGTGTTGATGGGTGTTGTGGAGAAAGAAAAAGTTGGGAGATCAGCAGATGACAGGGAAAGCCATGTGGTCAGAGAGGAAGTGTGATCACACTTAGTTCATAGAGAGAAGCATCTTGTGAAATTGACAGAGATTTAACATATCTATAGGAAGATGAGAATCTGCGCACAAGGCTTTCCCCTCCCCTTTAGTAAATAATAAATAAACAAATAAATGTAGAGATGCTCTTGAATAGTAGTTATATTCTCCTACTGTCCTGACATTTATTGCTTTTATGCTTTGCTGAGCCCACACTTCAGCAATGTCTGAGGTTACGGCAGCCATAAGGTAATACCAGCAAGATTCATCATGACAAATGGGTAGTATTTGTGTCATCATGACACAATGGAGTCACTGGGTGTGAATTGGGCGGCTATATTAAACAAACAAACAAACAAACAAATAGTAAAACAATATTTGTATTCAAGGACAACACATAATAATATTTATTATAATGTTTTTAATATTTTATGGTATATTTCAAGACCATTTACTATTAAACCTGATGAAAGCAAACATTCTGACATGAGATACCCAAGAACAAAGAAAAGAAAAGTGATTTCCTTTATGCCCTCTATGGAATTAATGGACACTCAGAGTTTTGACCAGTTTGTAGAATAAAATTAGTATTTTTGTTTGTTTGTTTATTTCCCACCTTTATTATTTTTACAAATAATTTTGTCTCTGGGATTGACTGGCACTTGTGGGTCAAATTACACCTGCAAATAATAACGAACTACCTCCCATATTCATTCATTATTCTTTTATTAAAATCCACATTGTATACATATTTTCTTCTGAAATAGCAAAATAATATGAGATTTATTTGCAAGAAGTCCATTATAGTATTATTTAATAAATATCCCCAAATATATTATTATATTCATAAAACAGTAATGAGTAGCTAGAGAGGACACAGTGTGAGCTAAATTCCATGCATGTTTCCTTTGCAAGTAGATGTCACAGAGATCAGAGGAATTTCCTTCTGATAAATGTGTTCAGTAAGGATTTAAGTTTGAGGTATATGCAGGGGTGGGTTCCGGTTTTCTTCACTGCCGGTTTGCTCAGGGACATGCTGAGCGGGCGCGCATGCGCAGTGCTAAAAACACAGCTTCTGCACATGCGCAGAAGCAAAAAACAAGATAGTGTCACTGTAGGCACCGCTGAGAGAACCGACTTGGGGGCGTGGCAGGCGTGGGTTGCTGCCGGTTCTAGCGACTCAGGCCGCCAAGTTACTACCGGTTCTATAGAACCAGTCCGAACCGGGAGGAACCCACCTCTGGGTATATGGGAACAGTATTTATATGTGCTTGAAATGACTTAGTTCTATGGATCTTTTTAATAAGTTTTAAAAGACATTTTTGAATGGTGACTGTTGATTTCAAATGGAAGTTGATGGCATGAATGAATAATATAGTTGCACTAAATTAGAAATCCACAGTACCTGAGATTTATGGATGTTACATACAGGAACAAATGCTACAAATAAGAATCAGTTAATTAACTTTCTGGCTAGCTGGAGGTAACATAGTAGAATATATAAAGCCACTGTGAAGACTTTTCCAAAAACAGAAATGGACTTCCTTTCATTTTAGTGGTTAAGTCTATACAAAGATTTTTAAGTATGTCTTTAAAATTCCACCTAGAAGCAGTAATATCTCTCAGATGGGTGGAAAATGAATTTAATAAATAATGATAATAATGTGGGATTTTATTTTTTTGATAATTTTCCAAAATACAGATATAGCAAGAACATGTATATGTAATAATGCCGGACCATCACCTCATTGCTAAAAATAGTAATATTTATTTATATGAAAAAACACTTAACATTCAACCAGCTTTCTCTATTATAAATATTCATGGTGCAGCACACAGTTTAAAAGTAATGAGCTAGTTTAAAGGAGACTTAGGTGAGTCATAATTATTTAAGTCAATGAATTTCAGTGAATGTACTTAAAGCATGACTAAGTCTGAATCCGAAACAAATTTATTTAAACAAATAAAATAAATCCCGTGAAAAACAATAGGAGGATTTTTGCTTAAGAAAAGTTAAGTGATAAGTAGAATAGAATGAGGCTTGTTGGCCTCTTACAAAGTAAAATTTTAACAGCTCACCATGGTCTAAGATATAGAGGGAAGAAAAACAGTATAGGATTCTTGGGGCTGTAATCATGGTTAGGTATAGTGAACATCTGGAATTTCAAAGTCATGTCAGGGACTGACTTTGGCAATCTGGGTTGATGCCTGTCTATTCCATCAGTGGCTGAGCATTTGCCAAGAGGCTGTTTCACACATCCTTTGCACCAAAATGTTCTCAATAGCCTTTGTTCTGTTTTATTTTCCAGGATACATTTCCAAATAATGCATTGCTGGCACTAATTAAAATGGTGTTAGCATTTTTGCCTTCTAACAGTGCCTGTATTTAGGCTCATATGTTTTTTGGAAATAAAGAAGGGGCTTGAAACTATTGGGTATCAGCTGGTGCCTGCTAGCACATTGGTCTCTATTACTGTCTTTATATTTCTGTGGTCTAGAGACCACTGCTGAAAAAATTCTGCAGTGTGTGTGTGTTTCTGTATGCATATCCTACTTCTACATTTCAGATGTAATTCTAATGCTACCGTATAGAGAACCTACATAGGACCATGTTTAGAAGGCAAGGACCTTTGAGATATGTTGATTTTAAAGATTAAATTCAGAACTTTGAAATGAGCCTGGAATAAAATGTACAGCCAAAATAAATCAATATTACTACAAAAGGTTGGTTTTTTTAAAATGTGGTCTTCCTTAACAATGATTATTTTTTTTGGAAGAATATCATAGGGGACAACAGTTTTGTAAAACGATTCCCCTATAAGAGGAGCTTTTTTATCTTTGAAAGATAAAGATTTTTCTTTCTTTCTTTTCTTTTTTCAATAAGTTTTATTTATTGTTTGGTCTTTCAACATCTCATGTCGTGAGCATTTGCTTTCTGAGTTTCATACATCCATACAATAGTCTTAACAGTACATAATTTTTTAATGGTTACAATTCATTATCATTTCATTTTTGATACATCTCTCATATTTCTTTTCATCTTAATATCTATCTTTTAATCTTTTCCCCCTCTTATTTTATTTCTATTTTAATCCTCTTTTCTTTCCCTTTTTTCCTACTCTTCTCCTTCCTTTCTTAACAATCAAAGATGTGGTCTTTTCCCACTTTGTAAATTTCTAATATACAGTACATGCATACATTTCTAACTTTCAAATATTTTCTTCACTTCTCCATATCATTCTTACTCTTTAATACAAACTAATTTTATCTTCTTAACAATTAATTCTATCACTTTATCACCTATTACTTTATCAGTTCAAAACTAATTTTTATCTTTTATGTCCCATACAAAACACATTTCAACATTACCAATTTTCAATTTTCATATTTTCTAATGTTATTTTATAGTTTCATTTCTACATACTAGTTCATACATGTGTTTAATACAAGTTATTTTTTCCACATTATGACACTTCTATATTCATATCCTATATGCAAAAGTGTTATTATTTTTTATTCTTATCACCACAAAAAACAATTTATTCAAAATTATTTAATTCTATTATACTAATTTAACATACACATTCTTATTCTTTTTTATCCCTTATCTTTTACCCTGTTCCATATTTTAAATCCTCTTTTCTTTCTCTTTTTGGGTTGCCTCCCCCAAATTTCTTTCAACTCTTTCATTTCTATTCTTAAATCAATTTTTTTGCTATACTCTCTATCTTTCTCTCCTCTCTTTTTCCCCCTTTGTTGCTTTATATTGTTTTCATCTTTTCTCCCCCTTTTCTTTTCCCTGCCATCTATGATCTTCCCCTTCTGTTCCAATCCCTTTTTCACCCTCTGTGTTTCTATCATCCCTTTGTTGTATTTTCTTTCTTGTTGTTTTTTCCCCAGTTTTTCCACTCTTCCAGTGTCCTCAATAGTTTCCTCATTTATCTGTTCTGCACTTATTATTCTTTGTATTATATTCTCCAGTTTTAGTTCAATGCAGTTTCTTTCTTTCTTTAAGATGGTGTTTGTGCTTCACATCAATGTTATTCTTCTTTGTTATTCTGCACTTTCAATTTCATTAAGTCCAATACGTAGATGAGTATTTAATAATCAATTTAGTTATAATAAGGTAAAGGCAACTTCCAGTTCAAATGTCAGTATTTTTCTTTAAAACAAAGTATCTTTCCAAACCACATCTTCTTTTAAAACTACCAACAAAGCTTTCCCTCCCCCTTGGTTCCCAAACGTTTTCTTCAGATTCTTATATGCTTGTTCCGCCGCTAACATTTAGCTTCCATATTTTTCCCCCTCGTATTTTTTTTGGGGGGGGGGTCACTTTTTTTTCTTTTAAAAGGCAACAATCCCAGATTGCAAATCACTCATTTTTCCCTCCTGCTCAGTCTTGCTGTTCTGGTCTTCCTTCGGCTTTGTGGCAGCCATGTTTGCTGCCTCTGCACCACGTCGTCGGCTAGGGGCTTTCCAGTTCAGGGAGGGGAGATGCAGCTCCCCTCTTCCTTCCTGGCGTCCCCATTCGCTTTGCCCCCTCTCCGGGGTGGGGGCTTAGGTCCCAATCCGGGACCCTCGGGCATGGGAGTATTCGGAGCAGGCCACAGAGCTCACGGTCTGGCTTCTGATGCCGCCGAAAGAAAAACCGGAAGTCCAAGATTTTTCTTTCTATCCACTATCAAACTATAGTTCAATCAGCAGGATATTCTTTATTTGGGAAAGATTCCTAGGCTTTGTGTATGGGATTTTTTAAAAGCAAACATTTGAAGCTGCAAGCGAGGCACCATTTGTTCTATTTGAACTTGCATTGAACAGGCTAATCACTTCCTGTAATTAAACTCTTTAGAACAGTAAAGTTAATTTCCCTAATGCACATAAAAAGCTGACACACTATATGAACTAGAAGAGTTGGAGACATTTATAGGCTTTCTTTTCCAGGACCCATGATTTCATCCCACACTAGACTCAATTAATATTGTCAAGTTGCTTTTCCTCTGTCACCAGGTCCTTAGTCATACTGTATGACTGACGCAGACTTGGCAGTTCTGCGCTGAGCTAAGCTACCAATAACCTTGAGGCCAATGAAGGTTATTTGGATGCTTTCATAGATTGGAGAAAGATGACAGATCCAGGTTGCTGAAGTGCTGCTAAACTATCGTACAACATGTGCAGCTCCAGCCCTTCTGCTGAGGATGGATTGCTTGTGGTGCGAAAATCTAGGCACTAGGTTTGATCCACTATAGAAAATATGCGGTTGGCAAAGTTGTCAGTTCACACTTCAGTTCCAAGTTGACCTGGAACTAATTTAGATACGAGTACAGCACAGTACAATACAAATCTTCTGGTTTCAATGGAGAAATTAATGGAACTGACAAGTGATGGAGTGATTTATAATCTGACTTTATTGACAGAGAAAGTATATAGGTAGGCAATCTTATTTTATGTAGCTCATCTCTCTCTTTCTCTCTTGTTTTTTCTATTCTTTCACCAGGGTCTGAGTAAATGCTCAGGGTTTGCTGTTTGATGATGATGTATGTGGGAAGGCTACTAGCACAACTAAGTGAGAAGCTTATGTGTCGAGGTGCAAGGAAAATGTCCACTAAAAACGTCTTTTTATCATGCATTTTTGCTCAAAGGGGAAGAAAAGAAGCAGAGTCAGAAAGGTGGAGGTTTGGCTGGGTTGAAAGAGGTCCATGGAACCCAGAGTAGCATCCTAGCAGTCCTGCCTTGACCAAGGAGCCAAGATGCTCGAGTATTTTCAGTGTTAGCGCTTTCCTTTCCCTGACAGGGAGGCAAAGAATTACAATTCTGCCCTACTTGCTTAGCACAGAGCGCCACTTCCACAGCCGAAGCA
The DNA here is from genome assembly GCA_023053685.1 of Diadophis punctatus similis. Classification (NCBI taxonomy): domain Eukaryota; kingdom Metazoa; phylum Chordata; class Lepidosauria; order Squamata; family Dipsadidae; genus Diadophis; species Diadophis punctatus. The sequence continues at coordinate 1,730,413 of JALIGW010000060.1, read as the reverse complement.
AAAGAATTACGTTTCTCATGAGATTTGCTAAAATGGTCCAGATAGGAGACGAGGCTTCCACTCTGACAGGGGAGTGTATTTCAGATGTGATTTTAGTGTCGAGCTATTTGGAAGGCGAGGCTGCTGAATAATGCATAAGAACTAATATATTCTATCAATTTCAGGAAATTGTTTCCTCTGTGCTTGTTCAGGAACGTATTCATTATTTACCAAATTATTTTTATAGACCCTTCTTGCTTTGTATCTCATTTAGTAGCAAATTGATGAAAGAGGAGATGGTTAAAATCTCTCTGTGTTATTATTTGTTTCATTTTTTTTAAACTTACCTTGCTTCTCATGCACTTTGGAGCTAATGTACCTGTATATGCCCATTTTATCCTCAGTAGTGACCTGAGGTAGGCTGGGTTGGAACTCAAAGAATCATCATAATTTACTGAGTGAGTTTCTTAGCTTGAACAGGGAGATTTAAATAGAGGATTCCTCCTGATCCCAGAATAATACAATTTTAACTTCGCTGAGAGACACTGGTATTGGCAAATTCACAGAAGTATTTTTGGAACAGTGCACACCTTTGAGTGTGTTGCCATGGTGAATGCAGCAAAGAGGGAAGACCCATCTCTATAACACAGTCCAGCATGTTGTGTGCCTTTCCAGTGCATTTTTGTGATAATCCTCCGTCTCTTAAGATACAAATCTTACCTTTGGGCAGTGGTGGGTTGCTGCCGGTTTGGACCGGTTCGCCCGTACTGGTGGCGGGAATTTGCCCCCGCTTGCCGAACCGGCAGCGATGGCCGGCTGGCCACGCCCCCGAACCGGTCCTCCGTTCGCTGCTACCTGAAAGCGGCTTGGAAAGAACCCTCTGCGTATGCGCAGAGACTTCTGCACATGCGCAGAGGGTAATTTGCACGATGTGATGTGGGCACATGTGCGATCGCTCGCGTGTGTGCAAAACACGCACTTCCGATGCGATGCGAACCGGTAGGGAAGGTAAGTAAAACCCACCCCTGCCTTTGGGATTAGAGAGCCCACTGAAAGATGCCTACAGACTTTTGCCATGTAAATTAGCCATGATTCTGAAGCATCCAGAAAACTGGTGAACCAGCTCTGTTGGGAGGGTTCATTGTGAACTTACTCTGATGTGAGAGTTCATTGCTTTCCAAGGATTGGATACAACACACAATAGCAAATCTACAGTACACAAAACTTTATTGCAGCGTACACCTTCTCCAACAATAGGCGGCTGCTCTGGGTCAGCTCTATCCTTCTAAGACTTGCAAGGTAATGATGCCATGTAAATATGTCTTTAATCTTGTCCTTTAATGCTTAGTCTTTTAATACTCATTTCAAATAAAAGTCTATAATGTAGCATATAACTTTTGCCTTTTTCCAAACGTTCTCCGTGTTAGTTGAGGCGAGGTGATGTTTCAGTGGGTGGGGGGATGCTCCTTTTCTAGTTGCTATTGATCTCCAAGCAAATCTCCAAAGTTCCAGGCAGGACTCCCAACAGAAGATGCTGCTCACCCTAGCCTGTGATCCTGGCAGTCGAATGAAAGCCCTCCTTTCCTGCTTGTAATCTCCAGACGACACCTCTGCTTTCCCAACAGTATTACATTTGCTATTACCTTTCCTGCTACACACGCTCCCTTCCTGCACTATTTTAGATTCGGTGGGCTGAGGCTGCCTCTGGACGTCAGCACATCCATGAAAACACAAAATGTGGCTCAATTCGTACAGCAGTTGAAATACCTGCTTGTATGCCTGTGAATGAATATATAGTGAATGTCTGAATGCATGACGGAAGTGTTGAGGGGGAAACAATTCTGCTTTCCCCACCCCACCCCGTCCCAGCTACAGGTAGTCCTTGAGTTACAACAGTTCATTCAGTGACCATTCAAAGTTATAATAGCTGTGAAAACAGTGACTTATGACAATTTTTCACCCTTTCACACTATTGCAGCATCCCCATGGTCAGGTGATCAAAATTCAGATGCTTAGCAACTGCTTCCTATTTATGACGGTTGCAGCATCCTAGGGGGTCACATGATCCCCTTTTGCGACCTTCTTACAAGCAAAGTCAGTCCTAATTTCATTCATTCACACCTGGATTGCTTGGGCTCCTTTCAGTCACTTCCCCCTATCTAAAAAGACAAAAGGATCTGGATAAAGGTTATGTAGAAAAAACATCAAAGTCAAAACTTTTAAGAGTGTGGCAGGGGCCTTTTAGCAACAAGTCAGCAATACAGGAGTAGTGATTTGTGCAAGGTGTTTATCGGCAAAATGCATTGAATTGCAACCAGGTTTGGGGGGGGGTGTAAAGCATGTGCCTTACATAAGCAATTTGTATGTGAATAGGTTTGATGACTAAAAATACCAAGTGTGATTTTTATAATCAGTGTTATTTCATATATGACATATATATGTGAATTCATTTCATTTATCAAATATTCTTAAATATGGAACACCTCACGATCAACAGTTTTTTTACCTGCTCTAGCTGCTACTAAGTATGCACAAAGGCAGTTAATCTGTGTAAGGCAATACTTTTAAAAATCCCAAGCAATGTCTGTAATTTTTCCACTCCTGCTTCTTCGAAATTACATTAAACACTACTTAAAGTGTGACTTGGAGATTTGCCATCAGTTTCTTACGTAAAGAGTATACCAATAGAAATCTTTTTTAAAGAAAAAAAGATGCTTTCTTTTCCATTAATTTTAAAATGTTGAAATGAAAACTGCAACTTCAACATTAAAGTTAGAAAATATTGCAATTATACAGAAAAAAGATGACAAATATCCTATCAATAAATTGGTTCAGAGAGCTTTGTGACACCTTAGAGCAGTGATGGCACTGACTGCTGAAAAGGGAGCGTGCGCACGGGGCACCGAGTGCCAAAAAGGGAGCACTTCACGCTGCTCTTCCATTTTCTGGCCTGCGCATGTGTGCCAGTAACTGGAAGACTTGCTGGCTGACGCGCATGTGCGTGCCGGAAACTGGAAGTTCATTTTTTGGTGCATGCATGCCCCCTTGACAGCTCCTCTTCCTGGTCATGGCCCAGATGAGCGCGCGCCGGGAAATGAACTTCCTGTTTCTGATGCGCGCTTGCAAGCAAATCTTCCGGTTACTGCCATGCATGCGCATGCGCCGATCAGCTGGCCGGCACGCATGCTCACGCTGGAAAACGGAAGACCAGCTCTTCTGGTTTCTGGCACTGCCACACGCACAAAGGCCAGCTGATCGTCGCATGTGCATGCACGCCAGAAACCCAGAAGAGGAACGGGTGAAGCCGCGTGTGCCAGCCGACATGGCTCTGCGTGTCACATGCGTGCCATAGGTTCACCATCACGGCCTTAGAGGGTTTTTTCACTCTCATAGAGCATTGTGAAAGGAAATTACAGAGAACCCTTGGCTATTCCCATTTTTGTAAAGCTACTAATAACCATATTTTTGCTACCTTTGGAATTAGGCTTCCTCTAAAACAAATCTCAACTATACATTTTAGTCTCACTGCTGAAGGAAGGATTCAGATGTGTCTATTTGCATTACCTGAGGTGATTGAAATTCTGAGTTGAAATGAATTGTGCATAATTTATTACTTTTGATGTCATTTTCCTCATACTGTAACTTCCCCCTAATACCTCATATTAATTTAAATTTGCAAATAAGAAATCTGGGTACAATGTTGTGTTACACATACATACTGTACATTCATAATCCCTCCCTCTCTTTCAGAGGAAACATAGCCTTGAAGAAATTTGGAACTCTGAGGTTGGGAACAGGAGTTTCTCATGATTTTCACATTTTCTTTTCTTTTACAATTTCTATTTGATTGCAAGAATTGGTGATCGGTCTTGCATGGACAAATATTTACTCTTGGCATTTCAAGATTCATCATGAAAAAATAAAGCATAATTGATTAGAGATTAGTGCAATATAGAGAGAGACCAAGAGGGAGAGAAATAGAAATATAATTTCTTCTACCTAAAAATGAAGTATTTAGGACCAGCATAGAACCAGAATAAATATGTGCTTATATACTATCACTTTGTGCTACTCACTTTTATCAGTCTCAAATTCTTATTAGTAGCCTTATTATATTTTAAAAAACCCACCATTTTGTAATATGGTTGATTTTCAACTTTATTATTAGTTGTTATAATAGATTCTGCAATATTTTATCATCTTCCTAGATTTAATTCAAACTGCTTATTAATGCTTGTTTATAGGTAGAAAAATATATTTACTAATTGTTTACTATGATTGGACTGGTTATAAGTATGGCTGGTGTTTATTTCGACTTGGTAACAGCTTTAATATTTCATATTTTCCTTTTAATTCTAAGAAGCTTAGATTTTATGCCAGTCCTTTTCTACATTATGAATTAAAATACAACAGTGCATGAATAGTACAGAATCACTCCAATAATCTACATCTCTTCAATTGTTTTGGAGAATTTTAATGAACAATATTAGGGGGACATCAACTATTAGGGTATGTGGGGCTAAATAAATCAATGTGCATGGTTCATCGACCATCTTTGTTGTAAAATAAATTGTCTTTGATTGGATAATCAAATAAAGAAGCATCTTGAGTTTGAATGGAGATGCATTATTTGTAAACCCCACATTCTTTTATAGTTTCAGAGTTACCGTTAAATATGGGAAATTTGCAATTGCACACTAGTAGACACATTTTCAGCTGACATGATTTACTTTTTGCTTTCAACCATCCTTTTGCTTTTTTTAATCAGTTATTAATGTGCCTTTATTGTCAAGGTTGAATTGCAGAAAATATGCTTTGATCTTGCAACTACTGTATGGGAAGGCTATTGGTTGAATAGTGGCCTATCAACTTCTTCCTCTTTCTCATTTGTTTGCTTGCCACAACCTTTAAACAAAACTAAACTTGCAGTTTGCTCAGCCTTAAAGAGCCCAAAGCAAAATTTCTTTATTGACTTTAATTGTTAATGCACTATGACCGGGCTTTGTGGCTTAGCCATGTTGAAATTCTAGGTTTTGTTGACTCTCATGTAGCCTTCAGGTTCAATTAACCTTTCCATTTAACATATTATGAGAGTTCATGCCATTGGTGCGTGAACTTCTGCTGCTCTGATCTTTCTTTTTGGTAGGTGGTTCTTTAAACAAACAGTTTCAACATATTCCTTTTTCTTGTTTCTCTTGTTTCTTTGGCGTGCATTTTAAAGATCTGTAGGCACTTAAAGATCAATAAGAGTCACTAGTTTTGTGAGATGGTCAGATATTTAACTTTTTAAGAATAAATAAAAGTAAAAAATGTGAAATATGTCTAGTATTATGTCTTTAGAAGTTGGCTTTATTCAAACTAACTATATCCTGCTGCCAATGACATTGTAGGATTTTATTTCTGTGTTTTACATAGACACTCTTGCTGCATTGTATAAGTTAGACTACATGCTTCGAAAGATTAGTCCAGTTAGAAGATGGGATGTGGCCCCAGGTTTCATTTCTGGCTCTTCTGGGTAGGATTGAAAACGCTGTGATGATACCGCTAGTTACTCTAACTCTGCATAAGGTAATGTCTTGTGTTATAGCGCCAAAGGTTTATTTCTAATGGCAAAGTTGTTTTATTGAAACATTCGTCCCTGTTTCTTTTTATAAAGATTTGGGTCTTGATAACTAAATAAGACTGATGGATACACATACTCAGTGTGAAAAAAAGTATTGGGTTTTAAAAGTAGCATTAATTCAAATTTACGGTAGGAAATCACATAATCAGTGCCTAAAATTGAAGTATGTAAAACCAAATTTAAAAACCACTCCAATATAACGTGTACCCTGGATACATTAAGCTTGACTTTTTTTTTTACTGTTTGCTGTCTTTTTTTTAGAGCAGATGAAGTGTTATATTCCATTTCCCTACTTTCTATTTTGTTGGCCTGTAGATTGTAAATCAAGCCTGAGACCTGCATCCCAGTTTTGTTCTGAGGAAGAGGAGCCATGGGGGTGGGATGGGGTGGGATGTGTGTGCTTCTTCCTTTGTCAAGCTGTTAATTTAAATTGGTATTTTCCATTTTGGGAAGAGTAAGTAACTATGTGCAGGAGCTGCTGCTACTGCCTGTCAAATATGAAGCCACATTTCTACATTGCCCATTATTATTACGAAATAATAATCCTTCCTGTCAATGATTACTTCAGCTTTAACCGTAACAATACACGAGCACGCAGTAGATACAAACTTAATGTAAACCGCTCGAAACTCGACTGCAGAAAATACGACTTCAGCAACAGAGTGATCAATGCCTGGAATGCACTACCTGACTCTGTGGTTTCTTCCCCAAACCCCCAAAACTTTAACCTTAGACTATCTACAGTCGACCTCACCCCATTCCTAAGAGGTCTGTAAGGGGCGTGCATAAGCGCACCATTGTGACTTCCGTCCCTGTCTTACTGTCCTATTGTCCTCATTTATCTGTACTTCTTTGCTTATGTTATGTTTATACAAACACCTACTATCCTGTACATGTTTGACAAACAAATAAACAAATAAATAAATATATAAACTTGATGGTTGCTCTTACTGATGCAACTGTATGTATGTCCACTGTCTGTGCAGTGGATGTCATGGCTTCTTAGACTGGTGATTTTGTATGAAAATCAGAGAGTGTGAAAGCCACGGAGATGAAAGGCATATATCCTGCCTCTCCCTTCTCATCCTTGGGGCACAGTTGCTTCTCCCCTACTGTGAAAGGGGTACTAAAATTCCCCAAGTCATTGGAAGAGATATATCCCATCTAGTGGAAATAAAGAAAGGCAGCAGTCCCAAACTAATCAGCGGTGCCCTTAGGCTGCTTCAGTTTCTGTGACAAATTAAAAGAGTTGAGGGGTAAGCTGAGGAGAGGAACCAGAGGGGATTGTATAAGACGAGGGAGCTGATTGTAAAAAGTTTGGGCAAATTAGGCTGCCTGAAAGATCCAATTTGCATGTTGAAGAGGCAGGAAAAGGTTCAGAGGGTGAAATCCAATTAACAAATCAAAGGCAGCCCCACGATTAATGGGAGCCAGAAGATATAAATAGGGCCAAGATGTATATTCAAAATGGATAAATAGACTTATTCCTGCAAGGATTTCTTGATTCAAGAATATGTCTGACTTCAAGCTCATAAGTAAAAATTTATCCAGCTGGACATCCATATTCATATCAGATCTCTGGCATGGAAAACTTCACATTTAATGAACTGAGCAAAATTATGAATACTAGCTTACTACAAATCTCCAGGCAAGAATTTCAGGAAATTGTTAGGACAAGAAGCAGTATTACAATGATACGAGAGTGAGTCAAAAAGTAATGCCATTTTCTTTAGGACAGGTATAATTACCAACACAGGAACGTGTAGCATACATCAAAATGAAGCTGGTCCTCTGTGGATCACATCCCTACTTCTCAACATAGTCACCATTTCTCTCAATATCAATGTTCCACCTTCGAATGAGAGCATGTATCCCTGCCTCGTAAAATTTTGTTGACTGTTCTTTGAGCCACTTCTTCACTGCAGTTTTCACTTCCTCGTCACTGGAACAATGTTTGCCTCTCAAACCCTCTGCATACATTGCTATAATCTAAAGTATTGTCCTCAAACACATTTTGTAATCGTCTGTGAATGTTCACAGGGGTTTTCCCCTCAGCAACAAGGAATTCAATCACTGCTCTTTGTTTTTGACGCAACTCTAAGGGGGCAGCCATTTTGAATTTCCCTTGCGAGTCTAAAAACCTGAAAAGTAAGAATCAAAATATTTCAGAATGTACTGGGAAACTGGGAAAAATTTCAGGTATTTTTATCAAAAACTTCACCTGAAATAAAGAAAATGGCATTACTTTTTGACTCACCCTCGCATCTATAGATACCTCAATATATCCCCTATTTACAAGAACTTCTATTACTAGAACATGAAGTTACAGCAGCACTCTGGTCATTATCAAATGAGAAGGTTACGGTAATTAAAGGAATATCTACGGCACGGGTGTCAATCTTGCCGTCTCATGTTGCAGTCACATGATGTATCATGATGTTTTTTTTCCTTCACAGAGCTGGGTGGGCATGGCCTGCGCATAATGCATCCGGCACGTGGGCCACCAGTTTGACACCCCTGATCTACAGAAATATGGCAAGCAGCAAAAGAAGAAGCTGTAAAAGTACTAACCAAATTATGCCAGCTTAGTGACCAACAGATTGAAGGTGGTCAGCCTATATACTAGTATCCAAAAAAGGAGACTTGACCAATTGTGCAAGCTCTTATACATTATCCCTAATTTCACATGCTAGCAAAATAATTCTTATGATCATCCAGTGTAGATTAGAGCCCTGTATGAAAAGGGCTGGCTTTGAAAAATGCTGAGGATCATGAGATACTACTGCTGACCCATGCCAAATAATTGAGAAAGCCAAAGAATATCAAAAAGAAGGCCTACGCTTAGGTCAACCATGTCAAGCTATGAGAATTGTTTTCAGAAATAGGAATCCTAGAATTTTGTTCTCATTCAGAACACATAGAACACAATTATTAATAATTAAATAAATAATAAAAATAACATACCATATTTTTCAGAGTATAAAACGCACCTTTTTCCCCCTTAAAAGCTGAAAATTTGGGTGCGTCTTATACTCCGAATGTAGCTTTTTTGAAGCTTTTTTTCCAGCCCTAATGAGGTGCTAACGATCTTCCCAGCTCTTCCTGGCTTGCAGGCTTGTTTTCATTGCTACTCCCTCCGAAAAAGTTTTTTTCAGCCCTAACGAGGTGCTAACGATCTTCCCTGCTCTTACCGGCTTGCAGGATTTTTTCATTGCTACTCCCTCAGAAGTTGTTTTCTAGTCCTAAGTCTTTGCAGGCTTGTTTTCATTCCTACTCCCTCAGAAGAAGATTTTTTTCAGCCCTAACCAGGAGATGAAATAATGGCTTGCAGGATTTTTTCATTGCTACTTCCTCCGAAGAAGTTTTTTTTCTAGCCCTAAGTCTTTGCAGGCTTGTTTTCATTGCTACTCCCTCCGAAAAAGTTTTTTTCAGCCCTAACCAGAGGATAAAATAATGTTTTTGACGCTAGCCAGATGAATACCTGGTAGGTAGATTTTCCCCCCAATTTTCCTCCCCAAAAACTAAGGTGCGTCTTATACTCCAAAAATATAGTAATTATTAATTAAGTAATTAATTATTAATAATTTAATTAACAATAATTAAGTTGTTGTTGTTGTTGTTGTTGTTATTATTATTATTATTATTTTTATTTTTATTTTTATTTTTATTTTTATTTTTATTATTAAATGTGATAATTCCCAAAAGACAACATTGGTTTGTCAGGAATCTCACTTGATTTTGGGAATATTGTAAACCTAATATATCTTGACTTCAACAAAACATTTGAGGGAATACTCCATAACTAGCTAATTTGCAAGCAATTCCAGTGTAAGCTAGAAGATAATTGTTAGATACATGATTGGCTTGAAAATTGTAATCAGAGAGTACTTCTCAAATTGGAGAAGTATTCGGTAGAGTGCCACAACATTTAGTTTTGTGTTGATGACTTGGATGAAGAAGTGACTGGAACATCGATAGAGATAGTTGAGATTTGATGAGATAGTTGATAATTTTAGAAAATATAACCCACATTCGAAATGATCTTCATGGATTAGAGAAACTGACTCAAAGTAACTAAATAAAATTTAACTCAGAAATCCAAAGTACCTTCATTTGATGGAAAAGCAGTCAGATGCATTGAGGTAGTATAGTGAATATCTGACTTGATAGTGGAACTTGTAAAAAAAAAACACCCTGCAATAGTAAGAGATTAAAACCTGAATATAAGCCAACAGTGTTTATAAAAAAAAGGCAAATGCAATTTTAACAAACATCGACTGAAATATAATTTCCAAATCCTGGAAAGTAATTTTTTTCAATTCATTTTGTTTCATAGATCCCACTTCAAGTAGATTAAAAGAAATGCAAAAAGGTTTAGAAAGGGATAAGGGACATGATGAGAGGGCTAGGAACTAAATTCTAGAAATGGAAGGAGCTGAATGTATGTAGCCTTAAGAAACAACAGCAATGAATTGGTCTTGATAACCTTAAATAGACCTTTCCAACTCTACATTTTTTTTCACACCTGCCTGGTCATCCTATTTGACTGGAAAAGAGTCCATTTCTTTTATACTGTCTTTTTTATAATTGATCATAATAGTTTTTCCACCATGATTAAGATCTCTTTAAGTGTGGCCACCTCAATTTACAGTTCACATTTAAAGAAGAGGTGTCTTACATCTTTCTAATCCTCAACATGTTCACTCGTTAAATTATACATATGCTAATGAAGTGTGAAAATCAACCACATGACAATTCTCTGTAATCACTTAATGTCTCCAGAGCATTGTGGATTGTTTTTTATTATTATCTTACGATTTGCAACTCATTCTGAGTCATGTTTCATTTAGGGTGTTGTTCCAACAGCTGAGGTTAATTAGCATTTTGTCCTATATTGTTTTAGAAAGATGCTCAGGTGGGTATTTGCACCCCGAGAACTGCCTGCATTTGCGATTGTGAATTAATTGAGTGTCTTGTTTTTATTAAAACCTGAAATGACTTTTTTTTTCAGTGTCCGGATGCTGCCCACCGCAGCCTAAGAATATTAAATGCGATAAAAAAATTAAAATGTATTTTGCTAGTACGGTGAAATAGTTAAGAGTTTTATTCAGTTGTGAGGCTCTGATTCTAGTCTATCTAATTAATCAAAATTCATTAGGTGACGGCCAATCTGTGATTCTTGCTTATCTCACAGGTTGTTGTAGGGTAAAATGAACTTTTTCAAACCTTCTTGAGCTCTGGAGAAAGGTAGAACATAAGTGATATCAAGTTCGGGTTGTTTATGCTGATATGCATTTATTTGGATTTTCCGTAAGGCTATTTAGTAGACTCACTCCGAATCATTTCTTTTTCACCTTGCGGGCATTCCTGGTTTCTTTTAAAGTTAGAATAGTTACTATCAAGCTTTAATAGTTGCATTCATTTTTACTTTTTATCTTGCTTCATAGAACCGTATTTGCTAATAGTAAAGATATAGTACTTTGCAGTTTAATTTTCATGATAGTAGTGAATGTAGGCTGTAGTTAAAATTTCAGAATATCTACACATGAATAATTTGACTGGCCAATCTTCTGGGAAATAAAAGGCTTCCTGAAAAAGGATCATATTTTGATTTGCTTTTCTCTGTTGAAAGGAAATCAGTTTGTTGGGATCTAGGGAGACAATCCTTAATTTATAGAATTTATTCACTGCCATTTTAGGGGGGGGGGATTTAGTCTTTTTGTAGAGCACTTCTATTTCATCAGTGTAAACAAGCAAATAAATAAATAAATATTCCAAAACATGTTGTTGATATTTCTGTCAATGTTCAAAATATTCTTTCAGTTTGATAAAAAGAAATCAAAATATCATTTCCTTTCTTTCCCAGTTTGCATCTTAGTATCCTTTAAAAAAATAATATTTCATGAAATATCAGATGAAATAATGGTGACTTCTCATAATGCTGCTAGGTAACCAACATTGTATAAAAATAGTTGTGTATTTGACACTGTTTTAATTTGCATTAGAAGCAGAATTCTCCAGCTGAGATTTTCATGAATGCCTTTGTGTCCTTAAAATGTAGGACACTGAACTTTGAGACTAGAATCATTTCCAACATTACACATAAGACTGGGAGGCAGAAAAATATCCCACAAGAAGGCTTTGGCAAATAACTTGTGTGCTGTTGCCAAGAAAGCCACATGGATACATCCATGCAGTCCCTAGGAGCCAAACTCAACTTCATTTTTTTAAAGACACAGATCTATCATGTAGATCTATCATGTAGGTATTACTGAGATAAAAGGTAAAATATCTTGTTATATAAATAAAACTGGTAGAAAATACTTGCAATCACTCTATCTTGTCCATAGAAAGCATATTAAAAAGTCAGGAAAGTAAAATAGAATTGGAAGTGCAATTGTGTTCTGATGATAAACATGTAATTTCTAAAATGTAAATTCCATAATACAGGTTAAAGAATATATGATAAAGTGAGGTAAGAATTTTGATTGCAATATAGAGATGGTTCACTGGAAGAATATGTGGATAAAAGGATTGAGGCTTACATTATGCTATGATCTTAAATATATTTTTTATAAAATGATATATCGTGAGACCAGAGAAACTATCTACAATGTATAAAGGAATTTCAAATATATGTTGGAAATGTGAACAACATGAAGGGATATTTTATCATGCTTGGTGGACATGTAAAAACAAAACTTTAAAAATGGATTCAAATGAACAAAGAATTGTAATTTTTAGTGGAAGCCAGGACTTTTCCTTATAGAACTCATGGCTAAACAGAAAAGGACTATGGAAGTTTATTTCAGTATATGATAACTAGAGTAAGATAACCTTATGCAAAAAGGGAAAAATACGTAATAATCTATTACAGGCCCTCCCCCGCGCATGTGCACAACCCCCCTGCTGCCCCCACGCATGAGCACAGGCCTCACTGAAGCCTGGGGACGGCGAAAAATGGCCAAATGTTCGGCTGTTTTTTGCCATCCCCAGGCTTCAGGAGGCTTCCCTGAAGCCTCCACAGGGCGAAAACGGCCTTCCCCAAGGCTGAAAATCAGCTGGCGCGCACTGGAGCTGACATAGGGCAACGCCTCGCGTGCCCTCCGATATGGCTCCGCGTGCCACCTGTAGCACGTGTGCCATAGGTTCGCCATCACGGACCTATTACATTGACAGAACTTGATGAGATGGACAAATTGACTTCTTTGCTGAAAACCCTTATGGATTTTTTGCACAGGAAAGAAAATGATTTTGTGATCTAAAGTTTTGATCATAAGAAAGAATAGTTTATTGAAAGAAGGGAATTATGATGAAATGTGTGTGAGAGAGGTTTGATTAGAATTGTTTGTATAACTGCTGAGATCAGAAGCACTTCTTCATATACAGCTAATCCTCGATTTACGACCACAATTGAGCCCCAGATTTATGTTGCTAAGTGAAACAGTTATTAAGTGTATTTTGCCCCATTTTACTAGCTTTCTTGCCACAGTTGTTAAGTGAATCACCACAATTGTTAAGTGAATCTGGCTTCCCCATTGACTTTGCTTGTCACAAAAGATGATCACATGACCCTGGGACACTGCAACCGTCATAAATATGAGTCAGTTGCCAAATGTCTGAATTTTGATCACGTGATCATGGGGATGCTGCAACGGTCATAAGCGTGAAAAACAGTCATAAGTCACTTCTTTCAGTGCCATTATCACATCAAACTAAATGAACTGTTGTAAGTCTAGGATTACCTGTATATGTCTTCTGTACTTTTTATCTTCTTTTTCTTTTGTCTGTCTTCTTATTTTATTTTTTTCTCTCCTCTTTTTCTTTTTCCACATTTATTTTTCTTTTTTCTTCTTCGTTCGAATGTATTTCTTATCTATGCAAAATCTTTGAATAAAAACTTTTAAACCAAAGAATATAAAAAGAACTGGAAAAGCAGGAATACATTTCTTTTACTTACTGTACTGGATGTGCAAACTCCAGCCAGCTTATTGGATAAGAGGAGTTCCCAGGCTTTGAACTACCCATGAATGCTTGCTAATCTCCTGCCTCAGGCTGCAATTCTTGGACCAAGCTCAAGCAGGCTGGCTTGCAAAGGCTTTGCTTGCGGCCTCCTGAGTTAATTACATTCTCCCTGTGTGTGTGAGCTTGATTTTTCTTTATATACACACATCCATTCATCCTTCTTGGGGGGTCAATCTGCCAAATGCCCCTATGAGCATGCTGGCAGAATAGAATCTAGTTCTCTTTAGCCATGATCACACAAGCAGTTGAGATACTGTCTTGATGGGCCATTTCCTTTCTGTTTTTTCCTCTTTGATGGGATTACATATGTGCCTTTTTTGTGTGTGTGAATAACCTCACTTTCCTTAGAAGAGTAAACATTCCTCAAAGTCCATGGATGCTAATTACCCCTCTGAAAATACTCCCAGTTAGCCAAGCATTCACAGGGTTGGCAACATGGGACAGATTTAGGTACCTGGATCCATCTCTGTCTTTTTCCTGCTCTCCAATTCCCTTTCCCAATCCCCATAGCAAGAGAGAAAATAGACCAAAAATACAGATATCTGAAATCTGAAATCTTAAAGTCTGAAATCTGATGGATTACTCTCTAATCTAAGGATTTATAAATAGAATAGAATAGAATAGAATAGAATAGAATAGAATAGAATAGAATAGAATAGAATAGAATAGAATAGAATAGAATAACAGAGTTGGAAGGGACCTTGGAGGTCTTATAGTCCAGTGGTCACCAACCAGTGGTCCACGGACCACTGATGGTGCGTGCGAAAATTTTGGTGGTCCACAGAGAAATCTTTGCATTTCTCTCATTGAGCCGCTCGTGCTTCAGCGCTTTGACTCTCAGGGACAGGCTGAGGTCCTTCAGGCAGTTAGTTTGGCCACCTGTTAGTGGAGAGAAGCAGCCCGGGTCAACTTTAGCTTTGCTATCCATTGCAGATGCTAGATCGGCCCCCTGCAAACTCTCATCTCTCAAGGAGCGGTCGCTGAAGCGGCGCGAGAAACTTCGGCCGGGCTCCTCAAGAGATGAGAGTTTGCAGGGGACCGATCTAGCATCTGCAATGGACAGCAAAGATAGGGTTGACTCCAGCTGCTTCTCTCTGCTGTAGTACTTCCCGGACACGGTTCACTGCTCCAAGCAGCAGGAGACAAGGGGCAGCTCCTCACCTGGGTGCAGGAAAGGAAAGAAGAGAAGGGAAGGGGGGAAGGGAGGCGAGGGGAGAGAAGGAAAGGAAAAGAGGGGAGAAGAGAGGCAGGAAGGAAATGAAAGAAAAAGGGGGAAGGGAGGAAAGGGATGAAAGAAGGAAAGGAAAGGGGGGAAGGGAGAGGAGGGAAGGAAAAGAAAAGAAAGGAGGGAAGGGAAGGGAGGAAAGGAATGGAATGGAACAGGGGAAAGGAAAGGAAAGAAGGAAAGGAAAGGGGAGGGGAGGGGGGAAAGAAGGAAAGGAAAGGGGGAAGGGAGGGAAGAAAGGATGGAACGGGAAAGGAAAGGAAAGGGGGAGGGGAAGAGAGGGGAGGGAAGGAAAGGAAAGGAGGGAAGGGAAGGGACCACAGCTACAGCTCTGGAATATGGGACTGACTTTCCCACCAACATCAGAAAGCCACCGTCAGTCTGCCGTTCTTCGTTTTCCTTCACTCAGATTGACCAAGCTTCTTGAGAGAAGGAACACAAAAGAGGCTTCCAGGCTGTGTGCCTGGATCAGGCACTTTCTCTCAGGCCTCCCACCCGGAGGCCTCGCAGAAGCAGACAGGTAGGCCTGAAAGGTGGCTGACCTCCCCCCCCACCATTTAAAATTATGAATTTGGTGGTCCCTGAGGTCCAAAAGGTTGGAGACCCCTGTTCTAGTCCAAATAGCGTGACTCTCACTGGAAGAGTCAAGTGGTTGTCATTGTGCAGTTTAGTCTTACTCAGCCCTGCTCCCCATTAGATATGTTGGATTCTAACCAGTAGTGGGTTCTAAATCCCGTCGCTACCGGTTCGCGCGTGCACTCGCAACGCTTCTGCGCATGCGCAGAAGCATCCCGGACAGATGGGTGGAGCCTCCCACCACTGCCACTACTGGTTCGCCGAACCAGGAGCAACCCACCGCTGATTCTAACACCAGGTTCCAGTCTAAATTGTCAAGAAGAATATTTTTCCCCCCTAGGCTACATTCATTTTTATACCAGTGCCTTTTCTTTAAAACAGGAATAAGTGTTCCTGTCTCAAAGGAACAAGCAGTTAAAGAATGAATTACTTAATGTCCTGTTTAATCTGATGTAAAACCAATTTTGTAAATATGCTGCTTTGGAAAATAGTTTGAAAAGCAAACAAAAGCATTTCTATACCTTCAATTCTATTGTAAGCAAATTTTATTGGACATCAGCTAAAATTCAGTAACTGTACAACTTCAGATTGCAGTATTCATATGGTAGATAATAGGGCCAGCTAAATATCATTTATTTCAGACTAAAGTAGAACAAAATGCAACAATTATTTTCTGTGATTTTGAAATTGCAGTATAGTTCTCTATATTGTCTTTTTCTTACCCACATTACTCTGCAGTCACATATTCAATTTGCAATTAAGTATTATTCCAAGATCTTTTTCATAAGTACTATTCTATATGAGGTAAAGTCATGCTCTGTTCCTATGTATTTAATATTTATTTCATAAGTGGACTTTGCACTTGTCTGTTACATTGCCTGCTGCTGCATTTTTTTCCTTTTTTTATACATTCCAAAGTAGTAGCTTTTCCATCCAATCTTAAACCATCTGCAGATTTAATAAGTGTTTCTCTATCTCTAATCCAAGTCATTAATAAGTGTTGATTTCCCCCCAGTTTGATTAACACTTTGGGGGTATGACTTCAAGTCATTATGTATCTACTTAATTATCATGCTTAACTAGCTTTCTAATTAGCATATCAGGGAGTACTTTGCGAAAACAAGATATATTATGTCTAGTGTATTCCTACAATGTATTATGGAACTTACCTGATCAAAAACTGAAATAAGAATGTATCTTCTTAATTACTCTTGACAAGTCCGTGCCATCATATATTCGTCTCTTTATGACCTGCTATCATGGATATTGATGCTCAACTGGCAGGTCTCTAATTCCCTGGGTCTTCCTTCTGTCCCATATTGAAGGATTTGTTTTCTTCTACTGATCTGGCTTTTCACCAGTTCCTTAAAAATTATCAAAGATAATTCATAAGTGCCAGATCAGACCATCATATAGATCCTTATTATTTTAAGAAAACAATTCATTTGCTCCTGAAGATTTCAACTTATTCAAAGTGTTCTAAGGAAAATGGAGATACTTGGATTTCCAAACTGAAATATGCATTTTTTGTCATATGCACTTCTCCATCTCTTGCATCTTTTGAACAAATAGAATCCTTCAGTTGCTATAGTCCAGTCATGAAATCATCCCATCAGGCCACTATAATAGCCATTAAATAGTATTTACTGCTGCCTTTCTGTAGTACTGTAAGAAATCAATCTCATCTTGTTTGTTCTCTGTTTTCTGAGCATTATTGTATGGCTAATGAAGCACATTGACTTTGTAAACCAATGTGATTCCTATGAGTGATTTAAAAGGTCCCCTATCAGCAGCAATATGCCTGCACTCTATGGTGCAAAAGTCTTTATCTGAAGTCCTTAATTCAGGATTTTTATTTCTATTCTCATCAGGATTCAGTTTACATTCCTCCTTATGAACCTTGTCATCCTTTTGACAAACACATTCCTGTCAGTCTTTTTGATGGACAATCCATTGTTCAGTAATTCAGACCATGATCCAAAAATCCATCCTGTATATTGAGATTCCTATAATATATAAATATAGTTTTATAGGTCAGGCTAGCATATTTTTAAAAGAGGCATCGTTGCTAGATCTCTCTGTTACACTTCTAGAACTGAGTGCATCTTAGAAAACATTTGGAGACTCATCCCTTACTCCTTAGAATGCAACAAAATATTTTTATTGACAGACAAGTTATTTTTTCAGAGGAGTTTAGCTAAAGTTATTTAACTGTTTATTGAAGAAAGCTTTTGAGAAACCCCAAGAGTTCCCTGGTTCACAACATAAAAATTATGGGTATATATTTGCATGTGATTTTCTTTACTGAGTTGTATAAATCTACCTGAAGAAATTTACACAAAGACCAATATTAAGTTTGATTTTTAATCTAATGTATTCAGTTTAGATGATACCCAACTCTGGAAGATGTTGATATGAAGTTCTCGATCTCCGCTCATCCCAGAGTGTATTTGTAACATGGTCCATTTTCCAATATTGTTTTTATTATTATGCCTATGAGCCTTGTGTCCCTTATGTAAAAAAAAAATTCCTTCATTACAAGGTAGTCCTCGCCTTACAACAGTTCATTTAGTGACTGTTCAAAGTTACAACGGCACTGAAAAATGTGACTTATGAACATTTTTCACACTTGTCACCATTGCAGCATCCCCATAGTCATGTGATTTACACTTGGATGTGTGACAACTGGTTCATATTTATTGTCAGGGTTCCAAATAGCATCCAAACTTAAATCAGAGTCCGAGGCAAAGTATTCCTCAAAGTTCCAATTTATTAATACAGCCATGTTGGCACATCTGTGGGAAACCCGAATCTAAAGCTACCAGGGTTTCCCCACCCAGTTTAAAGTTCATTCCCTTGTCCCACACCCCCAAGTCCATCACGTTGCCCACTCATCTTCTGCCAACGTGTCCGTTCCTCCCCTCAGCTTCTTGCCAGGTGTTGGACAAAGGATGACCTTGAGAATCTAGAAGGAATTTGTTATGGCTACATCTCTGCATCCCTCATGCAACTGCCCCTCCCAAATTCCCATAGCAAGAATACACTCTAAGCATAAATGTGGCAGGCCAAAGTTCCAATGGAAGATAGTTTCGGCCTGACATTTATGATGGTTGCAGTGTCCTGGGGTCACTGGATCCCCTTTTGAGACCTTCTGACAAGCAAAATCAATGGGGAAGCCAGGTGCACTTAACAACCGCGTTCCTAACTTAACAACTGCAGTGATTCACTTAATGTGAATCACTTAATGTGGCAAGAAAAGTTGTAAAATGGGGCAAAACTCACTTAACAAATGTTTCAAATGCAACATAAATTTTGGGCTCAATTGTGATAATAACTCAAGGACTACCTGTATCTTTATTTTGTTTTGGGAGGAGGATTGGGATTTCTTTGGAAAACAAATAGTGAGGTCTTAAAGCCCTGTAGAAATCTTACATCTTAAGGTCTGTTGTAGGAAGGGAGCATATTGATTCTTTTTTTTTTCCTTCAATCATATTGTTGATGCACTGGTATCCAAAAGAAAGTTTCTTGGAAATAAACTTCATGTATTTCTTTGAAATTTACTTCCAAACATGCATATTTAAATTGTAACAGGAACTGATGCTTGGTTCATCCAGGCCTCCAACACTGTCTCAAATATAGCTAGAGAGAGATGCATCTTCATTGCAAGACCAGGGATAATTAAGGCAATAAGTATGATGACAGTCGATTTGCTGTAGACACCTATCATTAGTTGCCACTGATCAACATTTTATTGAAACAAGTAATAATCTTTGGAACTATGGAGAAATTGCTTGTCTACCTTTCTTTTGTGACATGGCCTTAACCCATGGGAAATTACATTTTATATTCTGTGCACAGGGCATAGCAAAAAGCGAATCTCTTTATGCAAAACATCTGAGTCTTTCGGTAAGAGCCCCGCAAAAGCTTCCATTTAAGCCCAGCTAATTATGACTAGCAACCTGTGCCATAAATTAAAGCTTACAATGAGCTCATGACCAGTCAAAGTCTGTAATGTTTACAAGCCAGAAGGTCATGGAGAAAAACAGTAAGGACCAGCCCTTTAATATGCCCGTTGGCCTAACTGTCAAAATTATTAATTAAATTTTATCTCCCCTCCTGCATGCTTGAGAGTCACCAATAAGAATCTTCCAATGAGAGGACTCCATGCGTAGGAATAATTGGGTGCTTATCACAGGCCAACCAGTCTTTTAATATGATGTTTTGTTTGGCAGCTATCAAAATATACTGATGGATGATAGCAGGAGATATAGATATATAGATATATTGAGAGATAGGGAGATAATAGATAGAGAGATAGAGAGATAATAGATAGATAGATGATAGATAGATAGATAGATAGATAGATAGATAGATAGATAGATAGATAGATAGATAGAGATAGATAGATAGATAGATAGATAGATAGATAGATAGATAGATAGATGATAGATAGATAGATGATAGATAGATAGATAGATAGATAGATAGATAGATAGATAGATAGATAGATAGATAATAGAGAGAGAGATAATAGAGAGAGATAATAGATAGAAGTTAGATAGATAATAGATAGATTGAGAGAGAGAGATGATAGATAGATAGATATAGATATAGATGATATAGATATAGATATATAGATACATTGATATATTGATATATACAGTATATATATATATATATATATATATATATATATATATATATATATATATATATATATATATATATATATATATATATATATATATATATATATATATATATATATTTCTGAGGTTTTCGCGGGTGTTTGTATGTAGGTCTTTGGGTATTCGGGTTTTCTCCCGTGTGGAATTGGAAGTGTCTTGGCGACGTTTCGATGAAGTCTCAGTCATCATCTTCAGGCTGGTGTCTTCTGCTTCCTGCTTCTAGGAGCAATGTGAGATTGCTGCTGTATCTTCCTTTTAACTGCCAGTGGAGGTTTGAACTGATAGGATGGGAGCTTGGCTGTGTTCTGATTGGTTGGAGGTGTGTTCTGATTGGTTGGGGGTTTGGCTGTGCTCTGATTGGCTGGGGGGTTAGCTGTGCTCTGATTGGCTGGGGGTGTTCTCAGGTTGCAAGTCAGGTTGCAAGTCAAAGTAACCTGAGAATACCCCCAGCCAATCAGAGCACAGCTAACCCCCCAGCCAATCAGAGCACAGCCAAGCCCCCAACCAATCAGAACATACCTCCAACCAATCAGAACACAGCCAAGCTCCCATCCTATCAGTTCAAACCTCCACTGGCAGTTAAAAGGAAGATACAGCAGCAATCTCACATTGCTCCTAGAAGCAGGAAGCAGAAGACACCAGCCTGAAGATGATGAATGAGACTTCATCGAAACGTCGCCAAGACACTTCCAATTCCACGCGGGAGAAAACCCGAATACCCAAAGACATAGATAGATAGATAGATAGATAGATAGATAGATAGATAGATAGATAGATAGATAGATAGATAGATAGATAGATAGATAGATACATATATATATTGATAGATAGATAGATAGATAGATAGATAGATAGATAGATAGATAGATAGATAGATGATAGATAGATAGATAGATAGATAGATAGATAGATAGATAGATAGATAGATAGATAGATATAGATATAGATATAGATGATATAGATATAGATGATATAGATATATAAATATATTGATATATATTGATATATACATGTATATATTGATATCATCCATCCATCCATCCATCCATTCATCCATCCATCTATCTATCTATATCAGTAGAGAAGTCTTTGAATTTTAGATCTTTAGACAAAGAAGATAACTGGGTATCGATAGAATATGGACTAATAAATGTATCCCTCTACACCCCAGTGAGTGAATCTCATAAATCCCATATGGAAAATATTATGAAGGAGAAGCATGTTTATAGAGAATAAGTAGATTAAAGAAACTCTTCTCTTTCCTGCATTTTAGTCTTTAAAAACTATTTTGATTTAGTTTACTACTATGTCTCGGGCGGATCCCAAATGCCTTAAAAAGATTTCTCATTCTTCTCTCACCAAGAGCATTAAAACTTAATCAAGAGCATTAAATCTTAATTCCCCCCCCCTCTTTTTAGGCATCATATTTGTCATTCTGACTTCCAAACCCTGCTCTGCCATTCAGTTCCTCCTGTGTGTTGGGCACGATTTTGCATACAAATGACCTGACAGAGGATGCACGAGATATCTCTGTGATGTGCTAATAGAAATATCACAAGCTAGGTCAGGTTAGAGAACAGTAATAGCTACAGGCCCTCTCTTATGAGAAAGATGAGAAGCAATGCAATGCTATTTGATGCAGTAAATTTTTACCCTACCAAGCTGACTTCCATTATTTGATCCATCAAATTGAACACAGCCAGTCAATTGCATATGGTAGCACACCAGTGGGATGGAACAAAATGCCTAAAGGTTTACTAGAACACACCAGTTTAAGTATTTTGTTCCATTGAAAACTTCAAAAACTAAGGCTACTGTACTGTATCTGGATTGTTAAGAAACTGGATGATTACTAGATAACAGCAACGGGGCACAAATAAAACCTCTGGTTAAGGGATTAAGTTAAATTAAGTTAAGAAGAAGGGCAGAAGTTTAATAAGAATGCAAAATGCTAATAAATCTTTTAGGATCAAGTAATTAGCCTACAGTCTACCACATTTAGACTCAGCACTTTTTAACAGATCACAACTAACAAAATTCAGCAACTTCCCTGAAAAATCTACAGCCGTTTAGTTCAGAGAAAAGTTATGACATTTGTATACAAGTTATAATACAAAGAGTAGCATAATTGCCCTACCTTATGAAACACCTTCCACCCTTTTTGCCTTTTGAAAGGCCATTAACACATTTATATGTGGAATGATACAACTCGCCACGGCCAACTTCTGCGAGATAACTTGCCATAGCCAATCTGCTGCAGGACAACTTGCTTTGGTACAATTCAATAATTCGATGGGGTGGGATGGGATGGGATAGGATAGGATAGGATAGGATGGAAGTACAGCGATCGGCACCTAAGAATGTAAAAAAGATAATAGTTGAAAAGTGATTTTATTTGAAGCTTTCTCTTACATTAAATTAGAAATTATGGAAATTGCAGACCCACAGCAACTGGACTAGTTTACATTCCTTTACAGCTCAAGATTATTTTATTTTATTTTATTTTTCTTTCTAATCATCATGCAAAAAACTAAGGTGCCACACTGTAACTGGCTGAAAAGAGATTTGAACTTAGGTCTTCATAAATGTAGTACAACTCTAGTATACTGTATAGCATTGGCTTTCAAAATCTTTTTGCCCACCGAAACTTGGGCAAGAATCCATAAAATCATTACAATTATTTTGTTCTCAACAGCTTCTTCTTCTTTTTTTAAAGATAACGTATCTTTTTGTTCTGTTTGGTATAGCAAACTCCTTTTCAAAGGGGAACTTGCACAGCATTGTGAATAATGTACAAAGGGAGGTGAATAAAAGGTTTTTCTATTATAGTGTGGAGATTTTAAATATTAATGCTTTGTGTTTTGAGGAGAGTTATTTCTGAGGTTGTTTTTTTTTTTAATAGCATAAAAACAAGTCAGTGAATATGAATAATGTAGAGGCTAGTGCAAGCTCACCATGTGAGTTTAAATAACTTAGTGGATCATGCCAGAAAGTACAACTTTGTCTTGTTGTATGCATCTGCTCTCCATAGTTGCTTGTGAGAACAGGAAGAAGCTATTCAACAATATTTTGAATTAGCCCATGCGGTCATGAAAAGCATCTCCGTTAAATATACCATAAAAATAACTTGCAGCAATATATACCAAAACAGTTGTTTATTTGAGATCAAAAACTCTATTAATGAGAAAAAAAACAAGCACTTGAACTGGAGAATCTTTAGTAGCTCTTTTATTAATCATGACTGTGTGTCCTAGTGTTGCTTATATGGGTGGGAATTGCCCAAAATGTCTTACTTTCGGGCAACAAAAACAGTTGATCTATTCTGACATTTGCAGTCTCTGAAAAGTCGTAGTGATAGAGACATGCATTATTGGGTAGGGCAAGAGGGACCTCTGCTCTCAGTCTAGCTAGGTTATAAAAGGTCAATTTATTCAGCTTCTGATCCACTGAACTAGTTCATTTAATGCTGCTGCATTTTGGAAGTAGTAATAGAAAGCTCACTATCACAAAAACCTCCTTTGTCTCCATTGAGAATTAACAAAGTGATCTGCCAGTAATCTTACATCCATTAATTTCATAGCTGTAAAGAAGGATCATGGTGGCCAGGAACTTTGCT
Source organism: Diadophis punctatus similis (assembly GCA_023053685.1). Classification (NCBI taxonomy): domain Eukaryota; kingdom Metazoa; phylum Chordata; class Lepidosauria; order Squamata; family Dipsadidae; genus Diadophis; species Diadophis punctatus. The sequence goes on along the minus strand of JALIGW010000060.1, from coordinate 1,706,681 downwards.
AGAAGAATGAACCTTGAATCGAAAGTAGAGCTGCCATAAGCAGACCTTTGATTTTAGCAGAGTCCTCCCACTTTCTACAGATGTTGAAAAAGCTGTTAGGGATCAGAATCAGATGGTGTCTAAGGACCATCATAAATATATTACAATAGTACTCTTTCCAGTGGGGGAAGTTTCCATGTCTGGTTTTGAACTATGATCCTGTATTTCAGTTCCTTGGTCATCAAGGTGGGAGCTGATATCCAAAATATCTGGAGGGTCCAGTTTGGCTGGATGACTTTAAAAGCTGGACAAGACTTTTAAACAGCCAGAGATCTGTATGATATGGAATGAAATAATGGGTCACCATGAGTGTTTTAAAACAATTGTTTTAACACATTAATGGGTTCAGTAAGGATTTGCCAGTCTTCATGATTTCTGGGGAGGTGGGCTCCTTTCCTTTGGCAGGGTCTCTTTGGGTGGATACCTTCCCCACCCAGCACACATCCAAATAAAGTATCTGAAATGTTTCAATGGATCAGAATTGTTAGTTTAAGCCAGTAAAAGCAATGAGCTTTTGAATGTTATAAAACTCAATATTAGGTTTTCAATATTGGGCTTTCCTGAAACTCCCATTTCCTAGGCCAGAGTTATCAATACAGAAAAAATAAAATGACATTAACATTGGAGGCAGTGTGAAGAAAATGGTAATGGCAAAGCGAGCAAATGAAATTCTGGCCTGAGGCCAGTCTTTAAAAGCCCCCGTTCTGTACAAATGTGGAGGATTACTGGCACCACATTCTGCAGGTAATAGCTCAATTTGTTTACAATGGCTATTTTTGCACTACATAACCTATAGTAAAATTCCAAGGGTGTGTGTGTGTGTGTGTGTGTGTGTGTGTGTGTGTGTGTGTGTGTTTAAGATTTCTTCCATTCTATCACTTTAGCTGAAGGTGAGTTGATTAGTACTTTTATGTGAGTCTTTTATACATGGTTCCTTTTCCTTGCTGCCAAAGGATGCAGTCCTGTATGAATCCACGGGATGTGATATTCTTTGCTGTGCTACTCTCTCACCTCAACAATGATTACTTTGGTAGAGCCACACACTTAATCTACAGCACATCTGTCACTTTCCTCTGTTAAAGGGGTAGCAGCCAATTCAATAGCAAGCTTGAGACGGTCTTTCCAATTCCAAGGTGCCTTTCTTAAGGAATGCTGAGCTAGTGTTATTTGACTGGGGTCTTGGGATGGATTCTGAATTGGCTTGAATACAGAATAATAGAGTTGGAAGGAACCTTGAAGTTCTTCTAAACCAACCCCCTGCTGAGGCAGGAAACCCTATACCATTTCAGATGTCCAAACTCTTCTTAAAAACTTTCAGTGTTGGAGCATCCACAACTTCTGGAGGCAAGTTGATCCACTGATCAATTGTTCTAACTGTCAAATTTCTCCTTAGTTCTAGCTTGCTTTTCTCCTTGATTATTTTGTTGTCAGTGGAACTGTCCTAGAGGCTCTGTAGTAAGCATCAGCCAATGATTATTTGCACAGCCCGGCTTGACTATAACTCAACACAACAGTGTAGGCTAAACCAAACCTTTCTTTAGCTGTTCAGAAGCTGATGTTGACATTTCACACCTGTCCCTCTTTTGTTTATAACATTGTTCTGTTAAAGCTTGAAGCAAGGAACAGTATAGAGAGTTTGCTCACCAAGCAAATGGCTTTAAACAGATCACAGGGATTAAGAGTGAAATAGAATATGACAGGCTGTATGCGGCGTCATCCATGCCTGGCTCTGCTAACCTTTATTTAACACAATCCAGTCATATTAGCCCCATTGAAATTATAAGCAAGCTTCTGTGGGCACCTGACAATTAAGTACCAATCCTAGAATACAAATAGCAGAACAAATAGACCCACAAGCCTTTGTGCAGTTTGGAATCCCTCTCATCAGTGCAGTAATACGTTAATCCCTTGCTGTGATTTAAAAATTCCATCAGAAGAGAATAATGATTTTGGTTCTGGGGTTTACTCTGGTAAAACATTACTGGATTAATTTTATCTTTGCTATTACAGGCATAATTCAGGAGTTAGTGCAATCTATTTCTTAAAATAGGGATTTCTTTAAAAAATCATAACTCTTGGTGCTTTTACAGGAGGAAGTTCATTTTACTAAAATCAGTTTCTTGCATGCATAGTATTAGTAGTTGTGAGAATAGCCAGCACTAAACAAAACAACTACAGTGTATTTCTTTAAATGTACTTTAAGAGTCCCATACACTTGTACCTTGGTTTCTTTAGGTTATGCCCATGTTGTCTTTTATTAAATATGTTTTAGTCCAGTGATGGCGGACCTTTGTGGTACCAAGTGCTGAAAAGGTTGTGCGGAAACATCGCATGCGCATGCGCACGCTCGTCGAGACAGTGCTCTGGAAAAGCCAAATTTCCAGGTTCTGGCGCACAACAATCAGCTGGACAGCACATATGCACACACTGGTTTTTGGCACCACCGCGCACACAAAGCATAGCTGATCGTCACGCGCACATGCACACCAGAAACCCGGAAGACAAATAGGCAAGGCTGCGCGTGCCAGGCGACATGACTTCGCGTGCCGCTTTGGGCACACGTGCCATAGGTTCGCCATCACGGTTTTAGTCAGTCCCAGATTCATCATGAACTAATTTTCTGTTTAGAACTCTGTCTTCTGTTCAAAAGTTCTAAGAAAATCATATTCATCATGTGTTCCTCTATCTCCTTTTGGAACTGCCCATCTCCCACGCAGAGGGACTGTGGTCAGTGTACAATAAAATAGTAAAACATGGAAACAATATATAAAAGTTAAAATGTAAAAAGGGCAAGGATAATTGAAAACATGAAATCATTGAAATCATCATCTGAATAAATGTAATGGTAACTTGTTTGACCCAAGCATTGCAATAATATATTTTTCCTTCTATTTTCTAATTAGGATTGTTCCACACTGTCCATTTATCCTGTGATTTGGGATCAAAATGTAACAGCTTACCTACTGTTGATGAAATATGCCCATCAGCTTTCAGACTGGCAGTGAAGATTCCTGTTTAAATATTTAAAACTTGCCAAGATTTCAGAGCTGTTACACAATTATGCTCCAAGCAGGCCCAAAGAGGAAAGCATTCATTAAAAGGCGGGGAATATAGATTTTAATATTAAAAACCCAAATATACATTTGAAAATCTGGTAGATTAAAGCTGTAATCATAGTAAAATAACTTAAGTTTATCTGATTATTTATCTGTGTCCTGCCTTTATTATTTTTATAAATAACTCAAGACAGCAAAAGTACCTAATATTCCTTTCTCCTTCTATTTTCCCCACAACAACAACCACCCTGTGAAGTAAGTTGTGCTGAGAGAGAGTGACTGGCCCAAAATCACTTATTCTCCTTTCATGGCTAAGGCAGAACAAAAACTTAGAGTCTCCTGCTTTTTAATATGGTGCCTTCACCACTAGACCAAACTGGCTCTTATTAAATCTAAAACATAGAGGATATTTTTTTCACATGCTGATCAAAACTGTTCCGGATTACATTAAAAAAAAAATTATTCTGCCTTTAGTAGATCAACTCATGGAGTCCTCAATAGGCTCCTCATTTAAAAATTAGACAATTTTAGATGATATCTGAATATTTCTCTTTTAAAGGATTCTTTTTTGGTGAACCATATTAAGAAGAAAATATGTTGGGAGAGAGGTTAGATAAATTAGGGATGCACCAATATGTTCTTGGGAATATATTTAAGGCATTAAAAAATATCGTTGCTTTTACCTCAGCAAAAAGGAGGTTCAGAAAGTCTTAATTGTATGCAGGTTATTCAAGATTCACTTTTGTTATATGCCAGAATCCCCAGAGACAAATCATATCAAGCATTTACAGAAAAAAAATACTTAAAACTACACTCAGAACAATTTGAGTGCTCTTTGAAATGTGTTAATCAGCACTCCTGGGAATCAGGAGAGCTGGGAAGTTGTTGGCTTATCACTTAAAACAGAAGAACAATGAAAGTTTTATTTGGAATTCAGGTTAATAATAGTTATTTACTGAGACAGCATTGATTTTTAATCAGTTTTATTATTTTTCTACTCATTCATAAGGATTAGGAACCACTTTCATTGAACAATAAATTACCGATTTCCTGGAAGTTAATGAAATGGAAAACCTTTCACAGACAGAGAAAAATAAACTCATAACCTGAGTTTACAAAGGAAATTCCAGGGACAGCACCAAGGACAGCAGCAAGACAGATGGCCCTCTTAATTCAGGGGTCTCCAACCTTGGCAACTTTAAGACTTGTGGACTGCAACTCCCAGAATTCCTCAGCCAGCTTTGCTTTACTGGCTGAGGAATTCTGGGAGTTGAAGTCTATAAGTCTTAAAGTTGCTAAAGTTGGAGACCCCTGCTCTAATTAAATGGTAGACAACTTGATAGAACCTACAGTACAATGTTAACAGTTAATAATTTAATCTATATTTCCTCTATCATTTAATGAGATTTATATTACAGTCATATTGTAATATAGAAAGACCCTCTTTGCAAATGATAGCCCAAATATGTTTGCTTTCTGTGGATGCGAAAGCCTTAACTGTAACACTAACTAGAAAGTTACAGAAACTAATAGAAATTATAAAGTTCACATTTGAGTTTGGGTTTATTAAAAAATAGACAACCATCTAACAACATTTCCCTAGTGGTTGATATTTTGAATATCATGGCTGATAATTTAGAATCGGTTCTAAAAAAGACTTCTGATATGATTCAGATTGAATTTATGAAGTGCATTCGAAGAAGAGATTATTTATATCATTGGATTTCAATTTAGTATTTGCCTTCAGATACTGAAGTTAAATGGAATTATTACAAGTGGAATAATCTCTCAGCCGATAAATTTAGTTTTATTTTTTATATTTCTTTCTTGAAATAGCTCACAGTTTGTTGAATTAAATACCTCTAAATATATAGATGCAATTTTGGTAAACATAACTTGATGGTTAAAGCTTCCATTAAGTCTCTGGGGTAAAATTAACGGTGTTAATGTTACATTGAGAGTGATATATCTTTTAAGAAAGACTCCAGTGTTAATTACCGCTAAGTATTTTATTCAGATAGATAAATTAATGAGAACATTTTTGGGGGTGGGCTAAAGCTCTTTGAATGTCTTTGGCTGAGTTTATTTTCCAATGTTATGTTTAAAGGAAATACATTGTGAGTAGATGTCTTGAATCAAATGGAAGCAAACCCTATTCCCATGGGTATCCTGTTCTTTCTTTCATATAGCAATGGAAGCTAAATCTAGAAAGGCGGTTGTAGCGATATAAACATACTAATCCCTTAGCGTAATGTCTCTATGTAGAGTTAAGGAGCACAAATCAAGTATAGGTTATCCTTCTGTTGCTCTAGCTGTGTCCATTAAAAAGAATATATATTTCAGATGGGATGGGAGGACTTGAATCTATCATAGGGGGAGAAGAAACTGCAGCATTGTTCTTCATAGCATAGACAAAATATCTGACTACAGGCAAGTCTAGTAAGAAAGATTTTTTTAAAAAAAGGCCAGTCTTAGTTAAGCCAATAGCAATAGCAATAGCACTTTACTTATATACCGCTTCATAGTGCTTTACAGCCCTCTCTAAGCGGTTTACAGAGTTCAGCATATTGCCCCCAACAATCTCGGTCCTCATTTTACCGACCTCGGAAGGATGGAAGGCTGAGTCAACCTTGAGCCTAGTGAGATTTGAACAGCTGAACTGCTGAACTTAGCAGTCAGCCTGCAGTGGCTGCATTTAACCACTGCACCACTTCAGCCAGCCAATAGGACAGCAGGTTGCAAATGATAGTAGAGCTTTTGGGTATGTACAGTACATGCAATTTGATGCAGTTTGGCTTGAGAGAAAGTAACTAAAAATTAAAGGTAAAGGATTCCATTGTCTAGTCGTTTCCAATCTAGGGGGCGGTGCTCATCTTCGTTTCTTAGCCATGGATGCCAGTGTTGTCCCATGACATTCTGTGGTCATGTGGCAAGCATGATTAAAAGTAGAGGCACATGGAATGCTGTTAGCTTCCCACCGAAAGGGTACCTATTTATCTACTTGTGTTTGCATGCTTTCAAACTGCTAGGTGGGTGGGAATTGAGGCATGTAACGGAAGCTCACACAGTCGTCGGGTCTTGAACTAAGCTGTCAGTTTTTCAGCTGACAAGCTCAACTTCTTTAACCGCTGAGCCATCGCACTCTCAGATGGATATTTGATGGATATTACAGAAAATAACTGTATCATTGTAAATTACAAGACACTTTCACTTATTCTGTAACTTTATGTTTTTATGTACCATTCCTTCTGATACCTAGGGGAATAGTGAATGTGAGCATCTTTTGCTGTAGCTTTTACTTTGTATGCTGATGTTCGCTTTTGTGCATTGTTTAATTCAGGTGTTCTTTAAATTATTCATGCCACACACAGTCAACAGTGGCTGAGTAGCAATCGGTAAAAGTTCCTTTCCAGTTATATTTATGCAAACATTGCATGACTGCGTGTTCATGTGACAGAGTGCAAGCAGGAGAACTCTTGTGCATATCTCAGGTAATTGACATAAATCCTTGGTTCTCCTATTTACATGGATGCCTCTACATACAACAATCCTTTTGTATAGAGAAGGCAGGGAAAGGCCAAACCCTGAACATGAAACTGTTCAATGCCAGCCCTTTTTTAGGAGCTGAGATAGCGCAGTGGTTAAAAGCAGCATTGCGACCTTCAGCTGATTACTAGTTCAGCAGTTCAGCTGTTCAAATCTCACTAGGCTCAAGGTTGACTCAGCCTTCCATCCTTCTGAGGTCGGTAAAATGAGGACCCAGATTGTTGGGGGCAATATGCTGAACTCTGTAAACCGCTTAGAGAGTGCTGTAAAGCACTATGAAGCGGTATATAAGTAAAGTGCTATTGCTATTGCTATTGATGTTCAGAAAAGTGATTTTAATATCACCTGAATTTCTGTGAAGTGATCATCACATGTTTTGTACGTGTCATGGTGTGCGCATTTCTTCATATCGATAAAATGGTTAGTGTCAATTACATCAATTTTTTTTAAACTTTAGTTTAATTTTTTAAATTGAGTTTTTATAACTGCCCATAGAAATAGATAATGAAGATTCATCCATTCATTCCATCAAAGAGCCCATTTGATGTTTTTGTGAAGGGGCTGGCCTAGAAACCAGGAGACTGTGAGTTCTAGGCCTACCTTAAAAGCTGATTGGGTGACTTTGGGCCAATCACTTTTGTTCAATCCAGCCCATCTCACCAGATTGTTGTTGTGAGGAAAATAGGCAGGGGTATTAGGTATCCTTGCCACCTTGAGTTGACCAAATATTTTTTTTAAAAAAAGGCTGGCTAAAACATTATTTTATGGCTGCACAGTCACCCAGAGCTTTAGTCTGGATTTGGCATGTTTATCCACAGTATTTATCCACCTAAGTATTGTAAATGTTCTCCTCCTGTGCATCTTTGGAGGGGCTGTAATTGAGGGTCCTTCCTTAAGTATGAACCTTCTTTAAATACATTGAAATTGGCTAATTAAAAAAACACCAAGCCTGTATATTGAATTCATTCTCAAATTTGGGGGCAGGGGCTAATGATGTTGCTTGTGGATGCCCTTACAGCGAGGTTAGCTGATGGAAGTGGGACTCAAGAATGTGACATTTTCATACCGTAGTATGTATTTCACCACAGCCAACTTTTGTCACAGTATCTTTCTCTTTTTACTTGAGATGTAGATTAAAAAATGAATCCTGCCATCTGGGACAGTGAACGTTAATTAGATAATGTATGGTGGACAAGTTGCATTGCCAAAAGTTACATATAACTTCCACTTTTTTGCATTTTTGAAAATGCTTCAGCCTTGGCAACCTTACTATTTTAAAAAGTTGCTCTTTCTGTGTTCAAAATAGAAAATAAAGTTCTGTCTTCAAAATCATTTATTTCCATGGGCAATGACTGTTTGGGAGCTAGCTCTGTTTTTGAAGTACAGACAAGATGACGGGGAAGGTAACATAGATGTCAGTTGTCCAGAAGCTTCTAGGAAAATCAGATTTCTTTTATCTGTTACAAAACCAGAAAAACAATATTTGTGAACATCTAAAACAAGAACTGTTTATAGGAATAAAGAATATATCTTATACAAGCATGTATAAGAAGCTGTCTGAGTGTCTAAGAGTTGTATCAGTGTTTTAATCTGATCAACAAATTCTTGGTCACGTATCTCGATTGGTTAAGATGTCAAAAATATGGTTAATATTATACTAAGTTAGAAACAATCTGGCTAGAATAAGAACTTTGCTACCCCTTTTCAAGAGGATCCATTGTACTTTCAGTAACTGAAGGAGAAAAGAGCCTTACCATCAACTTCCAGGTTGTCCATTCATTTAACGCTAATCTTTGATGTGAACCCACTTTTACTGTGTTGGTGCAAAAGACCATGAATGAATATTGAATACAATTTTGCTTGCAGTTTTCAGTTCTCTTTCTCATCAAGGAACTCTTGTACTATGTATTAATTATTAAATTAAGCCCTTAGCTAGCAATAGTAGCAAGATTTGAGATGTAAGAGAATAATGTTTTTCCAGAGCCATTTATTTTACCAGCTAATGTAATTTTCAGGCTTATCTGCCACACTTCTCTTCCATTCAGACTATGTCCTTTGTAACAAAAATATATATAGAGAAATTACCACTGAGATTTTATGACATGCAAGAAAGAAATCTCTTGTTAACATTGAGTACTCAACAATGCCAAACCAGATGAAAGTATATAGGGACCGGTTTAAGCAGGAAATGGGGCACATTTTCCCCCCAAGGTGGTTTGTAGAGAGTAACTTTATTTCCAGAACTGCTAAGAAAAGAAAAGGTTGAAAGGGGCCCATTGCTATTTAAATTATCCTCAACTATTTGTGTGAAAATTAAGTTGAGATTGATTAGAATCTCATAATTCAGGCAATTATCACATTTTTAAGAATGTAAAATATATTCTGTAGGAGCCAAGAGAAAATGTAAGTACTTTGAGAGTCTTTCAACAAAAACAACTAACTAAATTTAATTTGTTAAGAGACTAGAACAGTGATGGCGAACCTTTTTTTCCTCGGGTGCCGAAATAGTGCGCATGCACGCTATTGCACGCGCGTGCATGCCCACACCCATAATTCAAAGCCCCTCACTTGCCCCACCCCCCTGCACATGCATGTGTGACTCCCCCACTCCCCCATTTCCTGCCTTCCAGTGGGCCCGGTGGGCCCATTTTTCACCCTCCCCAGGCTCCAGAGGCTTTCTTGGAGCTTGGGGAGGGCGAAAACACTCCCCACGCCCACCCTGGAGGCCCTCTGGAGACCAAAATCACCCTCCCAGAGCCTCCGCGTGAGCCCAAAATCAGCTGGCGGGCATGCACATGCACACTGGAACTGAGCTAGGGTAACGGCTTGCGTGCCGGCAGATATGGCTCCGCGTGCCACCTGTGGCACCCGTGCCATAGGTTCGCCATCACTGCACTAGAAGCAAACAAAATTTTTTAAAGGGACAGCTCCAGCTCCCTAGAAACTGTCTGGTTTTTTTGGGGCAGCCTTTCAGAATCATTCTATGTGGGTCTCATATGGCCTTCTACAGAAGAAACCTAAGAAATCCTTTCCTTCTCCACATCTGAGGCAGTTTTTCTAGATTCCAAAGCAAAAAAGAGCAAATCTCAGGGAGCCCACAATGGATTTCTTAGTCCTGATCTGTTCCATCTTGTCTGTTCCAAGATATGCTCCCAAGCTGACACTGGACAGAAAATCAACTCTGGTTTAGTCATTGCTTTTTGCAATTTCACTCTTTGTTCCCACCCAGTTCTCAAATATCAGACCATATAATTCTCAAATAGTATCTCAGTGACTTTGAATGTGGTTTGCATACTAAAAATAATGGGTTATAAAAGTCAACTGGACCAAGCTGACAGCACATGGTTCCTCACATGGGATTAGTGAGCAATGATTTTTTTCTCCGTTTGTCTAACAACTTTGCCTCATTCCTTTTATAACAGCAACAACTGAGAAAGCTTTATGTTTAGATTAAAATTTCATTCTTCAATACTAGCAGTGTCATTTTCAGTGAAGCCGTTTTAACTCCTTTTTCAGAAGGAATTTAATTAAATGCTCTCTGATTCTGAAAAAAAGTATTCCAATAAATATAAGAGTCTAAGTTCATATATTTATTACAGTCTGTACTATGGCCTTTCCAGAAATACAGAGAACCAGCAATCTTCTGTTCCATGGGAGAGATATGTGCATGTGATCCATACACTGATATCAGCTAAAAGTGGAATGCAAATAAACACTTTGGATTTGGCTCAGGGGTTGCTTGTTCGTTTGATTGATTTTTGGGATACCGATCATTATTTTGAAGGATACTCTATCACTAGGAAGCCAAGTGAAACTATTTCTCATACATCTCTCTCACCCCACAGTTTCCCCTATGATGTGCAAATCAGTTTAAACACATATGAGCCACGGTGGCGCAGTGGTTAGAGTGCAGTACTGCAGGCTACTTCTGCTGACTGCCAATTAACTGCAATTTGGCAGTTCAGATCTCACCAGGCTCAAGGTTGACTCAGCCTTCCATCCTTCCCAGGTGGGTAAAATGAGGATCCAAATTGTTGGGGGCAATATGCTGACTCTGTAAACTGCTTAAAGAGGGCTGTAAAAGCACTATGTATATAAGTCTAAGTGCTTTTGCCAGTGCTATAATACAGATCTACCAACATCTTGTAACATGTTGCTTCTGAGCAGCAAAATTCATAGACCCTTTTCTTGGTACCCACCAAATTCTCTGAGGGATGATAGTTCAGTGTTTATTCTGCCAAGAATAATCCACATAATCAATGTACGGCTCAGTCCCATCTCCTGATTTCCAGGCTTTATAGCAAAACCAAATCTTTAAGGCATTACAGAAAGCCACAATGATCAGGGCCAATCTGTGCAGTGGGAAATGATGTTCTAAAGGCAGGTGCCTTTAGTGTCATTTGGTGGAGCCATAACAGGAAAAAAAAGTGTCTCCTTGGGCCCAGCCTATGACACTTCCTAGCAGGCAGAACCACAATGTGTCTTTCTTGCTTGAACTGATGAGATGAGAGATGTAATTGGGGAGTCGTGGGCCCTCAGTTCTCATTCAGTATGCCCATAATGTGGTTCCAACAGATTGGTGCAATTTATTTGAAGGGGTACCTCTTTGTGTGTTTCTCTCTGTCTCTATGTCTCTGTCTCTGTCTCTGTCTCTGTCTCTCTCTCTCTCTCTCTCTCTCTCTCTCTCTCTCTCTCACACACACACACACACACACACACACACACACACACAAAAGAAAAGAGGTAGCCCTACAAATAAACTGAGCCGAGGTGACGCAGCAGTTAGAGGCAGTACTGCAGGCCACTTTAGCTGACTGTGATCCGCAGGTCAGCGGTTCAGATCTCAACGGCTCAAGGTTGACTCAGCCTTCCATCCTTCCGAGGTAGGTAAAATGAGGATCCAGATTGTTGGGGGCAATATAAATATACATTGCTTACTGGTGTAAACCGCTTAGAGAGTGCTTGCACTATGAGGCGGTATATAAATCTCACAAATAAATAAATAAATAAATAAATAAATAAATAAATAAATAAACTGCACTAGTCTGTTGGAACCACATTACGGGCATACTGAATGAGAACATATATATATATATATATAGATAGATAGATAGATAGATAGATAGATAGATAGATAGATAGATAGATAGATAGATATAGATATAGATATAGATATAGATATAGATATAGATATATAGATATAGATATAGATATAGATATAGATATAGATATAGATATATAGATATAGATATAGATATAGATATATATATATATATATATATATATATATATATATATATATATATATATATATATATATATATATATATATATATATATATATATATATATATATATATATATATCCCAACTAGCAAAAATGTCAGAAACTCCCTTGGTGACAGAACACCAAGGGGAAGTATGCTTGATTTATCAGACAATACAGCATTTTCTGTGGTACCATCCCCATCATAGATCATGCCTTTGTGGCCTCTTTGCCTCACAATCAAGACACTTCTCTTTTGCTATGTTCCTTTTAACTGTAATGTTATTTTATTTTTTATTGTATTTTTGTTTGAGACACAACATAGTAAACTAATTTATATTTTATATCTCTGGCACATTTTGATAATAGCAGAGCAAGAGCAAATGTAACTTTCAGGCAGAAGAAAAGAAAACTGTTTTTCCACACACAAAAAATACCTGTAGGATAGGGAGAGAATCTAGAGGTCAACAGCATGCTCCTTTTTTTCTTTTCTTTTTTTAATGTTTTTTTTTTAAAATCTCTAATAACATTATAGCAGGCTCCAATCCAGCACAACAAATCTTTCTCTTTGCTTTATCTTCACACTGGAGACTAGATTTGTAATATCAAGCCTAAAAAGCTTAGGAGTCTTCCGGAATGAGTTGGGAAAGCAGAAAATTAACATTAACTTCTGGAAAGATTCAGCACAGTGATCTGCTCAAGGTTACCTTGCTCAAGTTGGAAGAGGAGCCCAGAAAACATTTGCTTGTATATGTGTTTTCAAATCATTGTTGACAATTCACCGTTATTTGTTTATGGGAAGGATTGCTTTCGTTTCCAGCTCAAAATATGCAAGCTCTAAAATAACAGGGAACCCCCATTTAAATAATGTTGGATCAATAAGCAGCTTTGCCAGACCTTTCCAAACTTGCTGACTCTAGGAAGCAATATCATTCTCCCCTAACCCCTCCAAATAAATCATTCTTCAAAATGCCATATCAAACACTTCCTGTTTTAAATGCAGACTTTCTGTTTTAAACAGCCCACAAATAAAAGGTCTTGAAAAACCACTGTAGTTTAAAATTGATCCGTCTGTTAGCTGATATGCTGCAAGTAAATCCTGCTTCCATTGGTAAGCAAAACATGCAGAAATACCTTAGTTTAGTCAATTGAAGAACTACTGCTCTTGTTGGAAGAAATGTCCATCTGGGTTCAGTTCACAGTGGGAAGAAAGGCACTGGAAACATGGAGGCTGCTTGGAAGGATGGTTTAATGGTGAAGCAGAACCACCAAGCACGTCTGATTCTGGGTAGATGACCACATGGAGTGGAGAGAGATATATATTTATACCCTCTCTTGGGTATATTTATACCCTCTCTTGCAAGAAATGTATCCGATTGGTTGTCACTCCCAGGGGGTTATGCAGGGCTCCAGCTAACCTTGTAGGCTGTCTGTGTCCCAGGCTTGGTTGAATCTTGCTGGGTGATGATATAATGAAGAGGCTTGGTGAAAGGGTGTTGGGCAATTCCTATTATGGCTTCATGGCTTTGTCCTGGTTTGGATCTCGAGTGAAGGCTAATCCTATCACCCTGGAACTGAAGGCCTTTTGTCTTGTAAATAGAATGGCCCAGTCTTTCTGGGGCTATTAACAAAGGTGGGGGCTGCTTTCCAAGAGCATGTTTCTCCTTTTCTCATCCAGGGAGGTATAATATTCTGCCTTTTTAATATTTCCTAGAATATTTCATTCTTTTGGGAGAGGGGTGGGTGTTAACTTTCTACATTCTTAACCTGTCTTGACACAGACTTTGATAAAGCTGAAGAATCTTTCATCTTAGATCTTAGTTTTAAAGGCAAGAAATAAAGAGAAGGCAAACTTTATTGCAATTCTGTGGTGGTGTGCCTAGATGGCTGAGAGAAAATTGTAATTTTCTCAGCAAGCTAAAGGGACCCTGGATTACCGTATTTTTCGGAGTATAAGACGCACCGAAGTATAAGACGCACCTTAGTTTTGGGGGAGGAAAACAAGGGAAAAAGGCCTCTGCCTCCAAGCAATTTGCCAAACAGCAAACAGCACAGATGATATACACTGTTTGCTGTGTATTTCTGTGAATGTGTGCCTGACCCATAGAAATAGCAAAGAATTGGAGAAATGTACATTATGCCAGAAAGTTTTCTTAAATGTAGTCACACTAACTGCTCCCAATTATTTAAATAGATCTACTCCAAGGTAACGAACTCTAATACAAACAGGACACTGTTACATTTCATACTATATTTGTACAGAGCTGTTAAAATTAATTAAAATTTCTGGAAGTATACATTATTCTCTATGATTTAAAAGAAGATACAATAGCACTTGACCTCTTCAGAGCAAGCATTTATTTTAAAAAGCTTCTTTATTTTGTTAAGTTGTCTAGATTTACAGGGATCTCCAACCTTGGCAACTTTAAGACTTGTGGACTTCAACTCCCAGAATTCCACAGCCAGCAAAGCTAACAAAGCTGGCTGTGGAATTTTGGGAGTTGAAGTCCACAAGTCTTAAAGTTGCCAAGGTTGGAGACCCCTGGCTCTAGAACCGTGGTGGCGAACCTATGGCACGTGTGCCAGAGGTGGCACGCGGAGCCATAGAAGCCGGCACGCGAGGGTTCCCACCGGCAAACCGGAAGTGCGAAAAAACGCACTTCCGGTTTGCCGGTGTGCTGTTTTTTGCACTCCGGAGGGTTCAGGGAAGCTCCCTGAAGCTCCGGAATGCAAAAAACTACAAAACGGACAAACCGGAAGTGCACTTTTCCGCACTTCTGGTTTGTCCGTTTTGTAGTTTTTTGCATTCCGGAGCTTCAGGGAGCTTCCCTGAACCCTCCGGAGTGCAAAAAACAGCATACCGGCAAACCGGAAGTGCGTTTTTTCGCACTTCCGGTTTGCCGGTTTCGTCGTTCCAGGCTCCGGTAAGCCTTTGTGCGGGGGTGGGGGTGTGTGCGCGTGCGCAGGGGGACGCATGGGGGGTGTTGTGCGCATGTGTGGAGGGGGAGGGAATGGGTGTGGGCACGCGAGCGCGCGCGAGCTCGCCCCCCCACCTTTTTTGGCACGCGAGCCGAAAAAGGTTCGCCACCACTGCTCTAGAACAATAATAAAGCAGTCTTTAAAAAATAAGTCTAATAATTTGAACATTCTACAGACATTTATAGTTATTCACTTACCCCCTTCCATCCAGTTCAGCAAAAAATAAAAATCTGCGTGTCTCTCCCAGCTATTTGCCTCTTTGTAGTTAGTTTCATTTTCATTTTCCCACATGGCAAACCTAATCAGCTGTAGATCGGGAAACTGCCACTGACTTGCTTGGCTTTACAGGCTCTTCCCTCTTTCCTGCAAGCAGGTAAATTGTTGGAAGACAGAGGCCAAAGGTGGGGGTGGCTGGGTGGGTGGGGCTGCATTTGGTGTATAAGACGCACCCAAGTTTTCACCCTCTTTTGGGGGGTAAAAAGGTGCGTCTTATGCTCCGAAAAATACGGTATCTGGTATTTGAAGAAGTAATAATTAACAGTAAAAGCTTACAGCCTAATGGCATCCAAAAATCAAAGTAATATTTTAAAGGCAATACTAAAAATTATTTAGGCCAGGAAGCTTAGTATCTTTTAGCCAATACCTACCTGGAATAATGTTTTTTTTTAATTGAGTTGGTGGAATTAGCTGTCCTCCTAGATTAGGGGTGTCAAACTTGATTTCATTGAGGGCTGCATCAGAGTTGGTTTGACCTCTGGGGGCTGGGGTGGGCATGGCCAGCTCAACATCATTCATGTCAGGGCTGCCTGTGGCGGCCCGAGCGCTCTGCCAGCGAAAATGGGCTCCCGAGCTCCGTTTCGGCTGCAATGGCCTCCTGCAACCCTCTGCCAGCAAAAATGGAGCTCCATTTTCACTGGCAGAGGCACTGCGGGCCGGTCCTTCACTGTTTCCAGAGCGGCCTTGCGGGCCAGATCTAAGCACCCCGCAGGCTGGATCTGGGCCCTGGGCCTTGAGTTTGACATCCCTGTCCTAGATGAACTTAAAAATCTCTTTTGGCTAAACAAACATTTTTCAGATTGAGTTTGGTCCTTATTTTATACAGAGGTTTACTTGGAATTATTCCTTATCATGAAAAACTTTTACTTGGTACTTATTACTTCATAATTTCCTGAACCCCACAGAATATTGATTCCAATGTAAAATGCAGAAACCTAATATTTTGTAGCAGAATTCTTGTTGTAAGGATAAGGTTTGCAAGCTTCATTTCGATCAGATTCTGGAAACTGGAACCTTATGAAATGAAAACAGGATAAACAAGAGTCATAATCTAATTTAACCCATTCGAGTTCTCTTGGTTTTACACTTTGTTTGCTAGTTGTACTAATGGGTAGCAAAAACTTTCCTGGATTGGTCATTTCTGGGTAGCAATTAGAGCAGGGGTCGGGAACCTTTTTGACTAAGAGAGCCATGAAAGCAAAAAATTTGGAAATTTATTTCAGTGAGAGCCATATAATATATTTTAAAAGTGAATTCAACTAAATGTCAATAGGGACAATGGGATATTGAGAGAATCCCTGTCTTTGTGCTGTTTAATTTGTTGCTGCTGTAGCAGCTTCCTTGCTCCAAAGTGATATTTGTCTTTGAGTTGGTGATTTCCATCATAGCATTGGTAATGATTCTTTCTTTCTTTCTTTCTTTCTTTCTTTCTTTCTTTCTTTCTTTCTTTCTTTCTTTCTTTCTCTTCTTCTTCTTCTTCTTCTTCTTCTTCTTCTTCTTCTTCTTCTTCTTCTTCTTCTTCTTCTTTCTTTCTTTCTTTCTTTCTTTCTTTCTTTCTTTCTTTCTTTCTTTCTTTCTTTCTTTCTTTCTTTCTTTCTTTCTTTCTCTCTGCAAACCAATCCCCACCGTGGCTCCTTTCTCCCTCGCCCAGCCCTCTTCCAAGACGTCAAGTGCGGGGAACCGCACCAAGCGAGGTAGGTGGGTGGGTTGCTGAAGAAGCCCCGGAGCCCCGCCGCCAACCTGCGTCTCCTGCTGGGAAGGAGCCTCTGTCGCTGTCTCTCGCGGGGTTCCAGCCACCAGACTGAGTCCCTGACCGCGGCACCGGCAGGGTTAATGCGTATGGGAGAGGAGAGAGAGCGCTACCCGCCGCCGCTGCTACTTTCACCGCTTCGATATTTCTTTGGTGGGCGCGCGCAGGAGGGACCATGGAGCAGAGGCGCCCGGCAGCTTAAGGCAAGAGGCGGGTGGGAGACGCTGGTAGGAGCCTGTCGCCGCCGCCGCCACTTCTGGCATCCCCACGCCTCTCACCCCGCTCGCCGGGTGCCTCTGCTCAGCGGTCCCTCCTGCGGAGGCCCACCAAAGAAATATTGGAGCAGCGAAAAGTAGCAGCGGCGGCGGTAGCACGCTCTCTCCTTCCCTCCCTGCATGGGAGGGAAGGAGAGAGCGCGCCGCCGCTGCGCTGCTCCAATATTTCTTTGGTGGGCCTCCGCAGGAGGGACCGCTGAGCAGAGGCACCCGGCGAGCGGGGTGAGAGGCGTGGGGATGCCAGAAGTGGTGGCGGCGGCGACAGGCTCCTACCCGCGTCTCCCACCCGCCTCTTGCCTTAAGCTGCCGGGCGCCTCTGCTCCATGGTCCCTCCCGCGCGCGCCCACCAAAGAAATATCGAAGCGGTGAAAGTAGCAGCAGCGGCGGTAGCGCTCTCTCTCCTCTCCCATACGCATTAACCCTGCCGGTGCCGCGGTCAGGGACTCAGTCGGGTGGCTGGAACCCCGCGAGAGACAGCGACAGAGGCTCCTTCCCAGCAGGAGACGCAGGTTGGCGGCGGGGCTCTGGGGCTTCTTCAGCCGCTTGGCTGGAGAACGGCGGGGATGTGGCCATGGCCGTTTTTTAGCTCCCCCCGTCCCAGCTGAACGCCGCCATTTGGGTTATTTTTCCCTCTGTGCATGCGCGCGCATGCACAGAGGGAAAAATAACCCAAATGATTGTGGTCAGCCGGGACAGGAAAGCGGTGATTGTATTCAGCCGGGACGGGAAAGCGGGCAGGAGAAGCTCCGCGCCGCAACCGCCGCCAGTTCCATCGGCTATACGCCGAAGGACTGGCCCGGGCGAACCGGGAGGATTTCACCCCTGCTGCGAGCCATATGCAGTCATCAAAAGAGCCACATCTGGCTCGCGAGCCATAGGTTCCCGACCCCTGAATTAGAGGTAGAGCTCTTGCCACACAATCAGGAGATTGTGAGTTCGATCCTAGGTAGAGGCAGATGTAAGGGTCTCCTGCTTGGGCAGGGGGTTAGACTAGATGACCTGCAAGGTCCCTTCAGACTCTGTTAATCTGTTAAACATGAAACAGGATTATCAAAAAAAATTCATGTTTTAATCCCAAATCTACCAGGCTGTGTCATTTAATTTTGAAAGTTAAGGTCAGTGTCTTACTTGTACAAAACAGAAAACATTTATATCCAATAGTTTCCTCAGAAGATGTTCAGCTAATAATTATAAGTCTTCATTTCCTGACAAAGGGAAGTAGAATCTATGGAGAGATGAGGGGGCTTAATAAAAAAAAATTCAACACTTGGCCTGTTGACCTCTTGATCTCTTTAGCACAGGCTCTGTAGGTTTAATGAAGGGACATGTGTATAGCCGCAAGACACATGTTGGGGGAGTTTAAAAGAGCCAAATCCCCATATATCAGTTGAGGTTGAGGTTAAAGGAGGAAATAGGAGCTGATTCAGTTTCCTATAATTTGGAGTCTTACTTATTGTACCTTAACTGAAATTTGAAAAATTTGAATCATGCCCTTTAGAAAAAACTTAATATAAATGTTTGGTTTCTTTCTGGTTGAGAAGGAGGAGGTACCATTAGAAAATATACGTGATTATGAAATCACAATTTAAAAATAAATGTGCCATTTGGTTATTTAAGGCAAGATGGGCAGCAAACACATCAAACAAACAAACAAATATTTTTTTTCTTCTATTCAAATGTGAACACATGGTATGATCAATTACAGGTACAACCCCAACTGAGCCCAAATTTTTTTCTTAAGCAGGAAAGGTGTTGGACCCCATTTTACAAACTTTTTAAGTTGTAACAACCAGTTGTTAAGTGAATCAGTGCAATTGATTAGTAAATCATGCAGTCATTAAGCAAACTTGGCTCCCCCCACCCAATTGACTTTACTTTTCAGAAGCCAGAGGGGAAGGTTACAAATAGTGCTCACATGACCCTGGGACTGTGCAACGGTCACAAATACATGTCAGTTGCCAAGCGCATGAATTCTGATTATTTGACCAATGGGGATGCTTCAATGGTCGTAAATGTGAAAATTGTCATAAGTCACTTTTTTCAGTGCCGTTGTAAGTCGAGGACTACCTGTGTAGTCATACAATTATAGTCAAATAGTTGAAGGCCAGTCTTCGAAGTTAAGAATAAAAACAAAATTATGTTAGGAACATCCAGGTTTAAAATGTATTTATTTCGATTAATTTGAATTCCCATTTCAATATCATAACTTGGAGTAGCTTACAAGAATTTAAAAACACAAGATCCCAACAATGTTACAATGCCCCAATAAATACAAATTGGTAACTAAGCTAAAAGAAGGACCCACCACAACGATTAGTGCAACTAGCCCACAGCCTTTGCTATATGTCCCAACCTCCATGAAATGGTGACATAGCCAAAAATTCAAGGATGGTGATGATGATGGTGATGATGATGATGATGATGATATGAAATATAAGCAATTTTAAAAAGAAAACGTCTCCTCTTCCCCATTTTCAATTTCTGTTGTTTACTTTGACCTTTCCATTTTTATGTCCTAATGTTTTAAAATGATATGCATAGAATAAACGTGGCCAGGAGTCATGTTCTTACAATCGCAGAAGGAAGCGTGTCTACATATTACTGCAATACTAGATTCATTGCCATATTCTTTTGCTTTGGATAGTTATTCTTATTTCTAGCCCTTAGGAGACAGTGAGACAATGCATGGACTTTTAGCAGACAAAGGATTTCTGCTAGAAATAACTGGAAATCTCATATCGTGCATAGATAACCTCTGGTTTTGGACACGCATTTCACACTGAGAAATAACTTAGCCTCTTCTCTTCTTTCAAATATTGAAAGAAAATGCCATGATTTATGTGTATGCTTTATTTATAGCTATATGTCAGGAAAGCCATTTTGCACACAAAAATTGGTTCCTAATATAAAGTACAACACATGACTGGCCTAGGTCATTCTTAATAACCAAGGTGGCAGATATTAGATCGTTGTATTATATTGATTAAAGAAAAAGAAAATAATTAACAAAGGACTACAGTATGTCACTTATTACTGCTACTAATATTCTTATATTTTTACCTTCCTGCTAGTTCTGATAATCACTTAACATATAAAAAAAATGAACAAAGTATTTGAAGAGTCCAGAGACAGTTCCAATTAACTGGAGGAGAATTAGTAGACGCTCCAAAACATCAGTTGGATTTTTATTAGGTATAGATATGCAATTTTACAATAGCTCAGGAACTTGTAGTACATGAACTTTTGATAAAAGATCTAAACTTCCTCCACCGTTTTCAAATATTAATCCTTTCAAATTCATAAAGTTGATATTAGAACAGGAATACTTCAAAAGACATTAGTTTAGATAAGTAGGTTTGATAGCTGTAGTAAGTACAGCTTGCACACATCACAGTGATTGGGTAATAATGTTGCAAGCCATTTTTGCTGATGAAATCAGATGCGTACTGAGTTTAATGCAGTGGAATTGATTTCTGTTTGCTAGCCTATCATTCCCCTCAGCAGGGGAAGATCAATACAGATCAATCATCTGTGATTTTGCATGCCATTAGATCCTGATTTAACCTCTTTTGCCCCCTCCCCTACTGTGGACCACACAGTTTGAAAGAAGATTGATTGCTTCAGATAATCTGGGCATGACCCTTCCATTCAAACATCAAGAGCAGTTCTTCCCTTCCTAATACTTTTTAACCTAATTATTAAATGCAGGTCATTCCACTTCTTGGTAATTTATACTGGAGGGACAAATCATACCGGTTATTGTTTTTCATTTTTATTTCTATTAAAACTCTCTATCTCTGGTCACTATCCTACAAAAGCATCCTTTAACACTTGAGCTGACTTTTTATAAGAAGGCATAATCCGTACAATTTTGATTTTTTTAAATTACGTCTCTAAGCTTTAAACAGTTGATCATTCCAATGAGCACAATGCTTTAAAGGGCCAGCTCCTAGACAGGCCATTTATTTTCTTCTTAAATCAAATTTGATAACAAAAAATAAAGGAGAGGATTCCATCTCCCACAGCATTTAAAATTAAGAAATGTATTTGCTCCTTAGTATTTGCTTTCCAACAATAAGTTAATAATATGTATTTTAACCTGGAGGTTTTTTTAGGATTACTGTTATTTTGTTTTCAAGACCATTTGGTCTTCATTATATTGCTATAATTAGAAATATACCATATATTCAATTTTAATTTGGAATATGAAATATTCTTCTTATGTATAGAGAAATGGTACATTTATTGTTAAATTGTTTTTCCATATTAAAATAAAGACATATCTTTTAGCTTCTTAGAAAGGTGTCCTTATCATATGGCTACCAAATCTGGGCTGTAGAAATCCAGTCAACTATTAAACACTAAATATCTACAGAAAACTAACTTCCGAGATTTCAGACTTGTGCTGGAGCCCATCCTTACGGAACTTCCCTGAGGACGATCTCCAACATGAGTCCAAAATCTCAGAAGACAAAACCTCTGGTCCTGGTGACCGACCTATTGGATCCTACATTACAGGGGTGGGTTCTAACTTACCTCGCTGCCGGTTCGCTTCCTCCCATGCCACGTGGGTGTGCATGCGTTGCATGAGCGCAGTGCCAAAAAACCAGCTTCTGCGCATGCGCAGAAGCGAAAAACAGCTGCATGTGCGCAGAAGCGAAAAACAAGATGGCGGCGCCTATGGCGGCGCCGAGAGAGTCAGTTCAGGGGCGTGGCCAGCCAGCCAGCACTGCCGGTTCGGCGAGCAGGGGGAAATTCCCGCTACCAGTTCTAAAGAACCGGACCGAACCGGCAGGAACCCACCTCTGCTACATTATCCTGGGACACCTATATTCATCTTCATTTGTGAGAAAACTAACTCTTTGCTCCCATACAGTGGTCATCCCGATTTTTGCAGCTGTGTTCTGGTAGACCTGACTTGATTTGTACTATAAGGACAAGTTTGGCTCCTATAATTTAACTGGAGACCTTATAGCCAATATACTTTATGGTCAGCAGAGTAACATGCAAGAATTACCGTATTTTTCGGAGTATAAGACGCACCTTAGTTTTTGGGGAGGAAAATAGGGGAAAACAATCTGCCTACCAGGTATTCATCTGGCTAGCATCCTTAGTCTGGTCAGCTTCAGCACATTATTTTATCCCCTGGTTAGGACTTAAAAAAACCTTCTTCTGAGAGAGTAACAATGAAAGAGCCTGCAAGCCAGTAAGAGCTGGGAAGATCATTAGCACCTAGTTAGGGCTAGAAAAAAACTTATTCGGAGCAGCTTCAGCACATTATTTTATCTCCTGGTTAGGACTTAAAAAAACCTTCTTCTGAGAGAGTAACAATGAAAGAGCCTGCAAGCCAGTAAGAGCTGGGAAGATCGTTAGAACCTGGTTAGGGCTAGAAAAAAACTTCTTTGGAGCAAGTAGAGCAATGAAAAAAAACCCTGCAAAGACTTAGGGCTGGAAAAACATTCTTTGGAGAGAGTAACAATGAAAAAGCCTGCAAGGTAAGAGCTGGGAAAATCTGTTAGCACCTAGTTAGGGCTGGAAAAAAGCTACATTCGAAGTATAAGACGCACCCAAATTTTCAGCCACTTTTAGGGAGGAAAAAGGTGCGTCTTATACTCCGAAACATGCGGTAATTTCCCCGTGAAAATCTGTGAAGAGAAATCAAATAGAAGAAGTCAGTAGTGCCTACAGAAACTTCTGCCCATTTTTTTACATGTGTTGCAGTGCATGTAAACAAGGGCAGGGCTTCAGTCATAAGAGTACAATCACCATCTTGATTTTTTTGATTCCTTGAATTTAACCTTCATAACAAAAGAAGCCCTCTTTTAATTCTGGTCTGCAGTTGCTAGACCCTTACCTCTTACTGTGGTTGTTTTTATTTCAACTACATATCAGAACTGAGGTTCAAAGAATAGTTGTGCAGTGACAGGCAATTCAGTGCTCAGCCTTCTATTCCTTCAGTAAGTCTACTGTTGATCTTCTTAGTGAGCATGGAATAGTTGAAGGAAGGGTGACCGTTTCCCATGAGTTATTATCCCATTCTTACCAGCGTTAAACTACATATGATAGCCTTACTTTCGAATTTGAATGAGTTATAGCTTTCTTCAGTTTCTTGAGAGTTTTTAAAACATACTTCTTAATTTGTTATGCATAAATTTGAAATCCTTGCTTATGGTAGAGAGTAGTATTTTTTTTAAAAAAAAAGAGATTTGGGGAGCTACATCTCAAATGTCTATGAAAAATGTCAGGTATTACAAACAGGGTTCATTCAATATAGGTAATTCATACTTCCTATTTTTCATAGGATGAGATGTCCAAGGTTCTAGAAGTAACTCTTACTTCCCCGTGGAGAGAGAGATATTAACAGCGTTGGAAGGGACCTTGTAGGTCATCTAGTCCAACCCCCTGCCCAAGCAGGAGACCCTACATCATTTCTGACAAATGGCAGTCCAAAAGTATAGGGAGAGGCAGCATGGTTTATTTCTCATAATGTCTGAAAACAATTTCTAAAACATCCCCAACTCTATCCAAGACGGTGAAGCCATTTTTTGCTTGCTTTTATAATTAGTTCCACATATATGTGCTTGAAATGTTACTCATAAGTGTTTTCTCCAAGATTTCATTGAGCTCAAAAGACTCATATTAGTAAAGACCGATTTACAAGCACCGTGGTGGAACAATGGTTGGAATGCAATATTGCAGGCTAACTCTGCCCACAGTAGGGAATTCGATCATGACTCAGCCTTCCACCTTTCTGAGGTCAGTAAAATGAGGACCCAGATTTTGGGAGCAATATGCTAACTCTGTAAACCAATCAGAGCTTGCTGTAAAGCATTATGGAGAGGTACAAGAGCTATTGCTATTCTTTTCTCTTAAAAGCATATTTGGAAAAATATTTTTCTGTGCAGATTTTCATGGGGAATACTCAGTAACTTTTTGTTACAAACATATTTTTAATTTCTTATAGCTAACGATACATAAATCAAAGAAATCATGCACCATCGAAATTTTAAATTGTTATCTTTTTGTGTCTTTATTGATGTTGAAGATCACACCTGAACTGATTCAAATTCTGCTTTTGATGATAAACAACATAGTTTAGAAATGCTTGAACAACTCTGTTTATGTATCTCTCTATGTGGTACTTCTGATTTGCAGTGTGAGATAGCTGATAGCTGAAATTACTAATGTAACAACAGATTGAAGGAATTAAAGTAGACATTTCTAATATTGCGAAAGCCGGAAGATCCATTTATGTGTCATCATTTGCTGCTCAAAAAAAAGTATTGATCTCAGGGGTAAGAATATAAGGGATTTTAGTCCAAAATTGAAGTTCTATATAGCGTTATTTGAAGAGTCTCTACTAAACAAAGACAGTTAATTAAAAAAAATTGTTTCCAATTCTTTGCTTCATTCCCCACTTCCATTCTGCCCTACTTTTATTATAGTGCCAGTTGGCAGTATTTTCTGAGCGTTTTCAATTGCTTTTAATGATTGGATTGATGCAGTATGATTATTGGATTGCTTAATGATGAGATTGACATTGAGCCAGCTGCTGTAACATACGTGAAGTGTTTAACGTGGCAGGTTTCATTAGCAACTTTTCAGGAATTAAGCTTTAAATCCCTTTCCTTTTCCTTTCCTTTCCTTTCCTTTCCTCTCCTCTCCTCTCCTCTCCTCTCCTCTCCTCTCCTCTCCTCTCCTCTCCTCTCCTCTCCTCTCCTCTCCTCTCCTCTCCTCTCCTCTCCTCTCCTCTCCTCTCCTCTCCTCCCCTCCCCTCCCCTTCCCTTTCCTCTCCTCTCCTCTCTTCTCCTCCCCTTCCCTCTCCTCTCCTTTCCTTTCCTCTCCTCTCCTCCCTTTTCCGCTCCTCTCCTTTCCTTTCCTTTCCTTTCCTTCCCTTGTTTTTTTTTTAAGTATCTGGTGTTTATCCTTGTTTTTTATTATTGCTGATACTTCACAAATATCTCCAATGGCAGAAGGCATGCCAGTATATTATTCATACAATGCACAGTTGAATAGGAATGAACAAGCTGAAGTCTAATCCTAATAACATGCTTCAACCTCTTCTGGAAAAAGATATGCTTGAACTGAAAGAACAAAATTGGAAAACAAGAAACCTCTGGATCTGTCTTTTTCTGTGAATATTCAGTTGGCAAACAATGACAGTGAGTTCCATTTATCAGTGCTAAATTATTTGGCAGTTGGAAACTTTTGCTTCTATCCACAAGTTAGAATAGATAACTGATTTTTTTTTCCTGTCACACTGGGTATCTGATTTTGGCTTCTGGATCTATTAAAACAGCGGTTCTGAACCTGGGGGTCGCGACCCCTTTGGGGGTCAAACGACCCTTTCACAGGGGTCGGGAGACTTCACCCGGATGCCGCCATTGGTTTTTTTTTTTACCCTCTGCACATGGGCAGAACGCTTTGCGCATGCGCAGAGGGTAAAAGAACCCAAATGGTGCGGTGGGCGCGTCGGCGGAGTGGGGACACGGGGGCATTAGGAAGGTTGAGAACCACTGTATTAAAATCTATGACCAAGTTAACTTAGAGGCCACCTATATCCATGGAAACTTGCCTTGGCCTTAAGATAGATCTTGGTTCTGGGATACTCAGTAATCAAGGAAAATGTATGAGTGTAAGTGGTGGGGTGTTTTTTTTTTTTTTTTTTTTTTTTTTTTTGCTATTTCTTAAGGCAAAGCATCACCAAGGAGAAACTTTAATATAATTAAATACAAAAGGCAAGTAATTAAATTATTAATATATGAATATCTAAAATAATTGTGAAATAAAAATGAGCTTATTATTATTATTATTATTATTATTATTATTATTATTATTATTATTATTATTATTATTATTATTATTATTATTATTATTATTATTATATGAGTGAGATTTATATACCGCCTCATAGTGCAAGCACTCTCTAAGCGGTTTACACAATTAAGCAATGTATATATTTACATTGTCCCCAACAATCTGGGTCCTCATTTTACCTACCTCGGAAGGATGGAAGTCTGAGTCAACCCTGAGCCAGTGAGATTTGAACAGCTGAACTCAAATGATCACAGTCAGCTAAAGTAGCCTGCAGTACTGCTCTCTAACCGCTGCGCCACCTCGGCTCTTAATTTAATTAGTAAATCCCACCACAATAGATCCAAATAGACATTGGATAGGATAGTTCAGGAGATCTTAATCTATTGTCCACAGCTCAGCAACCTTTCAAAGATAGGATATTGGTGAATGAAGATACTTATGGTTGCAGCTACTGCAAAGTCCCTCAGTCACTTGATCACAATTTGGACACTTGGTAATCCGCTTGTAGTATCCTGCAGTCATGTGATCACCATTTGTGACCTTCACTGCTGGCTTCCAACAAGCAGTGCCAGTGGGTAAACAAGCAGAAGGTTGTAAATGCCAGTCACCTTGGCATCATGCCTAATGACCACACAGGATTCATCTAACAACTGGAACTACCATTGCAAAGTCACATGATGTCATGCTTTATAATCATGTCACTTAGCAATGGAGTTCCCAATCCCAACTACCATACTTGACCAAGGACAATCTGTAATTTAAAAAGAAGGATAATAGTAATACATATAGGGAAAAAAGATAAAAAGGAAATCACATCCATAGGAAAAGGAAAGATCAAATTATGAAGAATGTTGCAGCCTTTGAAAATTATCTTTTATAGTTTTACAGTCCAAATGCACGTTTATCTAGAACAATGTTCAGCAAGGTTACTCTCTGAAAAATTTGCACAATCCATCATGTTTTCAATATTTAGTTGTTTTCCTTTCTATTTAGGATTTGAGAGATCTTTACAAACTCAACCCTAAGTTTACTTTTTGTACAGCTGCTTTGAAAAGGTTGATTTGGTGTGTGTGTGTGTGGGGGGGGAAATCTGCAAAAGCAGATGCGGTGGGTTAGCACCTCTTGCTAACCCACCGCATGATTTGCATAATAAAATAAAAAAATAAAAACAGACTTAGACTTCCACAGTTGGGGTAACTGATTATGTCAACCGTAATGAGAAAGGCATTTCCTTCCCTTTGCATTCTTTCAAGTCACTCTTGAAAAAAATTACGGCAAGGGGGGTCAGTGAGGGACAGAAATATTATCAAAAGTATCCCACAGTTTAAATTCAGGCTTTTTTTTTTTGTTTGCTTTTTTTTGCAGCTAACAAAAATTTATATTTTTCCTCCCTGGAGTGAAGATGTTCCTGAGAATTCAGTATTGTCCCACCCACTTGCTGTCCAACAGGTCATTGTGTGGATGGAATATATTAAAAATTATCTCTTAAAATAATGCTGAGCTCTATGTGTATATTTAGGGGGGGTGTCCCCCTAATTCTAACCTATTGTTCATAAGTAAATCAAATCCAATCTTCAGAATACTTAGCCTGAGAGCAAAAAGGAACATAACTGCATTTCAGAAAGGAGAAAACTACGGAGTGATATCATCTGCCACTTGGAAAATGAAGGGTCACCATGGAAACTGTTTTTGTTGAATTGCTTTTTATTGAAGGGAGGCACCCAAGATGCAGGAAAGCAAGTAAAAGGCAAGATTTCTTATTCTTCCTCCTGCTGTTTCTACCAATATGCCGCTGGAGTCCTTTGAGTGAAGTTAGTAATTGTGCATCATTCAAATGTTGATTGCCTAGAAATCCAAATTAATATTATAGTGTACTAGCTTTTAAATGAAGGTGCTTGAAGTAGCAGGCAACAAGCAGGTTCAGATTATAATAATATTCAAGAATGTCAAAAGCAAACCTGAAAAGCAGCAATATCTTAGTAAGAGCCGACATGTATTTTAATCACATGTAACCCATCATTTGGCAGGAGTGAGAGCATCTTCTAAGCTAACTAAGGAAGGAAGGAAGTGACTGAACAACCAAGAAGGGCCAAGCCTGTCCTCTGACACGCCCATTTCCCATCCAAAGGGCTCTTTTGATCTCACCCATTCATTTTTTTAGCAATATTGCAAGAAAGAATATGAACCCAAAAGAATACAATTAGCCAAATTGGTGTCTTCCCTTCTTTGTTTGTGCAGTGATAGAATACATGCGCGCGCGTACGCATACACACACACACACACACACACACACACACACACACACACACACACACACACACACACACAAGGTCCCTTTGGTTTCTAACCTGATGACTTTAACCGCTACACCAAATTGGGTGCCTTCAAATATCTCTTACTGTAAGATATTTGAATGAGCCGCCGTGGTGCAGTGGTTAGAATGCAGTACTGCAGACTTCTGCTGCTGACTGCCAGCTGCCTGCAATTTGGCAGATCGAATCTCACCAGGCTCAAGGTTGACTCAGCCTTCCAAGGTGGGTAAAATGAGGACCCAAATTGTTGGGGGCAATATGCTGACTCTGTAAACCACTTAGGGCTATAAAGCACTGTAAAGGGCTATATAAGTCTAAGTACTATTGCTATTACCATTTTTCTTAACTGGAATCTGCTTTTCTATCATTTAAAATACTATTCCCTGTCAGTGTCAATGGAGATACCTCCTGATTTCAGACTGACTCTGGGTGGCTCCACAATAAAAGAAGGCAAAGTTTTTTTAAAAAAACCCATAAAGATGCATGTACAGAAAAAGAAAGCAAAATCACCACCCCATTATTTTGAAGCTTCTACATTGTACATTGATGTCAATTAGCAATCTTAGTTTCTGCATACAAAATTGTCAGATTTGTCACCATTATGTTGGCCATTGAGTCCCAGAGCAATTACATGAAATACACTGTGAAATGAGACTGAATTTTTACAATTTATGTGGGTGGTTCACAAGGACTTACATCCAGATAGTATATATTTGATTTGCCGTAAAATAGGAGTGCTCCAATATTTGTTTCTGCAGTCCTGTCAAAGTGGGTAATCCATTTTATAGAACTTGATGTTGTTTTTCCATTTGTATCCTGGAGCTAATGTTCATGTTTCAATTAAAGTCTGATTGGTTGGCTGTATGGTAATAATGATGCTTTCACAAATACTATCTAAATGGACATGTGCCATGGCTGTATTTAAACAGCTGTGTAGCTGATTTCAATGATGTTAATTTTAAACTATTGCAAATTAAACTCGAGAATAGCCATTCCAGTAATCTTTTTGCTGTAGAGTTAAGTGACTAAAATATGCCAATTTTACTTTCTTTCATTTTGAATGAACAAGAAACTTTAAAAACAATAAAAATCCAGAATAGACCTTTATCTGGCGAAATTAGGGCAGTATTTCTCAGCCTTGGTAACTTTAAAATGTGTGGACTTCAACTCCCAGAATTCCGCAGCCAGCATACTCAAGTTGGCAAGATTGAAAAGACTGAGTTAGGGCAACATGGAGAAAATGTAAACATTTTCTATAGTTAGGAATGAAGCAGCATAGAGCTCACTATTCATCTGCTTTATAGACAGCATAGAGTGGGGAGAACGGATATAAAAAGGACAGGCATTATACAGACAGAGTGGACGGAGCCATCATAGTGTGTGTAACTTAGGAATAATCAAGTTGTAACTTGCAAGGAAATGTATCACCACATATGAAGACGGTGATCTTTAACATACCATCTCCTTGAGAAATTTTCCATTTTCTACTTGTCCATATTTTTGAAAGCAGAAGTAAACATCCAAGACACAAACAGGCCACCATGTGATTTTCTTCCTTGTAATGTCACATTTCTATATATGAAATACCTTCATAGTGGTGAGCATCACTTTCCCCAACTCCTGGTGTATAAGGCAGCATTAGCATCAAACCCAATGCGATGATTCCATTTCACACAATGTGTTAAATAAATATGAAGTGGCAGTGGATCCGTATCTTTGGTAAGATACTGTATTAATAGAGACGACGTTTTGAAAAAAAGATAAAGGGGATCAGTAATTTTCAGTGTTTATTTTAATTATAGCTCTTTTCTCTAAGTTCCATTTCTTACCAGTGAAATTCCAAATGCACGATTATGAAAATTTAAATATCTTTAGCAGTAAAGGTTATTTTTAAGTAGAGTTTGAAATGCATTTAGATCATGCAGCAACATTACTAACATGGGGGGGGGGGCAGTCACAATTTCCTTTCAACAAAAGGCCTTACAGTATGTCTTTGAACATGACAAGGTTGTGTAGTGTCATCTCTCACTTCTATATTTGCAGAAGTAGCAAGATTCTAGGGAAAGAGCTCCATGTGCTGCCTATGAGAATCAGCATGGCAAAGGTTTTTACACCAGCATTATGGAAATAGCCCTCTGATGACAAGGCAGCACAAGCTACCAGCTGGGGAGAAAGATATTTGCTTTTTGGAAATTAGAATGAAACATAATGGCTGAACTGAAAAATCACCTTGTAAAACATTTTTTTGTGACCATAGGAAATGGTATTAAATAGCATCTGTGTTTTGCTTATTGGTATTCCTTTGTGAGATTAAGATATATCTCTGGCAAGGATAATTAAGTGCATACTTTGTGTGTGTGTGTGTGTGTGTGTGTGTGTGTGTGTGTGTGTGTGTGTGTGTACATATTTACACACACATACACATACATCCGTAGTCCAACTATGTGTTTTTATTTTGATCTGTTTTTTGTATTTTGTATTTTATGGATTTTAATTATTTTATTGTAAGCCGGCTAGAGTAAATGTGAGATGGGCAGCTATACATATCAAGTAAGTATGCTGAGCACATATTATGATTCTTTTAGGCTATTATTATTAAATTGCAGTTAATGTCGAGAACCAGTACGCTTTCCAAACCTAAAATGATTCCTATAGTATTATAAATAGCTGCCGTTATCTGAGTTTGGCTGGAAGGGATTGTGGTAGTTTAGTCAAATCCAAAACCAAACCTTTCCTTTTTCCTCATCTCTGCAGCAATCGTAGGCAGAAAAGAAGAGGGATTCATGTACAGCCATGGCTGTGCTATTCTGTTCACACAGATCACAGTTTAGTCTTATCTCTGAAGCAGCTGATGACTTGAAATGCATAAGAGATGCACACATTCTATTTCCTTCTGGCATCTAAAGGTTATGCATAACAGATCTCATTTCAGGATTATGATTGCACATCTTGGTCTTTTTATTAGGCATGACTATAGAAAGTTACATGACGCAATGAGAAAATAAATCTTAGAGGTGATGAATCTTTTCCTTTGGATCTAATCCTTAACAAATGAAACTCGAGTATAAAGTTTAAAAATAACAGAATATTTATTTCAGTACAAAAGAATATAAAAACTTAAGAACTACATTTTTACAATCTAAGAGGTCCTTCTTCCAGGAAGGACAGCAACAGAAGAAGGAATGGAGAATAGAAAGGAATGTGCATATGCGCAGTTCACTCTTCACGTGACTGCTTTGCTTTGCTATGAATCTCTGGGTCATAAAGTCTGACATATGAGTACAGCTGACAATCAAAAATCACATTGTGACATTACAGTACTCTGATACTTACACTCTTTTTAGCAGCAGTACTGAAAGCTTCTGCAGAAACGGAAAAAGTTTATGTAAATACTGGATTTAAACCAAGTAACACTGTCCGATCTAGTCTTCTCGTGGTGAAGGTGGATGCCAAAGGTTCAGAATGTGTGAAAGCTTGCTTCATTTTTTAAAAGAAAATGTGGTTAGCAGTACTCCAGCCCCTGAAGCCTTCTCCCTCCCTTCTCAGTCATGCTTTGCATTTGCTGAAATCTGCACTCGAATGTAATCACTGAAGGCAGAGAGGGAGTAATTGCAGCAAAATTAACCTCTGACTTCCCCCCCCCCCTAACAATAGCCCTGATAAAACTACTCATCAGCAGCTTACCTTGATGCAGTGCAAACTCTTTTCCATTCTGCTTATTTAAAGCACATTATTTGTAATTTCTCTGCACCAGAGTCTTTGTTTTTCTTTACCTGCTGCATGCATTATATTTTAAGTTGCAAAGATGAGTCAGTACCCCGTGTTTCCCCGAAAATAAGACCCTATCTTATATATTTTTTGAACCCTGAAATAAGCGCTTGGCCTTATTGCCATGCACTCAAAAGCCTGATTGGGCTTATTATCAGGGGATGTCTTATTTTGGGGGAAACAGAGTACTAAATATAATACTATAAATATTATTATAGCTATTGATATAGCTAATATCAAATATCTAGAATCCCTGACCTGGGAATTGATTTGAGGACTGGACAAAAGAGGCAAAAGAGGAACTGCTTGGTGTAGTGGTGAACATGCTGGCTTAGAAACTAGGAGAGTGACTTCTAATCCCTCTTTAGGCATGAAATCAGGCTCCTTGATTTTGGGCCAATCACACTCTCAGCTCAGCCAACTTCACCAGGTGGTTGTTGTGTGGAAAAATAGGAAACGGGAGTATTAGGTATGTTCACTAGCTTGAGTTGACCAAAAACATAGTTTTTAAAAAGTTAGCATCATCACCATCATATTCTTCATTGAATTGCCAATGTAAGAAAATATGGAATACATGGATTGGGTGAAATTTTAAATACAAGAAAACCCATGAGACTTAATTTCTGAGTGAATGTGTTTAGAATTGCACTACTTTTTTTACTTTCTGTAGATTGTGCTAGATACTTTATATCAGGGGTGTCAAACTCGATTTCCTTGAGAGTCACATCAGGGTTGTGTTTGACCTTGGGGCTGGGTGTGTGTGGGCATGGCCAGGGTAGGCGTGGCCAGCTCGACATCACTCGTGTCGGGAGCACCTGTGGTGGCCCGGGTGGGGCTAGGAAGGAGCCTCCTGCAGCCCTCTACCAGTGAAAATGGGACCCAGGCTACATTTTTGGTTGTGATGCAGGGGTGGGTTTCTCTTACCTTCCCTACCGGTTCGGAAGTGCGCGCGTCGCGTCAGAAGTGTACTGACCCTCTGTGCATGTGCAGAAGCCTTTGTGCATGCGCAGAGGGTTCGTTGCCGGCTGCTTTCAAGCAGCGGTGACCAGGGAACCGGTTCGGGGGCGTGGCAAGCCTGCCATCGCTACCGGTTCGGCAAACGGGGCCAAATTTCCATCACCGGCTCGCGCGAACCGGTCCGAACCGGTAGCAACCCACCACTGCCGTGATGGCCTCCTGCAGCCCTCTGCCAGCGAAAAAAAAGCTTGCACATGGCCCTCCTGAGCTCCGTTTTCACTGTCAGAGGCACTGCGGGCCAGTCCTTCGCTGTTTCCAGTGCAGCCCTGCGAGCCAGATCTAAGCACCCCGTGGGCCAGATCCGGCCTCCAGGCCTTGAGTTTGATACCCCTGCTTTATATGAACTTCACTAATAATTCCAAACCTGGAAAATCCTAGATCAAACATCTTTGTTTGGCCTTTCTTTTTCCATCTAAAGGCTTTGTCTTTCTTTGTTACTATTACTTCCATTCTCTTCTCAGTTCTGGACCTTTTTCCAGGACTAATGATTTCATCTCTATCCTTCATTAAGATTGGGGATATTGGTGCAATAGTAATTGAGAGAACAAATATGGAAGTCAATCACACACTCCTTTTAGTCCCACAAGTGATTTATTTTGTGAAATCAGAAAAAGTGCCCCTAGTGAGGCCAGCTCTTCTTTTGACCTATTTCCCACTGGAAAATGATAGACCTACCCAGAGGCTACTCCAGAAAGAGGAGAGATTATTTGTTCACTATTCAATAAAAAAAGTAATGTGCTCCTGTCCATATTGTGCCATTAATATAGAATTTAATTTGAAACATTGCATGTCTATACTGTATACGTCCTGTGTGGTTATGAATGTGTCAGTTATACAGGATAGTGTGTCTTTTGAAAGCCGATTCTATTGGGGTGGATCCAGTTGACAGAAAACAGTGAGAAAAGAAAGAAAGAATGGTTTAATATTACAAAGTTTCAAGTTACCTGTTGCTGTTTCCTGATGCTCTAAATGAGAAGCATGGCAAAATATCTCGTATTGTTTCATGGTTTTGAGGCAGGGAATAGGACAGTGATGGCGAAACTTTTTAGGTTTGCGTGCCAAAAAGGGGGGTGCGCGCGCTAGCGCGCGCTCGCGTGCCCACACCCATTCCCTCCCCCCACGCATGCGCACAACACCACCACCATGCTGCCCCCTGCGCATGCGCACACACACACACCCCGCGCAAAGGCCTTACCGGAGCCTGGGCCGGTAAAAAACGACGAAATGGGCAAACCGGAAGTTCGGAAAAATGCACTTCCAGTTTGTCCGTTTCATCGTTTTTTGCATTCCGGGGCTTCAGGGAGCTTCCCTGAACCCTCCGGAGTGCAAAAAACAGCTCACTGGCAAACCGGAAGTGCGTTTTTCCACACTTCCGGTTTGTCCGTTTTGTAGTTTTTTGTATTCCGGGGCTTCAGGGAGCTTCCCTGAACCCTCCGGAGTGCAAAAAACAGCTCACCGGCAAACCGGAAGTGCGTTTTTCTGCACTTCTGGTTTGCCGGTGGGCAACGCTCGCGTGCCCTCCGCTATGGCTCCGCGTGCCACCTGTGGCACGCATGCCATAGGTTCGCCACCACGGGAATAGGATATGTGCTCATGTCTTCAGTAGTAACAGGCCATTGCTGTTACATTTGCCAATTCCATGATTCTTTCTAGCACTAGAAATACACACTGCTTTGATTTTTTTTTTGTTCTTTTTAAAGTGAAAACCGTTGGCTAATCAAGAAAAGTGCTGTCCATCAACCAGTGTCTTCCTTTAACCAGTTATTGGCCTTTGCTAATGCTCTATGCAGCATCAGGACAAGTGGGAAACCGGGTGTGTGTGTGTGTGTCATACTGAAAGTATGTGAATGGAGTTTAGAGCCACAATACAGGTAGTCCTCGACTTAAGACCACAGTTGAGCTCAAAATTTATGTTGCTAAGTGAGACATTTGTTAAGGGAGTTTTGCCCCCATTTTATGAACTTTCATGCCACAGTTGTTAAGTGAATCATTACAGTTGTTTAAGTTAGTAAGGCTGTTAAGTGAATCTGGCTTCCCCATTGACTTTGCTTGTCAGAAGGTCACAAAAGGTGGATCACATGATCCCAGGACACTGCAATCATCGTAAATATGAACCAGTTGCCAAACATCTGAATTTTGATCACATGATCATGGGGATCCTACAAGTCTGTGATAAATGTGCAAAATGGTCACTTTTTTCCATGTCGCTGTAACTTCAAACGGTCACTAAATGAACTGTACTAGCTGTATCCTTCAGGAACAATGTTTACGAATCCCCTTAACAAGATTCAAGCGTAATTGGAAATCTAAGTGCTCCATAGAAATTCCACCAGGGAGGCAAAGCTTAGCAACCATTCTTCCTCTGATTGTATAGGCAGTGATGTTCTGAGATGCCAGTGCAAAGCTGGTCTGCGGTTAACTTAAATTGCCTTTGTCTCTTTCTTTTTAGCTGACATTATCTCTACGGTAGAATTCAACCACACAGGAGAATTACTAGCGACAGGGGACAAGGGGGGTCGTGTTGTAATATTTCAACGTGAGCAGGAGGTAAGTGCTGGTGAATGCAAAAATGCCCATTTTTACCCTTTTAAAAGAAGTTTCCTGCTGTTTCCTAATCTTTGTGTGTGTCACTCTTTACCCGGCTTCTATCGCAGCGCACAGAAAATTGCAAAAAACAACAACCAAAAAAAAACACATTAAGATCAATCCGGCAGCTTCTTTCTCAAAAAAAAAAAAAAAAACCCTACAAATGTTGGATTTTCTTGAATCCTTTTGCATCCTGGAACAATAGTTGCCGGCAGAGGATTTCATTCTGCTGCTGAAATGTCATAAATGGAAGCAGAACTTTAGTTGTAATGCTTTTGAAGTCTGCTTTGTTTTAAATTAGCAGGATCCCTACCCTTCCCAAACTAGTATAACATAAAGAAACAAACACATACCAAGCTTTGTTATAGTTTATGTTGATGGGATGCGCTGTTCTCCTGAACGATGCTCTGGATCTATGCCAACATATAAGAAAAACTAAATATACAAATAAAATAAAGCAGAGTTTAAGAAGCCTTTCCATATTAGTAAATATTATATTTTGATTGCTGTAGTGGTTAAGGTGCTAGACTAGAAATTCACTGGACACTGATTTTTAGTTCTACCTTAGACACTGCTTTGCAGATACAAACCAGCTTTCTGATTTGGGTATAGCCCAGGGGTCAGCAACCTGCGGCTCTGGAGCCGCATGTGGCTCTTTCATCCCTCTGCTGCGGCTCCCTGTTGCCGGTCGGCTCCACAATTGATAGGGCTTTTGGTTAGGACAGGTAGAAGAAAAAGGACACCGCGCTACAAGGAGACTCTATGGTGGGGGAACCGAACTTCTGGTTGGCTCCAGAATTGAATGGGGGGGGCTTCCAGTTAGGACCTTTGTGGCTCTTTGAGTGTTTAAGGTTGCCGACCCCTGGTATAGCCAGATAGTACCATTCAGAGGTGCTTCAGTACCATATTCTGGTCCTTTGAAAATAAAGTCAGACATGAGTAACTGTTCAGTTTACTACTGTATTTCTATTACTCTGTTATTTATTTAAGCCTTTAACATACAAAGGTGCAAAGTAAGAAAGAACAGTTACAGAGTTTTTAGTGACATTCTCTCCCATTCCCTTCCATTTATTTCCCAATGCGAGCCTAAATATAGAAGGATTTTGCTACTATCTGTTTCAGTCCTTTCATCTTTTATTTTCTGTTGGTCTCCCAACTCTTTTTCTAGAAACCGTATTCCAGATATTTTAAGTTTACCTTGCTCTGCGACTTCGTTTAATACATTAAATGTGCGGTAGGTTTGTATATTAGAACTGGGTCCTTTCTATTGGAGTGAATTTTGTGCACAAGTCAAGCTGGATTTGTTCTTTGAACTGAGCGATTGTTGCTTCGTGCCAATTTGTCTCTTAAGTTGAATGATAGGGATTGATGCATTCTTGAATCAAAATGAAACGAAGATGCTCTTCCTGCTTCCTGTCACGGATGAACATAGAAAGTGACACAGGAGGAGAAGGCATTGTGCAAGAAATAGCTCCGCTTTGGTACCTAAGCTGCTATGTGTCACCGTAATCAGACATTTTCCTCTTAACAATCTTCAGAGAACAAAAGAATCAATTGAAAATTTGCTAGCTCTGGCACGTCTAAGAATCCCTTTATGTTTCTTTCCCACTCCTGCAGAGCAAAAATCAGCCCCATCGCAGGGGAGAATATAATGTTTACAGCACATTCCAGAGCCATGAACCTGAGTTCGATTACCTGAAGAGCTTAGAGATAGAGGAGAAGATCAATAAAATACGATGGCTCCCACAGCAAAATGCAGCCTATTTCCTTCTCTCCACCAATGGTATGTTATAACAACAGGTACTTCTTTTTTTTTTTTTTTTTTTTGCTTTCCAGCCGAAATATCCTGCGTTGATAGGTTGTGCTCATTCATATTTGTAATCTCTCTACAGGACAAGTATTTATTGCTCTATTTGATCCAGAGAGAGGAACTCAAGAGCGATTGTGGTAGAGATAACCCTAATGTTGAATTTTCTCTCTTCCTTTCTGTAATATGCCTTAAAATGCCCCGAGCATATTTCTCCAGATCAGAGGTGGGTTGCTCCCGGTTCGGACCGGTTCTATAGAACCCGTAGCGGGAATTTCCCCCTGCTCGCCGAACCGGGAGCGATCGCTGGTTGACCATGCCTCTGAACCAGCTCTCTCGGCGGTGCCATAGGGCCGCCATCTTGTTTTTGGCTTCTGCGCATGCGCAGAAGCTTGGTTTTCGGCACTGCACATGCAACGCAGGAGCAAGTGAACCAGCGGCGAGGTAAGTTAGAACCCACCCCTGCTCCAGATCATTTGCAAAGTAAA
Organism: Diadophis punctatus similis; assembly: GCA_023053685.1. Classification (NCBI taxonomy): domain Eukaryota; kingdom Metazoa; phylum Chordata; class Lepidosauria; order Squamata; family Dipsadidae; genus Diadophis; species Diadophis punctatus. Next base: position 1,668,699 of record JALIGW010000060.1, on the reverse strand, counting down.
GAAAGACACAGCCTCACAACATCCGGCGGCTTCCTCGGTATCTTCTGATATGCTGGGTGTAATTCCACAATTTTGGAATCAGAGGTAGGCCCAACCTTTCTGGAAAACATCGGGTAGGGAAAGGCAGCTATAGTAGATGAGAACTGAGTTGGCAGGCTGGAATTTCTCAAACTGCCTGCACGGAACACAGTGTCCTGTTCTTAGAGTGAAGAATACATGCTCTCGCTACTTGATTTGACATTGCCTGTCTGTGTGTGTGTGGGGGGGGGGGAGTCTTAGAGATTCTTTGATTGGACTGTTTACTAATGAAGGTTACTAATGCAGTTTCTTGATTGGGGTATTGCTTATATGATTGTTGGTCTAACCAAGGTTAACTTCAGACCAACAATCAAGTAAGCAATACCCCAATCAAGAAACCCACATAGACAGGCAAGACACCAGAATATAAACTGACAGCAAACAGCACTCCTTACTAGCACTGAATATGTTACCTAGTTACGTTAATGAAATGTCTGCAAGAAAACAAGCAAGCTCAGAGAGCACCAAGGACCCCTCTGTTAAAGCATTGCCCAATCTGAGCCTAGTCTAGCCCATGAGAAATATCTATAGTTAAGAAACACAGCACTTGGGAGTAAAGAGGACTTCTCAACAGATGGTCAGGGGTTTTTTTTAATTAGTACTGAGTTCCTGTCTTTGTACAGCTCTGATATACACATATTAATGAAACAAGGGAGTATTGATGAATCAAAGAAGTGACAGTTCTGTCCCTTCCAACCCTATGTTTCTTCTACTTTGTTCTCTCTCTCTCTCTCTCTCTCTCTCTCTCTCTCTCTCTCTCTCTCTCTCTCTCTCTCTCTCTCTCTCTCTCTCTCTCTCCCTCCCTCCCTCCCTCCCTCCCTCCCTCCCTCCCTCCCTCCCTCCCCCCTCTCTCTCACATGTCATTTTCTAGCGTTACCTTGTGACATGTACTCATTCCATGGGTCAATTTGAAAACAAAGAATCTTGTTAATTTTAATGGTCACTAATGGTCAGATGCCTCTAGGAACTCTGCATTGTCTACTGCACATCTAATAAAAATATTATAAAGTGGGCTTGATTAATAATAGAAATCACTGTAAGACAGCATGAATAATGTGGGTGTGGTTTTTATAGGATAAAATGGAAAATTACACATAGGTTTGCCAATGACCTGGTGAAAAAAATTCTTCAACAGCAGAAAAATTGCTTATCAGTTTGGTCCTAAATATGAATCTTTCCGGCCCCTCTATCCTCAGCCTTCTCATGGTCAATTTATTGTAATAAATTGTGATTAGAGACAACTTGTCTTTGAAAATTCTAATGTAAGAAAATCACTCTCACACTCTAATTTTGTCTTGATTCAGCTTTAAATTATATCAGGTTTAATATATCTAATGCAGTGACTGAAAACTTAGTAAGGGTTTTTTTATCTCTTGACTGCCGGAAAGGCCATAGCAGAATTATCTCCTGTTTTGTGTGTTTATGTATTTGTGTGAGACTGTTTCAGTTTTCATTTCCTAAGCATAAATGTAGATTATGTTCACATAACTGTCACTAGGTCCAGTGTTGTTATCAGAATGGATGGAGCTTTAAGATGAATGTGACTTAATTACTACAGAGGAAAGGGGTCTAATTATCTTTCATCGTCAACTTACTTTGTGTTGGAGAATTTACCCTATTGATCATTGTAATAAAATTCTGAGAGTTATTAAACTCATTTGAAGGGAAGACTCACTGAAACACAATGAAGATTAATTATATAGCCTAATGTTCTGTTAATTGAGTTTTTAAATAGTTTTTTTTTTAATTCATAGGAGAATTAGTTTGCAGTTTCAGAAAGTGTTTTCATATGCTGGGAAGACCTCCAAATAGCTCAGACGCTACTGCTATCAGTTGTCCCTAAATGTTCTTTAATATTCCTTTCCAAAAACACACTAGGTGAAAATTGAACTTTTATCAGGATGAGTTAATGCAACAAAATCTATGGGAGTCAACTGCAGTCCTTAAGTGAAAAATGGGGATGGGAGAAATGAAGATGAATAAGATTGTCTTTAAAACTTGTGGGAACAATGACAAACTGCTGATAGAGTGCGCTCCAGGAGGGGGAAATGAAAACACCATTATTCAGAATAAAAGCCACATGTTCCTGAGGCTCTGTTTCCTACAGGATTTCGTGGCACACAATAAACAGAATGACAGCAAAATGATGAAGCCAATGGAAATATTCAGCTGCCAGGCAAGCTGGCAATTGTGGAATTTAACATGGATTCACTGTCAATGATAAAATGTCAGTTTTTATTCCTATCATTGAGCTTGAAACTGGCTTTTGAGTTATTGTTTGTCAAACTATTCTCCAAAGCACCTGAGGGTAGAACAAGAAGCAATGGGTGGAAACTAAGCAAGGAGAGTAGTAACTTAGAACTAAGGAGAAATTTCCTGACAGTTAGAACAATTAATCCGTGGAACAACTTGCCTCCAGAAGTTGTGAATGCTCCAACACTGGAAGTTTTTAAGATGATGTTGGATAACCATTTGTCTGAAGTGGTGTAGGGTTTCCTGCCTAAGCAGGGGGTTGGACTAGAAGACCGCCAAGGTCCCTTCCAACTCGTTGTTGTTGTTGTTGTTGTTGTTATTATTATTATTGTTGTTGTTGTTGTTATTATTATTATTATTATTATTATTATTATTATTATTATTATTATTATTATTATTATTATTATTAATTACCAACATGATTGGGCTCCATGCATACATTGCTGTACTTGTAGTGTAATATGTTGCAATCAAAGCTTGGCTTGAGCAGTTAGATCTCATGTAACTCAAAATTGCTTTTATGGAGCATTGTGTGCCCTGGCTTTCAGTCTAAATTGTTCCCTCCTCTTAGACCAGGGGTAGGCAAAGTTGGCTCTTCTATGACTCGTGGACTTCAACTCCCAGAATTCCTAAGCTAGCATGATTGGCTCAGAAATTCTGGGAGTTGAAGTCCACGAGTCATAGAAGAGCCAACTTTGCCTATCCCTGTCTTAGACCAAAGTAAAATTAATTTAGCTTGACATATCCAACATGCAGTGTTGAATTTTAGCACCCAGTTTGTAATCAGAACTCTTGTTCATGTAGACCTACATTTACAATCTATAACTTCAAAACTTGATTTGAAATATTCAGAAATGAGATGGAAGAAGAAAGCAAGCCATGAATTTTTTTTAATCAAATGTCAGGTATAACCGGGGAGCTTCAGAAGGACTTTGGAAGGCCACAGATGTAGTCGTCAAGGGATATATACAGCTCAGTGGCCACACTTTCCCTTTTCTGCATCTGTATGTTCAGTATTTATTTTCTGCTTTAACCAGTATGTGATGATGAGACAATCTGTAAATGGGACATGAATGCCACAGAATCTGAAGAACATACAAACACTATCTTAGTTTGGAGTCTCTTACTGTTCCTTTTTGTTTTAACCAAGCTAAATTATAGTGCAATTTGCAAATATAGTCACCACTCTGTTAAATCCTAACTCTAGATCATTTTTGATACATAAAAAATATAATTCCTAGTATATATGTCCTTGAAACTTCCTACTATTTGTGTCTACTGTTGTAAAAACTCATCCTTTGTCTGAGCAAGAAGATTGCTGAAGCTACTTGAAGAGGTCTTGGGCTTCAGCCTCTTAAGACAGGGGTCCTCAACACCTGGCCCGTGGAACGGCACCGGGTCATGGCATGCCAGCAACAGGGCCGCACAAACAAGCAAAACCTGATCTGCAGGTTGCAGGCAGCACACGAAACCACATCCCTTCCAGTCCACAGAAAAGCCTCTCTCCACGGAACCGGTCCCTGTTCCCCAAAAGGTTGGGGGTCACTGTCTTAAGAGATTGTTTAATTAATATGATCCAATAGATCAGTGTTTCTCAAGCTTGGTAACTTTTAAGATATGTGGGCTTCAATTCCCAGAATTTCCTCCAGCATACTGGCTCAGAATTCTGGGGATTGGAGTTCATATATCTTAAAAGTCGCCAATTTTGAAAAACACTGGAATTGAGAAAGGTCCAATGATACATTTCTCATTTTCCCATAGTCGTTGGTTCTCTTAAGACTCTTCAGTTGCCTTCTCCCATATAGCAGATGGTAGCAGTGATAAAATAACTAAGAAGATCACTGCTGACGAACTGTGCAAGTGATAAGTAACAATAAATCCTAACTGTTACAAAATGCATAATAATTCAGTAACTCAATGAAGCGTTCTGATTTTCTTCCAGATAAAACTGTGAAACTATGGAAAGTCAGTGAACGAGATAAAAGACCAGAGGGCTATAATCTCAAAGATGAAGATGGACGCCTCCGAGACCCCTCCACAATTACCACACTACGGGTATAGCAAATAAGACTTTCCTACTTTCTTCCTGCTAAAAGAGAGAATTGTAATGTTTTACTTCTGGTTGTATGGATCAATGGTACCTGATTTGATTTAGCCTCAATGTTTTAGGTGCCAAGAATTTCTTCTATTTGGATGTAGCAATTGATGTGACTTGACACTGATGTCACTTCATCATTCCTGCCTGAGTCAGAGTTAAGGTGGTTTTAGTTATGCAATAACTGCCTGGTTGAGGCACTGAGTACTTTATCTTGGGAAAACTTCTGTTTTGAAAGGCAGCATTTTATATCCTTAAAAGAAGACATAAAAACACTCACACTTGATTTGATGTACTTATTTTAACTCCAACAGAAAGATCAGGCTTGGCTACACATAATAAAAGAATCTGTGTAAGTGGGAGCAGTTTCCAGCTCATTAAGATGAAGAGCGTGTCATTTATTGCTAGGGTGAACATTTTGTTTGCTTTAGTCCCAGAATGCTCAAGAGATTTAAATAACCCGTTTTAGATGTCAGCAACTGACCCATAGATGTCCATGGGGGAGGGCAAGCAACTCTTGTCATTTGTGTCAAGACATCATCACACAAATGGCATCAGGACACATCTGACATCATTTTGATAGCTCTGAGGCTTCAAATCGAGGCCTTGTTGAAGAAAGGCAACTAAAGCCGTTGAGCAGCATTTTATATCTTATTTTAAAGGTAAAAGCATAGAGCATGATAGGTAAAAGTTATAGGTAAATAGGTAAATTACGATGATAGGTAAATTTTAAAGGTAAAAGCATAGAACATTTCTTTGCTGATTCAAATTCCATTAGACTTACGTTTATCAGGGTGTGATGGCTCAGCGCTAAAAGACGCTGAGCTTGTCAACTGGAAAGCTGACAGCCCAGGTTTGATACCTGAGCGCCACGCAACAGGGTGAGCTCCCGTTCCTTTCCCCAGCTTCTGCCTACTGAGCAGTTTGAAAGCATGCAAATGTGAGTAGATAAATAGGTACCACTTCAGTGAGAAGGCAACAGCGTTCTGTGTGCCTTTGGCGTATAGCCATGCTGGCCATATGATTTCGGACAATGCTGGCTTCCTTGGCCAAGAAACCAAGATGAGCAGTGCACCCTAGAGTCCGACACAACTAGACAGGAAAACCTTTACTTTTACCTTATGATAATTACCCAGTAGCATACCATAAGACCAGTGGTGGGATTCAAGTTTTTTAACAACCAGTTCTGTGTACGTGGCTTATTTGGGAGCATGGCTTGGTGGTCATGTGACTGGGTAGGCGTGGCTAGCTGGTCATGTGACTCGGTGGGCATGGCTAGCTGGTCATGTGACCGGGTGGACGGGGCTACATGCATAGGGACTACTCAGAGGGCTGGAAAAAAGTGAATTATGACTGGTCCTCGCACTTATGACCGTCCTCACATTTAAGCATTCTTAACAACCATGTCACTCATTTCACAACTGCGGTGCTTCTCTTCACCACAGTGACAAGTTGTATTTGATCTATTTGATCCAGCAAAATGTAAAATGTGAGAACAGTCATAAGTGTCAAAACTTACTTTTGACCGGTCAAAAATCACTTTTTCAGCCCTCTGAGTAGTCCCTATGTGCACCTGGCGTGGCCAGGTAGTCATGTGATTGGGTGGGCGTGGCCACCTCAATGTCACTCATGTCAAGGGGCGCTTCTACTTGTCTGGCCTCTTGTGACCGTGGGGATGCTGCAATGGTCGTAAGTGTGAAAAAGGGTCATAAGTCACTTTTTTCAGTGCCATTGTAACTTTGAATGGTCACTAAATGAACTGTTGTAAGTCAATGATTACCTGTACAAAAATACAAAAAGCTTCTTTGCTTGCAAAAAGCTGCCCTAAATACCAATCATTAGATTAGAAATACCTGCAAGCTGGAGTTACAAATCAGGCAGGGTGCCAGAGCACCTTGAGGAATTAAAATAGTTAAAATGCAATGATAACTATCAGCAGCCAACTCTTGCTCATAAAGTGAAACCCTTTAGCAGAGAGGTCACTTAAGCTCTCCAGAAAGAGCATACCCAGGAGAAGCAATCCTTAGATCCATTTGCACCACTTAAAGATACCAGCTGGTCTCACTCACCTCATAAGATATCCTAAGGAAATCATCCAGATTTAAGGAAAGATCACATGCCCTCCAGAAAGGTAGTAAAAAAATCAGTGCCAAGCTTGCATCCTGCCTCTTGGAAGTACAGCCCAAAAGGACAGTGCCAAGAACCACTAAAGCAGTGAAGGAAGACCCCCTCCCCAGATAGAAAAAACACTTGAGATAAGCCTAACTAGAATGAAGCAAAGGAGCAAACACAGTAGCTGTTGCTTGTTAAACCAATTACCAGAACAAATAGACACAGGAACTAGCCAGATTTCTGAAGCTGCTTCTTTCAGAAACAAGAGATTAACATTTTTCCTTCCAAACAAAGCTGAATAGGGAAAATTATCCCATCAATAAACACAGGATTAAAAATCACCAAGCACAGAATTAAACTTCACCAAAAACCAGTTTTAGACCAAAAGTCAGAAAGGGTATGTAAACTTACGTTTGAATGTCAATCTTTCTAGCTAGCCAAGAAGCCTTGCTGAATGTCACTCATCTTGGTTCCTTGTCATTAAAAGCTTCTTTCTGGCAGCTCTGTGCTGGAAGAACTCCAACAGGGGAATATTTCCTCCTAGAACAGCGGTGGCGAACCTTTTTCTCCCGGCGTGCCAAAAATAGGCGCGCGCACACCCACCAGCGCTCCCGCGTGCCACTACCCAAAATGCAATGCGTGCCCCCCCTGCGCATGCGCACCCACGCCCACATGCACGCGCCTGCACCATGCACGCGCCCGCGCTTGCGCACATCTACTGCGCACGCGCAACCGCCCCCACCTCCTCCTGCTGCCAGCCTCGCACTCCTGCTGCTGCCCGGAGTGCGAGGCTGTCAGCAGGAGGAGGAGGGGGCGGTTACGCGAGCCGCCCAGCCTGCGCAACCGCCCCCTCCTCTTCCTGCTGCCAGCCTCGCACTCCAGGCAGCAGGAACGTGAGGCTGTCAGCAGGAAGAGGAGGGGGCGGTTGCGCAAGCCGCCCAGCCTGCGCAACCGCCCCCTCCTCTTCCTGCTGCCAGCCTCGCACTCCGGGCAGCAGGAACGTGAGGCTGTCAGCAGGAAGAGGAGGGGGCGGTTGCGCGAGCCGCCCAGCCTGCGCAACCGCCCCCTCCTCTTCCTGCTGACAGCCTCGCACTCCAGGCAGCAGGAACGTGAGGCTGTCAGCAGGAAGAGGAGGGGGCGGTTGCGCGAGCCGCCCAACCTGCGCAACCGCCCCCTCCTCTTCCTGCTGCCAGCCTCGCACTCCGGGCAGCAGGAACGTGAGGCTGTCAGCAGGAAGAGGAGGGGGCGGTTGCGCGAGCTGCCCAGCCTGCGCAACCGTTCCCTCCTCTTCCTGCTGCCAGCCTCGCACTCCGGGCAGCAGGAACATGAGGCTGTCAGCAGGAAGAGGAGGGGGCGGTTGCGCGAGCCGCCCAGCCTGCGCAACCGCCCCCTCCTCCTCCTGCTGCCAGCCTCGCACTCCGGGCAGCAGGAACGTGAGGCTGTCAGCAGGAAGAGGAGGGGGCGGTTATGCGAGCCGCCCAGCCTGCGCAACCGCCCCCTCCTCCTCCTGCTGCCAGCCTCGCACTCCGGGCATTTATTCATGAGGCCGGAGCGAGGAGTGGGCGGCAGCACCCAGCACGTTTTTCTGCCGGCTCCCAAACTGCGCGCCCCAATGCTGCCCTGCACCGGCGGCTCCGCCATGGCCAGTTCCGCCCACCCAGGGCAGCATCGGGGCGCGCAGTTTGGGAGCCGGCAGAAAAACGTGCTGGGTGCTGCCGCCCACTCCTCGCTCCGGCCTCATGAATGAAAGGTATCACGCCGGGAATTTCCAGCCAGGCTTCCACGTGCGGATGGGGGATTTCTTTCATCCCCGCACCCCCCCTCACCCCCGCCCCCCCCTCGTACCTGCCCCGCACACCAGCCCACTTACATTGAAGCTGGTGAGGAGAGGGAGGGAGCAACAAACAGCAAGAGGATTTGCTTGAGGCTTGAGCTTTGCAAGCCGAAGAGCCGAAGTAAAGAAGGCGAAGTTAACTTTCGGTTTCGGGTAGCTCTGGTAGCTCTGCGCATGCGCGCCAGAAACCCGGAAGTAGGATGCCGGACCCGTGACGTGCCAGCCGAAATGGCTCCGCGTGCCACCTGTGGCACGCGTGCCATAGGTTCGCCACCACGGTCCTAGAAGCAATGTAAAAAGCTTAAAACAACCCTTCCGCTTTAAGAAAGTCAAGTAAAGAAAAACTCCAGAGACAGTAAGTCTAGGGCGTACTGCCAAGAATGTAATAAGGGTTAAGGGAGAGGCAGTTTCTGTAAGCAGGGCAATAAAGATTAGGCTATAGAAACAACACCAGAATGTTGTAATTCCTTACATGATTAACCCTGTAAAGTGGGGAAAAACAAAAGGAGGTTTCTTCTAACAACTGGTTCTCCGAACTGCTTAGAAAGTTAACAATCGGTTCTAGCGAACCTGTTAGGACCGGTAGAATCCCACCTCTGCATAAGACTTCCAGGTCCAATCAAAGGAGCTGTTACATTGTTTTCCTTTTAAAATAATTAAGGAATATGTGTATTTAGACCTTGATGCTTACTTACTAGGGTTCTGAAGCTTCAACAGTAGTTTCATCCTTAAGTTCAACAAGCACAAGCTTCATGTGTTGAAGCTTTTTCATTTTTGTTCAGAACATTGAGATACATGTTAACTTTCTCTTTCTCTCTCAACTGTAGAAAATGGTTGTCTTAATATTATCATTAATCTATTCTATAGTAATATTAATATTAATATAGTAATGCCAACCTCTAACATAAGATTTACATTCATGAAGATTCTGGGTCCCATGTACACCCAGGACATAATTTTAGACTATTAAAATTATAGACTGCCACAACCGAGGTCTCAGCTGGGAAGTGTGTTTACCTGCCTAGAAAAACAAACAAAAAAAGGGTAAAGAAGATCTTGGGAGTAGAGTAGAGTAGAGTAGAGTAGAGTAGAACAGAACAGAACAGAACAGAACAGAACAGAACAGAACAGAACAGAACAGAACAGAACAGAATAGAATAGAATAGAATAGAATAGAATAGAATAGAATAGAATAGCAGAGTTGGAAGGGACCTTGGAGGTCTTCTAGACCAACCCCCTGCTTAGGCAGGAAATCCTACACCACTTCAGACAAATGGTTATCCAACATCTTCTTAAAAACTTCCATTGTTGGAGCATTCACAACTTCTGGAGGCAAGTTGTTCCACTTATTAATTGTTCTAACTGTCAGGAAATTTCTCCTTAGTTCTAAGTTGCTTCTCTCCTTGATTAGTTTCCACCAGAAAGGAAGGATGATGGGATGCAGCCTCATATGTTTGCCTTCTGATAGATCGATGTTTTGTGACTTGCCAGACCCATCCTTGCAGCAATTTTCTGTAATATGCTCTTAGAATGCCAAATGTGACACCCACAGCCACAAAAGATGCAATGATGTCCAACTTTATATTTTAAAAAATGCAGCCCAAGGTGTTTGAAGGTCAAAAAAAGTAGGATGCAGCCACAAGTGCACAACTGAAAACTCACCCCTTCTTTTAACGTGCATTGCACTTCTGTTCACACCAGAATATTTCTGTTAAATTTTGGAATGATAAACCAGGAAGCCGTGCCTGACCAAGTTGAACTGCTTGATCTGGGCCAGGATAACATTTCACATGTCTGATAAATTTTATGCAGCTGACTAATAGAACTACCCACCTGGTAGTTTAGAGCTTTAGTAATCCAAGTAATGCTGATAAACATACCCCATCATAATCTAAGTGACATTTACTGTTTGCAATTTTGTCTCCCAATGCAAATTACTCCCCCAAAAAAGTTGCTGTAATTTCTTTACATTTGTAACAGGAAATCTTCAGGGAATACATAACCCCTGCATTAAAACACTTTCAAGAAGTAATGTATTTTCTAAATGTCAAATTTGATTGTGCTTATTATGTAGCACAGGTACTGGCATCATGTAAGAGCTCTGGATGTCTTTAAGTTTGCAGTTCCCCATTCTGAGACTTACTAAAAGCAATAAAAAGTTAAGCTTGTTTTATTACTTCGCTACTGCCTTTTTATCTGGAACCGATAGTATTATAGAGAAATCTTCTTCCTCAGAGATCAACAACAAAATACCTTGCTTTTTTGCAATAACCTCTTGCCTGTTTCTGACGATAATTCCCATCCATTTTCAAATCTGCGCTTTTCCCTAAAGACTCCCATGAAAATAAAGATTTCGGTATTTAGGATGAATAGGGAGAGTGAAATTAGGTTGAGGTTTGTGAGTGGGTTTTTGATATCAAAAGCAAGCCTATGCACCATAATTTCAGTCATTTAGAAACACCTCAAATGTGACATATTTATTTGAATAAGTTAATGAAAAGAGATCCATATTTGCTTAGTTTACATGAAAAAGGGGAAGTGCATATTGCTGTCCTTATTAAGGAATCATCGTGTGAGCCAGTTTTATGAACCATAAAACAGACAGTGAAAATGCTGCTCCTTGTTCAGAAACAGTAAAACAATATTCTGGGAAATAAATCACTATAATAAAAACGTTTGTGTTGCATTTTATATGAAATTTGGGTGTAATCAGTTTTGGAAACTTATAATCCTGTCGTCTTAAAAAGGAGGGAAAGGAAATTAAAAAAAAATTCTGCTGGGATAAGGTTTTTCTGTTCACAATAAGGGGTTTTAATCTAAATTTCCTTCTCACTGTTTATAGCTGGAAGAAAAAAAATGTAAAGCTAGATTGTCTAAGCAACAAATTGATTTTTAAGACTCTCGGAAGAACAGAAGCATTTTGGAAGGACACCATGTCCCGGACTCAGCGTGTACTGTTTCTGAATGTGTTGCCTGTCAAGGCGTCGATAGCAAAACATTTATATTTGTTGAAAATGGACCTGCACTCCAGGCTGAAAAACCTTATTTTCTTTTAGTCAGGATTTTTCTTATTTACTGGGCATAAATCCCATTGACCTCAGAGAAGGGATGCATGAGAGTTTGCTGCAAGGAAAGGGACAGTGTACAAATTTATGAATGATGAATGACTCTGAAAAGGATGAGTAGGTATAACAAAGCATACGATAATATTTGTCTTGCAAAAATTAAAATTTGTTTCATGCACAATCCCCAATGTATTATTCTGCTTAACTTAAAAGTGCAGAAAAATAGGGAGTGATCAGTGGGGGGGGGGGGGAAATGTCTTCCTTATTGTCTGGCATCTTTCTCTTTGCACATTTTCTACATAGGAGTGTAGGCATTGTTATAATTCCTTGTTAACCCAAAGGGGGAAGGACTGATGAGCACTGTAAAAAACACACATTTGCAAGATTTCTAAATAATTTTCAAACAGTGTTCCTTCTTTTGTTTTCTTAAAACCTACCGTATTTTTCGGAGTATAAGACGCACCTTTCCCCCCCCCCCCAAAAAAAGAGGGTGAAAATTTGGGTGCGTCTTATACACCGAATGTAGCCCCGCCCAACCTCTCACACGGAGGTTTCAGAGGCTGAAAACAGCCTGTGAAACTTCCGTTTCAGAGGCTTTTTTTCAGCCTGTGAAACCTCCGTTTGAGAGGCTGGACGGGGCTACAACGGAGGTTTCAGAGGCTGGCAAAAAGCCTCTGAAACGGAGGTTTCACAGGCTGAAAAAGCAAGGCCCAGAGTTCACAACCAACGAACCTGTTGCTAAAATTCACCTTTGGGAACAGCTGATTGAGGGTATTCAGGGACGCCATCCCCCCCCCCCCCCCGATCAGCTTTTTTCTTATTTTCCTCCCCAAAAACTAAGGTGCACCTTATACTCCGGTGCGTCTTATAGTCCCAAAAATACAGTAGCTTCTTCTAATGAGTTTTCATAAATCTGACAATTTGCTTATTGCTTTGCAACCTTTTAGTTGTAAGAATAGCAGCTGGGCCCTGCCAAATTATCCATTGGACCTTTTCCCACTATTCAATCCAAGTGCTTTCCACCCATCTTTTAGCTGGCTGAAAACTTCATCGGCATGAAATTGCTGATCCATGCCCTGCTTCTATTGCCTGTCTTTCAAGTTGAAGCAGTCAGCTGACTTCCCTCTAATGTAATTGGTGGCAGATTTTATACATCCCCAAGGCTGTCCTTGGAAAGAATCCGAAGAAGGGAGAAAAATACTACCTTTAAGTCAGATGATGAGTTTAATCTGTTTCATTCATGAGCTGAGAATGAGTGAGAGGCAACATCAGGAGGACACAGCAGAAAAAAAGATGGCTCCAGGGCACCTTTATCCCACAGTGGCAAAGCACTAAGAGTGAGGTAACTCAGCTCCCTCTTCATACCGGTAGGAAAAGTGGTTTGCGCAATAAGAGGTCAGGCAATGTGGACAACTGTTTCCCCCCCTCCCCCCAAAAAACCCAGAAGAAAAGAACTGCTTTTCTTGGGAGTACAGGTAGTCCTCGACTTACAACAGTTCATTTAGTGACCATCCAAAGTTACAACATCACTGGAAAAAGTGACTTATGACCATTTTCCCACACTTACAACCGTTGCAGCATTCCCATGCCACGTCATCAAAATTCAGACACTTGGCAACTTGACTCACATTTTATGATGGTTGCAGGGCCTCGGGATCACGTGATCACCTTTTGCGACCTTTTGACAAGCAAGGTCAATGGGTAAACCACATTCACTTACCAACTGCAATTATTCACTTAACAAGTGTGGCAAGAAGGGTCGTAAAATGGGACAAACTCGCTTAACAAATGTCTCACTTAGCAACATAAATTTTGGGCTCAATTGTGGTCGTAAGTTGAGGATTACCTGTAGTTGAAGTATTTGGTTGTCTGAGATAAGACTCACTAGCAATAAGAGCCTTTGGGGACATCTTCAGGACCATGTAAGATAGTTTTATCTCTGCAATTAGTGTTTTACCATCAGTGTGCAGGGCATATCCCAGCCCTGTGAAGCTTGCTATCTATATTGGATAGAGAGAATGGGAAGAGGATGGGAAGAGAAGCTAAGGGAGGAAAAAACAAAGAGACACTTGAGGTAGACAGGTTCTTCACGGCAGGATTAGGCAATCCAATGGAGCCAAGTGTCATCAGCATATTGAGACATCTGGCACCATATTCCTAATGGCCACCCCCCTCATTTGATTTGAAATAGCATTAGGAACAGAATAGTGACTCATGGCATCCCATCGCATAGCTATCAAAACCCTTTGGAAATTTTGACGCTGTTCCTACAAGTAGAAGTAGAATCACTATAACTCCCTGGATTTCAGTCCAATCTAGGAGAACATCCGGTGGTATAAAAAGCTTCTATAAACTAAGCTGGGTTAACAGTCTTCTAAAGTTTTGGACTCCAATTCCCATCAGGCCCAACTACTAGGACCACCATTCCAAGTATATGAGGGATGCTGTTCAAAATATCTGCAGGGCTTTTTAGGTTGCTTACTGTTGCAATAAAGAGGTGATTCAAGACATTTTATGAAAGAAATATATTGATGTATGTTCACTCATCCAAACATTGTGCTTCCCCACTCTTGACTTTTATTGATATTTCTAAATGCAATTTTCATTATTCCTTTGTAGAGCAACTACTGCATAAAACCTTTTCTATTATGGGAGTTTGATTTAATATAACCGGAGTCTTGGAACTACCCAATGACTGTGGTTTCATCTATTCTGCAGAATGTTGCAAGAAATAATTAGCACAAACAATATCTAGGATTTAAATCGCTTTAAAAGGGAAATGTTTTGACTTTGATCTTGGATGCTACAAAACAAGCTTCGACTGAAGCACTGATGGGAGTATTTTCCTCACACTTTTAATAACCTTTAAAAGTGTTAGTTAGAAGAGAAGATTTTCAAATGCCTCCCTGGAGTGCTTTGCACAGCAAGATACTTTAGCTTTCCTTTGATGAACCCAAAAGGGGGGAAACTTATGGAGCAAAACAGCTTCTGCATCTAGTAGCAGAAAATTTTATTTTCGAAAGCAATGAAAAGGTAGCAGTCTGCATTTCTTATGCTTTTTGAACAATATTCCGCTGGGAAAACATGGCTTCTAAAAATAGCAGTTGAGTGTATATGTGTGTATATAAAATAGCTGACCCCTGTAAAATGTTAGTTGTTTTGAAGCTTATACCTTTGGGAGCCTGCCTTAGACAATTTAAAACACTTCTGTATAAATGTTAAGTCTATACAGAATTGGAACCTCCGTATATATTTACTAGGCCTCAAAAATTTAGAGATCAAGTAACATCTGATGGTGATGCCATCACAGGGAAGGCCCCCACAAGATGGGGTTTTGCCAATACTGGTGCGTTTTCCCTGATGAATGAAGTGATCAACCAAGTTTTTCATGTTGAAAGCAATATGTGAAGTATCCTGGTCTCCTGTTGTTTCAAAGCTTTGAATCAAGAACAAATCCTTCTATCTTTCTCAACAGCTATCTTTCTCAATTGGCAGTTGCTTCAAGGAAGATGTAATGTGCATGGCTAGTGTCCCACCTGGCACCTGGCTGCCACATATGGCACCATCTGCAGTTTTAAGCCCCAGGAGAGCTCCATATGGTGTGGATTATAGTAGTTCAAATGTGAGATAAACAGTGTGCAAGGATCAAAAGATCATCAAAAGATCAAAAGCTAGGCTATCCTTGTCCTGCAAAGCCCATAGAGGATATCCAATAACCACTCTTAGCCACAGAACTCATAGTCCTGCAGAGAATCAAAGAGAGCATGCCCAACCAATATACAAGCGAGTGTGACTCCACTTAGTCCAGGATGCTCCTCTGTTCCCTTGTCTGGGAAGTGCACATGTGCAACATATCTGTCAAGATTCAATCATCAGTTATTATGACTCATTCATATAGTGGCATAAAACTGTACAAGCCCTCCAGATATTATGGACCATCCAAGTCAAGTGTCATCAGGATATTGAGACATCTGGCACCAAATTCCTAATGACCATCTCCCTCATTTGATTTGAAATAGCATTAGGAACAGCTATCAAAACCCTTGGGAACTTTTGACGGTGTTCCTATAAGTAGAAGTAGAATCATTATAACTCCCCAAATTTCAGCCCAGTCTAAGAGAACATCCAGTGGTTAAAAAAAAAAAGCTTCTATAAACTAAGCAGGATTAACAGTCCATTTCCTACAGGAAGTTATCTGAGAATGCAACCATGGTAGACTTTATCCTGAAGCCAACTTCGAACTAGACCGAATGGGGCGAGATGATCTCTCTCCTCTGTAGTTGCATATATACCATCATTCCAACCTCCTATCCAAAGTCCCAAAGATGCTTTTTTTCAGGAGGCAAACGGACTTTCTTGTTTTTTTTCTTTTGAAGACATTTTGCTTCTCATCCAAGAAGCTTCTTCAGCTCTGACAGGATAATGGGGAATGGAAAGATTTATATTCCTTGCAAACAGCTGGTAATTTTCATCCTTTTAGAGCAGTGGTTCTCAACCTACCTAATGCTGCGACCCGCGACCCACCCCGCCGCTGCAACCCCCGCCCTGCTGCCGCCATTTGGGTTCTTTTGCCCTTTGCGCATGCGCAAAGCGTTCTGCGAATGGGCAGAGCGTAAAAGAACCCAAATGGCGGCACCTGGGTGAAGTCTCCCGACCCCTGTGAAAGGGTCGTTCGACCCCCAGGTTGAGAATTGCTGTTTTAGAGGGTCATTGAAGCGAAACGTCTTCAAAAGAAAAAACAAGAAACTCCAGTTGCCTCCTGAAAAAGCACCTTTGGTACAACCATGACCTGGATGATTGAGAATCTCTACAGACTCCTATCCAAAGGTGGTAGATTGGCATAACCCTCCAATTCGTCTATCTTCAATCTTATTTAACTAAATATGCCATGCATTGAGTTAGGAGCTGTTAGAAGGAAAACAAGCATTCTGCCATATATTTAGCTACTTGTAACTTGGAGTAACACAGTTGGTCATTATCAGTCTGGAGTTTTGAACCTGACACAGAGCTCCCTAAGTTCTGGTTTTTCGTTGCTTCTCACGGATTTTGCCCAAGGAGACATGTTCTAATGTGAAGGTCTGATATTTTAATGTTTTATATTTATCTATGTCAAAAAAATAAAGAGTTGCTACTGAATATTGCATGCAATGCCCTCTTGCTGTCAGCCCTGAGCATTGTGAGCCCTGTTAATCACATGAATGCTCAATAAGAAAATTCCACTGAAATATGTAGCTCAGACAAAAACTGGAGAGACAGGATATTAGTTGTACTTGTGCCACTGCATTCTCATCAGAGCTTCAAGGCAAAAAAATTTTAGACAAACGGTCTTTTAATAAAAAGCTTGACTCTAACAAAAGCAAAGTAGGAAAGCAGTATTACATGGCATGAACCAGAGGAGAGTAACTTAATGTTAGGAGATTCCCAGAACCTAGTGGATGATTTGAGGATTAGCAAACAAAGTAGAAACATGATGAGAATGAAAAAAAATTAAAATGTATTTGTAAATGGAAGATTGCCAAGGAGGTTCAAAACATTTACATTTGACATCAAAAAGATACTGAAGAAATTGGAACATTTTTACTTTGTTAAATAGTTTAAAAAGTAATGGCAACATAATATATGAATGTTGTTTACATTTTTCAGGATTATACAAATAGTATAATGGATGAATGGAAGACAGCCAGGATAATCGAAGTCAACCATTATACAGTGGTACCTTGGTACTCACTGGTTCTATGGTGCAAGAGTACCAAAAACAATGAATACCAAACAATATTTTCCCATAAGGAATAATGTAGTGAGTCACAAGGTAGATGACACCGACAAGTTCTAGCTTGTGCGTTGAGTACCAAACGATGAATACAGGGACAAAATTTTCACATCAAAATGCATTGAGTACCAAATTTGATGAGTTTTAAAGTAGTTAAGTACCAAGGTATCACTGTAAACAACATCATATCAGTCATATATCAATTCATGAAATTATAGGCATTGTCTTTATTCCTCTTTTGTGTAAATTAGTTTTTAATTGAAAGAGGCACAATAAACTTTTAAGATTCCTTGAGAGTATTCTAAGAATATAGAAAAAGATTGGACTTCTTCAACATTAAAATTCTTCTCACAAGTCCTTCACCAAAAACTTCAAAGCAGCAGCTAAGGGAGCAGAAGTTAGGAATAAATAGACTATTTTCACAAAAGGGAAATGCAAACAGTGATTCTCCTACAATCAATATTAGAATTATATTTTTTCAATGGCTCATAATCTGGGTGACAAGTGAGCAGTGAAGTTGCCATATTGGCTTGTGATATAGATAAAAGAGACTGTGAAAAGCTCCAGAAATAACTCTAAACTGAGGCAGTGCACATTAAAACAGAAAATGTGATTCAGTGCAAGCAAATAAAATGAGACACACACTGGCCCGATACAACAAAAACAGCAATCCTGACTTCATATAGATACAAATGGATGAAAGATATTATTAGATTGGGATGAGTAAATCAATAAAAGTTTTGACACAGAGGGTGGTTGCTGTGAAAAGGGCATAATCCATGGTTTTCGAACATGGTTGAAGTACCTAGAGTTGCTCTCGATTGATAAAGGGATAAATAAAATAACCCTTAAGACGCAAAACTGTCAAAATAGCACTTTAAACCTTAGCCAGGGATGGCAAAGTTTTTTAAAAAGTGAAAAAGCCCATCACTGCAGTTGGATACCTGTCATACTGCCACTGATTTGATTTTGTTTTTTTATTTCAGCTACGTAGCCTGAAATGTCCATATTTTGTTTAGAGAAGTTGCTCCAGTCCTGTTCTGTCCCCACGAAACACACAACCACACAAGCAGTTTGTACACACTTATTTAATGAACAAAGGCTACAAATAAACAGTTTTAGTAGTAAAAAAGATGCATACACCAATTTACAAACAAACTGTTATCAGCAAGCAACCAGCTATCAATTAAGCTTCATTAATAGCTGGTATCAGTTCAAAGAGTTTGAAGACAATGACGAGCAATTGAGTCTGTTTATCTTACGGAATTTCCAAGAGTTGGCAAAGTTCCTAGAAATTAGTCCTTGATAATCCAAGCCAACGCAGAGAATGCCAAAACCAGAGTCATGGAGCAAGCTATGATCAGACAGGTCTCTTTTTCAAACGTTGTTCTCTGCAGCTTGTTAGCTGCAACTGATGACCTTAAGTAGACCAGGGGAGTGGCCAATTAGCCCCGTCTTACTTCCAAGTAGACCACCTCCAAAGTAAACCTTCCTGCCTCTTGGCAGCCCTGTGTGCTCTTGCATTCAGGAAAGAAGTAGCCCCTCCTTTCTCAGCACTGCCAAGAGGTACTGAAGGTTCCAAAGGCCCAGGCTGCACAAGCTGTGGGCGGGCCACAATAAGTCCCTTGATCACATTCTGGGTTGATTTCTACTTTGATTTTTTTCCCGCATGAGCCATTTATCGAGATATGTCTACCAGTGACTACTGATAATGTGGTTGTTTATATGTTTTCTCCAACTGCAGAGGCAGATGCAGTATCTCAACCCAGTTGTTAGGGATAGGAGGAGAAGGAGGAAAATGTCATGTTTATGTCTTGCTTGTGGATTTTTTTTCATGGGCATTTTGTTGGCTTAACATATTATTGGACCAGAAAGGACTTTTCTCCATGCTCTGATCGATGGGAGAGTCCAGGATGGGTCACTGTAGTCCTCTAGCTCTATGAGTGGGTTGAATTTCTGAAGACACGCCTCCCTGGTAACCGTCTCCAGTTAATCAACTCAGTCTCAGCTCTTGGACTTGAGTTTTCTAGCTCCTGTGTTTGAGCTACTGTACTTTGTTCATTTTCCCTGGAAAGAGAACTCTAGGACCCTTCCTTTATCTCCCTCGATCGCAGCTGATTTCTTGCAGAGGGAACAGTAAGAAATGTGCAGTTTGCATCGAGGGCTCTGCGAGCCTCACAGCGCCCTCTGCTGGTCGCTTCACCGGCTGGTGAGCAGCCAGGCTTCTTTAACTGAGGATTCCCTGCTTGTTAACCGGGGCTGCGGTGCCAGCACGAGGGATACGTTCGGAGGGGGAAGCCTTTCCTTCCCCTCTGGTTCTCCGGCTCCAGCAGATTCGAGGAGCCTGTAAATAGCTTGCTGGATTCAAAGGAGAGTGAGGCAAACAAACAGCTCCCTGCTGCTGCAGCAACTGCTGGAGGCATCCAAACGTGGGGATTTCCCCTGAAGAGCTCTCCGCAGAAGCGGATGGGAGCCAGAAGGAATGTATTCAGCTGGAGCAGGATCTCCGCCTTGGCGGATCGTAGCCTCGCTCGCTGAGTAGCTTTGCCATGTGGCAGCGGCCATCCTGGAAGAAGGACGTCACCTCTGTTTATCAGACATTATCACCTAGATGTTTATGCCTCGGCTGGGGCTGCCTTTGGTAGGAGGGTCCTCCAACGGGTTCTGGTTGAGGCAGAAGTTCCGGACCAGACTGCTTCCCGCCCTTAGGACCGCCAAACTGCTTTGGTATATCTCATCCTGGACTCTCCCGTCAATCAGAGCATGGAGAAGGGACCTTGGTCTTACCTGACACATCCTTTCTCATGCGGATCAATGAGAGAGTCCAGCCCCACCCGGTGTTCGGTCTGGTGTCTATGCCGGGGGGTGGTGGAGATTGTTTTGTTCTGGTCCACGAGTTCTCTTTAGTCCAAGTACAGATCTACTGGATTCGCTTCGACTTTGTTGTCAACTGGAGACCGTTACCAGGGAGGCGTGTCTTCAGAAATTCAACCCAGTCATAGAGCTAGACTGGGTTGAGCTGGACTCTCCCGTCGATCCGCATGAGAAAGGACATGTCAGGTAAGACCAATGTCCCTTCTGACACAACATAACTGGGTGAGAGACAGAGGGGAGCAAATAAACACCAGAAGGTCAAATTAAGATTAAAAACAATCAGCTAGAATGTCATCATCCATTGAGAGTACTATGCAAAAATGTCTGGTTTTAAGAAGTTATTTTAAAAATGCTTCAGTTATCTTGGCAATAGATGACCAGGTATCTAGCATTTAGATTCTTTGCTGCAAGGATTTAAACCTTCTCCACTTGAAATTCTGTTTTCTTCCAGCCCTGCCTAATGAGGCACCCAGTAAATTTGCAGTCAGCCTTTTGGATGTAATGAAAGAAATGCCACCTAGTTATTTATACTGGCAAGCCTACCAGTCTTGAATCACTGTATGGCACGGGTGTCAAATTCGCAGCATCACGTTGCCGTCACGTGCGATTTGTGATGTTTTTCCCCTTCACGGAGCTGGGGTGGGTGTGACCTGCGTGTGACGCATCTGGCCTGCGGGCCACCAGTTTGACACCCCATCTGTATGGCTCTTGTAGGTTAGTGCTCTTGTTAGAGCATTGCAACATCAACAGTTCGGGATACAGAGATAAAAGTGAGTGTCCACTCTTTGGACAGCTTGAAGGGACTTGAAAGCAGGGAGCTGGCTTTTAAAGAGAAAGAGAGAGAAGTCTCCTGTTAGTTTGCCTGGGTCTTGCAGAAACTTTAGATGCAACACCCGTGTCAGGAAAGTTGACAACATATAAATCATCTCAATTTTCTGTGCAGTATCAGGTAGTAAAAAGGAAAGTGTGAGCCTAGCGACTCTGGAGGTTGACCAATAGTGTGTAACCTTATTAAAAAGTCTTCAGTTTTCTTTTCAAGCAGAATTTGTCCATTATTGAAGCAAGAGGGAATAGAGTTTGCTGCCTGGTGGAAGACAGAGATGGATGTCCACAGGTTGGGTTTCTAAGCCAGTCATTTTTGTGACATTTACTAACAGTTAGAGTTGGATATGACTGACTGCACACTGGGTGCTAAGCCACTACTGTAGCAATAAACGACAACCCATCTAGAATTCTTCTAAAAATGCTCAGTTCTGTAATCTAAAAAAGGGATCTTTTTAACAGGCTCTGTAAAAGCAGGGGGCTGACACTAAATATGTTCCTCAAAGGAATCCGCATATAGATATCTTCCTGCAAATAGGAAAAGCAGTTCCAGAAATCTTGTATCCAGCTGCAAGTTCCAGGGGATTCTAGTAGCAGTGCCTCCTAAAAGTTATTTTTCTTATCTGGCTTTGAAGTATTTGATAACAAATGGCACGAGCCTTGCAGGAAACTGTAGGTAGTTTGCATTTATTATATCAGGACTATTTTGTTAAATTAATACAGCGAGCAGGAATTGTATGGGAAATCTTCAAAACTATAGCAAGCTAATATTTAGCTCTTTGGGTTTCAAAGAGTTTCAAGTAAGACTGAACACAAAACATGAATTCCCAAACAACCCAAATAGCAATCTTCATGGGGATATTTCAGAGGCCTGACTTCCTTCCCATGTTACGATTCATTTTGGATAGTTTTAGAAAAGTAGCATCAACAATTATATATCATGTTGATGGTGCTCTTAATCAGTAGGGGGGGGGGAAGCATTATTTCTTATCTTTCTTTGCATAAGAAAAAAAAAGCTTAAAAAGGCAGTAGATTTATTTCATGTTGTTAACACTGCGTCTTGTTCCACTTTCAACAGTTCAGTTTTTATTGCGGCTGCATTAGAAAGGAGGAGGATTTCATATTCCCTCCCTTTCTTTGTAGGACGTGTCAAATTTTTCAACTTTTAATTTCAAAACATTAGGGGTGCTCGAAACTTGTGACATGCATCGGGGATTGTAAAGATATTTTGGTTACTTTGATATAATTTAGAGGTCCTTGGTAAGTAACTATATAAATATCATAACTTTTTAACATTTTTTTTGTTTCATTTGTGCATCTTTGTGTCAAGATGCAGTTTCCCCCCCCCCAAAAAAATAGCTACACTACTGATGCTGTGGGGAAAAAACCCCAAAACAGACATGCCCTTATTTTTTTTCTCTGTCATTACTTTTTCTCTCATTGCCTTTTAAAAATATGCCAGAAGAGGAATCCTCTGGGACACACATTAGAAATGGAAAGTAGGCTACAGTAATACTGTGGAAATGCAACACCAAATAATCCAGATTAAGCTATGAGATGAGTAAACAAGTGATATATATTTGCACCAGAAGAGCCTGCTCTGCTTAAGTACAAGAGATAGGTAGGTACTCCCTGGACAATGTCTCTGAAGATTCTCCGTCATCCTGGTCATGGTTGTCCCAAAGGTGCTTTTTCAAGAGGCAACTGGACTTTCTGGTTTTTCTTTGAAGACATTTCGCTTCTCATCCAAGAAGCTTCTTCAGAGAGAGCTGAAGAAGCTTCTTGGATGAGAAGCAAAACATCTTCAAAAAAACCCCCAGAAAATCCAGTTGCCTCTTGAAAAAGCACCTTTGGGACTTCCTGGACAATGGGAGGAATGACTTGCAAAAATCCTTTCCTTACCTTTGTCTTTAAGGAGAAAAACCTTCCCTTGTGGACTGCAGCTGTGTATGTGTAGACCCAGAAGTAAGTTACAATACATTCATGGCAGAGTTCTGTTTTCATTCATTTTCTTTGATTATTTGTTGCCTTGAACTGTTTAGGCTTGTCTTCCTGCTGAGGACCAAGGTAGGGAAGACTGGATTAGGCTCTGAAGGAGTTCTTTATTACTGACCACCAGCTGACTTTGCAGACCAGCCCAATTTATATAGTTTGCAATTTCAGAAGGACTTGGACTCACTGAAGCACAGACTTTTAGGATGTTGAACATGAAGTTGCAGAGACGTTGTCAGCAACATGCATCCTTTTTGAGGGGTGGAGGAGGAGGAAAATGTGCTTTTAAACCACATTCATTTGACTATGGAGTCAAATAGGCAGTGATTTCCAAGATGTCAGTTGACAGCATCCATTTCTAGAATCCTCCTCCTTTACACCAATGTTTGTGTGCCCACTAAAAGACCCACTAGGAATCCTGGGTAGCATTGCTTGTTTGCTTTTTCACTAGACTAGATTGATCTTGCCCACAGTGGCAGCCATTTTGCAAAGATGTTTGGTACCTATGCAAAATTGGAGGTATCACAGCCCCACCCCCACCCCAGATTGCCTAACCCTGAGGGAGCATTATTTGTAAATCAAGCCTGGGTGATGACCTTTCCTTTTTACAATACACAATATTTTAAAATTAGGCAGTGTCTTGTAATCCATTTCAGGTTTTATTGATTCAGGGGTGAAATCAGTGGTGGGTTCCTCCCAGTTTGGACCAGATCGTCCGAACTGTTAGTGACCCGCTGGTGACGTAATTTTGGCGTCACGGATCCGGTTCTGTTTGTGCCGGTCCGTGCTCGCCACCATCTTTTTTTTCTGAATTTTTGGCCAATTTTTCTGTGTTTGGATGGCTTCACAGCGTTCTGTGCTTTGAAAAAAGCCCGCCCGCCCGCCCCCGGGTTAATACTGACCTTCATTTCTTCGCCCGAAGCACAGCTGATGAGCTCCTCAGCTGTGTTTCGGGCTAAATCCACCTTCTGAGCATGCGCGGAAGTGAAATCGTGCGAGGGGACGTGCGTGCGCAAAACGTCACGACGCAAACCGGTGGCGAAGGTAAGTGAAACCCACCCCTGGGTGAAATTCAGCAGGTTCTGGAGAACCGGAAGCAGAAATTTTGAGTCGTTCAGAGAACCAGCAAATACCACCTCTGGCTGGCCCCAGAGTGGGGTGGGAATGGAGATTTTGCAGTATCCTTCCCCTGCCATGCCCACCAAGCCACGCCCACAGAACCGGTAGGGAAAATGTTGAATTTCACCCCTGTATTGATGTATAGATATTAGGTGTGTTTGATCATTTTAGCCAGATCATTAAGGAAAAGCTAGGTAAATTATTATTAAAAGCAACAATAGTTTCAGTAGTAACAGCACTTGGTGAGAAATTTTAAATTAGTTATTAGCAATGCAGTTTATTGCCAGGGAGATCTATGTGGCAGATACATGATGCAGTGAGATACTTTCACCCATGGCCAGAAGAGAATGGGAGCCATTTATAAAGTTTGGTTTTGTTTTTCTTTTAGTGACCACGAAGAAAGATGAGTCCCGTGATAGATTTGCTTATCTGCACATGGAGCTATTTAAAAAGAAATGAGGAGGAGGGGGCTCAAATACCGTGCTGAGCAATCTGTCATTTAAGAATTTGCTATTCCCCTCTCCCTTTGCAGAAGAAAACAGTGAGACCAAAAGCTGCTTATCATGTTTGGCTGATTCCTGGGTTGTGCTAAGCCATCATATGGTCTGTTAGATTATGCTGTAGTGCGATGTATGCAACTGGTGGCTTCTAAATTTAACTGTAATATCCTAGGTATATAAGGTGACCAGATTTTATTTTTTGTAAAGCGGGACACCATTGACGGGGGGGGCTTCTAGGGAAGCAAGACAGGAGGGGTCCGTCTCTTATCCTGCAGCTTTGTACACCCCTCCCCAAACACCCCCCCTTCATCGCAGCCAGGGGTGGGTTCCTACTGGCGCAGGCTTACCTGTTCGTCGCCGCAGAGGGGTGAAATCCTGCCGGTTCGGCCGGGCCAGTCATTCGGCGTAGAGCCGATGGAACTGGCGGCGGTCGCGGCGCGGGGCTTCTCCCGCCCGCTTCCCTTGCCCAGCTGGACGCCGCCATTCGGGTTATTTTGTCCCCTGCGCATGCGCAAAACTGGCGGCGGTCACAGCGCGGGGCTTCTCCCGCCCGCTTCCCTTGCCCAGCTGGATGCCGCCATTCGGGTTATTTTGTCCTCTGCGCATGCGCAGAACTGGCGGCGGTCGCGGCGCGGGGCTTCTCCCGCCCGCTTCCCCCGCCCGGCTGGACGCCGCCATTCAGGTTATTTTGTCCTCTGCGCATGCGCAGAACTGGCGGCGGTCACGGCACGGGGCTTCTCCCGCCCGCTTCCCCCGCCCGGCTGGACGCCACCATTCAGGTTATTTTTTCCTCTGCGCATGCGCAGAACTGGCGGCGGTCGCGGTGCGGGGCTTCTCCCACCTGCTTCCCCCGCCCGGCTGGACGCCACCATTCAGGTTATTTTGTCCTCTGCGCATGCGCAGAACTGGCGGCGGTCACGGCACGGGGCTTCTCCTGCCTGCTTCCCCCGCCCGGCTGGACGCCGCCATTCAGGTTATTTTTTCCTCTGCGCATGCGCAGAACTGGCGGCGGTCGCGGTGCGGGGCTTCTCCCGCCCGCTTCCCTCGCCCGGCTGGATGCTGCCATTCGGGTTATTTTGTCCTCTGCGCATGCGCAGAACTGGCGGCAGTCGCGGGGCGGGGCTTCTCCCACCTGCTTCCCCCGCCCGGCTGGACGCCACCATTCAGGTTATTTTGTCCTCTGCGCATGCGCAGAACTGGCGGCGGTCACGGCACGGGGCTTCTCCTGCCCGCTTCCCCCGCCCGGCTGGACGCCGCCATTCAGGTTATTTTGTCCTCTGCGCATGCGCAGAACTGGCGGCGGTCGCGGCGCGGGGCTTCTCCCGCCCGCTTCCCCCGCCCGGCTGGATGGCGCCATTCGGGTTATTATGTCCTCTGCGCATGCGCAGAACTGGCGGCGGTCGCGGTGCGGGGCTTCTCCTGCCCACTTCCCCCGCCCGGCTGGACGCCGCCATTCAGGTTATTTTTTCCTCTGCGCATGCGCAGAACTGGCGGCGGTCGCGGGGCGGGGCTTCTCCCACCTGCTTCCCCCGCCCGGCTGGACGC
This sequence comes from Diadophis punctatus similis, assembly GCA_023053685.1. Taxonomy (NCBI): domain Eukaryota; kingdom Metazoa; phylum Chordata; class Lepidosauria; order Squamata; family Dipsadidae; genus Diadophis; species Diadophis punctatus. The sequence continues at coordinate 1,642,640 of JALIGW010000060.1, read as the reverse complement.
CACCATTCAGGTTATTTTGTCCTCTGCGCATGCGCAGAACTGGCGGCGGTCACGGCACGGGGCTTCTCCTGCCCGCTTCCCCCGCCCGGCTGGACGCCGCCATTCAGGTTATTTTGTCCTCTGCGCATGCGCAGAACTGGCGGCGGTCGCGGCGCGGGGCTTCTCCCGCCCGCTTCCCCCGCCCGGCTGGATGCCGCCATTCGGGTTATTTTGTCCTCTGCGCATGCGCAGAACTGGCGGCGGTCGCGGTGCGGGGCTTCTCCCACCTGCTTCCCCCGCCTGGCTGGATGCCACCATTCAGGTTATTTTGTCCTCTGCGCATGCGCAGAACTGGCGGCGGTCATGGCACAGGGCTTCTCCTGCCCGCTTCCCCCGCCCGGCTGGACGCCGCCATTCAGGTTATTTTTTCCTCTGCGCATGCGCAGAACTGGCGGCGGTCGCGGTGCGGGGCTTCTCCCACCTGCTTCCCCCGCCCGGCTGGACGCCACCATTCAGGTTATTTTGTCCTCTGCGCATGCGCAGAACTGGCGGCGGTCACGGCACGGGGCTTCTCCTGCCCGCTTCCCCCGCCCGGCTGGACGCCGCCATTCAGGTTATTTTTTCCTCTGCGCATGCGCAGAACTGGCGGCGGTCGCGGTGCGGGGCTTCTCCCGCCCGCTTCCCTCGCCCGGCTGGATGCTGCCATTCGGGTTATTTTGTCCTCTGCGCATGCGCAGAACTGGCGGCAGTCGCGGGGCGGGGCTTCTCCCACCTGCTTCCCCCGCCCGGCTGGACGCCACCATTCAGGTTATTTTGTCCTCTGCGCATGCGCAGAACTGGCGGCGGTCACGGCACGGGGCTTCTCCTGCCCGCTTCCCCCGCCCGGCTGGACGCCGCCATTCAGGTTATTTTGTCCTCTGCGCATGCGCAGAACTGGCGGCGGTCGCGGCGCGGGGCTTCTCCCGCCCGCTTCCCCCGCCCGGCTGGATGCCGCCATTCGGGTTATTTTGTCCTCTGCGCATGCGCAGAACTGGCGGCGGTCGCGGTGCGGGGCTTCTCCCACCTGCTTCCCCCGCCTGGCTGGATGCCACCATTCAGGTTATTTTGTCCTCTGCGCATGCGCAGAACTGGCGGCGGTCACGGCACAGGGCTTCTCCTGCCCGCTTCCCCCGCCCGGCTGGACGCCGCCATTCAGGTTATTTTTTCCTCTGCGCATGCGCAGAACTGGCGGCGGTCGCGGCGCGGGGCTTCTCCCGCCCGCTTCCCCCGCCCGGCTGGACGCCGCCATTCAGGTTATTTTGTCCTCTGCGTATGCGCAGAACTGGCGGCGGTCGCGGTGCGGGGCTTCTCCCGCCCGCTTCCCTCGCCCGGCTGGATGCTGCCATTCGGGTTATTTTGTCCTCTGCGCATGCGCAGAACTGGCGGCGGTCGCGGCGCGGGGCTTCTCCCGCCCGCTTCCCCCACCCGGCTGGACGCCACCATTCGGGTTATTTTGTCCTCTGCGCATGCGCAGAACTGGCGGCGGTCGCGGTGCGGGGCTTCTCCCACCTGCTTCCCCCGCCTGGCTGGATGCCACCATTCAGGTTATTTTGTCCTCTGCGCATGCGCAGAACTGGCGGCGGTCACGGCACAGGGCTTCTCCTGCCCGCTTCCCCCGCCCGGCTGGACGCCGCCATTCAGGTTATTTTTTCCTCTGCGCATGCGCAGAACTGGCGGCGGTCGCGGCGCGGGGCTTCTCCCGCCCGCTTCCCCCGCCCGGCTGGACGCCGCCATTCAGGTTATTTTGTCCTCTGCGTATGCGCAGAACTGGCGGCGGTCGCGGTGCGGGGCTTCTCCCGCCCGCTTCCCTCGCCCGGCTGGATGCTGCCATTCGGGTTATTTTGTCCTCTGCGCATGCGCAGAACTGGCGGCGGTCGCGGCGCGGGGCTTCTCCCGCCCGCTTCCCCCACCCGGCTGGACGCCACCATTCGGGTTATTTTGTCCTCTGCGCATGCGCAGAACTGGTGGCGGTCGCGGCGCGGGGCTTCTTCCGCCTGCTTCCCTCGCCCGGCTGGACGCCGTCATTCGGGTTATTTTGTCCTCTGCGCATGCGCAGAACTGGCGGCGGTCGTGGCGCGGGGCTTCTCCCGCCCGCTTCCCCCGCCCGGCTGGACGCCGCCATTCGGGTTATTTTGTCCTCTGTGCATGCATGAGGACAAAATAACCCGAATGGCGGCGTCCAGCCAGGCGAGGGCAGCGGGCTGGAGAAGCCCCGCGCCGTGACCGCCGCCAGTTCCATCAGCTCTACGCCGAACGACTGGCCCGGCCGAACCGGCAGGATTTCACCCTGCAGGGCAAATTCAAATTTAAAAAGCGGGACTTTTTGGAAACACCGCGGGACGTGGGACAAATTACTGAAAAGCGGGACTGTCCTGCCAAAATCAGGACGTCTGGTCACCTTATAGTTATATCTTATTAGGAAACAAACCACCATACTTGAATGCAGTGAACAAAATCAGCTTATTTGTATGAACTGGGGTGTGCAGAGTACTCTTAAAATGTGCCTTTACAGATGCCAATCCAGCAGTCCAATGGTCTTAACTCTCAGATAAGCATACATGTTAAAGTTTTCCATTGTGTTGTGGTGATCAAGCAGCAATTTTTGATCTATGCCAGAGGTGAACAACCTGTGACCCCAGAACTGCTGCCCACAAATACTTCATTGCAGGGTTGTCCAATCTTGGCAACTTTAAGGTTGTGGATTTCAACTCTCCAAAATTCCCTAGCCCCTATGGAATTCCAGGAGTTGAAGTCCACAAGTCTTAAAAATCCCAGGGTTGGACAACCCTGCTTAATTTGATCCTTGCAGCTTCTTGACAAAGACTGTCGAAAACTGACAGCTTAGTTTCCACCCCTTTGAGATAGGGATGGAATAGTGTATGATAGTGTAATAACCATATTGTGTATCCTAATGTAAAATAGGCACACTATAATTAAAACTATCCCTTTATAACTCTCATCCCAAACTCAGCCCTGCACACCAATGTGATGATGTTATTCCTCCTTATGAACGTCAACTCCTTCCCCACATGTTATATTTAGCCCTTAGCCCGAAAAGGTTACCCGTTTTCTATCTATGCCATAGCTGTGTAAAAGACTGCAGGCTATAACAGTTAATTCAGATATGATTTCTATGAGCTAAGTTTTAGATTAAATCTGATTTTAGCTGATTTTTTTCCCCAGGTTGTCCTAGAAACTGCCAGCATCTTTCAGATTATTCCAGCATTTGCATTTATACACAGATATAAATGTATAAAAGACAAACTGCAAGCATGAAGAAAGCTGTTTCTGATGCAGAGCATGTTAAAAATTTTATTCTTCAGGAATCACTGCTTTGACTTTTGTGTCAGATGTGGGTTTATTCTGCAGCATGAAAGATTCTTATTTCTCCCAATGTTTTCAATAACATTACCATTCGTGATAGATAGGGCAATTTAAAACACATGGCTTTTATAAAAGGAATAAAATGCTATAAAACTCATGTGGCAGAACAAATTAATTTTGAGTTATCAGATCTTCACCAAAGCATTGTAACAAAAGTAATTGATTTTTTTTAAAAAAAAGTTTTCTCCATTTGCAGTAAGCATTTAAAAGAGTTCCCAAAACACTTAATGGATACTATTTGCATGCTGAACTGATCTCATCAAGAAATTTAGTGTATCCAAGGCAGGATCTTTTGACTTTTCTGGACCATGAATGACCAACTCTTGCTAATTTCTGATTGGAGATATTTTATTATGTCAAAGCACTCTGTGTTACTAAACTGCTCTGTTATGTTTAATGTAAAAGAAGGTCATTATGTTCCTAATACTACTAAACTTTTTTTAATGCAAAGTTATCAGATTTTTTTTAGCCATGCCCTTGGGAAAAAATGCTATTAAGAGTCATTAGCAAACATCAAATAACAACCTGGGAATATTTCAGGAACTAGTTAGTCTTTAATGTCCTTTGAAAGAAGAACTGGCCTGTAATTCCCAGGATTTACTAAATAACCTTGAGCAAAAGAAAACAAAAATTAGAAATTATTTAAGCACTGTAAGTGTTAATTTTGATTTTGCAGCCTCCATTGGTAGCCACTAAATTGCAATTGAATACACAAGAACTTTGGTAAATAAATCATCATTATTATATTATTAATAATAATAAATAATTATTAATGATTACATTATTTAGCATTATTGCCATCTTTATAAACTAGACAGTAGAGAAACTAGACACGCTCACATTTGCGAACCAGTAGGGAAGGTAAGTGAAAACCATCCCTGCACAGCATGTAAAGATATTCCTGGAGGATGAAACATTGAGAAGTGATCATTACAAGGAGAAGATGGCTGGATGGATAATTCAGCTATAAAGTGTTCACTCTGAGGCAGATGGCCCACCACAAGTAGAACAAGAGTGATAGTCCAAAAGGTCCATCAGTGATCTCTTTAAAAAGAAAAGAAATCTTTTAAAATTCTGAAGGAAAAGGTAATCTAGGGAACTGATTAGAACTAAAAACTGAATGGGAACTTTTAACAGAGTAAGGCCAGTTACTGAGATTTAGACTTGGAAAGAGTAGTAAGCCTGAAACTGCCTTCATTTTCTGCCCTTCTAACAAATGATGTTTATAGGCTGCTGAAAGCATAGGAAGAAATAGCTATTTCATGGAGAATATTTTTGAGTGCACATCCATAACAGGGCCTGTTGTATTTTGCCTCGCTGTGCTGGGTGAACCCAGATGCTGTGGTTCATAAATGATGGTTTGGGTTTAGCATTACACATTAATCAAGTCTGCGGGTATTGGTTTACGGTTCCAAGTTGCGTTTATAAATCAATATTTATGGGATGTGTGAAGCCAACCTTTTTTTTTCACTGAGAAGTTTTAAAGGTATGGGAAGCTGACCTTTTGGGAACTACAGTAGCATCCCAAGCTTTCATTTGCATGCAAGCTGATTTATTTTGTTTGCCCTGTGAATTGTGCTCATTTTATATGTGCTGTGGCTCTGTTTTCATCAGTTATGCGGACTTGAGAATAACGGTTGACAAGCTTCTGAAGAGGAAAAAAAGGGCATATGGAATCAGTCTTTTCAGGTGTACAATTTTCACTGATGGTATTCCCTGTCAATTTTTCCTTTCACAAAATTAAGACTGTAAAATTCTTATTTCTGAAAAATAAGTAGGATAAAAAAGAGGGTTTTTTTAATTGCCTCTTTGCATTTTTATATTCTCTTGCCCTGGTCACAAATGGAATCTTTTCTGCTCGTTATTCAACCGTTTCATATTTGTAAAATCAGCATTGAGCCTTGAACGCTAGAACTGGCCTCCTGGAATTTTTTTCCTTATTCCTCTGATTTGCCACAGCAATTACCTTGTCAGTATCTGCGTCTAGGCATATTGTAAAAACAATGTGCCCAACAGAGTTATCAAGAGGAATCTGATTGCTGTGACTTTGTATTTGATAACACAATTTTGCTTTGCATAATTCTCCCTGATTAGTGATACAAGAGGAAACTATCAATCTGAGAGATGACTTTCTGTCCGCTAGCTCTTTTTAGAAAGGAGAAATATATCAGTGAGATCACTTGAAAGGATCACTGTATTTTAGTAGTGAATTGCTAAGAAGCCCATAAATCTGCAGAAGTTGTCGACACAGTGGAGAGAAAGCCTCTGGTAACTACATAATACTGTCGTTTGAAACAAAAGAAAAGCTGCAGTAAATAAATTAAATTCAGAGGAGTAATATTGAGTATACCTCAGTGCAGCTTTTAGATCTTTCTACAAAAATTTTTTGTGCTTCTTTTCAATCTACACTTGACCCATCCGTCTCAGATTTGGCGGTCCGATCAATTATTCAAAAAAAAAAAAAGCTAGCAGATAAAAAGTCATCTCTCAGAGATTGATAGTTTCCTCTTGTGTCACTAAACAGGGAGAATTATGCAAAGCAAAATTATGTTATCAAATGCAAAGTCAGATGTTGATGAAGTTCAACTGAGGGGACTCAATCTCATGCTGCACTCACAATGTTTTAAGGCATCTGGGGAGTGGGGACTTGAACAAATTGTGAACAATGGCCTAATTTCAGAAGCAAAAGCAGTCTGTCCCTTCAATCCTAGTTTGTAGAAGTAGGATGAGGCAGAAGAAATGTGCTATTTGGTACTGGCAAATACAAGAACTTAGTCAGGGGTGGGCTTCAAAGATTTTAGCAAGGGGTTCTCTGCCCGGTTGCTGGGTGGGCGTGGCCATGGTGGGCATGTCCTAGTCGGCCTCCTGCACCATGGTGGTGGTGGGGGCTTTGCCTTCTCCAGGCTCCGGAGACTTTCCTCAAGCCTCCGGAAGGGTGAAACGGTCTCCCCAGTCTCCGGAGGCCCTCTGGCCCTCTTCCCAAACTTCCGGTAGGCCCATTTTTGCCCTCCCCAAGCCTCCACGCACGCCCTGCACTTACCTGCATCCAAAACAGACCGCGTGGGGACTCCTGAGGTGGGGTGGGGTGGGCGGAGTGGGATTTGGGGCTTCTCCGAACTGCACAGAATCTTAGCTAAAGGTTCTCCCGAACACCTGCAAACCCCCAGCAGCCCACCCCTGAACTTAGTTATGCCTGGACTCACTAGGCAGAGAAGAAAAAAAATAAGCGGGAGTGGTCGTCCTGATTCTGATATTTCAATCCAGCATATCAGGCATCCCATCAAGTATCATACATGAACCATTGCATACATCCCTAGCCCACATGTATTCCATATGTATTTTTTCTTCGGTCTCTTCTCTTCTATAGCTTTCCAGTAAATAGATATAAACCCCTCCTAGAGTTAATGGAAGACACATATGCACACATTCACACTGTTAATGCTTGGTAGCAAATTGAAAATTGTTTATTAGAACCTATACCCATCCATAACCCCAAACTACATTACCCTAAACTTCATGCCATCTGGCTTCATGTGAATGACACATTCTTTTGATTGAGACCTAGATGCAGAACAGGATCACTTGTAACTGTTTTGCAAATAATCATCATATTTGGTATATCCACTTACAGGAACTATTTGCTAAGACTTCCATTTTCCTCTGAAAAAGGATACAGTTGATACCCACACATAGTGTAACCCATGGGTGTCAAACTTGTGGTGTCATGTTGTCGTTACATGACGTATCGTGACTCCCCCCCCCTTCGTTAAAATGGGAGTGGGGGTGGCCAGCATGTGAGGCATCCGGCCTGCGGGGTGCAAGTTTGACACCCCTGGTCTAACCTATTGGGAATGAAAGGGCAAATTTATGCAAGAGATGTGTTAGGATTCCAACTTCTTCTCTTTGGGCCACATCTCAGCTTTCTCTGTTAGGCTGTGTAGTGATGCCAGATGAAGGGGATATACAACAACAGATGGGGTGATACAAGATTGGCGCGACCACAGGGGAGAGCTTTCTCTGTGGGAGCTCCCTCTCTTTGGAACCAACTACCGCCGGAGATCCGGACTATCCCCACCCTACTGGCCTTCCGTAAAGCCGTTAAAACCTGGCTCTTCTGGCAGGCGTATGAATGATGGGAAATGCTTTTAATTTTTATATGTATTTTAATTATTTTTTATTGTTGTTTTTAAATTGATTGTACATCTGTTGTACTCCGCCCTGAGTCCCCAGGGAGATGGGTGGCCTATAAGATTGAACAAATAAATAAATAAATAAATAAATAAATAAGATGTAGGGCATGTGGCAAATGTCATTTTCCTGTTTGATACTTTATAGCGCCCGGCCCTACATCTTGCATCACCCCATGTATTCTTATGTAGCCTCTTCATTCACCCCATGTATTGTTGTTATTGCTATTGGTTAAATGTCTTGCATAGCTTCGTATGCTTTGGAGATGCAGCATATCAGCATGCTAGGCACATGCTCTGTAGGGAAATGGTAATGGAAAAGCTCAACAGGGCTCCTGCGTCTGAGACTGTCAAGAAGCACTTAGGCACATACATTACAGCAAACAGCCTACTGCTTCTGCTTGCCTTCGCACGCTCAACAGCGGTGGCTGCAGTCTGAAAAAGACCTAAAGCAAGGTTTTGGTTTAATAGGCGAGCTCAGTAGTTGTTTCCACCTACACTTTACCTTTTGGCTTTCTCTGCCTGTTGTAGACTCCTACTCCATTCTGCTTTGAAGTTCATCTCTCCCGATTCTCCTCCGTAGTAGAAGGATCTATAAATGAATAAAAAGGACATATGCCGAAAGCAAATCTTTATTTATTTATAAAACCCAAAGACGCAATGTGTTTGAATAAGCTTTTGTTCCAGCTGGAGAGCTAAATAGATGGACCCACAGAGGGATAGAGTGAGTCCCCAAAAGCTGATAAAAAAACCTCCAACTCTGAATAATTGTAAGGAAACAGCAGCGATCAAATTTATCTTTTTTCCTGGTTTAATCTGAGGTTGCCTAAAGGTAGAGGCTAAAAGGAAAGTTGTTCCCTTTGCTTTTAGAATTACATTAACTTCTGAATCATAACCAAAAATGAATGCTGCCACTCAGGGAGGATTAATACTTTATTAAATTTGGGAACAGAGAATCTTCGATAAATTGCAAGGGTTGCATGTATAGTGAAGGCCTGGGATCATCACCTTCCCAATTATTTGTGGCTTGTTCTGTCATATTAAAAACAGTGTACACTTACATCAGTTCATTTAGTGACCGTTCAAAGTTACAATGGCACTGAAAGAAGTGACTCATGACCGTTTTTCACACTTAATGACCACTGCAGCATCTCCATGGTCACATGATCAAAATTCGGATGCTTGTCAACTGGTTCATATTTATTGACGGTTGCAGTGTCCTGGGGTCATGTGCAGTGGTGGGTTCCTACCGGTGCGTTCCACTCTGTCATTCCGGTAGCGGCCAGCAGATGGCGCTATTTGCGCACAACAGCTCCGGTGCCGTCTTCCCCGGTCTGTCGCGTGGTGCCATTGTTTTTTGGGTAATTTTTGGGCTGATTTTGCTTCCTGCGCATGCGCAGAAGCAAAATCTCACGAGGCGGCGTGCGTGCGCATGAGATTTCAGCGATTTTTTTGTTTTCGCGCATGCGCAGAAGCAAAAAGAGCACCAAAAACGTGTGCGTGCACGTGCCCCCTCCCAAGATTTTGCTTCTGCGCAGGAAGCAAAACCTTGCGAGGCGGCGCACGTAGTGAGCGTGCATAGTGAGCGTGTGTAGCAAGTGTGCGCACGCCAAAACATGGCGATGCACGTGCAGCGCACCAGTAGCGCGAAGAACAAGCAACCCACCCCTGGTCATGTGATCACCTTTTGCGACCTTCTGATAAGCCGAGTCAATGAGGAAGCCAGATTCACTTTACAACCATGTTACTCACTTAACAACTGCAATAATTCAATGAACAACTGTGGCAAGGAAAGTCATAAAATGGGGAAAGGTCTCGCTTAGCAACAAAGTTTAGGCTCAATTGCATTCATAAGTCAAGGACTACCTGTATAGCAAACAGGTAGTAAGACAAAATCAAAGCCATCAAGTGACTTCTCACTGAACATGTAGGAAAAAACTGTTCCGGATTTGATTCCCTACAGCAAAAACTGAATATTTGGCTCACCAGAATCTGTGGAAAGGCTCCTGTCAGCCCAGCCAGCACAATCAATAGTGAAAAATATTGAATATTGCAGCTCAGCAACATCTGAAGCCTCCTATGTGCTCCGCAGGGATATATTTTTAAATCTACAATTTCAGTCATATTCATTTTCTGCCATAATGGGAGATACTAAGTGGGAAGTTTCCACAGTCTGCCTGTTTATTTGGGAAGAAAATGTCCATGATTATAATTCATGGTTAGCAGGAAAAGTATTAAATTGATTTAGCTTTCATATTTATGCCCCAAATACTCAAAATTGTTTAATACTTGATTGAGATAGCATGGAGAAACTTATTCAGTGTTGTATTTCAGTGTAACCTTGCCTCCTTCTAACACTTCACAGATTTAATTACTCTTTGGCCTTTGCACATTCCAAGTTTTGTGGTGCATTTCAGTCAGAAATGCATGCAAACAAATACAGAATTGGGAGGTGTCTCCAGCCATAGTTTTTGAATATTTAAAAAATATTTCAGTCATGAGAATAGAATAGAATAGAATAGAATAGAATAGAATAGAATAGAATAGAATAGAATAGAATAGAATAGAATAGAAAGTTGGAAGGGACCTTGGAGGTCTTCTAGTCCAACCCACTGCTTAGGCAGGAAAGCCTACACCGCTTCAGACAAATGGTTATCCAATCTCTTCTTAAAAACTTCCAGTGTTGGAGCATTTACAACTTCTGGAGGCAAGTTGTTCCACTGATTAATTGTTCTAACTGTCAGGAAAATTCTCCTTAGTTCTAAGTTGCTTCTCTCCTTGATTAGTTTCCACCCATTGCTTCTTGTCCTGCCCTCAGGTGCTTTGGAGAATAGCTTGACTCAGGGCTGGGTTCTGACTTAACTCGCTGCCGGTTCGCTTCCTCATGTGCCACATGGGGAAAAAACAGCTTCTGTGCATGCGCAAAAGCGAAAAACAAGATGGTGGTGCCTATGGCACCGCCAAGAGAGCCGGTTCGGGGGCATGTCCAGCCGGCCATCGCTGCTGATTCGGCAAGTGGGGGGGAATTCCCACTACCGGTTCTATAGAACCGGTCCGAACCGTCAGGAACCCACCTCTGGCTTGACTCCATCTTCTTTGTGGCAGCCCCTGAGATATTGGAACACTAGTCCTTCTTCTGATGATTAATCAGAAGATTTGTACAGTTTGGATACGTTAATTACCAATTGTATTTTATTAATTGCATTCCTACAATTGGGATATGTCTAAAGAAAAGGAATGTATATTACATAGGCTCTGTGTATCTAGGGGACTGGAGGCTGAAACATATAAAGAACGGTTGCTGGAATTGGGTATGTCTAGTTTAATGAAAAGAAGGACCGGGGATGATATGATAGCAGTTTTCCAATATCTCATGGGTTGCCACAAAGAAGAACCTATTTTTCAAAACACCTGAATGCAAGATAAGAAGCAATGGATGGAAACTAATGAGGGAGAGAAGCAACCTAGAACTAAGGAGAAATTTCCTGACAGTTAGAACAATTAATCAGTGAAACAACTTGCCTCCAAAAGTTGTGAATGCTCCAAGATTTTAAGATGAGATTGGACAACCATTTGTCTGAAATGGTATAGGGTTTCCTGCCTAAGCAGGGGGTTGGACTAGAAGACCTCCAAAGTCCCTTCGTTATTCTGTTATCTATATGAACCTGTACATAGAGTATATGCATGCATATACACATGGTTAGTATCCACATAGACTCCATAGAAATATGATTCCTCTCACTGCAATATTCATTTGTTTCAGTTGCAACAGTGGTGGGTTCCTACCGGTGCGGTCCACTCTACTGCACCGGTAGCGGCCGGCCAATTACGCAATTTGCGCACGACACCGGTCCGTCATCTTCATCGGTCCATCGTGCGTCGCCATCTTTTTTCAGAATTTTTGGGCTTTTTTTGCTTCCTGCGCATGCGCGGTAGCAAAATCTCGTGAGGGGGTGTGCGCGCGTAGTGTGCGCGTGCGTGCACAAAATGTGGCGATGCACGCACAGTGCACCGGTAGCGAGGTAAGAGAGCAACCCGCCGCTGAGTTGCAACTTTTTAATCCATAGGAGAACGGACATCCACTTCCCTGTCCTGTGGTCCATTTATTCAACAATACCAGAGTGGGGGAAAAATTCTGAAATTAGTTCAGCCATCCAGCAGTGATACGGACACAATCTTCTCAAATATATTTGACTACCTTTCTCAAACATATTTGACTACCCTATCCATTGATGTGTTGCTTTGCCCCAGCCTATTCTTACCTACTTTTAATTTTGTTTGTTTCTCGTTTTCGGGGAACTCTGGTCTAACCATTGAACCTGGGAGCTTTTGAAAACCATCCTGTTTCTGACAGTCTGGATGACTGTTTGCTTCCAACAGGCAGAATACTAGCCTATGTCCCTAGATAGCTGCGGCAGGCCCTCCAAGAGCAAATGATGCATCATTGCATATGTCAGGCTGAATTAGAAAGCAGGCTCATCACATTACACTCAGAGTTGGAGCTGGCAGCTCCTGTGTCCTAGAGTCACTTGATCTGGGCTGTCATACTCCCATCTCCATCACTCCAGCCATGGGAAATCTCCCTAGACAACATACGGACAATAATGCTTAGTAATGAAGTTGCTGTGAGGAAATGGTTTCTTGGCACTGGCCGCCACTAGCTGTTCTATTAAGTTGTCTTATGGTGTTATGTAGTTGAAGGCATTATTTATGCTGCTATTTATTTCTGCTGGTGTTAACTTATGTGCTCATTGATTGCTTATTAGTATATATTGAATAAGCATAAAAAGGAATAAAATAAAGTTAAATATCTGTTTGGGAGGGGCCCTGGGTGATCCCACTTCTTTTATTATCCTTTTTGGTAGGATGATATGAATATCATGTGATTTGAGGATGACAAAAAATGGAATCTTTAGTACCTTTCAGATAGATTCCTTAGAAATATTATCTAATGTTAAATAATGAAGGAATGTTTGATCCAAGGTAATTTAATTGGTTATATGATTGATCTGAAGCTTTCTTTCTTGACAGTATTGGGCCAAATATACTAGTTACCGGTATATAATTCAGTTGGCTTGCTTGTCAAATTCATATCCCTCCTTTGGACTCATTTATAAAAATAAATAATATCTTCATTTTTCTATCAAATGCTGCAACTGAAAACACTACAGAGCACTTCAGTACAGTAGAACAGCAATAAGATGTGATGTAAAAAAAACAAAAAGCCAAGTAAAATACACCAAATAAAGAAAAATATTCATGGATTAGTATACATAAATCTGCAGAACTGTAGAGTACGTATATTTTATCTAATGAAATTAAATTGTCTGGTGTCACATTTAAGAACCAGAGGAAGAAATTGTGAACATTGAATTGTTGTGCTGATTATTCAACAAACATAGCAGCATAATGACAATTTGAGGAAGACTCTTGCATAGGAACAGTGGAAACAGTAGCAAAATACTGAAACACCCAGCATACTGTGTGATAAATTTCTTTGATAAAAGTATTAATTATATTTGATTCACTCCTTTTGTTTCTTGTCTTTGTTAGGTACCTGTGCTAAGGCCCATGGATTTAATGGTGGAGGCAACTCCCAGAAGAGTCTTTGCAAATGCACATACCTATCACATCAATTCCATCTCTGTAAACAGTGACTATGAAACCTACATGTCAGCAGATGACTTGAGGATAAACTTATGGAACTTTGAAATAACCAATCAAAGTTTTAGTATCCTTTGCTGCATGAGTCTGCCTGGAAATATCATCCAATCGGAAGAAGTCCTGTTTTAAGAAGAAGACGCACACTGCTCAATATACAAGTTTACATCTCTTCAATGGTTGGTTGTAACGTGCAGTTTACATTTGTTCCTTTTCCTGGGCTCCATCTACCTTTATCCTATACACTAACTTTTACTCAAAATAGTCATATCTGAGGCCTGTTTAATCTGGAGATTTTGCTCCCTTTTTATGATTCTTTATGGGTATGGTTTAATGCTAAATAGTGTCACAAGAGCTGAGGTGCATTTCTGCCACTAAAAAAGTGAACCAAGAAATGTAGGAGGAACCCAAAAAGAGCAAATATATCTTTTCAGATATCCTCTCTATAAAATTCTCTTTGTTATAATCCCTGTGACTTTTATTTGAAATGTTTCAATAGCATGCAGCTTTGAAGTTGAATCAAATGCTTACTTTGGTGATGAGCAGATGTTCTCCATGAGATTTGTGTCGTAAAGATAAGTTTACGTAAGTATTAACTATTTAGAGGAGGGTGTGCTTCTCTCTATTGTTGTTGCCATGAGCAAAGCAGCATTTGTTGTAGCATCGATGTGATCATATTCCTCAGAAGTGCCACCTTTTGTCAACAGTCAAGGATGTGTCTTCTCAGTATGCATGTGCATGCTCAGATGACCTTGGATGGGCACCAAAGCAGCTGCACAGGACTTTTGGAAGAAGACAGACACTTACTTTGAAAAATAGTGCTTTGCTTATAGCAATGCTGCAGGGGAAGCGCCTCTCAAAATGGTTGTCCCATTTTAAAATTGTCTTTCTTTTAATTAGGCACTGAAATAGACATTTCAGGAGCGAACTGTGTTGTATAAAAGTATTTGTGCCTTTATTTTAAAATCTACAGGCTTTCAAAATTTGCTAATATAAAGAGCAAAGTCCTTAACATACTGGTATAAACCAGTGTACTGCAGACAGGAAATATGTCCCATTGGACATTTTTGGGAGCTGCTTCCCCATGCAGCTCAGATGGATTTCATGATATATTTCCATATTTCTCTTATACATATTTTATTCTATGACCACATAGACAGTAGTTTTGCCTTGAGATAGAGGCAATAATGGTAGGAAATAAGCTGCGCAAATGTCCCTACCCAGCTGTCTTCTACGTTGTAAATTGGCTACAGTGGAGAATTGGGATGGGAGTCCTTTTGAGCTCTCCTATTCAACTAGGCAAAAATCCAAACTTGCTCTAGGCAGCCTTAATAGTATGGTTGGATTTGGAAAGGTGACATTGTAGGCCTTCCTAGCATGCCCTGCATCAACTATAGCCATTTTAAGCTGGTACAAATAAAGCTTTGTATTTAACAAAGGTTTATTGACCTCTCCCTTGCCTTAATAGCTACCACACTTTGTGGAGAATAGAACTTCCTTCTCAGTACAGATTAAAATGTAGACAGTTTTTTTTAATCTGGCATTTGAGTTTGAAGACATGTGGCTAACAGGTTGGTAGTTTTTTGCAAGAAGGAAAGGATAGAGAATTCTGTAATCCTTAAACTCAGGTAATAGAAAGAACAGAAGACACAGTTAAAAAAACAATCTGGAGAAGTGTGGAGACTGCTTCTCCAAGTCAACTCAATTCAAGTAACTGCTAGAGCAAAGACGAAAGGTGACATGGAGAGGCTGTTTCTATGCTGCTAGGTGTAGAGAACAGGAACTTTAGATTTCTTCACTATGAAGGAAGAAACTGGATCTGCTGTGAGCCTTACAGAGAAGAGCTAGAAGGGCTCAAGGAAGTGACAGGGAGTATTCTAATAATGTTATTCTTAGTATATTCCAATTTGTACCTGCTGTGTGGTACTCCTGCTCCAAATCAAGGTCATCCTGCTCTAAATCAAGATGATTATCCTGTCTATGTTTATTTGAAGGATATTCTGCTCAAATAGCAATAGCACTTAAGACTTATACACCGCTTCATGGTGCTTTACAGCCCTCTAAGCAGTCAGCATATTGCCCGCAACAACCTGGGTCCTCATTTTATCGTCCTCAGAAGGATAGAAGGCTGAGTCAACCTTGATCCGGTCAGAATCGAACTCCTGGCAGTCGACAGAGTTAGCCTGCAATGCTGCATTCTAACCACCGTGGCTCAAATAAGGAGCATAAAAGGGAGAGAAGAAAGACAGCAACAGAGGATAAAGAGGAATAGCAACAATGAAAGATGACTGTTAGAATTTGGGGGGAAGGAAATCAGGGAAGAAGCAGGTGGCATTAAGGAAGAGCAAAAGAGGAGAAAAAAAGATACAAAGGGGAGCATTGTTGAGCATCCCACGATAAGTGATCCTCTACCATAGTTTATTCCTGCAAGAGAAAGATATGTCTAGATATGTTTTTCCTTCCATTTATATGTAAGTGGCCTTGCCTTTCAAATGTTGCCTTAACAATTAATTCCTTGATCCCCTTGCACAGCTTTGTTACCAACAACAGAGAATATTCTGGTTTAGGTAGCCAAGAATGCACATGTAGCTCAGATGTGTTGCTGGTGCTATTTTCCAGCTTGGCTGACAACTGTTTAGATTTTGCTTACAGATTAGCATGGGAGATAAGAGGAGCCATTGTAGGGTGTGATTTAGAAGACAGGTGCCTTTAGAGAGAATGTGGGAAAGAAATATTAATAGGTAGCTTTCACTATGCTCGAGATGTATGACAGGCTGCCAGAAGCCGGCATTCAAATGAGATTCTGCCAGTCAAGTTTATAAAGCCATAATAGGAATTATAATAGGACAAAGAACAATAATTCATTTCTATAAAGCATGTCCAAAACATCACATATTCTTTTAAGTAACACTGCTGTGCAGTAAATGGAAACCTGTTACTGAAGGTGATTGAAAAAAAAGAAAGAAAAACCTTCAGAGCCAGATGCATGCATAAGTGTTTGCGCACTTGTATGTTTTTTTTTCAGCAATGAGATAGAGGCTTGCTGGATAGCATGTCATAGACTTTTCTTCAAAAGACAGAGGCGGTAAGAAAGATGGAGGAAGGGGTAGAGGGAAGTAGG
Source organism: Diadophis punctatus similis (assembly GCA_023053685.1). Lineage (NCBI taxonomy): Eukaryota > Metazoa > Chordata > Lepidosauria > Squamata > Dipsadidae > Diadophis > Diadophis punctatus. The sequence continues at coordinate 1,626,269 of JALIGW010000060.1, read as the reverse complement.
AAGAAGGGAGAGAAGGAGAAAGAAGGGAGAGGAAAGAGAGGGAGGTAGAGAGAGGGGAGTGACATGGAGATGATATGGGAAAACAGATGGGCAACCTGGTTATGAAAGGTGTAAGATTAGGATGTTTGTTCATTGTTTATTGGATAGTAATATATAACTATGTTAATATTTGATAAGATATTATGGTATATGTATTGATGTGTATTTGAAGTGTATTAAAAAAAAGTTTTACAAATAAAAAAGACAGAGGTGCTGGAGAGGCCACGAGATAATAGTAGTGGTGAAGGGAAGCAGAATGAATCATCATGCATTTTCCCATAAGGGTCTGATTCAGTGGTGGGTTCCTACCGATGCGGTGCGGAGCACAGCTCCCTTAGGAGCCCGGCGATGACATCATTTTTTGGCCCTTCTCCGCGTCCTGAGCTGTTGGGAAAAAGCCCTCCCACCCGCCCTTGTGTGAATACTGACCTTTATTCTTGCTCCGAAGCACAGCTGAGAAGCTTCTCAGTTGTGTTTCGGCTTGTAATGTCGTCCTGGGCATACGCGGAAGTGAAATCGCATGGTGGGACGCGATTTCACTTCCACGCATGCTCGCGATGCGCACAGGTAGCGAACGTAACCGGAACCCTTCCCTGGTCTGATTGTTTGCAGATATGGTATGCTAGCTTAATCCAGGTGTTGGATGCTGCACTTCATATTTCTCAACCTGCACTTTAGTCTCACGCACTTCCTTAGACTATTTTTGCACAAAGCAAGCTGTAGAACCAATATCACTCCTGACTTCAGATAGCCAGAAGCACTAGAAGAGGTATACAACATTTTGATAGCGGAGGGCTATCCTTTCTAAAGAAAGCCAGCATTGTGTGGTAGATAAACTTCTGGATGATGAATTTGGAGAGCTGACTTCCAGTCCATTTTCAACCTTGGAAGCTCCCTGGCTAACTTTCACTGTTTCTTAGAAAGATTGTAGGAAAACTTGGAGGGGGAATGCTCTGGATACTGCCTTCGACTTCTGAGGAAAAGGCAGGATACAAATCTATTCGTCATTTTGTCTGCCAAGGGCTGCAGTGGGTTGCCTTGTCTGGCAAGAAGAGAAATGGTGGGTCAGCATTGACTCATAGGGTTCAGCCTCTATGTATTAATCTAGCACTTCTTTTATAGCCTTAGTTTTTTGTTCATTGCATTACACCACTTTGTCCTTGACAGTTAATTTGCCTTTTTATCCTGGGTTACCTTTTGCAAATTTAATTCCATAGGAAGTAGGAATCTGTAGAACTTGTTCTTCCAAATATTATAACAATCCCATCTTTATCAAACGGATTTGTCCTAAAAGAAAAAGGTTGTCCTGGTATATTAATAAATCATAGCTAGAACTTAACAGTTTGTAATGAAACCTGACTGATATCTGAAGTGGCTGCTTGATTTTTAGTGGTTTGTTTATAGGGTCCTGCTTTTTTAATATCCATTGCCAATCGTTTCTTCTTGGAAGAATAAAAAACATGTAAGGGGTATTGCGTATGATCTTGCCAGAGTTAAGTGTTTTTAACATTAGCAAAAATAACATTTCAGATACTTGCCATGTATATAATACAAGCTGTAAAAGCCTAGATACTTTAAAAATCTAATTTTTAAAGAAGGATTATGCAGGTACCTCATTGTTCTGTCAAGATTGTTAAACCTGTGTTTGTTTGAACTGTGAAATATAAGCCCCATTAAATAGCTTGAGTGGGAAAACTGGTTTAGCCAATTATATTCAAGGTTTAAGGAGGCATGAAATGTAATTTAACTTTAGCAATGGCTTGTATCAAAAGAAGCATAAATTCTCATTCCTGCCTCTCTTCTTCTTCCACCAAGAAAGATGCAATCAGTTGAGAACTACTTCACGCTGCAGATAGTAATAGCTTTGCAGGCACATTTTTTGAGACTATTTGGTAAACACTGACATGAAATGTTGGCATATTTAAGAAAGTTCTTTTGTTCAATGCATAACATTATTTTGTCCTAGACAATTAGCTGCCTTTTAGTCACAGGTTACCTTCTGCAAATTTAATTCCACACAGAGCCTGTAGAAGTTGTTCTTCCGAAGATTGTAACAAGCCCATCTTTTTCCAACTTATATGTCCTACAATCCCAGACCGTTATCCATCCTCCCACAACATCTTTTATGAAGTTTCTAAAGGCTTCTCCAAAAATTCTGGCAAAATTTTCATTTTTAATCCAGTAACAAAGAAAAAGTCCAGAAGCACCAAATGTACCTGAAACCAAATTTAGTTTTTGTTCTAGTCTTGCCACATTTCTGAAGCGATACTCAAAATCAAACAGGCCTCAACCTAACAGGACTGAGCTCCTGCTAGAACAGACAGTTCAGCAAAGCCAGTTGTACTTTTGGGGTATAATTAATTTCTAATAAATGCTTCAATATATAATGGAGGCAACCTAGAATTTAATGAATGGTTGCAGCAGAATAATGGAATTGGAAGGGATCTTGGAGGTCTTCCAGTCCAACCCCCGGCTAAATGGATGGCTGTTAAGTCAAGGGCTACCTGTATCCAGGTACTCTGCTCTGTGTGTGGTATTGCCACCTGAGACTACACTACTTTTTTATTAAACAACATTGGGTGTGTGTGTGTGACCTGCCCATACAAACAGGACCCCTCCCAAAGCAGCAGAGAGAATCCACATTTTGAAGCCCACCACCACCAAGGATGGTCTGGAATTGCCAGTCTGTAGGCAAAGGAGTGAGTGTAGAAGACGTCCACGTTGGCTTTGTAATCCAGAGGGATGGCCTGGCCGATGTGTTTGGCCCCCAAGCTGGCCCCTCCCAGGGCTGAGGACTGCTTCAGCTTCACCAGGCTGAACTTGGAGAAGGCCCTGTTGAGCTGCTGGCTGTGCGCCTGGCTGAGGACCTGGGTGAATCCTTCTCTCGTCATCTCCCAGCTGTTCCACACGGATCCCACGCAGACAACGGGCAATCCTAAATCCCCTTGGAGTAAGATCTGGTCAATTTTGGGCAGGACGACCACAATATGCCGTGCCAGGACTTCTCCAGCCTTGTGGAAAATGTAGCGGCACAGGGGGTCCCCAGCCTTGGTACCTTCAGCCTGTTTCTGGCAGAACCCTGCAAACTTTGATTTCTCAGAGGTCCTGTAGAGGTGAGTTAGGAGCCCCATTCGGTTGGAAACCTGGAAGTAGTCAAACATGGCCTGCTTGACATAGCCAATGTTGTGTGGTGGGACCTCCAGGTTGTCCAAGCCATCAAACACAATCTTCACAGCCTAGTGGGCAATCCAATAAGCTGATCCTTCATCCCCCACCATGTGGCCCCATCCTCCATAGCTGATCTGAGAGCCATCAGGATTGCCATCCAGCTTGCAGTTGGAGCTTGTTCCTGAGATGAGCACCACACCACCGGTGTTGGTAGCAGTGGCTATGGCTCCAATGGCATCGGTCGTGATAAAGTAATTCTCGCTCAGATGTGGGAAGCAGCTCTTCATGTATTCAATGAGCTTCTGGATGGCTTCCTTCTGCTCCCCTCCACTCAGGGAGAGATCCAGCGAATGAAGTGGGTGTCAGCCCCGATATATGTGTGGGTCGCCTCTGGCCTTCTTTTTGGCATCTTGGACCATGGCGTCAATCTGCTCCAGGCAGGTGTCCAAGCCAACCAGCCAGTGGTTGGTGCAGGGCCCCTTGGTGTCGGCCAGGATCTTGCCATCTTCAGAGAGTAGCACCACCTTGGAGTGGGTCCCCCCACTTCCACACTGCCGTAGACCGCAGCCATAGAGCTTCGCAGGTCTGCCCTTCCGTCCTTCCTTCCTTCCAGCCGCCATGGTTTAATCATAAAGCTGGAGACATTATAAACTGTGCAAGTCTTCCCTGCATATCTACTTTTGCATACCTTTTACAAGCATTCTTTCAAACTGCTTTATAACCTTGTGGATCTTTTTAAAATCCTTATTACATTGCTTCAGAAGTGTGGATGTGCTCAGAGACGCTTGGAACCTGTCAGACTCTCTAAACTAAATATAAGTATTTAATATTAATATTTATTTTAAATTAAAATAACTGTACAGGTAGTACTTAGTTAACAACCATAATTGGGACTGGAAACTCCGTCACTAAGCAGTGCGGCTGTAGAATGAAAAATCACATGACCACATTAACTTATGATGGCAGTTCCAGTTACAGTCATTAAGTGAATCATGCGTGGTCATTAAACGTGATGTCACATGATTGCGACTTCCTGTGGTTTCCGACAAGCAAAGTCAATGGAGAAGCCAGCAGGAAGTTGAAAATTGTGGTCACAATAAGCCTTTCCTTCGTGGACAGCTGACTTTATTCAAATTTCTTTCTTGTATCGAAATGAAACTCAATGGAGTTTGATTGGATGAGGGGGAAAAGTGTATTTCCTAAGCACTGTTGATCGTAGGAGAGCCCCTCTGCCAGAAGGCTCACTCTGCAAAGAAAGAAGAGTTGATGAATTGAAAAAGAGCTGAGATGGGAAGCAGAAACAGAGAGAGAAAGCCTTCTGAGTCTTGAATTGCCAGCGACCATAATATATGTTCAGTGTCAGAGTAGCGTGCCATATGACTCCACTCTACTGCATTCAAGGAATTCAAAGCCTTTTAATATTCTTTGGAAGCATTACCAGAAACACTCACACAGAAAGGGAGGCAATTGAAGTATCTCCAAAGAGGAGTGGCCTAGAACAGGGGTGGGCAAACTATGGTTCTTTGAGGACCTGTGGACTTCAATTCCCAGAATTCCTGAGCCAGCCATGCATGCAGGCGGAATTCTGGGAGTTGAAGTCCACAGGTCCTCAAAGAACCATAGTTTGTCTACCCCTGGCCTAGAACACTTGGAAGCTTTCTGGCACTCAGAAGAAAAAGGAAGAAGGGGACAACCTGAGTGAGTTCAGTCCCTGTCCCTTTTTTACAGGCTCATGCACCTGCGTGCTCACAAGGAGGGCTTACTTCTTGGGAACAGGTGGGAATGCAGAAATTCTTATTTATGCTGTTGAAACCATGTGCCAGGCAAGCCAACTGGGTGGCAAGAAATTCTGACTGCCATGGTTGATATGAGCAGCGACCTCTCGCACTTCTTGGCCTGCATGCCTTGTGGGTTTGAAACTACCATTGTTTTTCCTGATGGTGGGGCCCCCACAGACATCATGGTCGCTGATCTGGTACACAGCCCGAGTGAACCGGGCAAGCATCATAATTGTGCATCAGTTGCCAAGTGCCCAAATTGCAATCGTGAGACTGCGCGGACACTGCAACAGCCTCAGATACAAAGAGAGTCTCCTGATTCAACACCATTGTAACTTCAAATGGTCACTACCTATAAATTAAAAACAAAATAAGAAATTGACACATTGCAAAGCAAAATACCAAGGTCCAGAATATCTTTATTTTCAAGAGTTGCACAGAGGCCCTTACGTTCCTTTGAGGCTTCTTAAAATACAATTAATTGATTAATTAATTAGTTATAAATGTTGGCAACTGCAGTCTGGTGCCTATCTGTTCAGCAAAAGGCAGAGGTATGCAAAGATAATAGGAAACATTTTGCAGGAGGCTAGGGTACTAGAAGAGGTAGCAGGGAGAGTTTTGATCAGTGAGTACTGTTGATGTTCCTTTAGGCCAGCGGTTCTCAACCATGGTCGAACGACCATTTCACAGGGGTCGGGAGACTTCGCCCGGAATCCTCCATTTGGGTTCTTTTACCCTCTGCGCATGCACAGAATGCTTTGCGCAATGCGCAGAGGGTAAAAGAACCCAAATGGCGGCGGCGGGGTGGGTTGCGGCAGGGGCATGGTGCGAGTCGCAGCATTAGGAAGGTTGAGAACCACTGCTTTAGGCAGTGATTTTGTATGTAAGTGAGCACATCAGCTCACAGCATCAGTTCTGAAAGAGTGCATACAACGTGCTCTCAAATTTCCAATATGTCCATAGTTCACAAATATTGAAGAACCCTGAATTTGGTGTTCTGCAAAAGCTAGAGGTACTTGCAAAAATTGTGTGAGGAACACCCCTCTGGATTATGTAACTGCACTCCATATTTCATTTTGGGCTCACCTTTTATTGGCTTCAAAATAGTATTCAAAATGTCACAGTTCGAACCAGCCTCTTTTGTATTTGAAACATCCTGAGCATGAAGTAACTGTTTGAGTGAGAAATGTGCCTTTTCAAGCAACTAGAAATGTTTCAGACTTTGAACATTTTTTGAAACCTCTGTTTTAAACATACAATTGTTTGCCAAAGTGCTCAAGATAATCTCAAGCTTGAAGCGGGCCATTTTTAAATCAAAATGAAATGTTTTGGATTCAAGTCTGTTTGAATCAAAATACTATTGGTCTCAAAGAAGAAATTGCTTCTTAATAATTCACTGCTAATTTCCAATCCAAAACCTAGTAACATTTTAAAGGATAAAAATCTGCAAAATCTGCAAACTAAGGCTGAAAGTCATTTCTTTCCTCTGATCTCATATTATGATTGTCTCAGATATTCATCAATATAGGAGGAAATATGCCACTATCTCTCCAATGCAAAACTGCTCATTTGCATTTTTGGAATTACCAGAAAATAATTGTGGTCATGGAAATATGTAATAGCAAGTTCCTATGGAGAGAGATGGTGATGTTCTTTATTTACCGTATTTTTCGGAGTATAAGACGCACCTTTTTACCCCCAAAAAGAGGGTGAAAACTTGGGTGCGTCTTATACACCGAATGTAGCCCCACCCACCCAGCCATCCCCACCCTTTGGCCTCTGTCTTCCAGCAATTTACCTGTTTGCAGCAAAGAAGGAAGAGCCTGTAAAGCAAAGCAAGTTACTAGCACTTCCCGACCTACAGCTGACTTGCCACATGGGAAAATGAAAGTGAAACTGCAAAGAGGCAAATAGCTGGAAGAGACTCGCAGATTTTTATTTTTTGCTGAACTGGATGGAAGGGGGTAAGTGAATAACTATAAATGTCTGTAGAATGTTCAAATTATTAGACTTATTTTTTAAAGACTGCTTTATTATTGTTCTAGAGCCAGGGGCAATTTTAAGACTTGTGGACTTCAACTCCCAGAATTCCACAGCCAGCTTTGTTAGCTTTGCTGGCTGTGGAATTCTGGGAGTTGAAGCCCACAAGTCTTAAAGTTGCCAAGGTTGGAGATCCCTGTAAATCTAGACAACTTAACAAAATAAAGAAGCTTTTAAAAATAAATGCTTGCTCTGAAGAGGCCAGTGCTATTGTATCTTCTTTTAAATAATAGAGAATAATGTATACTTCCAAAAATTTTAATTAATTTTAACAGCTCTGTACAAGTATAGTCTGAAATGTAACAGTGTCCTGTTTAGTATTAGAGTTAAATCCTGACTTACCTTGGAGTAGATCTATTTAAATAATTGGGAGGAGTTAGTGTGACTACATTTAAGAAAATTTTCTGGCATAATGTACATTTCTCCAATTTTTTGCTATTTCTATGGGTCAGGCACACATGCACAGAAATACACAGCAAACAGTGTATATCATCTGTGCTGTTTGCTGTTTGGCAAATTGCTTGGAGGCAGAGGCCTTTTTTCCTTGTTTTCCTCCCCCAAAACTAAGGTGTGTCTTATACTTCGGTGCGTCTTATACTCTGAAAAATACGGTACCTAAAAGTCAACTTGAATTTCTGTGTCCTCCTATAGCGAATAGGAAGGAAATTTTAAAGAACAAAAATCTGCATTCAGAGGCAAGAAAGTGAATCTTCTCTCCTCCAAAGCTGAGAGTTGTTTTCCCAGCGCACTTCCAGTAGTGCTGTGTTTCTCAAATTTGGCAACTTCAAGATGTGTGGACTCAGTCCCCAGAATTCCTCAGCCAGCATGCTAGAAGTTGTAGAATTCTGGGAATTGAAGTCTACACATCTTAAAGTTGCTAACTTTGAAAAGCGCTGCAATGATGGAATCCTGCAGTGGAAAGTTTGGGAGATACTGTAGATATTTTAGCAAATCATTTGTCTTCCCCATGTGCCATTTGGGTTCCCAGAATTAGGTCCCTTGTTTTAAACCAGAGCTGTACTTTAAGGGTACAGCTGTGCCACTATATGCAATTTGACTTTTGATACCATACAATACACGCTCCATTCCTTAATCCCTGCAACACTATTTTGAAATTAGTTGCGTGAACGTCTTGATTCCAGTCAGCCTCAAAATGAAGGAAAGGTTTTAGATTAACGTTAGTCATCTACTTGACCAGCAAAAGAGTAATAGTGGAGTCACTTGATGGTGATGAAAACAAAGTTAGGAGGGGTTCAGCCCAGCCAGAGCTGCAGATTACCATAGTTGTCAAGCTTTCATAAGCATGGAAGAACTGCTGGCCAGTCTGAAGGAAAAGAGTGGTACAAGAAAAGACCGCTAGTTGTCCTAGTCTTTCTTCTTTCAATCAGCATTTATTTTCTTCCACCGCTCATTCACTCCATTGCCACTTGGTCTACTAATTTTCCTTTCCTTTCAGTTACATTGCAGTTGACTCTAAGCGAAGCCTCGCTCATACCCAGGAACGACTAGCTATGGTAAGGCAGCATTTATGACAATCGAAAACAGATGTGCTTTGGTTGATCCTGATTTCAGATAAACTGCTGCAGAGCGAGAACAGAGCTAGTTCTGCTCTTCGGCTATACGAACATAATGTGAAAGTATAATGTGAGTAGCAGTTTCTGGTGCAAAGTTATAGGTAGAGAGGCCATCATTTCTTTTAGTGGCATCTTCCTCAGTTTGTGCCTTAAATATTTACATCCCTGTGTAGAATCCCCCAGGGCTAGGAGGAAATATATTGAAATTTGCACTGTACCCATGCAAGTTGGGCTACTCTGACTGACAGCAGCTGTCCAGGGTTTCAGACAAAGAGTCTTTCCTACTTCTCTTTAGATGTACTGGAGTTTAGCATTGGACTCTTGTGTATGCTCTTTAACTGAGTTATAGTTCTTCCTTTTGGGCGTGTCAGTGCTGTATCTATGCGTATGTATGCTCACTGGTGGTAGTAATATATTTCTGTTGCCAAACACTAATCCAGTTAGTTCACTGAAGTCAGTCAATTTTAACATTTCAGTCTCAGGACATTTTGTATCTAGACAACTTTTTATTTCATTTTGTTTAGGGAAATATAAATGCCCCAGGTTACAGAAGCAATAGAGTGAATTAATGAAGCCATTTACTATCACTTAGAGACCCCGGCTCAAATTCTACTTAATTCATAAATTAAATATATGTCAGAAAAATGTACATCTTAATTCAGATTTAATGCATATCACACCATCTCTTGTGTTCTTGGGTACAATTTATTGCAGACATTCCGACTATATCAGCTTGGTAGTGATTCATAATAATAATGCTTTCTGTCATTTTGAATTGACAGGCAGCATTATCCTTTGATTTAAATCCTCTAATAAACCTAGTCTTGCACTCCTATGCATGTCAGAAGTAAACCCGATTGTGGTCAGTAGAAGTTATTCCCAGATAAAAAGATAGCAACTTAAAAAAGGTACAGTAGGTATTGCCCCCAACAATCTGGGTCCTCATTTTACTGATCTCAGAAGGCCGGAAGGCTGAGTCAACTTTGAGCCTGGTGAGATTCAAACTGCCAAATTGCAGGCAGTCAGCAGAGTAGCCTGCAGTTCTGAAGTCTAACGCCACCGCGGCTCTTAGTCATTGTATTACAAGTATTTGATTACAATTGTTCTTAGACTATCAGCACCATCCTTAAAACAAATCTAGACAAATAAACATTCAGAAAGAGCTCTGATTTCCTAATGTGATGCTAATCTGTGGCCCTTGCTTCCTGCTAACAGGAGAACGTGCACCAATGCTATTAAAGACAATCACTGAAATATTTTACAAGACTGGATGTCAGTTGTCAGTCCGTGTCCTACTTATCCATACTATTAACTAGTCCATCTATTAGTCTCCTTCCTTTGGTAGAAACAACTTGAAACATGACCATTATCTTCTGTATGAAATGTTCCTTAAACATTCAAAAGAACTTCTTGCCTGTAATCTGACTAACCATAAAAAGATTCTATTATATTTATGTACTGGTTTAATTTTTCCTGCCAAGTCTGAAATTCATCATGCTAATATTTTAATATTAAATATTAATATTAAATACTATTTCAAAGTAAGTATATAGTTTTTTTAAATTTCACAATATCATTGCTTTCATACTATCGAATATTGTTGAGCAGAAATGGTAGCTGTATCAGCCATAAATTTGGCTAGTTCCTCTTTAAACGCATCCAAATTGATGGCCATTATAAATTCCATACCCCAATGCAGTTGTGTTCAGTTTAAAGAAATGCTGTTTTTTCCAGTCAGCCACTGTTCAGCATTATTGGATTATTCCAGATTCTAACTAAGTGTACAGAGGAAAGGGGAAGAAAATCGCCCTATATACTTTTTGCTCCCTGAATAATTTTAGAAACTGAAATGGTCACAGCCTTAATTTATCATAAACTGTATTTCCCCGACCAGCAAATAATCTTCCATTCTTGCTCCATTTGCAGCTTTTTAAATATAACAAAACCATAAATATTACAGATAGGCCTTGTTTAGCAACCAGTGTTGGAACTGGCAATTCAGTTGTTAAGCAAAGTGGTCACTAAGTGAAACATCACAATTTTATAATCTTTTTACAGACTGGTTGCAAAGTTACTTTTTCATTGACATAACTGCAAGCAGTGGCTAAACAAGACAGTTGCTAAAGGAGGACTACTTGTATTACTATGTAGCTGCACTATCACAAGTCTATGCAAATAAGTTTCTCTGCCGGCAATTGGAAACATGCAGTTACTGCTCCCTTACAGAAAGGGAAAAATAGCAAGAGTAAATACAAAAACTATAACAAGATTAATTTGTACGTGAGCCTGGGAAGGTGTTTGGTAGAATTGTGGTTGACAGGTTGACAGTGACCAAAATTTGGGAAATACAATGTGGCTTTATATTGGCTGGAGTAATGCAGAACATACTTCTGTTCATCAGCAGATAACTGAAAAGTCAATAAATATGAGAAAGTTCATTTTACATTTATTGATCTTGAGACCGTGCATGATAAAGTAAATAGGCTTAAAATGTTTTGCATTAGTACGGACGGGTAAGTTGGTGGCTGAATGTAATAATACGAGTTACAAATGATAGAAGCAAAGCAAGTGTCAGAATAAATGGGAAATTTAATGAATGGTTCAACACTGAGCTGGGACTAACATGTATACTTAATGCCCTCTTATTTATTTAATGTATTTATGGATAACTGTAAGGAATCTTGTGATATTAGAAGTGTACTGATTACATTATATTTATGTACACTTTAGCATGCAGACAAAGCCATGTTGTTTCCTGAGAAGCTGAATGATTTACAATGAATGTTAGAGAAAGTGAATGATATCACGAGGAGCGATGATATGAAAATTAATGTATCAAAGTTGGGTTGGACAAGAAAAATGGAACGAGGAATTGCAAGTTATACATACACAATGAAAAGTTATAGCAAGTATATGACCTTGTGTAGCTTAGTAAAATGATTACTAAACATACAAAAATTATCAAGTAATTTTAAGATGCATAAATGCTGGGAGAAAGTAGTTGGTAATACATTGCCCTCTGTGAGAAATTAATATTTGTCAAAAGAAGCCAAAAACCCTGCACAGGTAGTCCTCGACTTACGACCACAATTGAGCCCAAAATTTCTGTTGCTAAGTGAAATATTTGTTAAGTGAGTTTTGCCCCATTTTATGACCCATTCTTGCCACAGTGGTTAAGAGGCAAGTTGGTAAGTTGGTAACACGGTTGTTAAGTGAATCAGGCTTCCTCACTGACTTGGCTTATCAGAAGGTTGCAAAAGGGGATCACATGACCATGGGACAATGCAACCATCACAAATATGAACCAGTTGCCAAGCATCTCAATTTTATCATGACTACAAGGATACTGCAACAGCCATAAGTGTGAAAAATGGCCATGTCACTTTTTTCAATGCCATTGTAACTTTGAATGGTCACTAAATGAACTGTTGTAAGTAACCGTTGTAAGTTGAGGACTATCTGTATTATAAGAAAAGGCTCTGGTCCACTTTGCTATATGGAAGGGAAACCAGTATTTCAGTAGCAGCATAAAAAGGTAATATAGAAGGAATGGTGTACATAAGAAGTCTGTGGAAAATATGGATTGAATACAAAAGAGAATAATAATACTAAAACAGTACATTGAGGTGATTTGTTTGTCAACCTTTTTTTCACCACGAGCCTCCTTTAAATGGGTTTTGTGGCCATGGACAACGGCCACCGACATAACTCAAAATTTAAATCATAACTTATTTTCAAGTCTTCGCGGATCCCGTGTGACGGCATTGAGGACTCTCAGGGATCCATAGACCACAGATTGAGAACCACTGATCTAGAAAATAAATGGGAATCAAATGGCCAAACCAAAAGGAAAAAAAGAGGTTGAGAAATGAAAAAAAGGTCCTATCTAGATGGAATTGATAACTAAAAAAGAGAGAAGTTTAATGAGGGATCCTTCTCTAGAGAAGTTTAAGCAACAAAAGTGTATGAAGTAGTATGGAAGCAAGAAAATTCACATGGATAAAAATGTGGAGAAATATAATGAATTGTGTTGGTATAAACTAGATTTAGACATATTTTCTTTCTTTACCTCTTGCGTTTAATTTTTTGGGTTCCTATTTCTTACTCAATTTATGTGCTTTGCTTTATACTGCTTACTCCAAAAGGGAATATTGTGACAGGTATTAATTATTTCCCATAATTTGCCCAGAAGAACCATTAAACTAGATATTAAACTAATTGATCTGTAATTTCCCAAATCCGTACTTTAAAAATTGGTGTTACATTCGGTCCTTTCCAGTCTGTGGAAATTCTTAGAGTTCATGTTACAGATACTGATAAGAAGATCAATCATTTCAAATCGGAGTACTTTAAAGTGGGTACCATTCAGATAGGGTGTATGATAAACTTTAATTTTATCACAAAAAAATCTAGGACATGTAAAGGCAGCTGTTCATTCTGGTTGGTCTCATGCTGGGGACATGACCAGCAAACTGAATCTCCTTATCTGTCTCAAACAGAATTTTCATTTGTGAGTGGATAAGAAGGAAGTTATGGCCACCTATTCAATTTCCCCATCATATAGCATTAAAGAAAGTAATCTTCACACACAGACACCTTTTCTCAATAATCTCTAAGGGAATGGGATGTTCTCAGTCTCCCATTCACTCCTTTTTAACAGCAGGAACTTAATTTATTTTCCACATGGGGCAAAGTGAGTCTCAGTGCTTTTTTCTCTCCTTTCTGCTGTCTCTAAACTAAAGTTTCAAAAAGCCAATACAGTTACCTCATGCTGGGTTTTTACTACTGTAGTGTGAAAGCTTAACACTAGTAGCCACTATGTTAAAACGTGACTGAGGGCACCAGTATTTGCACTAAGCTGGGATTTCAAAAATGCCAAAATATGTATGAGATCATGAATCCTACAGTGTTTTGCCTTGTGATAGTCTTGGACCCAAAAAGTGGGGGAAGTTCTCTCAGCCGGAATGATTAATATTGGAAATGCTATGAATCTTTGTCTTTTGGGTGGCTTTATTTCGTCTAAAGGAAGAAAAATAAAAACAAGATTACAATTCCTCCCTTTTAGACCAAAGGGACCATCATTATCTGGAGGTTATTTGATAGTGCAGGAAAAAATCAATCAAGACAATAAAAGGCTGGAGATGTAATTAGTGTAGACACAAACGTTTTTGTGAGCCTTTTCCCCCTTGCTTGCTTCTTTCATCCCAGAGTTTTCTAATGCTGCATACTTATTTTCCTTGCAAAATAATGGTCCACAAAAATATTGTATTCATCCTGGATCTACTCTTCATTTAGATCTATAGGGACTTCTAAATTGAATCTTAAAATATAACAGACATATAATGCTAGCTGTAATCTGAACTTTGCTAACAGATCTCTGAGCTTTTCTCCTCTTGCACCTAACCGTGGTACAAAAGCCTCATGAAAACATCTTTATTTATATTAAAATGCCTTCATCTCCTTTTTGATCCATATGTGAGACAGGTTTAAATCTTCCTTGGCTATACCAGTGTTAAAATAACATTTCCACCCTTTGTTCTGTCACCATCAAAGGTATATAAGATGGGCTAGGTTTTGTCCCCCATTTTTCTTGGAGGGCAGTCAGAGGACTGCGCGGATTAGAAAGAAGGGAAGTAGAAGTGGGATAATGGTTGACAGTTGGGAAAGTTGACAGTTGGGAAAGCCAAGTTCGTGTATAACATTGAATGGCTGGATATAATTATATTAAGAGTAGTGGATAGAAGTCTTACCTTGGAAAGCTATAGCTCTTCTGCAGATACCCTGTTTCCCCCAAAATAAGACATCCCATGATAATAAGCCCAATCGGGCTTTTGAGTGCATGGCAATAAGGCCGAGCGCTTATTTCAGAGTTCAGAAAAGTATAAGACACAGTCTTATTTTTGGGGAAACATGGTATAATATTGGCTAGGAACCCTGTTCCTGCTACAGCATGTAATGGTTTGATGATTTAGTCCTCATTAGCTCTCTTTATTTGACATTTTTTCATTTTTGCAAGGTACACACTCAATACTGTTTCATTTTTAAAGGAAGCTAGATTTATTTATAGGCTGTTAATTTGGACATATTATAAATATATGGATGTATTTTATTTATTAAACGTATAGCTTGCCTTTCGGGAGCTCCATAGTGGTCCCTTCTCCAGTGTTTTCCAAGGTTGTCTAGATAGGAGAGAATGATTAGCCCAACATTACTGAATGAATTTCCCTGATTGAGACTTAACCTGTGTTTTGCCTGGGTGAGAAAAGGAAGAAAGGGGGGTGGACTGAATATATTATGATGGACAGTTGAAGTAATCAGAATGCTGTAAGATTATCTTCTTGAAAAAGAAATGAAGGCTACAGTCTTAACTATGTTCACATACATAGGGTATATACTGAGACTTACTTCCAAATAAACATGCATAGGATTTAGTAGAACACAGTAGAAGGCTTTTGTCAGTTCACAACTGAGAATAAATAGAGGTAAACAAAAGAAAATTATTTGGATAATTGAAGGTTGTCCACTATATAATCAATCCTGGATGATCTCCAAAAAAAAAAAAGGCAAGTAGGTTTGTATCTGGTTAGTACCTGCATAGAAGACCAAATCATCCCAAGCTTGTAGGTGAGACTGGAAAGTTTAAAAAAGAAGTATCCCAGAAAAAAGCAATGGGAAAGCATCTCTATCCTTTTACCAAAAACATGACATGGACAACTCCATGTAGTTAACCAAAGTTCATTTGACAGAGTCTATTTCTTGTTATAGGAACTATAAGAATTCAGCCAACCATTAGGCCAAGTAAACAGGGAACATGTGTTTGAGATGTACGGGAGCGTAACTAAAAGCTTCTGGAGAGCATTAGATCCTTTCTTTGTCTAGCTTCTCAGTTGATCTATCTTGGCAAAGGTTTTTAATCTTCACCCCTCTGTTCCTGCATAGTATGGATACGCTGCATAATGGTCCTAATAAAAGGTGTAGAGATGCTCAACTTAGAGTAAGCTGTACAAGTAACCCTTAGAGCAGTGTTTCCCAACCTTGGCAACTTGAAGATGTCTGGACTTCAACTCCCAGAATTCCCCAGCCAGCATTCGCTGGCTGGGGAATTCTGGGAATTAAAGTCCAGACATCTTCAAGTTGCCAAGGTTGGGAAACATTGCCTTAGAGCAGTGGTTCCCAAAGGGGGCGGTATCGCCCCCCAGGGGGCGGTGGGAACCCTTAGGGGGGCGGTGAGAGGTAAGGGTGGCGACAGGGGGGCGGTGAGAGGGTCCAGGGGGGCGGTAGGTGGTTCGCCGGTCCTGTCCCCGTGCCGACACCCATGTCCACCCAATCGCCCGCTGCCGCTTTTCCCGCCACTCTTTTCCCGGCGGGGACTGGGCGGGCCGCGAGACGGGCATCTTACTGCACTTTTAACAGCTCCGTGTATCTGTCGTCTGGTCTCTTTGCACTGGTCTCCAACCTTGGCAACTTTAAGACTTGTGGACTTCAACTCCCAGCAAAGCTGGCTGGTCTTAAAGTTGCCAAGGTTGGAGACCCCTGGAAAGCTTGCAAAATACAGAAACTCTTCTCGCGAGGGTGAGCAATTAACAACTCGCAGCGAGAAGAGTTTCTGTATTTTGCAAGCTTTTTTCCCTAGAGACTAGCCGACAGAAACACGGAGCTGTTAAACCTGTAAAACATGGGATTGGGGGGTGCGGGCAGGGGCTGGGTTGGGGGGCTGGGAGGAGGAGGAGGGAGACCTTGTGGGGAAATCGCAGCTGCCTCTTTTCCGCTCCTTCGGCCAAGAGGCACTGCGGCCGGAAAGTCGGTCCAGAAAGAGGGCAGCGATGGCGGGGGAGATCGGGAACAGTTGCCCGCCAGTGTTTCTGCCGCCTTCGCCTGCCTCCCTTTCATTTCCTTTCCTTTCCTTTCCTTCCTTCCTTCCTCCCTTTCCTTCCCTTTTTCCTTCCTACTTCCCTTCTCTTCCTTCCCTCTTTTTCCTTCCTCCGTTCCTTCCCTTTCCTTCCTTCCTTCTGTCTCTTTCCCTTCCTTCCCTCCTTCCCTTTCCTTCCCCCTCCTTTCCCTTCCTACTTTCCTTCCTTCCCTTTCCTTCCCCCTTTTTCCTTCCTACTTCCCTTCCTTCCTCCTTCCCTTCCTTTTCCTTCCTCCCTCTCCTTTTCACCTTTAATTTTCCTCCCTCTTTCCTTCCTACGTTCTTTCCTCCCTTCCTTCCTTCCTCCTTCCTTCCTCCTTCCATTTCCTTCCCTCTCATTCCTTCCTTTTCTTTCTCTTTCCTTTCCTTTCTTTTCCTTTCTTTCTTCCCTCCCTCCCTCTATTTTTCTCTCCCAAACAACCCCAAGTTAAATCCTCCCCTTGGCCATTGTGCGTACATGTGTGTCTCATCTTCTAAAAATCATAACTCCCCACCCCAAACACCCAATACCATCCCCTTCTCCATCCCACTGATGATCCCAGGTGCCCAGCCTCCTGCGCCCCCCCCCAACCTCTCCGCATGCCCGTCTCACGATGTGGCCTTCGGCCTCGCCTCTTCTGCCCACCTAACACACTGCTCTCGTTCGTCCCTGCGATGCCATCTTCCCCTGCCCCCGGATGGATAGCAATTTAGGCAGGCACGACACACCACCAGGTGAGGAGGGGGCTTTCTAGCTGTGCCTGCTGGGTACAGGAGTCCCCCCCTCCACCCGGCCTCTGTGCCAAGGAAGGCAATTTGGAGGGTGCCAGCGCTTCCCACGGGGGAGGGGGTGTATTTCCAGGAAGCCCCTTGAATGTGCCAGTATGGAGGGGGGGAGTTATCTGTCCCACCCACCCCCTCCATTGACCACTTCTGCAGTTTTCTTTCCTTTCCAGGCTCTGTTTGGTCATCCAGTTGAGCCAGCCTTGGCGAGGAACCAAAATGGCTTGTGTGTTTGTTTGTTTGTTTTTGCAACCAAATACAAACCATGTTTGGAGGAACCGGTTTCAAAACCTCCCAGTTTCCCAAACCTGGACGTTTTCGGCCACGCACGCACGCACACACTCACACACCCCCAGTGGCTCAATGTGGGATAGATTTCCCACCCACCTCCAGCCCCTCTTTTCAAACATGCCCCTCTTCCTCGCAGACAGAAGCACATTTTAAATTGCCATAGGCAGAGCCCAGAGGAGGCAATGTAGTCCCGCGGTGTGTGCAATACACACACACACACACACACACACACACACACACACACACATATATATATGTATATATATATATATATATATATATAGAGAGAGAGAGAGAGAGAGAGAGAGAGAGAGAGAGAGAGAGAGAGAGAGAGAGAGAGAGAGAGAGAGAGAGAGAAAAGAAAGAAAAAGGAAGGAAGGAAGGAAAGGAAGAAAGAAAGAAAGAAAGAAAGAAAGAAAGAAAGAAAGAAAGAAAGAAAGAAAGAAAGAAAGAAAGAGATGGTAGGTAGGAAGGAAGACAGAAAGAAAGAAAAAGATGGTAGGAAGGAAGGAAGACAGACAAAAGAAAGGAGGGAAGGGAGGGAAGAAGGAAAGAAAGAAAGAAAAAAGATGGTAGGAAGGAAGGAAGACAGACAGAAAAAGAAAGGAGGGAGGGAAGGGAAGGGAGGGATGTAGCAAAGAAAAGGAAAGAAAGAAAAAGAAAGAAAGAAAGAAAGAAAGAAAGAAAGAAAGAAAGAAAGAGAAAGATGGTAGTAGGAATGTAGACAGAAAGAAAAATATGGTAGGAAGGAAGGAAGACAGTCAAATAGAAAAGAGGGTAGGGAAGGGAGGGAAGAAGGAAAGAAAAAGGAAAGAAAGAGGGAGGGAGGGAAGAAGGAAGGAAGACAGAAAGAAGAAAGAAAGAAAGAAAGAAAGAAAGAAAGAAAGAAAGAAAGAAGAAAGGAAAGAAAGAAAGAGATGGAAGGAAGGAAGAAAGAAAGAAAGATGGTAGGAAGGAAGGAAGACAGAAAGAAAGAAAAAGAAAGAAAGAAGGGGAAGGGAGGAAAGAAAGAAAGAAAGAGAAAAAGAAAGGAAGAAAGAAAGAAAGAAAGAAAGAAAGAAAGAAAGAAAGAAAGAAAGAAAGAAAGAAAGAAAGAAAGAAAGAAAGAAAGAATGAATTATGACCACAATTGAGCATAACATTTTGGTTGCTAAGCAAGAGCGTTGTTAAGTGAGTTTCACCACATTTTACAAGTTGGCCATGCCCACCCTGTCACCTGACCACTAAGCCACGCCCACCTGAGGGGGTGGGGTGGGGGGCGGTGAGGATGAGTTTGTAGCACCAAGGGGCGGTGGACTGAAAAAGTTTGGGAACCACTGTCTTAGAGGATTTGAGATTTTGCTCTGGGAAAAGAAAATGACATCATGGGATGGATTGTTTGGGGGAAATGCTTTATACCCAATTCTTCATAATTACAGGTTCTCTCAGTACAGAGAAATCAAGGGAAATTATGTTGCCTTCATTGCAACTAGCAGCATGTAGAAACATTTTGATAATGGGAAATCAATTGCAAGTCGGACCCTGCCTTCATTTCCTCAGCTCTTAGGCTGGTCCCAAGTGACACTCGCAAACAGAAAAGATCCAATAAAAGAGAATATATGTAGCTCAGGGTTGAGCTGTGGAGTCCTGCAGTGCTCCCTCAGTTTGGTTGTCAGAAAGCACCAAGGACTCCACAAACAGAAAGGATTTATTTGGTGGCTTGTAATGGAAAACTATATCCTCAGTTGCCTAGCAAGCTAGGATTTCTTTTTCCTGGCCTTCAATAAAATAAGATAAAATTTAATAGCCTTTGTTTAGCCTGGGCTTTTTTGGAATGAAAAAAAAATACTTTCCATTAAGTTGCAGCTCCTAAATTGCCTCCATGATTCAAGAACAGAAGGCAGTACTTAATTAATATGCCTTAGGCAGGTACTTCTCTACTCGAGAGTAGGGTGAAAATAACTGGCTGTGGTTGTTTGGTATGAAAGGGGGTCTGTATCTGTAGCCAAACATGATTAGAAGCCTACATGTATTCTGGAACCTTGCCTTCTTGGGAATCCTAACGTGGAAAGCATGCTGATGTGGATAAAATTTATTTTTCAATCAGCTGTTTTTCAGTTCTTTTCAATAACCATATATGGGTCTCAAAAAGCAGCTAAATGCACATGAATATAAAAAAAATGAAGCTTGTGGGCTAACCCATAATTTCCCCCAACTTTGTTGCTGTACAGGTAGTCCTCAACTTACAACAGTTCATTTAGTGACCATTCAAAGTTACAACGGCACTGAAAAAAGTGACTTCTAACCATTTTTCACAGTTACAACCTTTGTAGTATCTCCATGATCATGTAAAATTCAGATGGTTAGCAATTGATTCATACTTACGACCATTGCTGTCTTCCAAGGTCACCTTTTGCAACAAGCAAAGTCAATGGGAAAGCCCGATTCACTTAACAGCGGGGTTTCTAACTTACCAACTGCAGGGATTCATTTAACAACTGTGGCAAGAAAAGTCATAAAATGGGGCAAAACTCACTTAACAATGTCTCACTTAACAACAGAAATTTTGGGCTCAATTGTGGTCATAAGTCGAGGACCACCTGTACTTAGATTGCATGCTTAAGGGCAATGTGATGACCGTATTTCCACCAGTATTTTACTACTTAACTGTTCACCCATAGGAATGTCTTTTTTTTCTCTAATGGGGGATGCCATTTTGGATTTGAAATGGTTGGAAATGGCTGCCACTGAGGACGTGTTTGAAGAATAGCTTCTCTCCCAAATAGCAAGGGGTGAGGTTCATCCCTTTTAATAACGAATGTTAACCCTCTTTGTTAGGCTTAAACAAAATGGTTTGTTTGTTTGTTTGTTTGTTTGTTTGTTTGTTTGTCAAACATGTACAAGATAGTAGGTGTTTGTATAAACATAACATAAGCCCAAAAAGTACAGATAAATGAGGACAATAGGACAGTAAGACAGGGACAGTAGGCACAGTGGTGCACTTATGTCGCTCAATTTTCTTAATAAATAAATAAATTGTCAATAAAATGTCACTCAATTTTCTTCCTGCCAGTTTCCACTTCCCCTTACTTCAACAGTTCCCAGTCTTGAGTCATGACCTCCAGAGTCACAGCAGTTCTGAGGGAGGTCGTTATGTTTGGCAACTTATGTTTTCAGAACTGGAGATCGGTTAAACTTGTTTTGGCTTGCTCAGGCAAAGCAGAGAGCAAAGTGCTGGAACAGCGCCAATTCATCCACGCCTCAGGATGAATTGGCAAGGCAAACACTGCACCAGTTTGCAGCAGAAGGGGAAAGACACATAGTCTCATTTCCACTTGAGTGCCAGCGGCCATGGAAATGCTACTGGCATTGGTGGACATAATTGGGGCTGCTAGACTGGTGAAGTCAGGAGCCGTAACTTTTCTCCACAGCACAACTCTTGATCCAAAAACTGTAAGGCCGGCCTCAGGATTGCTAACCACACCAACTTGCTCCAGCTAGGTCATCTAGGCAGGTGAAAGCAGGTTGCCCTCAAGCTTGGTGAAGAAGGATGATCTTACTCAATAGTCAACATCAAACGTAAAGGGATACCATTTCTGCCCACAAACTCTCAACATCCCAGAGATAAAGAATAGACATGATTAAATTCCTCATTAACTAACCTCTCCATTTCATTTGACCAGTTTGCTTATTTTCCTCAGACTATTTCCCCTGATAATACCGATTGATTTTGCTTTCTGAAAAGAAAAGTCTATTGTGTAGCTACATCAGCTTGTTGACTAATGAGTGGGGAGTAGTTTAGAGTCAATACCTGGAGTGGGGTTGATAGCAAATAAAACAAAGCATTCGTGCTTCCACACAGGAAAATGTGGTATGGGGGTAGATAAGAGGCTTATAGACTCAGAGATCAAATAATCCCAACATATCTAGTGGAAAACCAAGGGAGGGAAGGATGGCAAAGAGGTGAAATGAGGATTTGCCCAAATAACTGAGAAATGTGTGCTACTTTTCTTCTATTTATTGAATTGCTTTATCTTCCGAAAAGTAGACAATCTCGGGAGCCAAATCCCACTGTTGTATATAGTTAGAAAAGGTAGGAATTTTTTTTGTCCAGGTAGTCTTCAACCTAATGACACAATTGAGCCCAATTTCTGTTGCTAAGTGAAACATTTGTTAAATGAATTTTGCCACATTTTACAACCTTTCTTGTCACAGTTCTTAACTGAATCACTGCAGCTGTTAAGTTAGTAAGATGGTTGTTAAGTGAATCTGGCTTCCCCATTGATTTAGCTTGTCAGAAGGTTGAAAAAGGAGATCAGATGACCCCGGGACATTGCAATGGTCATAAATATGAGTCAGTTGCCAGGACCCTGAATTTTGATTACATGACCATGGGGATGCTGCAGTGGTCATAAGTGTGAAAAATGGTCATAAATCATTTTTTTCCAGGGCCGTTCTAACTTTGAATAGTCACTAAATGAATTGTTGTAAGTCAGGGACTACCTGTACTAAGTACCTGTACTAAACTTTTCCTGCATTGGTGGTAAATATAAGAAATAGAAAAAACAAAGGTTGTTAGAGAGGACTTGATCTACGTATTAGCTAAGCAGAAATACTGTATGAATTCTGGGATTTGTAATTAAGGTCTGCAAGAACTGTAATGAAGTAGAGTTTGGAATTAAGGAAATGTGAAAAATCCATTATTTTCTCTGAACCAAAAGACGGTAACATGGAGAGCTTTGACAGATTTATAATGTAAACTCCCATTGCTATATAGGGATTTGCTCCATGACAAGTCTTTTTATTTTCTTACTTCACATCGATATAATGCCAAGACTAATTATGTTATAATATTTAGGTAGCTGGAACCATTAAGGATTGCCCTCTAAGTGTGGAAATATGTATTTTACTAAGATGATGCCCAGTTGCTGGATAAATGCTGGAGTTTTCATTCAGCAGGCATTTGAGAGTAGATGAAACATGTCTCTTTGTCAATGACTCCATTTTACCTCACAAAAGTCCTGTGTGTTAGAGTGCTAAGACAGAAAGTACTGGATCAAAGTTTTCCTCGTGAATGAATAGCAATTTCAACCCAACCCTACCACCCAAGTCCTGACTTAACATGCTCTATCATACCTAAATAATCCTGAGGTTAGTTTTGAGAAATTCTACATTGCGTTATTTATGTTGCCTTGACTCTCATGCATCAGATATTGTAGATATAAAACCAGCAAACATGGAAGAATTGACAGAAGTGATTACAGCTGCAGAATTCCATCCGCATCACTGCAACACCTTCGTCTATAGCAGCAGCAAGGGGACAATAAGATTGTGTGACATGAGAACGTCTGCTTTGTGTGACAGACACTCCAAATGTGAGTATGGTTTAACCGTGTGTCAAAAGACATAGTAAAAAGGGAATGTTGAAAATGAATTTTGTAGTATGGAAGGATTTCCCCTAGTATATAAAAGAAAAATGCATATGTTTTGTCTGTGATAAGTTGCCTCCATTTATCCTTGTTCAAGATAAAGCTATAAGAAAAAAGTACAGTAACCTCTTCCTTTAGTGATCAATGACTCCTTTCTACTTTGCTAACTAACATAAGGAATTATTCTTTCCTTTGCCTGTGAAATTCATCCTACTGGAACAAGCAACAGCCAGAAAACGCTTCCATAACTGATTCATTGGGTTCCTAGGTATCTTCTTTGGATTGTTCAGTGTCAAACTGGGAGTTCAAAATACACAGAAAATGCCTGGATGGCACAAGAGGAAATGGCATAAGCAGTGGACTGCTGATTTCATGCGTGGAAAACCTGGTTACGCCACTACGTTTTGTCACTATGAAAGAGAAAAAAATGGAATTATGGCTTACTAAAAAAAAGCAACAAAAGCTTTAGTTTCTTTCTTCTCCCTGCTCTAGACCAGCAAATCAGAGGCGTTTAGCTCTAATTTTGCATAAAATTATCCTTTGACTTAATATCCAAAAATGCAGTCACCGGTGTCCACAAATCATAGCTTGCCTATAAACCAGGGTTATGCCCTACATCACAAAGGAAGTGATTGAGACAATAATCCAGATTAAGATATGCCCCCACTTGTTCCTGCAATGATACATCATGATTTGATGCTAGAACTGAAACGATTTACTGTATATCTGCCTTTTCTATACTACCATGTTTCCCTGAAAATACGACCTACCCCGAAAACAAGCCCTAGCCCGATTTTCATGCCTGTGCCTAATATAAGCCCTCCCCCCCAAAAAAAATAAGCCCTAGTTAAGCCCCGTCCACTGTCTGGTTGTACAAGGTGGGGCGAGGGGGAGGCATAAAAACCAAGATGGGGTGGGTCTGTCCCACACGCCCCGCACCCACTTATCTTAGAATCGCTGCAGCCAGGCCTCCCACGCCCCAACATCTGTTGCGCTGCCTGATTTCTTCTGTGGCTGCTCACAGCCGGACACCTCATGGCAAATCGCGCCGGTGTCGCCGCTTGCTGCAGGATGCCACGTGGCAGGTTGCGCCTCTGCTTGCATGTTGCACTGGTGCTGTCGCTCATATCACGCAGTTTCCTGCTGCGAGCGGGTAAGACATCCCTTGAAAAGAAGACCAGGTACTTATTTTGGGGCCCAAGAGAAAATAAGACCTGGGGAAACATGTTCTGCTTTTCCTATACTACCTGTTCCATTTCTGGAACAAGATCCACATTTTGACTTCTATAAATATTGATCGACTTCCTAATATAAACAATCAATTTTCCAAAGATTTTGTGATCACCGGTTATTTTAAAATAACCGATGATCACAAAATCTTTGGAAAATTGATTCTCCTTCCTTTTTTGAACTATTGAAGTATAGTTTGGGATGACGAATTAAATTCTAAAGGCGACGTCCTTCTAAGATAAAAAAAAGTTTCCAGTGCCTATATTGCTACTGTAATTTACAGTGCTCTTTTGCTACCAAATCAGTTCCTAACCTCTAAGAACCAGCTTCATGAAATGATCTCTTCAGTCTTATCTCTCCGACTTAGTGGAAAATGCTATAGCAGCCAATTATTTGGCTGCTGCAAGTGTCTGATTGTATCCTGATATCTATCGCTTGATTTCTTGGTTAGCCTGGTGTTTTGTTTTGTTTTTCACTCCTTCCTCCTGCTGTCTGATTACTGTAAAACAGACAGTTCAGTTCAGATTAAATATATTAGTAATAAGACGCAAGGTGGGATCATTTCCTTCCTTTCCTAACAGCAGATCCCTTGGCTTGGTTAGTATTATTCCTTTGTTCGCTGCTGCTGCTGCAGTGTCCTTTAGAGCACATTCAAAGCAATTGTGAAAACAAGTTCAGATTGATCTCTCCCTTGATGGCCGATATTGATTTTTTTCCCCCTATCCTTCAGAAGTGCAGCTCCTGAGTCGATTGTGATTCAGCAGACCTAGAAGTTGGAATTTAGGCTGTTCATCAAGATTCAAAATAAATGCAATTCTGGCCTTTAAAGATGATCTTCCCTACCCCCAAAGGAAATCTTTGATAAAGGTGCTTTAATCAGCCTCTTCTCTAGCACATCCCAGATCTGTGGTTTATTCCTCAGTTTCAATTTAAAAAGCCAACTCACAATTCTTCTCTGGGCAAAGAGCATTCTTGTCATAAATATGGCTGTTCGCATCTGATGATCTGTCCTGGATCTTTAATGAAAAGAAGGACATGGGGTGATATGATAGAACTGTTTCAGTATCTAAGGGGTTGCCACAAAGAAGAGGGAGTCAACTTATTCTCCAAAGGCAGAATGAAGGCAGGACAAGAAGCAATGGGTGGAAACTAATCAAGAAGAGAAGCAACTTAGAATTAAGGAGAAATTTCCTGACAGTTAGAACAACTGATCAGTGGAACGACTTGCCTCCAGAAGTTATGAACACTCCAACATTGGAAGTTTTTAAGAAGAGATTGGACAACCATTTGGCTGAAATGGTATAGGATTTCCTGCCTGAGCAGAGGGTTGGACTAGAAGACCTCCAAGGTCTCCTCTAACTCTGTTATTCTGTTAATACAGTTTTGTACCAAACTCTGCCATCTTCATTGGCAAGTATGCCAGTACTCTCTCTCCTTACCACCCCTTTCCTTTATCACTTGGGAAACATGTATTAAATGGGATTGTGCAATAAGGGCGGCTGCATCTCCCCAAATGCCAGTTCTGATTGGTGCCCCTGGATTATGCAAACTCACTTTTTCACCATTTCACCTTTGATAGATTCTACTTTCAGACTGCATTCCTCTTCCTCACTGGCATTTGTAAGGTTTGACTTGAGTTGTTAATAGTTATTCAAACTGAAAAAAGAAGATTGCCCTAAATAAATAGCCTTCCTGAGATAGCAAGATGTAATAGCATCAGTAACCCAGAGGTGGGTTCAGCAGGTTCTGACCAGTTCTGGAGAACCGGTAGCGAAAATTTTGAGTAGTTCGACTGGCGGGACCTCAGTCGAGGGCCTTCTCTGTGGCGGCCCCCACATTATAAAATCAACTCCCCCTTGAGATCCGGACGGCCCCTACCCTATTGATCTTCAGAAAAGCCGTTAAGACCTGGCTGTTTTGGCAAGCCTGGGCCCTGTTGGATGGGCCCATGAGTGATTGTGGATGGATGATTGGCTGGTTTTTATTGATAATGTTTTAATTTTACTGTTTTAACTTTTTATCTGATACTATTGTTTCTCTTGTATTGCTGTTAGCCGCTCTGAGTCCTTATTGGATTGAGTGGCCTATAAATGCAATAAAATAAATAAAAATTTAAAAATAGCAGATAATGAAGGAGGCACCCAGATGGCTTGATGTGTCTGTAGCTGCCACTTGTGTGTGTGCTGCTGATTTTGTTGGGGGGGGGGTGTCCCTTTCTTCTTGGCAGCCTCTTGGCTGGAAAGGTTTTGGTGGTGTCCAAGGAAGGCCCTTCAATGTGGGCAGATGAAGAGCCTGCTATCTGGGGGGGGGGGGAATATCTGATGGGTCTAACCTGCTGCCCCCTTAGAGCTTGGCTCTTGGGCTGTGAGATAACACATTAGTCAGATCAGGTCAGAAAGATACTGTAAAATGCCATAGAGATGACTCTGGAGAAACCATCCATAGGCTCTTTAGGAAACAAGAGATGCAGAAGCATGTGTTAAGCCTAGGGAGGAGGGAGAACATTAGAAAGAGACTGGTTCCTCCACTCCCCCCACTCCATGGGGTATAAGAGGGAAGGAAGGGAACTTGCAGGAAACTGGCAAGCTTCTGTTGCCAATTCTCTGTTGCCAGTTCTCTGTTGCCACTTCTCTCAATATAGTAGATTTCTAGTTTCCTGTGGAATCTATTTCCTGATCTGTCTACCTAATAGGACTGATAG
Organism: Diadophis punctatus similis; assembly: GCA_023053685.1. NCBI lineage: Eukaryota > Metazoa > Chordata > Lepidosauria > Squamata > Dipsadidae > Diadophis > Diadophis punctatus. The sequence continues at coordinate 1,599,369 of JALIGW010000060.1, read as the reverse complement.
ATACTTCAAAATTGTCTATGTAGCACAATGTTGCTCTAATCCAACATTTGAAAGATTACAGATGGAACTAGTGATTATCTGGAGATGTATGATGTTTGTGTCAACAGGTTTAGCCAAAGTGTAATAGATTATCCAAAGTCTGTAGGATGAACAGATGGAGATCCCAAACCACTTTTTCCCTTAAGCAGTGCCTATGTCTTTACACTCTGTTCCCATTGTTTAATCTCGAGTATTCCTGGGGCCACCATCAATATTCCAAAATCTTCCCACTAACCTAAATGTGTGTAAGAGAGAGGACCTCTTCCCTGTGTTGTATTTTGGTGTTTAAAAGGTCAAAACACTGAAATAATTTCAATAATACCCATCCTGGCCATCTAGCATGAAGGTGAATTCCTTGAAAATTCAGCTGCTATTGTTCCCTTGGGGAATCTCACAAGCAATAAACAAACATCAAACTTTATTTTTTTTTTAAAAAAAGAATAGCTTTGTTATTGCTTTAAACAAAGATAGGGTCAAACATTGATTTCTAAAATAAAAATACAATAATAGGTTTAGCAGCATAAATCTACACATTTTAGCCCCTGTTTCAAATTTTGAGTTAAGCCTTTGGAATTACAGATAAGGGGCAAACCCTTGTTAGAAAGAAAAAAAGGGCAACCAAAAATTTGACCTTGTAATCTCTGTTGAATATAATTAATTGAGTATAAAATGCATCGGAGTGCCCTGGAAAAAAATGCAATACAGGCTAAATTAAATTAAGTCACTAATCAGTGTAAAACAGGCATAATAGAGGGTTATATTCAGTTAACTTGCTCTTAACTGATTCACATGATAGGGCCCCTGAGAAACTGGAGTTTTGTGCAAGCTGCTTTTCAAAGGAGCATGAAATATGGGCTCTGGAAAATGTCCATTGGTATTTGAGATGCAAAAGGGAATATAAATCAACTGCCAGAATATATCTGGGGTGGCCTTTCAATTATATTTATAATATCGTTGAGGTTTGACAATTGTTTCCATAATTCTGTTCCCTACATTAGCTATTTAATAATCTTTTAAACTTCATCCACTTCTAGGGGTAGTAGACACCCCAGATGAAAATGGCATGGAAAATGTTTTGCCTAAGGTCATTTCCCACAATGTAGGTCTAAAGTAGTATTAGCAGCAGCAACTCATCTGGTAGCAGGATCAGTTTTAGCCTGGTAGACCCACTTCATGGGAGATTAATAACGTCAAAATATTTTTAAAATGTTTAAAAGTTTAAGTGATAAATTTGCAAATATTTATTGTTGAAGAAGATATATTATAGAACTGCCCATATTCAGCTGCTAACTTGTTAAAAAAGTATGCGTTCATACTACAAATATACTCTACATCCAAAAGTCTGTAAAACAACTAGACAAACGAATAACAACAACAACATTAGTCACCATTGGTCAATTGCAAAAGACACCTTTATTGGGAACAGTGACAATACCTCTAATATCATCAAACATCAACATCTGTCTATTCCAGGTTCTTGGAAAGGATTCGATAAGTGAATAAAAATGGCAAATCCAGTCTGAACATCTGGCTGACTGTGCAACAAACCATAACAATAATAAACTGCAAGAGTTTCTAAAGAAAATGTTATAACTTCCTGTACAGATTTGATATTATACACACAATTCCATACCCTATTCATATCTCACCCTCTGAGGATGGTGTTAGGCAGAAAACTGAAATCAACAACTTGGTGTAAATTCCTGGCTAGATATATTTATTTACTTTCTGGAGAAATAGAAGGTTTCACAAAGCTAAACTAAACTAAATTAGTAGTGACTGACTTTTGTATAATATGGAACCCTCCCTCCTCTTCAATAAAGGTATCCTTTGGCAATATGCCCTCCCTCCAATATTTGGCTACTAGTTGGTGATAGTTGAATCCAAAGCTCCTTCTGTGTAAGTTGTCATGGTACTGTCAAGTTTCTTCTTTTATTTAATGAAAGAGCACCATCTGGTAATTGCAGATAATTAAAATGAAAATATACAGAGGAAGTTGTTGATGTCACTCTTTTGATGAATAAATCAAAAGGTGTTTATGTCAATCTTTTGATGAATAAATCACAATTCTTTTAAAGTGGCTTTTACTAAACGTTGGATTTGGATATATTCACGGAAACCTAGATTTAAATCCATTTCTAAATCCTTGCAAGCAAAATACGATTGTTTACGTGTTTTAAAATAATAGTTCTATTTTGGAATACTGTATCCAGTTTTTATTGCCATGATGTAAAAAAGCTGTTGAGACTCTAGAAAGAGTGCAGAGAAGAGCAACAAAGATGATTAGGGGACTGGAGGCTAAAACATAAAGAACGGTAACTGGAATTAGGTATGTCTAGTTTAATGAAAAGAAGGAGTAGGAGTGACATGGTGTCAGGTTCTCATCCCCAGTTCTGTGGATATATGCCAGTGGTGAAATCCAATTTTTTTTTACTATTGGTTCTGTGGGTGTGGCTTGGTGGGCGTGGCTTGGTGGGTGTGGCAGGGGAAGGATACTGCAAAATCCCCATTCCCTGCCCACTCCTGGGGGAAGGATATTGCAAAATCTCCATTCCCACCCTACTCTGGGGCCAGCCAGATGTGGTATTTACCGGTTCTCCGAACTGTTCAAAATTTTCGCTACCGGTTCTCCAGAACCTGCTGGATTTCACCCCTGGTTGAAAGATTGTCTTATAATGGCATGTCTCTTTATGGCCCACACATCTTTACTGGCTGAATATGCCCAGCAGTTGGATAACCTGCCATCTAATGTCTACCTCCAGAAGCCACCAGCAGATCACATTCACCATTATCTTTTTTAAGTCACCCAAACCAAGTTCACTGTTGTTGTTGCCTTCTACTCTCTTTTTCACCCCTTTTCTATTTATCGTCTACTTGCTTCAATTCAGCAACACTCTTATTATCCAAACATATATCCTAACTCAATGTCTTATCACTGCTTCTTCTTTCATTTTCCATCAAGGACTTCTATCACTTTCTCCATTTCCAACTCTTCTTACCACTGGAATTACAGTCCATCCACACTCAGAGTAATTTTGGAGGGAAAATAATGACAGAAGAATGCTTAAATCCTTAATTAAGATCCTTAAGTTGAGGACACCACTCTTTGATCAAAGGTGAACCTCATGGTTGCTTAAGCATTTGATGCAGATTTCATCACTAAAGAAAGGGCCGATGTATCTGATGGGTGAGGGCAATGTATATTTAGTACTACAAATAGTGCTTGACTTACAACCATTTGTTTAGTGACAAATGTTCAATGGCACTGAAAAAGTGACTTATGACCATTTTTGACACATACAGCTGTTGCAACATCTTCGTGGTCATGTGATAAAAATTCAGTCACTCAGCAACTGGCATGTATTTATGATGGTTGCACTTTCCCAGGGTTATGCAATCACTTTTTGGAACCTGGTGCCTTAACCACTATTTATTTATTAATTATCTATCTATCTATCTATCTATCTATCTATCTATCTATCTATCTATCTATATCTATCTATCTATCTATCTATCTATCTATCTATCTATCTATCTATCTATCTATCTATCTATCTATCTATCTATCTATTTAGGAATTCTTCTATGCCGCTCTACTCCCTAAGGACTCAGGGTGGCGTACAGCATTTTAAAGAACACCAAACAATAAAATCATTAAAAACAATTTAAAAAGTTAAAAGAAACATACAGCACCGTGCATACATGGGGGAGACCTCAGGTGTAAGGTTGTCTCAAAATCACCCTGCCTGCAGGAAGAGCCATGTCTTAATGGCTTTTCGGAAGGCCAGCAAAGTGGGGATGATTCGGATCTCTCGGGGAAGTTGGTTCCAGAGAACAGGGGCCCCTATAGAGAAGGCCCTCCCCCTAGGCCCCGTCAGTCGGCATTGTTTGGCTGATGGGAGCCATAGGAGACCCACTCTGTGGGATCTAACCGGTCGAAGGGAAGTGTGAGGGAGGATGCAGTCCCGGAGGTAGCCTGGTCCTAAGCCATGTAGGGCTTTAAAGATGATGATCAACACCTTGAATTGCACCCGGAGACCAATGGGCAACCAATGCAGCTGGCGGAGTATGGGTGTTACATGGGTGTATCTTGAGACACCCACCACAGCATGTGCAGCCGCATTTTGCACCAGTTGAAGTCTCCAGATACTCTTCAAGGGTAGCCCCATGTAGAGCGCATTACAGTAGTCCAGTCTAGAGGTGACCAGGGCATGAGTGACCGTGAGTAGAGCCTCCTTCTCTAAGTATGGTCGCAATTGATGCACCAGGCGAACTGTGCAAAGGCTCCCCTAGCCACAGCTGTAAGGTGTTGATCTAATTTTAGCTGTGGATCTAGAACTCCCAAATTGCGGACCCGTTCTGAGGGAGTTAGTTTTTCTCCCACTAGATCAAACTGATCTGGTCAAACTTTACAACTGCATTGCTTAGTGACAGAAATTTCAGTCTCAATTGTGGTTGTAAGCTGAGGAATATCTGTAAGTATGGTTGAAGAGCTGAAGTGGTGCAGTGGTTAAATGCTGCGACTGCAGGCTGACTGCTAGTTCAGCAGTTCAGCTGTTCAAATCTCACTAGGCTCAAGGTTGACTCAGCCTTCCATCCTTCTGAGGTCGGTAAAATGAGGACCCAGATTGTTGGGGGCAATATGCTGAACTCTGTAAACCGCTTAGAGAGGGCTGTAAAGCACTATGAAGCGGTATATAAGTAAAGTGCTATTGCTATTGCTATTGATGGGTGGGTATTAGTCTTCTGACTTAATAGTGATGGGGGGCGGACTTTGTTCAAGAAAACAGAACAAGGGAAGGATTAACCTTCCATACACATCTGGTAATCCTGCCCCAGTCAATCTAAAGCCTCCAGAGACTGCTCTGAAGAAAAATGTTGCCTCTATCCCCTTGTCACACACAAGATAGCCCTACACTGCTTATTTGTACTACATGTTGACATTTTGATGGTTTTTGCAAATTGTCCCTTGTGTCAACATCAGAAACAGTCAGTCCCAGGCTTCTACTGCCACGTTCAAGCTATGTTTACACAGGACAGATCTCCTAGAATTGATGTCTGCTGATGTTTGTTAGGTTTTTTTAATCTCCAAAATTGTGTTCCCTAGTGTGGCCAAGTCCATGATTATGATATAGAAGTTTGATACTTTGTACAAGCCACCTGAGGTCTTGCTTTTTTTTCTGCTGTGATGTTTTTATTATATTTTTGAAAAATTGTAAGTCATCAGATTTCCTGCTGGCAGTGAGTAGACGTCAAGCTTAAGAATGCTGTGAGGAATGCCATTTCATATTTGTGGAGGGATCATTTATCCTAGCATCTGAAAATTATTTTTCCTATTGCCTGTATCATATACCAAAAACCAGGATTTACAACTCGGTGTTCCACTACAGAGTAATAAAGTTGGCCAAATATTTATGCAGAGAAAGTAAAAGGGAAAAAATTCCTTTGTTTAACAAGTTGTCTTTTTCTTATGAAACTGCTACTGCCAGTTTTATACCGCCTTTGAAAAAATTACTGTGGTGCCTAGATGTTAAATGTCTAGCGAAACAATTACCTCCCTGAGGGGAAAGATACATACAGCATTTCTGCTATTTCATGATTTTACATTGTGTATGTATGTTGAAAGAAATTCCATTGTCTGTAGAAAATTCACCTTTATTTCATTTCTTGTATCTACATGGTTGCAGATTTCCTGTCAAATTGTCTTAGATCCAGGGGTGGGCTTCAAAAATGTTAGCAAGGGGTTCTCTGCCTGGTTGCTGGGTAGGCGTGGCCATGGTAGGCGTGACTTAGTCGGCCTCCTGCACCATGGTGGGGGGGAGCGTTTTTGCCCTCCCCAGGCTCCGGAGGCCCTCTGGAGGCCGGAAACAGGCCTGTTTCTGGCCTTCCTGCACTTTCGGTAGGCCCATTTTTCATCCTCCCCGAGCCTCTACGCATGCCCTGCACTTACCAGTATCCAAAACAGGCCGCATGGGGACTCCGGGGACTCTCTCACAAAGCAACTGTTTGATATTTAAGCATATGTTTTTAAATGAAAGGACAACTTAGGTATCTTTTCTGTAGCTAAGGATTTAGTGTTTGTGAAATATACTTTTCTTAATTTTTGCTGTGGTGTGATTGCTGATGATGTTAAATAAAAACAAACAAACCACACTATGGTTTAGCACAGAAATTCACTATTTTCATCAGCCTGTGAGTTGTATTAAATTTTGCCTGATGTGCTGAGGGCATATTCCTGATGTGGACAGCATTCATTTTTGATTGATTTTAAGGGAGTAAGTAGGGGGAAGTTTGTCTCTCTGACTTGCCAAAACATCTCTGCAGGGCCTGAAAAAGATGTTCACCAGCCATCAGATGTTTGGCTTCTCTGATTTTAACATGCCGTATTATTATTATTATTATTATTATTATTATACAATTGTATCACAGCGGCCAGTTGTTTCGCCGGATTTGGCATTGATTACTAGTCGAGCCCCACCCAGGGGCCTAGGAAGTCGTAATGTATTTTCGAAGTATATGTGCGGAACCGAGCAGTGCGGCTTTCTGCATTTGACTGATGGTGATTTTGTCAATTTTGAGCTGTTTTAAATGTAATTCCAGTGCTTTTGGGATAGCACCCAGTGTTCCAATCACTACTGGAATTACCACTGCTGGTTTGTGCCATAATCGTTGGATTTCAATTTTTAAGTCCTGGTATTTTGCAATTTTTTCGTGTTCCTTTTCATCGACCTTGCTATCTCCTGGTATTGCAATGTCAATTATAGTCACCTTGTTGTTCTCGACCAACGTGATGTCTGGTGTATTATGCGCCAGTACCTTGTCTGTTTGTATACGAAAATCCCACAAGATCTTGACCATCTGATTTTCAGTGACTTTTTCAGGCTTGTGTTCCCACCAGTTTGTAGCAGTATGGATGTTATAATTTTTGCATAAATTCCAGTGGATCATTTGTGCAACAGAGTTGTGTCGTAATTTGTAATCAGTCTGTGCGATTTTCTTGCAGCAGCTGAGCACATGGGCTACAGTTTCATCAGCTTCCTTGCATAATCTGCATTTAGCATCATTTGAAGATTTATCAATTTTGGCCTTTATGGCATTTGTACGAATTGCCTGTTCTTGTGCGGCCAGGATCAATGATTCTGTTTCTTTCTTTAAAGTACCAGATGTTAACCATAACCAAGTTTTTTCACTGTCCACTTTGTCTTTTATTTTTTCCAGAAATTGGCCATGTAATGCTTTATTTTGCCAACTCTCCATTCTTGATTTTATCACATTTTTTCTGTATTCTTGTTTCGTCTGTTGGACCTTCAGTAGATTTTTGTTCTTTACTTCAATTAATAGATGTTCTTGACTTTCTTTTAAATAATCCGCCAATGCATGCTTTTCTTCTTCAACTGTTTGCTTTACTTGTAGTAGTCCTCTGCCACCTGATTTTCTGGGCAGGTAAAGTCTATCAGTGTCACTACGTGGATGTAAACAGTAGTGCATTGTCATTAGTTTTCTGGTGTTTCGGTCCAAAATGTCCAAATCAGCTTGTGTCCAGTTAATTATACCAGCCGTGTATCTTATGACTGGTATTGCCCAGGTATTCATGGCCTTGATGGTGTTTCCATTATTTAATTTAGATTTCAAAATTTTCCTAACTCTGTTGGTGTACTCTCTTCTAATGATAGTTTTCACTTCTCCATGTCTGATGTTATCCAACTGCAGAATGCCCAGATATTTATAGGCTTCATTTTGATTGCATTTAATTAATTGGCCATTGGGCATTTCAATTCCGTCACATGTAGTGATTTTGCCCCTTTTCATAGATACAGTGGCACATTTTTCCATGCCAAACTGCATTGAGATATCTGTGCTGAATATTAGGACTGTGTTGGTCAGTGATTGGATTTCTATTTCTGACTTTCCATACAGTTTCAAATCATCCATATACAATAAATGTGAAATTTTTTCAGCGTCTTTGGCTATTTGGTATCCAAGTTTCATTTTTTTTAAGATTACTGATAGTGGGATCATTGCGATGATGAAGAGGAGGGGTGAAAGTGAATCTCCCTGAAAAATTCCTCTCTTGATATTAACCATTCCATAGTTCTCATTCCCTACTGCCAACACAGTTCTCCATTGTTTCATCGCTTTTTCAGTGAATGATGTAATATTTTTGCTGATGCCAATAGTTTCTAAGCATTTGATGATCCAGCTGTGTGGCAGTGAGTCGTACGCCTTTTTGTAATCAATCCAGACCATATTCAAGTTCGTTTTTCTGTTCTTACAGTTTTCTAGTATCATTTTGTCAATTAGGAGCTGATCTTTTGTGCCCCTGCTCCTTCTTTTGTTGCCTTTTTGCTCTACTGGCAAGATGTTATTTGTTTCCAAATAATCCATTATGTTATCTGCAATTATCCCGGTGAGTAATTTGAAGGTTGTTGGCAAGCATGTTATTGGTCTGTAGTTTCCAGGTGTTGTTCCTTTAGTTGCATCTTTCTGAATCAAGTATGTTTTTCCAGTTGTCAACCATTCATCAATTTGACCATTTTGTAGCATTTCGTTCAGTTGCTTGGCCAATATTGCATGCAAACTGGTCAGATATTTGAGCCAGAAACCATGTAATTGGTCATTTCCAGGTGATGTCCAGTTCTTTACTTTTTTTACTCGATTTTTGACCATCTCAGTTGTTATTTCTAATACTTGCATTTGCTTCTTGCCAACACTTTTCTCAAAGTCTTGTATCCACTTTGCTTCCTTATTGTAATCCTTTGCATTTTCCCACAGTTCTTTCCAGAATTCAACTGTGGCTTGCTTTTCTGGTTTTTCACTTTTGAAATTGTCATTTGCATTGAGGCTTTGGTAGAAACGTCTTTGATCTGATCGAAATTGCTGATTTTGCTTGTACTGAATGATTCTTGCATCATATCTTTCAATTTTTCTGGCTATTGCTGTTATTTGCTGTTTTACAATTTCAAGTGCTTCTTCAATTTTCCTTGTATCAAGCCTGTATCTTCTGGCTAATTGATCCATGATCTTGCTATTTTTTAGCCGTTGTTCATTCATATTTTTTAAATTGCTAGCATCTGTTCTGAGTTTTTTTATTTTTTGTTCCAGTCGAATTTTCCACTTTGGTTTTGATGCTTTTTCTGCCTTGCGACTAGGTGCTTTGTTTTTAAAACCTAGTTCATTAGTGACTATTGCAGCTGCACTGTACATTAACTGATTTGTTTCTAAGATGGATGCCGATTCAATTGTTGAAAGTACTGCATTAACCATTCTCATTATAGGTGCCAAGTTTTTGTTAGGCACAGTTTTTAATGATGGTAAACGTTGCCTTTCCTCATTAGACAGTACATGCTCCATGATTTTGTCCTTCAATTCCTTTTGTTTTTCAGTTAGTTCATCAATTGGTTCAATCATGACTGGTTCTGGTAGTGGTGCTATTACTTCTCCACTAACAGTTTCTTCTGTTGGAAGCTCCAGTGTGATGTCTTCAGTTGTTTTTTGAGTTTCTGTTGTTTCCACTGGTGGTGTTATTTTTTTAATTTGGCAATTTGTCTGAATTTTCTCAAGTTCAATTTCACTGAACACATTATTTCGTATAATAAATCGCCTTTGATCTGCTAGTCGTTGTTCGCTAACATTTGAATCTGGATATTGTTGTTTCCAAAGTTCATGCATTCGCTTCAAATAACCTCTTCTTTCTGGCTCTGAGTTGTAATAACAGGCCATTATGGCACGATTTTCATCTGCACTATATTTTTGTCGTTTTGTTGGCTGGTCCACTTGTAGCCCACTTGTCGACGGATGTCCAGGGACCTCAACATCCGCCGCGGCCCTTGTTAACACGCATGACGACCGATGCGGTATAGAATTTTTCTTCATTTCTTTCACCATGTTATATGGGTTGGCGAGTTTTTTTTATGAGGCCAGGTTGCCAACCTGACCCCAACCCTCCTCCTTTCTCATCCGGGCTTGGGACCGGCAACAGCGGAAATGGGGGGGGGGAAGCAATCTAACTGCCTGTTGATGGCAAAAGGCAGGATCAGGGATGGGGGGAAGCAATCTAACTGCCTGTTGATGGCAAAAGGCAGGATCAGGGATGGGGGGAAGCAATCTAACTGCCTGTTGATGGCAAAAGGCAGGATCAGGGATGGGGGGAAGCAATCTAACTGCCTGTTGATGGCAAAAGGCAGGATCAGGGATGGGGGGGAAGCAATCTAACTGCCTGTTGATGGCAAAAGGCAGGATCAGGGATGGGGGGGGAAGGAATCTAACTGCCTGTTGATGGCAAAAGGCAGGATCAGGGATGGGGGGGGAAGGAATCTAACTGCCTGTTGATGGCAAAATTATTATTATTATTATTATTATTATTATTATTATTATTATTATTATTATTATTATTATTATTATTATTATTATTATTATTATTATTATTATTATTATTATTATTATTATTATTATTATTATTATTATTATTATTATCTCTTTTATTCATTAAACTTGAAACTCAGTCAACTGAACATTTAAAAATGTATCACAAATATCATTGACTGGCTCTGATAGTAGATACAGGTTGCTGCCAGCATCCTAGGTATCAACCAAGTATCTTCTTAAAATGTATGTTGTTCCGAGTAGCACAGTCTGTTGCAGTTCCACTGGTGTTATTGCAGGAAGCTGCAATTTCTTGATGTACTTTGTAAAATTATTGGACATGGTGCCAAGTATCCCAATGACAATGGGTATCACTGTCACATGTTTCATCCATAATCGCATAGTTCCAATGACCAGGTCGCGATATTTCATGATTTTTTCCAATTCTTTTTCTTCGATTCTGCCGTCTCCTGGTACAGCAATATATAATAATAATAATAATAATAATAATAATAATAATAATAATAATAATAATAATAATAATAATAATAATAATAATAATAATAATAATAATAATAATAATAATAATAATAATAAAACATTTTTAAATGTTCAGTTGACTGAGTTTCATGTTTAATGAATAAAAGAGATAATTAAAAAAATTATATTTATATTTATATTATTTATATTATTTATAGTTATATTATTTATAGTTATATATTTATATTTATTTGCCACACATCTCACAGTTCAAAGCAATTCTGAACAGCATATAAACTCATGCTCTGGGTTTCTCATTTTTAAACCAGATCTGTACCCAGGGTTTGGTATAAGTGTGATTTCTCACTGGCAGACTATAACAATTTTTTTTAAAATTCATATCAGAGCCAAGAACTTTTCATATTTCAAGAATTTGTTTTAATTGTTTTATTTCTATTGAATCTTTCATTCAATAAGGAACATCTCCTTTAGTTGTACGACTGTAACTTTCTCCAATGCCTTTTCATGAGACATGAAGAATGATAAGTGAGTTTATTTCTATAGTGTTCTTGTTATGTTGTCAGATGGACTTAATATTATCTAAACATTAAATCAAATTCTGTGATATGAAATAACCATGGTAATTTCTCACATCTTAAAACCCAGCAGGTAAGATTTAGTCATGACTAAGTTAAGCTCCATTGGTTTCTATGGATCACTTGAGCTGTAAGCATGACTAAGCCTGCAGAATTGTACGGTGCTGCTTTCTGTATTAAACTAATACATGAAATAAGTGAAAATTAGTATGGATAAAAGGTTTGAGTTGTGAGCACAACAGCCTCAAAGGCATTGCATCTAATGTGATCATTTAGTTTCCCAGTGAAATTGATGAAACGTAAGTCTTTATCTGTGCAGTTCCATTCCACTGATTTCAGTGGGATTTGCATTATAATTCTTAACTCTTTCTACTCCAAAATAAAGGTAATTAAGTCCAGGGAAAAAATATTTTCCAGCAAATATGTTAAGTCTTTTTTAGGGGTTTTTAACAACTTATCGGATTAAACCGAGTGATAGAGATACCTTGACTATATTTATGTTGTTTCTTTTGTGTGTGTGTGTGGTTCGTGTAGTTTTTGAAGAGCCCGAAGATCCAAGTAACAGATCTTTTTTTTCTGAGATCATCTCTTCAATTTCTGATGTAAAGTTCAGCCATACTGGGAGATACATCATGACCAGGGATTATCTCACTGTCAAGGTGTGGGATCTGAATATGGAGAACAGACCTATTGAGACATACCAGGTATTTTATCTTTATCCTTTGTTTCCTGGGATGTGAATGAAGGGTGTAGGTATTAAATACCGTGTGTGAAAGTGTGGGTGTCTTCACAATGTCCCAAAATGCTTCAAAACCATTTATTTTTACATAGCAATAGCAATAGCACTTAGACTTATATACCGCTTCATAGTGCTTTACAGCCCTCTCTAAGCGGTTTACAGAGTTCAGCCTATTGCCCCCAACAATCTGGGTCCTCATTTTACCCACCTCGGAAGGATGGAAGGCTGAGTCAACCTTAAGCCGGTGAGATTTGAACAGCTGACCTGCAGATAGCAGTCAGCAGAAGTAGCCTGCAGTGCTGCACTCTGACCACTGCACCACCTCGGCTCTATACATGTATTTATTGATTTCAATTATATTGCTAATGCAATAAAAACAGACTCTTGGTGGGTTTTTAGTAGTAAGAGCAACAAAAACCAAAACACTGAAATTAAAACATCCATGATTGAAGTCCCAAAGTTTCTTTTTTTTTTTCAAGAGGCAACTGGACTTTCTTGGGGTTTTTTTGAAGACGTTTTGCTTCTCATCCAAGAAGCTTCTTCAGCTCTGACTGGATGGTGGGGAATAGAAGGATTTATATTCCTTGCAGACAGCTGGCCATTTGCATTCTTTTAGAGAGTCGTTGAGGCCACTTGGAGGTTTGTCTGTGTCCTCAGGATCACCTGAGTAGTGCAAATGGATGTGGAGCCTTCTTGGAACTGCTGAAAGGACTGTGTTGTAGACTGGAGAAGCTTCTTGGATGAGAAGCAAAATGTCTTCAAAGAAAAACAAGAAAGTCCAGTTGCCTCTTGAAAAAAGCACCTGTGGGACAACCATGACCTCGATGACTGAGAATCTCCAAAGACATCCATGATAGAAACTAAGATAAAATAACTGTTGCTAATAACTTCAAACTCTTGTCCTCTGAAATCTCTGAGCAGAGCTTGAATCAAACTTTAGCATGGCGTTTCTTCTGAGTGCTTCTTTCCTTTTATTCTTCATGTCTCTCTCTTTCTCCTAGGTTCATGATTACCTCCGCAGCAAGCTGTGCTCCCTCTATGAGAATGATTGCATTTTTGATAAATTTGAATGTGTATGGAATGGGTCAGACAGGTGAGGAGTTATATGCAGGATTATTATTTTTTTCATTTTCTGATTCCTCAAATCCACCCACTTTAATCTTTTCTGCTCTTTACTTCCTCATGCAGTGCAGAAAAGATTTTTTTTGTAAGTGAAAAAGAATCATTAAATTTCAAATTTCATTGAAACTTGAAAAAGGCTCTATAATAAATCTCATGACTTGTTCAAATGTCACTCTTGTCATCCATAAAACTAACATAAGACATACAAAGAGCAGCTGCAAGCAATTTGAAGAGAAGTTACTTGAATTAAGATAGCTGAATAAGTACTGCTTATGTTGGGCCAAGCATACAGATCCCAAAAATCTGATAAGCAGAGGACTGATGGTGAAATGAGCTGCACACAATGACGCCAACCTATTAATGTTCTTATGGTACATTAGCATTGGGATGAGTTGTGGGGTTTTTAAAATGAAAAGGAACTTGCACTAGCTTACATAAATTAGAATTTCTGAAATAGCCAGGCATGCAAAGCCAAGATTTAATTGGCTCCATTTATGAAATAGAAATGAAATTGAAGTGACCTATATATAGTTGCCTAATTCTTCCTTGGAAACTATGGCTAATGGAATTGGGAAGTTTCTTTTTGTCAACATTATACTTTCAGCTTTGGACAATTAGAAAATTAAAAAGTAATTTAAATATTGCTCATTTGTAACATAAAATTAAGCATGAAATTAACTTGCCATTGTAATTAGTTTTTACATTTTCAGTCTAAATATTGGCCTGCAGGATTTGTGGACAGGAATATTTCTCTGAATCCACCAATCCCGAGAAAGCCCTAATCTAAGGGATGGTGCTGTGTTGGGATCCTTCCTTATTTGCAAGCAGCATTCTCCTTGATCTAAATATTTATGGGGGCAACCCAAGCCAACTGTTGAATTTGCTGAAGCTTTTAATTGGGCCCATGTATCATCATTCTCTTTTCAGGTGGTTAGCGCTTATTTGATTGATCATTATTTTGATATTTAAGATTTTTTAAAACAATCCTCTTGCATTTTGTGAATTGGGATGAATACACAAAATAATGATAAGAAGAAATGAGATGACTTCTAACAACTGTCCCCATGCTGCCTACCAAGGGGTGGTCCAATTTAGCCACCTTACCTGATTATAAGTGGAAATTGCAGGAATGAAGAAGGAATATTTTTCCCATTGCATAAATGCATTAACTATAACTGGCCTAACTACCACTGGTGATTATAGTCCCCCTTTAACTTGACATTTACAGAGCCAGCAAATTGCCTCCTGACTTGCTATTCCATCCCACACTGCTTTGGGGTCTCCTTGTAGTGGTTTCCCAAGAAAGGAGATAAAGATAGGTTTCCCCTGTCCAGTCAGGTCCGACTCTAGGGGGCGATACTCATCTCCATTTCTTAGCCAAGAGAGCCAACATTGTCCTAAGACATTTCTGTGGTCATGTAACCAGCATGAGTATATGCCAAGGAACGTTGTTGTCTTCCCACTGAAGTGGTACCTATTCATCTACTCACATTTGCATGCTTTCAAACCGCTAGGTGGGCAGGACCTGGGACAAGTAAAGGGAGCTTACCCTATTGTGTGGCGCTCAGGTCTCGAACTCGGGATGTCAGTTTTGCAGCTGACAAGCTCTGCGACTTTAATTACTGAGCCATCACTCTCCCTAAGAGAGGAGATATGGTGGGTATGTCTTAAAGCTGGATCTGTCCTGAAATGAGGTGGTTGAGAGAAGTAGGAAAACTAAAAAGGCTCTAAATTTCACTTCACACTTTTTCTTTCTTTTTTTGCTTGCTTCTCAGTGTCATCATGACTGGCTCCTACAACAATTTCTTTAGAATGTTTGATCGCAATACCAAGCGTGATGTGACTCTTGAAGCGTCGAGAGAAAACAGCAAACCCCGTGCCATCCTGAAGCCTCGCAAAGTTTGTGTTGGGGGCAAAAGGAGGAAAGATGAAATTAGCGTGGACAGTCTGGACTTTAGCAAAAAGATCCTGCATACAGCTTGGCATCCTTCAGAAAATATAATAGCAGTGGCAGCAACAAATAACTTGTATATATTTCAAGACAAGGTTAACTAGGGAGGGAGAAAAGATGCTCCTTAGGAATCTAATATTCTGGAGACTAGCAAACAAAAGTTTTTTTAAAGTTTTTTTTGTCCTGTTTTCTTCTCCTCCTTGTTTCTTCTTTTTCCATCATTCCTCTGAAGACACTAACTGTGCAGAGGTAAACTCTCAGATTCCAACATTTATTGCTTTCCCCCCAATATAAAGAAATTGGGTGGCAAAGCAAATTAGGAACAGTTGAATTTTAAGTACTGAAAGCAACCAAGCTGATACTACCACAGTGGGCTTGAATTCTCTATGCTTTCATTTCCCCAGTAAATTTGCTGGTAAATTTAGTTCCTTTACAAAGATAATTAGGTAAGATTCCTAAATTATATTTACGAAAAAAGAAAACAAAACTCAGCCAAGGCCATGAAACAAAGATGCATTGTATTAAGCTATCTCTCTTTTTTAAAAAAAAAACAAATTACTAGGAGAGTTTTCTTTCATTTTACATTATTTGAAAACAGGATTTAGGATTCCTGTTGATTCAGTTCTCGTAATTGACCGTTTACCTTTTTAAAGTGGTGTGTTGCTTTTATTAACTCAGGGCCTTTCCAGATGATCATTTATTGTTATCACACAATGAATGTTTTTCCTGTAACTCAGTTCTTGTGAGAGATACATCTTTTTTTTTTGCCCCAGATTGCGCATCGGATTAAAAATAACATAACAACATAAAGTTGCAGCCTGTAAAAAACACCATCTTCAGGTTTTCACACCTTCCACAAAGGACTCACTAACTTGGAAGTCCAGTGAAGTCTAGGTGCTCAACTCTTATTGTCACCTGTTGAGTAGTGTCTGTGACATCAGAGGTGACCTATGATCCGTCTTCACTTTGGCCATGCCACTAACGTACTTACATTAGGAATAGATGAAGACCATTAAAGCCAGACTAATCCACCTAAGGCTTTCTGACTTCCTTCTCTTTGTCTTCTTTTATATGGAGTTCAGTTCTGTTGACTCCGGTTCCAGCATTGATGCAACCGTCCCTTTTTTTTAAAAAAAACAACAACCCCAAGACTTATTTTTTAAAAAATTTAGGAAATAGGTAAACTTCCCCAGTGATATCCCGCCCTATCCCACCCCACTCAGCAAAGAAGAGCTGTTTCCCTTCCACAAATGCAAATTCTCTTCTGCATTTGGACAGGAGACTGCGCTACTCTTGCTGGATGCAGGCTAGTGCAACTTTGTTCTTAAAGGGCAGAAAAGGCCCCGTTTTCTTATCTGGAAAGAGCCTCAGACAGGAAAAACTAAAGGCAAGACAGAAGGAACGGGTTTGCAGCAGGAACATTTTGACTCCTCATTCGTGAAGGGGCAGGGATGCTACCAGGAGCTGCAACCTGTCGTCATGATTCCCCACAAATGGTCTCTGATGGATTTGGCTGAGTCAATCCTTTGGTGCCTTTTGATGGTATACAAAATACCTTAAAACACAATGCTTCCAAAACGTGGTATTTGCAAACCAAATTGAATCTGAGCTTTCTTCTGCAATTCCTGCAATTTTATTTTGGGTTTTTCTGTTTGTTTTAATGTATTATTTTTTTTTAGTTCTGATTTGCTTTGGATACGAAATCTCAGAACAGTTCTCTTTTAATCTCTTGCATGTCATAAATATATATGTGTTGGGGGGGGGCAGAACCTCTTTTTTTCTTCTAGCCCTGTGTTTTTTTAAAGTATTGTTTGTTTGTTTATTTATTTATTTATGCCAAGTGTCATTTTCCCCCCCTTTCTTTTTTGAGAGTTAAAAAAAAAAAAGAACTCTTTACTTAAAACTGTATGGCTTTTAAAAGAACTCAAACAAAAATAACCACCAAACCATCTTGTAATGCTATTATTATTCTTAGCACTCGGCTGCTTTCTAGGAGAGGTTGCTCATAGACGGGCGGTATGAAGATTTAACTCGAATAGCTCTTCATCTTTGCATGGTAAACTGTGCGGTTCTACTACAAGGATAATGCCGGCCCTGCCTTCATTTGATCAGTTTGGGAGGCAAAAAAAAAAGAGGTGGGTGGAGGGAGGGAGGGAGGGAGGGAAAAATCAAATAGCCGATTCTACAAAAAATAAAATTAATTCTTTCTCTAACGAGGCAGGTATTTGAAGATCAATGTGCTTTGCATTTTTCTGATTGTAAAAAGGAGGCGATAGCTTCAACTTTTGTGATTGTTGCAGTGAAGCATACAAGAATTCCCGGATCCGTTCTCTGGTAGAATGATTGGGGGCGGGGACACACTTATTTTCCTGTTCTGGGCTTTCCCTTTATAAATGAAACTGTGGCCACAGTTTTCTGAAGAAGATATCCCATCCATGTGGTTATCCAGAACACTAAAGGGGAGGGGGCATGAAAATCCTGGAAACAAGAGGAAGCTTAAACATTTGGAACCAAAACTTTTCTTTAATATTAGACCGCTTGCAACCTTGTCCTCTCTTCATAAGACTGAGCAGGACACGGTAACATTAGTGGTTTTGCCTTGTTTAAAGGAGCGATAACAGGACAAAAAGTAAACATTAACAGTAAACTTTTAAAAAAAAAGAAAAAAAATGATAAGAGAAGAAAAAAGTAGATGGGTCATTTTTCTATAAAAGGAAACAAAACTAACAAGCCTACATTCTAATACATAAAGAAACATGTTGTCCAAGATGCTCTGATGTGAAGCTACCAGGGGTGGGTTCTACTTACCTTCCCTACCGGTTCGCATCGCACCCTTGTCACATCGCGCAAATGACCTTTTGCGCACACGCAGAAGCCTCTGTGCATGCACGGAGGGTTCTTTGCCAGCTGCTTTCAGGAAGCGGCGACTGGTGAACCGGTACGGGGATGTGACCAGCCAGCCATTGCTGCCGGTTCGGCGAGTGGGGGCAAATTCCCGCCACCAGTACGGGTGAACCGGTCCGAACCAGCAGCAACCTACCACTGGAAGCTACCCATTACTAAATATTGAGCAATTCAGTTCAAAGATCTGGCACAACAATAGCAATAGCACTTAGACTTATATACCATTTTACAGTGCTTTACAGCCCTCTCTAAGCGGTTTGCAGAGTCAGCATATTTCCGCCAATAATAATCATTTATTATATAAATGATTATTTATATAATCATTTATATCATTTATAATCATATAATCAATAATCATTTTACCCACCTCGGAAGGATGGCAGGTTGAGTCAACCTTGAGCCTGGTGAGATTTGAACTGCCAAATTACAGGCAGCTGGTAGTCAGTAGAAGTAGCCTACAGTACTGCACTCTAACCAGTGGTGGGTTGCTCCCAGTTCGACGAACCGGTGGTGGTGGCGGGAGGCTCCACCCACCCGCCCAGGATGCTTCTGCGCATGCGCAAAAGCGTCGTGTGCACATACAAGCAAACCGGTAGCAACAGGATTTACAACCCACTACTGACTCTAACCACTGCGCCACCACGGCTCACAACCCCAAGCATTTAGGCTTCCCCAATCTGGCTCCCATGTTTGGAGAGTGGCATATTTAAATGTAGAACTTCTGATTTCACTTAATCTCATGTGCTCGTATGAAGAGAGAATAAAGGTGACATGTTTTATGGAAAGTAATGTCTCTGCTGAATGGCAAAGTATTTAACCATCTTCGGAGAAGCGCTTAGACAGGATTCTATCAAGGGCAGTCATTCCCAAGGTTTGTCATCCAAATCTGGCATTCTTGTTTTTATTTAGTTGTCCCATTTTTATGGCCGTTCATCTCGGAGTCTGGGCAATGTACAAAAGTAAAATTCTTATAAGGAAGTCAGTGATGGTGTATCAAACATAGCTATAAACCAGGGAAGGCTGTGGATGTTTGCAAAGGGTTCCTCCCACTCTTCAATTTCAGTTCTTCTCACTGCATCATAAAGTACTGTTGAATCTCTTAAGCATTTTAAAATACCTTGTCAAACACTGCACTGCTCCTGTTAGAACGTTATACACCCAACTGCATGGAAAGAGCTTACAGGAGAATTCTATGATCCATATCATGCACGTATTCCCTTGGTGGTCCTGCTGCAACGTAGTCATTCACACTGTATTTCATCATGCACAACTGGGTCCAGATTGCCTCAGATTATCCTTTTTCTTTCAAGGGTCCCCCGGAGAGCGTAACACACACAGAGGCACTCAGGGACTATGAAGCTGTGAAATTATTGGACTACAATTTTTTTTTCAAATAAAATTTATTTGTTTTTGGTCTTTCAACATCTCATGTCATGAGCATTTGCTTTCTGAGTTTCATACATCCATACAATATTCTTAACAATATTTCTTGTTTTTTAACAAAATTACAATCCATTATCATTTCATTTTCAATACATCTCTCATTTCTTTTCCTCTTAATATTTGTCTTTAGTCTTTTCCCCCTCTTATTTCCCCCCCTCTATTTTAATTCCAACAAACAAAGATGGTCATTCCCCAACTTATATATTTCTAATATTAGTATCTTTTATTTCACTTATTTCCTAAACATTAGTCAAAAATCAACTTATAATTTCTTTATCCTCTTTTCCACATCATTATTTTTCTCTTACAAAATATATTTCAAAATTACATATTTCAATCTTTATATTTTCTTCTGTTTTTCAATCTTCATCTGTTCTATTTTATAACTTTATTTCATATTATTCATACATATATTTTATCCTTTTTACAATAAACAATTTATTCATAATTATATAATACTAGTAAATTAATTAAACATACACATTAACACTCATTATCTCTTATATCCCAAGTATAAATTCATTTCTACATATTTCTTATTTAAAAATTACGTATTTTCAATCTTCATCTTTTCAAATCTCAAACTTATTCAAAAATACATTGCATATTTCAATCTTTATATTTTTCTATTTTTCAATCTTCACCTTTTCTTATTTTATAACTTCATTTCTACGTTATTCATAATTATATTTATCCTTGTCTCAATAAACAATTTTATCATACTTATGTAATACTAAATTAATCAAACCTCATTTATTCCCCATACAAAACATATTTAAAAGTTACCTATTTTCAGTCTTCATCTTTTCTATTATCAGGCTTATATTCAAAAATATTACTACTAATTTATACCTTTTTATTTTCCCTTTATCCCTTCTCTTTTCTTTTTCTTTTTTGCTTGCCTCCCCCATATTTCTTTTAGCTCTCTCTTTTCTATCTTTAACTCCTTTTTTTAAACTATAGTTTCTATCTTTCTCTCTTCTCTTTCTCCCTTTTTGTTGTCTAATATTGCTTCCATTTTTTCTAGTTTTTTCTTTCTTTCCCCTTCTAATTTTCTTTTCCTTCCTTATCTTTCTCATACCAGAAATCTTCCCCTTCTGCTTTGCTGCATTTTTCACCCTCTGTATTTCAATCATCTCTTTGCTGTATTTTCTTTCTTGTTGCTTATTTCTTGGTTCTTCTGTTTCTTTCACTTTTCTAAACTTCTGCATCTTTTCCTCATTTGTCTGAACTGCATTTGTTATTTTTCGCATTATAATTTACAGTTTCAGTTCTATACGATCCATGACTTGAAATATTTCTTCCGTTCCCACGCACTGCTTTTTTTTTTTTTTTTACAAAAGTCTTAGTGTCCTGGGGTATGTTTTCCACATCTTTATTTCCATTTGGTATCATTTTTGCCACAAAGTTTAATCCACGTTATTTATCCAACAAAAAGGAAAAATTCAAGAGTCACACCCTCTCTTTTCCTCCCCAAATGGCGTCCCTACTTCAAATCAGAAACTCCTCTTCTTTGTTCTGTGCTCTCAATTCGTTGTTTTACATTTATAAATCCAATATGATAGTCAATTTATATTAAATCAAAAACCGCTCCAATTCAAATATCAGTGTATTTTTCTTTAAGATAGGGCAGTGATGGCGAACCTATGGCAAGCGTCCCACAGATGGCACGCGGAGCCATATCTGCCGGCACACGAGCCGTTCCTTTAGCTTAGCTCCAACACGCATGTGCACGCCGGCCAGCTGATTTTTGGCTCATGCGGAGGCTCTGGGAGAGCGTTTTCAGCTTCCGGAGGGACTCTGGGGGGGCAGGGGGCGTTTTCGCCCTCCCCATGCTCCAGGGAAGCCTACTGGGCCCACCGGAAGTCAGGAAATGGGCCATTTCCGGCCTCCAGAGGGCTTATGGGGGGGCGGGGGAGGCCGTTTTCAACCTCCCCAGGAATTATGGGTGTGGGCACTCACGCGGGCACGATAGCGCCCGTGCACGCGCTTTCGGCACCCGAGGAAAAAAAGGTTCGCCATCACTGAGATAGGGTATTCAAAGCCACATCTTCTTTAAATCTTCCCCCCAAAAAACTTTTCAAACTTCCCCCCCCCCACAGTTTTAACATGCTTGACCCACTGCTAATCCTTAGCTTCCTTATTTCTGCCCCTCATTTTTTCTTCTTCTTGGGGATTGTTTTCAAAAACAAAGTCTTTTTTGTCCCAGATCACAAATCACTCACTTTTCCTCCTGCTCAGTCTTGTTGATTTTGGTCCTCCTTCTGCTTTGTGGCAGCCATATTTGCTGCCGCAGCTTCTCACCATTGGCTAGGGGCTTGCCAGCTCGGTGAGGGGAGATGCGGCTCCCATCTACCCTCCAGGCAGTTCCCTTTCACTTCGCCCTCTCTATGGGGGGCCTTAGGTCTGAATTCGGACTGTCAGGCATGAAGTGTTTGGAGCCGGCCACGGAGGTCATGGTCCCAGCTTCCAATCTTCCGAAGGAGGAACCAGAAGACCTGGACTACAATGTTAAGGAGTTTGAAAATTACTCGCATTTACTTTTCCTAATTATTCTGTGATAATGCCCAAATTTGATATAGAGGACCCAATCCTTTTCCATGGGCTGGCTTAAAATAGTGCTTAACGTTTGCATTTATTTAAAAGGGTCTTAACATCAGGCACATTCAACAGAGATAATTTACAAATTAAGTGGGCATTTCTGATACCGTTGAGTGGTACCTTTCCACTCAGGGCCAAAAATTTGCTCCACAGTGTTTCAGATTACAACAGAGATGAGGACAAACGATATTATCCCTCAGTCTACTAAAGGTCTTCAGCTTTCTTGATGCTTCCAAGACTGGTCTACGTAAGCCTTGTAGACACTCTAGGAAGGAAAAAAAAATCTGAAAATCAGGAACGAGGAAAAAAATAACCCAGGTTGAGAATGTTATGCTCCTCCAAAACATCCAAGATAGAAGATTTATTGTATACTAGAACATCAGCCTGTAATACTTCACAGGTTGGTGCTTTCCAGGTGCTTCAGGACTACAACTCTTAGAAGACCATGGAATCTAGACATTCAAGATGTTGGACTCTCAACCTAACTGGAGCTGCCATACTGCAGAAGATGCCTAAAAATGGGGGCCAGGAGGAAAAAAATCAATTGATCTGGTATAGATCATATGTCTGAAGAGCCATAAGAAGGCAGAGGGTAATCCCAGAGACTATGGCTATGGTTCTTAAAACTATAAATGTGGTATCTAAGAGAAACCTGTCAATCTATCACCTAAGTGAAAGACTATTCTTGTATGGCAGTATTATAAAACCAAACTCATAATTTCAAATGGGTCATGGTTGTAGTAATTATGTTACGTTCAATTATTGACTTTGTTTGTTTAAGAATTGCAGGGAATTTGATGAAAACTGGTGAAACTCAATTACGATTTTTCAGGGTTTTAATATTGTGTCAAGTTCACATACTTCCATACTTTATATAGAGAAACCTGTTAGCTTTTGCTTTATTTCTTGAATTTATACCCAAAATAACACTCAAGCTCACTAACAGTAGAAAAAAAAGGGGGGGGGGAAGGAGGATATAATTGGTATATACAACTTAAATAGAAACATGATAAAAATGCTCTATGGTTGGTGAGAGAAGGTTAAGAGGAACAAGCTTTCTTGTTCTGCCTGTGATGGCTATATCTGTTTCTTTACTGTTGAAAATTCTTATCTGCACCACCTTTGCAACCAGAAATTCTAACTTATTCATTTAACTTATTAAATGAATTATTCTTGGTCTTTATCCAAGTACAATCCCAACATATTTGGGGTGCATTTTGGCTGATTTCCTGAATACCTCCAACAGTGCATCAGAGATCTTCAAGAAGTATATTATGGAGAGACATGGATGGTTTTGCTGGCTGTCTTAGAAAATGTGAGAGAACAATGTGGCATGATTCCTCATTAAAAGCAGACACCCATGAAGAGTCCCCAAATCATGACAACTCACAATCAATACTAAGTTCATTGAAGCAAGAAACATTTCTCATCCTAGTTACAACCCCAACAGCTCAGCCTCAGCATTCAATATTTCCGATAACAAGGCTATGTGAACCTGTGATCTAAATATCTGAAAATGAAGAGACCAACATTTTTCCTTTGAGTTTGTTGGGACCAGTTTCTTCAGATTTCTGAATGAGAGTCCTGAAATAAAAACTAATTCCACAAGGCACAAACTGGAGATAATCTATGGAGTTTGTTCCTTCAAAATACGATCACACCAGAATGTCCATCACATCATTCCACATCACAATTTAATGCTCATGTGCAGCCTTGAAACTGATAGGGCAACCTCATACAATAGTATATCCTGAAATAAAAATAAATGGTCATATGTCTTCATTATACAACTGCTTTGATTTCTTATTACAAAAAGAAGGAACGAACTTTCATGAGTGATTGTAGACAGAGTAGAGAGAGAGATGAAAGGAAGAGAAAGCGAAGTGCTAGATAATTGAGAGAGATGATAAATATCAAAGTTTTTAAGAGGTAACAAGGAATAGTGAAGATGGGTGGCCCTGCTCTTCATAAAGCCAAACTATATCAATTATTTTTTTCAATAGCAGGCTTCTACTAAATCAGGCAATTAATCCCACATTTCTTTAATATGATTCTGCCCTGTCCTGCTATGCAGCTGGGTCTAGGACAACTTGCCATGTCTGACTTGCCACAGACAACTCGGTGCAGACAACTTGCCACAGGACAACTCACCATGATCAACTCACCACAGGATAACTTGCTGCAGAACAAGAGTTACAGTGAGGAAATAGCAATAGCACTTAGACTTATATACAACTTCACAGTCCTTTAACAGCCCTCTCTAAGCAGTTTACAGAGTCAGTATATTGCTCCCAACAATCTGGGTCCTCATTTTAACCGACCTCAGAAGGATGGAAGGCTGAGTCAAAGGAGTGGAATAGAATCATTAAAGAAAGGATGCCAAACAAGGGACAAAATGAAATGTGAATGATAAAAATTAAAATAATTTTTTAAACTATTTTAATTTTTAAACTATTTTTTAAACTATTTTAAATAATTGAACTGTCCCGCAGCAAGTTGGCTGTGGTGAGTTAGCCATGGCGAGTTGGCTGTGGTGAATTTGCCCATTCCGAATGCAGCCACCCTGTTAGATTGGATGAAGCTATAAAATACATATATTCTACACTCGGCTGTTGCCCTTTTCAAACAGAAATTCCCATGACAGTATATGAGTAGCCTAATTGAAAGCCTATTAAAGGTGCTAATTATTAATTTGTTTTACTGGGACTAAAGTCAGTACATTTTCTTGGCAATGGTCTACCAAAACAATTCTGGGGACATTTTTTACTTCTGAGTTTAGCATATAGCTTTCCTGGTGATTTCCCATTCAAGTACTATCTTGACAATCCAGCTCCATTGTGTTCTACCAATGTGGCTAAGTCAGATCAAACTAGCTGAATCAAGGTCTCTCTAACAATGCATTATGTAGATTGCAAATTTTGTTGAGTATTTACTATGCTGCAGAGGTGGGCGTCACTTACCGTACAACCGGTTTGCCCAGCACAGTGAGCGTGCGCATGTGTGCAGCATCACAATACATGGGAATTCGCTTGCGCGCGCCATCCACACATGCGCGCTGTCAAACAACACATCGATATAGGACAAGATTGCACCTAGGCAGGTGGGCGGGCCCATCCGCAGGTCGGGTAAACCGGTCTGAACCGCCAGCAGCCCACCACTGCTATGCCGCAGTGGTGCAGTGGTTAGAATGCAGCACTGCAGGCTACTTCTGCTGACTGCCAGCTCCCTGCAATTTGGCAGTTTGAATCTCACCAAGCTCAAGGTTGACTCAGCCTTCCATCCTTCTGAGGTGGGTAAAACGAGGACCCAGATTGTTGGGGGCAATATCCTGACTCTGTAAAACTGCTTAGAGAGTGCTGTAAAGCACTGTGAAGTGGTATATAAGTCTAAGTGCTATTGATATTGATATGCAAATTAGATTGTCCTAATTTACAGTGAGCAGAATTTAGGGTGAACTCTTCCTATGCCCAAAGTTTATTTGGACTACATTCATGGAATATTGAGCAGTGTTCCCTGGTCCAAATCTTGAATATCTGGGAAATCTATCTGTTTTGGTTTAAAGATACCCATTGTTTCAACTGAAAACAGCAATTCATTGGCAGAGTATATGTGCACAGTTTGGAAAATATTTGCTGGCATCCTTTATTATAAGCCAGCACTCTCCAACTCTGTGGCTCCATGGACCGGCAGTAGTGGCAGCCGCAGTGGGGGCGGGGGAAAGGGATGGTTTCATGCATGCAAACTAAGTCCCATGCATACACAAATGAAGTTTTGCACACTCACCTGCCGCTTGCGTGGACCAGTTCCCAATGGGCCACTGACTATTGGGTACCCCTGTTACAAGCAGCCCAATAAATTGAAGGGACAAGATATTTGAATCAGAGAATATTGGATTTTATTCAAATGCTTGTTCAATGTTGACATTTAATTGCAGGGGGGAAAAAAACCCCACATGATTTTTACCAAGTGCCATTCATCTTCCTGTGATACTAAGCCATGTACAGTATGTTCTGCTGAAGCAAACAGATTATTAGGGTAAATATGCATTTCAGTGAAAAGAAATATTCCTTTTGTGTTTCATGAAACAGCAAAATTGGCTTTTTGTCTCTGTCAGCAAGCTTACTCCTTCCTAAAGGGGAAAAATAGTCACAGGTGTTCTCCAACTTGTGCAGGATCATAATGAAATACTAGACACCCTTCCCTTCCAAATTCAGACTGCAGTGCCTAAAGGAGTAGCTGTGCATCTGACTGCCAAATATAATGAGCTCAGAAATTCCCTTGCAGCATGATATTTACTACAAAAAAATGGCAACAACAATAATAATACCCGTCAGGAGCCTGTTTTGATGCAGTTTTATCAAAAGAATCTGTAAGCGGAACAAGATCGATAATGGCTTGGTTGTTACAAATCTTAAAATAAGATTAACGAGCAACTTTAGGGAGATTGGGCGCCTGGGTGGGGCATGTATTAGTCAAAGAATCTACAATGGAAGAAGCACCATTTCATAGAAGAAAAGGCAGAGGTTGTTCTAGTTTGTTCTATTCAACTCTTTAACATCTTCTTCTCCCATTAATGAAAGGAAAATCTACTGTACCACTCTGAGGGCTGGAGTAACTCTTTCTTACTCTGACACCCTATATTGAGAAGGAGGGAGCTTTGAACTTCCAATGACATTCAAAGATGACATTCAAACCTTCACTTCTCTCTCTTGTCTCACAATATCTTATGGCCTCTGAGTCACTCTCCCAGATTGGAGTAGTCATCAATACATACTCTGTTCTTTTCAGAGGTGATTTAAAAATAGTCCTCAAGGTTACAATATATTTGAGGCCTTCCCAAATTTGAATTAAAACATTTTGCAAAGTGCTGATCTAGGCAAGGTAGCCCACGTTTGGAGCATTTAAAAACAAACAAACCTAAAACTTTAACTGCTTCTTTTATACGATTGATTTATACTGTAATTGTGACTAGAAACCTTGAAAATAAGTTATGCTGGGCTCCTTGTGGGCAACTGGAAATATGGTATGAGTACAGATGACAGAGTTGGAAAGTGAATGATAGACTATACTTCTGGAATTCTGTTTTCATCTTTCATCATCATGAAATATACTACAAAAAATAACTACCATGATTGTGTCACAGGCAACAACTTTAAAAGAATAATAGGCAAAGTGCAGCAATGTTTTGGGATGATCATTTTAAATACCTCTATTACATTCTTTAAGCTCTATTCATAATAATTTCAGGAAAACAACCCTCTGTTTATTGTACACAAACTTCTTTTTATTCATAGCTAGTAAGAATATCTGCAATTAAATATTGACTAGATGGAAGGAAAGTCCAGAACTGGATTTAACTCATGTCTACAATAAAGAATTCTAGTAACTTTTTCACTGTGCCATCAGATGGGTGATGATTCTAAGCAACTTGATACATAGGCCTTCTCCAATGTAATATTGTCTGTCCTTGTGGTTTTCTTGTTACAGTGTAGGAGAGGCAGAGGTGGGTTCCTGCCGGAGCTGCCCGGTGCGCAGCTCCGGTAGGGAGCGTCCAATTGTGCAATTTGTGTGCGGCCGCTCCGGAGCCCTCTCTGCCGGTCCACCGTGCACGTTGCCATTTTTCCCATTAATTTTTGGCCGATTTTGCTTCTGCGCATGCGTGGAAGCAAAATTGTGCCAAAATCTTGCTAGGGGATGCACGAGAAAGAGAGATTTTGGTGCGATTTTGCTTCCACGCATGCGTGGAAGCAAAATCTCGCAAGGGAGCATGCGCACGTAGCGAGCATACGAGCGCCTGAAGTGTGGAGATGCGCGCACAGTGCACCGGCACCGGTAAGGGAGCAACCCGCCACTGAGGAGATGTTATTGTTGCCATTATCTATGAAGTCTAAAATTATTGTGTTGCCATTTTCATGAAAATGATCATCCACTTCTAACATCTTCCTATGTCACTACTGTCTGATATAGGTGCCTGCTTGCATTAGCTGGATGCCTGGGTTGGGCTTCATTCTTTGGATGATCCTGTGGGAGTACTTCCTCTTGACATACAATCCTTATGACCTTTGCTCCTCTCTTCCAGGAACAACCCTCTGCCATGATGAGGCACTAGAGAAGGAACTAGGGTGGGGTGTCCAGTAATTCTACAATAATGTTTTTACTTTAATTTTTCAGAATAACTAAAGGCTGGGGACATATTTTGGTCCAAAGGATGAACATGGTTCGAGCCAGTGCTTGGAGGAAACTTTAAGCAATAAGCAATCTACTTTCCCCAACATAATTGTTGAAGTCCACCTGCTCATATTTCAAACATGTGCAAGAAAAGTCCTCTTTTCATTAATTAAACTATAAAACAGACTCCTCTGACACAAATACTGTTATTTTAAATCCTGACTGCAGTGTGGAGCTGGGGTTCCACCTTTTTTTCCTCCCTCTCTCAGGAATGTAAATGCTCCCATGACATTTATGGATGCCTTAAAACTACACCCAATGATTTCAGTACAGGACATTACATATTTTATGACTCTGGAAAGAAGAGCTGTTTTTCTTTACCAGGCCCAAGAAGAGAAGGTATTCAGAAGAATGTTGAGGATCAGACTAACTTTGGGGATCCCCATGAGCTATAGCTGGCCTATGGATTAAACTACACCGTAGCTGGTTAAATAACAGGAGAATGGCAATAACAACAGCAATAGCAATAGCAATAGCACTTAGACTTATATACCGCTTCATAGTACTTTACAGCCCTCTCTAAGCGGTTTACAGAGCCAGCATATTGCCGCCAACAATCTGGGTCCTCATTTTACCCACCTCGGAAGGATGGAAGGCTGAGTCAACCTTGAGCCAGTCAGAATCGACCTGCTGACAATGAGCAGTGAGTTAGCCTGCAATACTGCATTGTAACCACTGCACCACCATGGCTCTAGGGATAATTGTGAGCATGAAAATAAAGTCATTTGCGGAAATTCTTGAATGGTCAAATTTTTAGAGTGCCATCTATATTTTTCATTCTACAATTATTCTGCAAAATCAAGCTCTAAGTGTTTAAACAGAGGCTTCCCACTGTCATGTCACAAACTGAAAAGCAAATGGACACATTTAAGACTTAGGTGGCAAACTGTTTCCCCCCGCTCATAATTCTATCTCGGCTACAAGGATGGACACCAAACTTAAATATTCAATTTATTAATTACCTATCAGTCTGTAAAAACAAGAAACATTGGGGATACACTAGTTTTGTCCCAATATTCTCAAACAATATTTTAAATCAGTCATAATAGCAATGCAAACATTGCCACCACGTATTTGCGATGTGGTTTCTAAATTACCATCCATTTATATAGTAAGGCATATTTCTTTTGTTACGTTCACAAAATGTGCAATATGTGAAGGTCAAAATGCAAGCCATGAATGAACCATATAATTAACTGCACTCGGATGAAGAGGCATCAAATGCACTTCAATTGGAGCAGCGTGAGCCACGCTTGACTGTAGAGGATTACATTACTTCAAGGCAAGATTTCTGATCTTGTTCATGCTTTGAAGTTTTAGAAGATGTATCATGAATGGGGGAATAAATTATTGTCTTGAAAATCATTGTTCCTGAATATAACAGCTCTTCAAGGATGATGCTCCATGTATTCCTTCTGACCACATCACACAGATACCCAATCAGACTTACAGGTGGTGTGAGAAATAATTGCATTCTGTGCCAAGAAAGTAGGAATTATATGTCCCATAATTATCAGTCATCATAGCCAATGGGAATTTGGGGAATTGTAGTTCCAACACTTGGGGAAGATGGTATCTGGGCTATTCCTTTCCCACACAATGATTCATTTACTTATAAGCTATTAGAAAGGTGAATTATCCAGCAGCAAAAAAGGAGAGTGCCAAAACAGAATTCAAATAACCATACAGATTTGCAAACCCATTACATATGCTACTTTATAAATGTTTGCAAATTTAGAAATTATTATCAATCGTTTAAAGCAAGACTCCCTAATAATAACTCAAGGCTGATCATCCAACCCTGGGTAACACTGTCTCTTCGCTAGCCATCTTACCTTCAGGACTAGGGATTAATGTGGAGCTCTACATAGACCCCAAAAGATTAATTGACCCCAACTGACCTTCCATCATTTAGCAACCACTATTGACCCCCAGACATTTACTGACCCTCTTTTGACCTTCAGCTGTTTATTGACCCCTTGAATAAGCCCATTGACCCTTGGAGTCAATTCTGACCACTTTGGGAAACCCTGATTCAGTGGAAAATTAAAAACTATTTTACCACAGTGAAGACATGCAAGACCAGAGGTGTAGGAAGCAATAAGGACTGGAATATAGTAGATACTTTATAATAAGAAGAGACTCCAAGCCATATTCCATGAATGGACTTTAGGTGGGCAACCACTGAATCCTACTTCTACATGCAGGTCTGCCCTTAACTATCATAGCTGCTGCCCTTAACTGTCATAGCTGCTCATGCCATCCTCAAGGGGGTTGGACTAGAGGACCTCCAAGTTCCTTTCCAACTCTGTCATTCCGTTATTCTGACTTGAAATACATGATGGCATTATACAAACAAGATGCAACCTAGCTTTCCTTCTGCAATTCTGAAATAAGCAGTCATTGAAAATCAGAAGTGCATGGCCAAGATTAGCTCCGGAGTTCTTGAAGTCTCAGCCTTTGGATATAAAGACAGCCTGACTGAATGGGCCAAACCCTGTCTAGTCCACAATTCTCACAGAATTTCTGCAGAAGTCGGTGAAAAGCCCCTGCTTGTACGCATAGTATTGGCAATGCATCTAAAAAGAATCTGTTGAGGAAGCAAAAAACCCTTCCTTCAAGAGTTCAAGCAGCCACGTTTTCAGGAGCGGCAACTTTGAAAGCAGTCCCTGGTGGAAGGTGCACAGAAAATATTTCTATCTACGGCTCAGCAAAGAGCCATGTGGGAAAGCATGTGCAAGCACGTATGCAGGCATTCACACACATGCACACCCATTTATATGGTTTCTCTTTGTGTGAATTTTTCTGTGAATTGGACTGAGCCATCAAAGCTCCTTAGCTTATTTATTAAGCCTCCAGAGTACAAAAATTAAAATGGGAAATGGGTGATTGAAGTCTCCAAAAGATTGATTTATTATTTTTCAGAATAAACCATATTTAACTCCCAGTACCCCCCAAAAAAGGGGGGGACAGAGACCAAAATTTCCATCTCTGCCCAGAGGGATGACATGGCATCACAGCCTCCTACTACTTTTCAGATTTTGCAAAAATTTAAAAGAAGAATGCAGCTTCTGGTTGTCAAGGAGTTTTCTTCCTCTCTTGCACGTGGTATTAAATAAACCTTACGCTAATAATAAATATATTTTTCAAGCATTAGATAGCTAAAGTACTTTCTTTTCTATGATGGAAAACCACACCAATAAAGCTAGCCAATGTTATAGTCTTTTTCAGTTATGCCGAAATGGGATATAAAGTTCTTTTCTAGCTTTGATGCCTACTCAGCAAATTTAAGAATGAATAAACGGAAGGAAAGGCATGCATTTGTCCAAACAAAATTGTAACTTGCACCAAGAAGCACAAATAGTGTTGGACAGCCAATCAGTGGAAGCCTAAGGATGTGAATGAGTTATAAGCAGCTTCAAAGCTCTTAGCTTCACCTGCCCACAGTGACATTCTTTCATTAAAATGTTATTTGCTGTGATTCACTAGAAAAAGATTCATTTAGCATTTCATGGTTTGGTTTTTGTGTCTGTAAAGTGTTGTGTCCAGTCTGTTTCTTTCCAAAACACTCTGCTTTACATTCAAACATCTGTCTACTTACGTAAATCACCATCAATCGATTGCAAAAGGCAGTTACTTGGAAAGATTATATCCTGCAATGAAACCTTTACATCCGCTTCTCCCAGATCCTTGGAAAGAACCTGTAGGTGGATAAGAATGCTAAACATCTGTCTGGCTGTGCAACCAAACATAATAATAATAGATTTTATTTATTTTTGTCCATCTTTCAAGGATGCTTCTTAAAAATGATTCTTCAGCAGAGCTGTCCATTAAGGAGACATCTCTTCTTGTACTCCTCCAGTTTCAAGTTTTCTGTTCTTACGTAGAATAGAAAAAACATATTAACTGGGACAAAACATGGATCAGTTCAAGGAAGCCAAGTATGTAGGACAATAAAGCTTAATCCAAGTTAGGGGAGTTGCTTTCCATGGAGAAGATCAGGAAGATGAATTTGGGAATATGAGGCATCTACTATACACAGCCAGAGATGGGAGCAAAAAAAGAGCTTTCAGCTGATGGAGAGAACTTATCATAATTCACTTTTATCCATTAGGTTTCCAGTGGGTTTAGGCTATGTAGCACCTTGTTAAGGCTCCCCAGGGAATCCTCTTGTCAGGCTAGGCTGCTATTCCTAATGATAGATGCACTTCCCTCTTGCTATTAAACTCTGCGCTTCTTCTTCCCCTATCAGAATGAAATGGCAGATTGATGGTCTGCTTTTGCCACCACTCAGCTTTATTTTCATATGGTTGGAGGGAACCTTGGAGATCTTCTAGTCCAGGAGCCCCCAACCCCAGTTTGTGGACCGGCACCGATCCGCAGCATGCCAGTATACAAGTGAAGCCCCATCTGCAGCATGCAAAACCATGCAGAATAACCTTTCTCCAGGGAACCAGTCCCTGGGGGCAACTGTCCTAGTCCAACCCTATGACAAGGCAGATATATGTGTGTGATGTGTGTGTGGTGTGTGTGTGTGTGTGTGTGTGTGTGTGTGTGTGTGCATGCGCGCCAAGCAAATAGTTCTCCAGCTTTTATTTAAAAGAACCTCCAGTGATGGAGTAAGACAGGCTATTCCACAGCTCAATTGTTCTCCGTCACAAAATTCCACCTTATTTTGAGCTTGGTTCTCACTCTGTAAAGCTTCCATTCATTGATTCTTACCCTCCCCTCAGGTGCTCTAAGGAACAAGTCCACACTCTTTTCTCTGTGACAGTTCTTCAGGTATTAGAAGAGTGCTACCCTATCTCCCCTTACTTTTATCTTCTTGAGACTAATCATACCTGTTCCTTTAATGATTATTCATAGGACTTATGCTACCAGCTCCTCAACATCATATATCAACAGAATGCTTTTTTAAAAAAATAGAGGTGGCATTCATTGAAATCCTCAGGGCCTTCTGGGCCTTAACCTTCCTCACCACATCCTTCCAGGTTCAGGCTTCTCTCTGATATTCTGCATCTCTTTTATAGCAATAGCACTTAAATTTAGATACCACTTCACAATATTTTACAGGCCTCTCTGAACGGTTTACAGAGTCAGCATATTGCCCCCAACAATCTGGGTCTTCATTTTATCGACCTTGGAGGGATGGAAGGCTGAGTCAACCTTGAGCCTAGTGAGAATCGAACTGCCGAACTGCAAGCAGCCGGCAGTCAGCAGAAGTAGCCTGCAGTACTGCATTTTAACCACTGCGCCACCACAGCTCAGTGTCCCTCTTTTCAGATTTTAATCTTATCCTCTTTGTTTCTCTTATGAGAGAGCTCTTCGTGCAACCACACCAATTTCATCAGCTGTCTCCCATTTTCCTTTCTTTAAGGTATTTTTTGGTATAATTTTCCCTGCCCTGCCAACTTGCTCTGCAAATAGCTTGTCCTGCACTGGCAGGGCAAGCTGTTCTATATAAGCAGGCAGCAAACACTCATTTACACTGAAGACATTACCTAGTTGGGTAATGAAACTTCTGCAAGCAAAAGACAAAGCTCAAAGAGCACCAAGAATTCCACAGTAGTAGAATCATTGCTAAAAGTTGACCTTGTTCCAGTTGTAGAGGAGTGCTTTTTGGCTTCCTTCCCCAGGATTAATCTTCCATATTGGGTTTGGCTTTCCAGGAGTCTTTAATGGCTATGGTATATATAGAGCAAAATGTTACTATGCTATTATAGAGGAATATTTCATTCCTTTGCTGCAGGGGTGAAATTCAGCAGGTTCTGACAGGTTCTGGAGAACCGGTAGTGGAAATTTTGAGTAGTTCAGAGAACTGGCAAATATCACCTCTGGCTGGCCCCAGAATGGGGTGGGAATGGAGATTTTGCAATATCCTTCCCCTGGAGTAGGATGGGAATAGAGATTTTGCAGTATCCTTCCCCTGGAGTGGGGTGTGAATGGAGATTTTGCAGTATCCTTCCCCTGCCACGCCCACCAAGCCACGCCCACAGAACCGGTAGCGAAAATTTTTGAATTTAACCCCTGCTTTGCTGCCACTGAAAGAGGTCTTCCTACTTTTAGACTTTGCAGCTTCTAGCTGTAATTCTTGCTTGCTCTGCATAACAACCCACCAGGGAAGGAGAAAATGCAGTGTTAGTTTAATTATATTGATGGGAGAAAACTGGCAGTTGTACATTTCTGAAAGATGGGATTTCCCCCCCCCCGCCGCCATTTCCTTGATATTTTGGATACGGGTTTCACAACATTCAGTTCAAAATGACAGCAGCCACACGGTATCATTTATTACTTATCAGGAGAGTCAGGAATATATTTCAGGACATTTTCTTGTGCACCTTTCAAATTGCCAGGAGAAACAGGATGCACGACTACGATTTGATAGTATATTTCTTATTTAAATAAGGCTGTCTGGGTGTCTGGTATTTGCATAGAAATTGCCAAAAGCAAAACAAAATGCCAAAAGGTAGATAGGTGACTAATTTATACTTTCCTTAGATTTGCAGATTGCATTTATAAGGATTGAATCTGACATTTTGTTGGGAGGGAGTATAGGGGGGGGTTGTAATTACCTAGGATAATCTCTCTGTTATATGTCATTTTCACAATCCTTCCGAAACACAACAAAGAATTTACATGTTCTTTTCTGAAACTCCACCTTAGCTGAAAATAAAAACACAGTTCGCTTTTTTAAAATAATAATCAAAATCTAAACATACCCAGTGCACATATTCGTTTCCATCTGCTTATCTGAAAATTGTTATGTATAATCTTTCTAGAAAGAACTGCTATTCTTGCACATCACATCTAATTCTGCCAAATAGAAATGGGTTTAGCTATTTATTGATTTCTAGGTATAGTGAACTGAAATCATGAATGAATTTAGATAAAGTGAGCTTTTTACTTTTTTTTTTAAAGCACCGAGTTAGGGTTGGGTCTGAATCTTGTGGCATCTTCCATATCTTATGTGTATCCTGTTGTCAAGGGATAATATTGCACTTTTACCCACAACACAAATTTCAACAAGCATACTATAAAAAATACTCATTAAATAAAAAACCCCAAGATCTTGAAAACTATTTTTCTCACATGACTTGCTGGGCTATCACTTTCCCTCATCTTCCTTACTTGTGGCCAATCTGCATATATGAGCAGCTTCCTGAGCTGATAAATGTTTCTAATTCATTCTCTGAAAGTCAGCATTTCAGCACTGCTTCCTGTCTTGATTCTTGTAAACTTGAAATTTTATGCTTTTTTTTAAAATTAGGGCTTTAGAGTTGGAGAAACAAACAACTTATATTTAATTAAAAATCACTCATGTGCTTCCAGTAGCTGAAATGTGCTGAATCAGGGGTGAAATCCAGCAGGTTCTGACAGGTTCTGGAGAACCGGTAGCGGAAATTTTGAGTAGTTTGAAAAACCGGCAAATACCACCTCTGGCTGGCCCCAGAGTTGGGTGGGAATGGAGATTTTGCAGTATCCTTCCCCAGGAGTGGGGAGGGAATGGGGATTTTGCAGTATCCTTCCCCTGTCACGCCCACCAAGCCACGCCCACCAAGCCACACCATGCCCACCAAGTCACGCCCACAGAACCGGTAGTAAAAAAAAATGGATTTCACCACTGTGCTGAATGCAAGGCTCCCAAATGGACCAGGGAACATTCTGATAACTAGAAAGAGAAGAAAATATCAGAGTCTGGTTGTAGGGTAGTAATAAATACATTACTGTAATAGTAAAAGTTGCTGTAATTGCCATATAGCCTTCCAGGTAAGGCCTAATTCAATGTAGCCATCCACCTTCCTGTTACCATTTCCAAAATATTTTAGTCAGCCAATACTTTGAAGTATTATTTGCATAATAATGGGATATGAATAAACTATTATTCCAATTATTCACTAAAATAGACTTTCTCAATAAAAGTGTCCTACATATTTTTGTCTTAAAGCTCCCAGTATCCCCAACCACATAGGACTATGAATTTTACTTTAGAAAGTTATATCTCAATTGAAAGTTTTCTTCTGGATCTAGTACCCAATGTCATAGATTGTTTAAATCTACTCTTTTATAGTAGTTTTATATTAAAAAGTTCTAGCAATGCATTTGAACCAAGAACATACTACAGTTTTTTTAAATCTGTAAAATAAATATACTTTAAATTTGAAGAGGGCTACATTACATTAAAACACTGTTCATGCAGTATAATAAACAAAACTAAAAGTAGTTTTGACCTACAAGAATGTTCTTCAGTGGAATGATCATCAGTAAAAGACATGATGCATGTAAGCTTCAAGGATAAAGCCTGCTAAATTTTAAACAGCTGGATGAACAGCTAGTTTGATAAAAAAGAAACAAAGAGCCCCTGACCCTCTCCTGTTACCATAGTTGCTAATAGTGATAGAAATTAGATGATAGATAGATAGATAGATAGATAGATAGATAGATAGATAGATAGATAGATAGATAGATAGATAGATAGATAGATAGATAGATAGATAGATAGATGATAGCAGGGGCGGGCTGCTTGCTTATCAATACCGGTGCGCTGCGTGCGCATATCCATGTTTTGTGCGCACGCGTGCTCGCTACGCGTGCGCGCCCTCTCACGTGATTTTGCTGAGATTTTGCTTCTGCACATGCGTGGAAGCAAAATCTCGCCGAAAACTCGCTGAAATCTCACGCGCACACGCGTCCACTCACAAGATTTCGGTGAGATTTTGCTTCCGCGCATGCGCAGAAGCAAAAAAGCTGAAAAATTCTTTTAAAAAGATGGCGACGTGCGCAACTGTCCGGTGAAGATGGTACCGGAGCAGTCACGCAAATTACGTAATCGGCGGGTCCCTACCGCACCGGTAGGAACCCACCCCTGGATGATAGATAGATAGATAGATAGATAGATAGATAGATAGGTAGGTAGGTAGGTAGGTAGGTAGGTAGGTAGGTAGATAGATGATAGATAGATAGATAGATAGATAGATAGATAGATAGATAGATAGATAGATAGATAGATAGATAGATAGATAGATAGATAGATAGATAGATAGATGATAGATAGATAATGTATGTGGTTATTTTCCTTTCTTCAGTTTTCTTAATCGATCAGAGAGTTAAGAAACATCCTGATTCTTCATTGTTTTTTTTCATTCTTTACAGAGAACGACACTTTTATTCAAAAACCCAAAGAATTTCTTCTAATCCACACCAATCTGATTGAGATGTAAGATACCCAAACAGGAGGCATGCCCTACCCTCCAGGGACTATGAAAAAAACTCCAGTAGGGAATATAAGCAATGCATTTAGATAATAGGGAGCAACTACAGGCATTGAAATATACTAATTTTCAAATTAAAATTAACAGATTAGGAAAATCATTGCAGGTAGATACATAGACAAGAAGGAGGGAGATAAGGCCTGTGAAGGGTTGGCAGGTGTATAGTGGGAAGTGGTGTGCAAGAAAGAGGGAGAGAAAGTGAAGGTGCTGTGGCAGGTGAGAGGCAGGAAGAGCAGGCGTGATGGGAAAATAAATGGAAGATGCTGTAAAGATTGGCGGACATGGGGGCCAATAACAATTTTGGCAGCAGTCATTGGGAAGATGGATGAGGAGAAAGTCTCATACATACTTTGATGCAGTCTTTTGGGAATTGGCATATAAATATAAATAGCAGACAGAATTAACATACATTTGGGTAGGGAGCAATTAGTCTTTCTAAACATTTAGAAAGGGAACATGATGCTGAAAAATTTGGGAATCCCAGATAAATCCCATGTACTATCCATGCCAATCTTCGATATCTGTGAAAAGGATCTGATTTTATTCCTCACTTGAGAAGTGAGACAGAGGGCAAAGTCAGTGCCATTGGTCCTGTCACATGAGACCAATTCTTCCAGTCATATGAGACAAATTCCCAACTAGTCCTGCAAGTTCAATGTAGCCGGGAATTTCTCCAGCCTCAAATGCAACAATAGAATTAATGGTCATCAGGAACATTTTGGACTATTGGGAACTTTAATTATATTAGGCATCTGTTTGGCATCTGAAACAACATCTAAGTCACGTTTCAGTCCGAAGTATCCCTGTGTAAAATGCTGTCAGTGCAATTTCTTTCATCTGTATTTTACTCATCAGAAATTAATATGAAACTTAATGAGCTTTACTTGCTGAACGTGATTATCAGTGCAGAATTTATAAACTGAAAATTAACAGAGTGACCCTTGTCATTGGTGTCATTTATTTCTGTACTGCAGCCTAGAGAAGGGTGTTTGGGGTGCTTTGTTCACGCACTTCCCATCTTCTGGATTATCTGAAGGCCTTTGTTATCTTCCAATTATTAACAACCTTTTGCTCCTCATTTCCAAGAGCCGAAATTTATATAAATTACAAGCTAATTCACTAACGTGTGTCTCACTGAATTCCCTAGGCAAATAACACCTTTTCGAAGAAGAAGGAAGAGAAAGAAGAGGAAGGAAGAAAAGAAACAGAAACCTTCAAACTGCTAGATACTGGAAACACAATAGTATTGGAATCTCTTGAATTGTTGGATGGGCCCTATCCAACAACATGGAATTTAATGTGGAGAAAAGCAAGGTTTAACACCTGGGCAGGAAAAACCAAAGGTACAAGTACAGATTAGGTGAAACCTGGCTCAAAAACAGTAACTGTGGGAGGGACCTTGGAGTCCTAATGGACAAGCACTTAAACATGAGTCAGCAGTGTGTAGCAGCAGCAGCAATCAAAAAAGCTAATACAATCCTTGGTTGTGTAAACAGAGGCATAGAATCAAAATTATGTGACATATTAGTACCGCTTTATAAAGCCTTAGTAAGACTACCCCTGGAATACTACGTCCAATTTTGGTCACCACATTACAAACAAGACGTTGAGGCTTTGGAAAAAGTGCAAAGAAGAGCAACTAAGATGATTAAAGGCTTGGAGACTAAAACATATGAAGAACAGTTGCAGGATTTGGGTTTGGCTAGTCTAGAGCAAAGAAGGACTAGGGGCGACATGATAGCAGTATTCCAGGATAGAGAGGCTGCTACAAAGAGGAGGGGAAAATACCCTCTGGTATTTCCAAAGCATCAGAGGGCAGGACAAGAAACAAAGGATGGAAACTAATCAAGGAGAGAAGCAACCTGGAGTTAAGGAGAAACATCCTAACAGTGAGGACAATTAACCAGTGGAACAGCTTGTCTTCAGAAGTTGTGGGTACTTCATCACTGGAGGTTTTTAAGAAAAGACTGGACAGCCACCTATCTGAAATGGTATAGGGTCTCCTGCTTGAGCAGGGGGCTGGACTAGAAGATCTCCAAGGTCCCTTCCAGCTCTATTCTGATTCTGAGTCTTTATTTATACAGCATTGCAGTGTATGAAAAACAAGCCATAGTGTTTTCAGATAATTTTAGTCTCTGGATGGAAGTGGTATGTGATGCTGTCTTTATTTTAAAATGTAGAAAGTTATCTTCCTTGTTTGGGCCATTATGTTTGGTCGTTTGCTCTAGAGCTATGGCCCCATATTCTTTCCCAAAAGCTAAATTATTCATTTTACATTAGCGCAAGGGGAAAAAAAGCAGGTGGAAAAGAAGAAAACAGCTTACTTCTGTCTCAAATCATCCATAGCTAATGAGGAATTGTGATGTACAGAGGAGCTGAGCAAGTACGTGCAAAGGTGATGTTTATGTGTGGTTTGAGGAGAACAATCAGTAACTGGTGTGGGAGGAGGAAGAGGAAGGGGAGAAGAAATGGGGACATAAAACAATATTGACAGGCCAGATGCAATGATTGCAGAGAGTATTTTAATTTAAAATAATATAATATATTTTGTAAGTGAAATATGCACCTGTCATGTAACTCCTTGCGGGCATTTGAAGGGTAACATGTATAACTCACAGGATAGCATTAACAGTTAAATGCTACCCATCTTTCCTGGAATAAATTATGTCCATAGCTACAGCCTCCTCCCTGGGGTAAAAGCTGCCTAGCAGATAGATAGCTCATTCGCTTCAGACGGCAACAAATCATGAAGAATGGGGAGCACATTCCAGAGCCAAAAGGATGTGGGAACATCCCACCCTAACTTCCAGATGCTTGTTTGAAAGAGTCATTCAAACTTGACCCCATTTCATTGGAAGAGATAAAGTAGGACAGGAAAGAAATCAGCGAGGTAGGACTAGATTTTTTTTTTTAAATAATCTTTATTAAATTTTTACAATAAGAAAAAACACAAACAAAACACACAAACACAAACAAGTACAAATATTTACAAACAACAACAAGAAATAATCCAATACTTTGCATTGTCAAAGTGTTTGTTTCGTATCTATATCTATATATACATTTGAAGTACATTCCATATCATAATTGTCGGTGAATATCATCCATGATTTATTTACTGCTTATAAAGAAAGGTTATGAGCATTTATGGATGTATCTCAATTCATCTTCATCCTTATAGCCAAATTTTTAATTTTGGGTTTTGTTTAATCCAATTGTATAACTTATTCCATATTTCGTAAAATTCTGTGTCGTCTTTTCCACGAATCTCCATGGTCAGTTTGCACATTTCTGCGCAATCGAGTATTTTTCTAAGAACCATCGAAGCAGTAGGTACGTGTTCTGATTTCCAGTTCTGGGCGTATGATAGTCTAGACTAGATTTTTAAGATAACCAGGCTCACTCATGGTTTTCTTTCATCTCTAAATGTGTGCCATACTTTATTTAACAGAGAAAGGTCTGGACTTCTGATGTGAGGTCTCAACTATGATAAACATGTGGTTGAAGTAAATTATGGAAATTAAGAGAATTCTCACAGACTTGGCATACTTTTGAATTGGCTGAAAATCAATTATTCATTGTTTATTCAAATTCATCTTTTCCCTTGGGGGCTCAAAAGGATATTGGAATTGCCATATCGTTGCAGTGAAGTCTTGAGGCAAGATGGTTAAACATTCCGGAGATCAAGCACAAGTGGGGAGGCAAACCTGCACCAAGTTGAAGTCTTAACTAAAATGTCAGGAGAATGTACTGGGTTAATATTGGACTCAGTTAAGTATAGAAGTAGTCTTAAGTTGCACCAAGGTTTCTTCTCAATCCATATTGGGGAGAAGAAACTGCACAATTATTATTGGTGTCACATTATGTCTTCTTTCAAGCAAACCTCAAACACTCTTTTCCCATTTTTGAAAAAATAATCTTGTCTGATTAAGAGTTTTTGAAAATGCTATAACTTACAATTACTTTGTAATTTTTTTTCTGTTGACGTAAAGAGATTGGTAGAGATTTCAGTCATATTTTCATAGAGATGCTTTAGCTTCAGTTTGCTAGGAGGCGTTTTGCTTATACATGAAGAATTTGTTGTTGTTGTGCCAGTCAGTAGTCTGACTTGTGATTTCTTATGAGTATCTCCTTTCACCACCTTCTAAATCCTGTTTCTTAATAAATGTGTGCACCTCCTCCCCTCTTGCCCATTTAGAAACAAATAGGTATGTTTTGATGTCTCCAATTTACAAGAGACTCAATGGGTTTCTGGTTCAGGCATATCTCCTATTGTATAACCATGCATTGCCTTCCTTTCTTTCAAACAATATCTATGCACAATAGTGTGTTTGTGTTTGTGTTTGTGTGTGTGTGTGTGTGTGTGTGTGTGAGAGAGAGAGAGAGAGAGAGAGAGAGAGAATATATGGATATGAAACTACGGATATGAAATATGAATTTGTTTGGAGACTGAATAAGCTGTTGTTATAGGCTATGGAATGTACATTCCTGAAAATTAATCTGCCTTCCTAAGCGAAGGGATGAAATTCATCCTATTGTGACCTCTGGCAAATCTTATGAGTTGATCCTCTTGAATGTGTTGGCTTTCAAAATTGACTTTTCCTCCCCTAAAGTGAATTTTATTTAAACCCCAATGTATTGGACCTTTTCTGACAGCTGAAGGAGTAAATAATATCCGTGGTTTTAAAGGAATGAACTGGCAGAGTTATTTCCCTTCAGGGAGAGTTTTAGATAATGTGATGCTCCCTTTGTATACTGAGAGGGTGTTCCAGAGAAATGCTGCATGAAAAGATATGGCAAAGTTGCTCCTCTCTACATGCTTTTATTTCCCCAGTTTGAGGCAGTCAGCACAGATCATTTTTTTAAATGTAAATTAATTTATTTGTTTGTTTAGGTAACATAATATTAACATTGTAGAAATGGAACCTTATTAGATAAATTAAACTCAGTTATTTATTAATACCAGGGCAAGGATATAAGATAAATGCACAATCTAACTTTAAAAAAAACTGCTCCCAGCCACTTTGTGTCTGCACATCCAAGATTTTTAAAATGTTGCCTTGGAGGCTCACATGTTTTCTAAGTAGCAAAGTAATGATTAGCATTCCAGTCCGTACGTTCACTCTCCTAAGTGCAGAGAGAACCTTGCCCTTGTTTTAAGCATGGAGGTTTGGATCCAAGCCATCTATAAATGGAGATCAATTTATGCTAGAAGAAGGAAGGCACTTGCTGATTTCTCTTTTACCTATAGCCACTTGGAAAGCTATACCATACTTTTTGGAGTTTACTGGAATAGCATGTGAGGCAGTGTAGGAGATGGAATGGGAAGGAAAACTGACAAGTTTGTTCTCCTGTTTCCTCCAAGGATTGTCTTTTCTGCTGGATCTTAGTCTTTTCCATAGATAGGTCTGGTTTGCACTCCCTTTTTGCATTTCTTGCCAATGTATTAGGTAATTGGCTTGCTGACGCATGGACTTGTCCTTTTTCATTTATTTGCTATTGCTAATTGTTTGAGAAACTTATTTATTAAATTGAAACTTTATTATTATAATACTGGTTTTCTTTGTTTTCTTTTTTCTTTTTTTCTTTTCTTTTTTTCTCTCCACCATTTCCATACATATGTCAATGCATATACCTTAAATTATATCAATAACATACACAATTACACATTTTTATCCAATCATTCTTAAATCAATTTCCTATTTTGCACCTATTTTATATTACTGTTCATCAGTCTGTTATTCTTCACGTCTATACACTCCCCTCCCTCTATCTCCATCTCCTCCTTCTACCTTCTTACTCCTTCTCTCCCCCTTCCTACTTCCCTCCACTCCGTCTCCTCTCCCTTCAGCTTTTTACTTCCTCTTTCTCCTTCTTTACCTTTCCCAGAGTGATTCTTATCCTAGTTCATCTCATATTTAACAGACTGATACCTTATTACATTTTAAAACTGTCGGCATCTCTTCCAAATTTATCATTTTAAAATCATTTCTATACAAACAATTCATTATTTTTGGTATATGCTATTTATCTAATGCTATGGTATATGCTATTTATCTAATGCTCCATATAATACTGGTTTTCATTGCAGCTACTCCTGAAGCATTAAAATGTAGAAGAAATAAAATGAGGTCTCGCTGATAATATTAACTCATAAAAATTGATTTTGTGAATCCATGCAGTCTTCTAAATTGAATCATGTTAGAAAAAACCAAACTTGGCAGAAGTATTTGGGGGGGGGCTTGTTTTTTAAAGTTTCCTGGGGCAGACTGCCTGATCATTGTGTGTGGGCTCAGTGACCCAGAGAGTGGCATCAACAGAAGCAGGGACATTTAGCAATAGCACTTAGACTTATATCCCAGCCCATAGTGCTTTACAGCACTCTCTGGGTGGTTTACAATATCAGCAGTATTTGCATATTACCCCCATCCATCTGGGTCCTCATTTTACTGACCTTGGAAGGATGGAAGGCTGAGTCAACCTTGAGCTAGTCGGGATCAAACTCCAGGCGGTGGGCAGAGTTAGGTTGCAATACTGCATTCTAACCACTGTGCCACCAGGGCTCAACTTCATAAGATCAGCTTTGCTTTTAAGGAGGAGCATCACACCCTAAAGCATAATGTGTAGTGGGAGTCAGCACAGATGAGGTTCTGCAGATTGGAGGGAAGTTATTCCATATAGGTAAAGGAATTCCGAGGTCAATTCCAGAATATATTAGCAAATTATTTATTATTGCCTGGAAAAATATATGGACTTTGTTTCAACATTTACACAAGTCTGAGTGGAGGTGATAAATAGTACTTTTCTAGCTACTGGGGAAGAAGTTTGAACTTCTCCAAGTAAATCTGGAGGTGATGCCATGACGTCCTTTTATGATTATCATGTAATATTAAAATTAATATTTGGAGGAA
The DNA here is from genome assembly GCA_023053685.1 of Diadophis punctatus similis. NCBI lineage: Eukaryota > Metazoa > Chordata > Lepidosauria > Squamata > Dipsadidae > Diadophis > Diadophis punctatus. The sequence continues at coordinate 1,554,724 of JALIGW010000060.1, read as the reverse complement.
GTGCAGTTCTAATCCTTTTGAGTAAAAGGCATGAGACCATTGTTTTCTAGATCCTTGATGTTCTCCTCTATCTACATGCCACAAGGACACCCTTGGCCTCACAGAGAGCTCAAAGGCCGGATGATGCTCCACCCAATTGTTTTATTCCTATGGTACTAATGGACTGTGCAGTCAAAACCCACAAAGTCTTTCTGGGCATGATGCGCAGGCATCTTTTGCATAATTGGTTTAGCTGCAAAATAAGCAGATAAATAAATGTTAATGAACAGCTGGTCTCAATAAACAAGATAAATTAAAATTAATAATAAACTTATTCATTTAATGAACATGCTAACCATATTTTTAAAGGCAGGGATAAAAAATGCATGAACTCCTGCAGGGTGGTGAGAAGTCAAGCGAAAGAAATGTGTTTCCAGGCTCGGCAGGGCTACTTTGAGCTACTAGAGAGTGGGCATTTTGCCAAGGCTTGGGGCAGAGAGCCAGCTTTCAGCTACGGTAGGAAGAATTGAGGTTCCATCCATTAGTTAGCTTCTTGCCATCAGAAACATAAAGACAGATGTAGCTTTTTATATTTGCTTTGTACCAACATACCTATCTGGCCAACTATCCAAAGAAGGCAGGGCCTACTCCTCTCACCTTTGCAGCCATCATTTCCCTCCACATTAGGTGAGGTTCTCTTACCACATGTTGGAACCGTTCTCTTTCAGAGGTATCTTTGCATCCAACTGAGTTCTTTATTTTGTTGATTTATTCAGTGGAGCTGCTTTGAAGGTTATCTTTTAAAGTTCTGGCCAGAAATGTAGAGGTGGTAGATTCAGCAGGGTAACAATATGTTTGTAGCTCAGAAATAAAATCAGTAACGAGGAGTAATGTGAAGAAAAAGCAAGAGAGAAGGGGGAGACTATTGGAAAGTCTAAATGACTAGGTTTGCAACTATTCTGTAAGATATAAGCTTGATGAAGTAGGTTTTTTACTGTGTAGAAAGTTACCCTGTTAATGGAAAAGTAGACAACTGTTCAGAGATTTTTTTTTACAGTGTATGGAGAGATAGAGATAGAAATAGAGATTAGATAGCGATAGATAGATGATAGATAGATAGATAGATAGATAGATAGATAGATAGATAGATAGATAGATAGATAGATAGAAATAGCACTTAGACTTATATACCGCTTCACAGTGCTTTACAGCCTTCTCTAAGCGGTTTACAGAGTCAGCATATTGCCCCCAACAATCTGGGTCCTCATTTTACCCACCTCAGAAGGATGGACGGCTGAGTCAGTGAAACTCGAACTGCCGAACTGCTGGCAGCTGGCAGTCAGCAGAAGTAGCCTGCAATACTGCATTCTAACCACTGCACCACCACGGCTCTTTAGATAGATGATAGATCAATAGATCGAAAGAATTTTAAATACATAACCCAAAAACTGAAAAAGAATGGAAAGGGAGCATGGGAAATTCTCCTTTATAATATGGACAGGATCAGGGCCAACCGATTTAATTTGGACGCCTCCATCACTTCTGTGAAGGCGGAAAATCTCATTGCCCTCATTATTGTCAATGACTGCATTAGCAAATGTTGGGGGGGGGGGTGTTGGTATTCTTCCTTATTGACACTCTCTTTCCCTTCCACTAAGTCAGAAAAATGAGACTAATCAAGATGATGAGTCAAATCTGAGACAAAATATGAGAAGTTTCTGTTCAGTTATAGCAATTTGCTCGCACATACTACTCTTTACTTCCTCTTATGTTAGCCGTTAAAATGCTATCATAAGTGAATAGGAATATTTTGATCAATATTTTTGAATTATTTATCACAGGTTTAGCTGCCACTAAACAATGCCTAATATTAATTGGTTATTTTGAAATGCAAAGGTGGACAGAACAATTACAGGAGACTTGTTTGGTACAACCTCAATCTCAGTATGGATTAGGCTGTTAGTCCTGAAAAATATCATTAATAACTTTGCAAGGAAACACAATCTATAAGTCTGGTGTAATTAAATGTAGGACTAAAAAGTAATCCATAGCTATTTCACACACTACGGGACACTTCGACTGTGAGCTCCATCTTAAGAATACTCTTATCATATTTAAATCCTGAAAATCGAACCATTGGTTATGTTCTTTGACTCCTAAAATTACATAACATCTGTATCATATTCTTGGTATGGTGCTATTGGGGAAATTAAGACAAAATTAATATGCCTTTCAATAAACATTCTATATTCATCATTGTCAAAAGTCTGAAATCCTATGTTTGTTATTTTTCATTTCAAATAATGAAACAATGTGCTCTTATTTTAAAAATCTTCCCCCACAACTATTTTTATACCTTATTTTCTTCACTAGTGGATAATAATGATTGTGATACAACTCACTGAAGGAATACCAAACCAAACAATTGATTTATGTATTCAATTATCTATTTGTACTCAACTCATGATTTTAAATTTACAAACAATGGATTGATAGAAACAGTAAACTTGGATAGAACAGAGCATTTACTTATTATGATAAAGGACTTTTTAAAAGAGCTGAGCAACATTAAAAATTCATATAGGATTTTCTAACTGGAAATTGACCTTGGTATCAGAATTACTCAGAGCTTAGGTGGTCGTTCATTCTCTGTCTGACTTCATTTCTATTTTTATCAGAAATCTGTGAAGAAGCAATGCCATCTAGTGTACCAAGTCATTTTTTCATTGGAAATAAAGGCTGAACTGGCTATAAGCAAGTCTTCTTTACTTTGGTATTTAATATGTTTTATACATTTTGCCTGTGGTTTCATGATTAAATTACAATATATTAAAAGCAGTTAATATAAAAACAAGTCTTGAATGATGGGTGAAAAGGAGAAGAAAAAGAGGCAAATTCATGAGTAACATTCATGTAGAAAACAGATCTGTCTGCAGGAGTGCCTAAAAGATGTGATTGTAGACCCCTCATTGAGGAAGTTATACAAGAGAGCAGGTTTCATCATAAAGAAGTTGCAGCACAAGGTAGACTTTTTTGAATGATCGTAGTGATCAGTGGTGAAAGAATGGTGGTTGCAAGTGATTTAGTAAGCTGATTGGTGAACAATATAATGGGGGGTGTGGCCAGATGCCCTTTCAGTTTTCTGCATTCCATCCCAACTGCAGCTTCTGGACATGAAAGTCCTACATACATAAGGTGACCAGACGTCCCGCTTTTGGCGGGACAGACATGCTTTTCAAGCGTGTGTCCCGCGTCCCGCATTCTTTCCAAAAAGTCACGCTTTTTGGAAAGAATGCCCGGACGTCTGGTCACCTTACTTTAGAAGAAGGGGAGTGGAGAAACGAAGAGCTAAGGTAGAACAAGAAAGGAGTCGGTCGTAGCGCAGCAGGAGATGGGAGGGGGACTGAGGCGGGGTCCGAGCGGGTGTCCGAAGCGTGAGTGGGCCTTCTCCCCCCCACCCCCCAACCACCCTCGGATCCATGTGACGCTATGAATGTGTCTGGGGAGGGGGCTGGGCGAAGCGCTGCATTCCTGAACAGCAGAAAGCGAGCGAGCGAGCGAGCGAGCGAGCGAGCAGGAGGAGGGGGCAGGGTGGGCGAGCGAGCGATTGAGCGGAGAGGCTTCTTCCCGGGCTGGGAGGGGAGGCGGGCTTGGAGGGAGGGAGCGGCTGGCAGCAGCGCAGCCCTAGGAGACTGAGCTGCTCGTCCATGGCTAAGGGGCGCCACCATGGAAGCCTGACGCGCGCCCCCCCACCTCCTTTAGCATGGCTGCGCCTCCGCCCCTTCTTTCCCAGAGGAAATCACTGGACCTCCGCTCCCTCCCCGCCCACCTGCCTCCGTAAAGGACCGCAAGGACACCATCGGGCGAAGAGAGAAGGGGGTGGATAAAGGGCGGGGGGGACCAGCTGGTGGGTCCCCCCCGAGAAGAACATGTGCTGAGCGGCTTCTATCCGTGGCAGGTAATGGGGCTTGGGTATCCTTGGGGATCGCGAAACACAGGCGGAGCATTTCTACCAGCCAGCCAGCCCAAGCCACTGCCGGCTCCCGAAGGGGAGGCGGGAGGCGAGGAAAGGCCTCCCGCCTCCCCCCCACCCACCTGGACGCCGCCATTTGCTTTCTTTTGCCCTCTGCGCATGCACAGCGTTCTGCGCATGCGCAGAGGGCAAAACTCAAATGGCGGCGTCCAGGCGGGGCCCCCCCGTCAATGGTGTCCCGCTTAGAAAAAAAAATCTGGTCACTTTATACATACAGTACATGACAGTAATCTAAATGTCAGATAACCAATTTGCAAATAACTAGTAGCTAAGCTAATAACCACCAGATAAGCCAGCCTTGTCCAGCAAGATAAATGGCTGGCGTGGCAACTAAACTTGGTAGTATTTATTTAGTTACTTTGTAGTCTGCCATATCAAAAGACTAGGAAACTGCTTTTGGGTGACTAAATGATGCAACAGATGTCCAATTAAGGGGTCCTTGGAGCTCTCTGAGCTTGCTTGTTTTCTTGCAGACGTTTCATTACTCAAACTAGGTAACATCATCAGTGGTAGTCCAGTTGGATTCCTACCAGTTGGTCCAGTTGGACTCATACCAGTTGGGCTGTAGCTGTTTCCTAGTCTGTTCCATTACCCAGAGTTCTTCAGAAGACCAAAATTCACAGCACTAGATAGATCTGTTACTGAATAAGACTCTAAGCACAGATCTTCTCAAATGAGTCTTTCCACCCTTTGGAGGGAATGGTGCTGTTGACACTATAATCAATATGTTTTGATCATATTTTCTCTTTGCTTTTGTCTTACTGTACTTGTAAATCCTTGCTTCACCCATGATTAAACAAACCATGGCTCTGGACAGTGCTTGAAGATGGTTTTTGCTTTTTTTAAAAAAAACAGATTCATCTGGAGCAAAACTTGAATATAAATGAAATAGGACCCTAGAGAGATGATCATTTCCCATATAATATTCCTCATATTTATATTAAATACCAATAAGAAACTTCCTCGAATATTGATAGATGAGAGAATGTAAGCTTTACAGTTTGGAGTGAGATAAACGATCTCAAGATGAATAGTAATTCCCAGGTAACTTTCTATTTTGCTTACTACATACATACCGTATCTAGATGATATTTTCAAAAGTGCGGCTTCTATGTGGTTCTTCAATTCTGAACATATCTTTGAAAATGATTAATTTTTTGTTATAGATGAAAGTTTTTGTTTCCCAAATCTTGCCACTGTAGATATCTTTTGACTAGTATTAAATTTTGGGTGCTTTTATGTAGTATAAATTCTCCTTCCTGCTCTCTTTTGGAATATTCATACATACTTCAACTAACTGGACTGTTTGGGATCCAACAGGTCCGACACATTTTTTCTTAATATCAGTTTGAGTTTGATATCAGTATCAAACTCAAATCAGTATAACTTAATGTCAGTATAACTTAATTATCAATATACTTAATATCAGTATCAGTTTGAAAATTGTTGTATGCTATTTCTGGAAAATTGCATTTTATCCTTTTTCTCATGTCAGACTGAATTTAAAAACCTGTTATATGGAATATTTGGATGGATGCTGGAAATGTTACTTTAGATGTTTAGAACATCTAAAGGATGACAAATGCTGAGTTTTCATTATTGCCCAATGTTAAAAGATAAATACTATTTGTCTGTTGCCACCCACTGGCAGAATTTATAACTACAGCATTTACTGACATCTCAATTTGGATCGGAGAGATTTTCTGCATCAGACACACCTAGTTTCTGAGAAGTGATCACTTAAATAAAAAAAACTTCCATAGTCACAGAGATCATAAAACCTATATGATACCTATTATCAATAAATAAATTTGATAGGCAAATTTTAAAGTCTGAATGGAATCGGAAACTGGAGATTCTCGTTTTGTCTAAACATTGGAAAACTGTTTAATTTAATATACAAAGTTTTGATAAAAAAATTAATTGCAGATTATTCAACTAAAATAGTATTCAGACTTATTTGATTCTTTTGTGTTGATATAGAAAAGGGAATCACTAAATACATTATTGGTGAAGATGCAGTGAGAGTACAGTTTTATTATAACTTATCTCATGTCTTAAAAGAATTATGTTCTAGGAGAATAAATTGCTTATACAGGTAGTCCTCAACCACAATTGAACCCAAAATTTCTGTTGCTATGTAAGACAGTTGTTAAGTGATTTTTGCCACGTTTTATTACCTTTCTCACGATAGTTGTTAAATGAATCACTGTAGTTGTTAAGTTAGTAACACAGTTATTAAGTGAATCTGGCTTCCCCATTGACTTTGCTTGTTGGAAGGTTGCAAAAGGTGATCACATGACCCTCAGACACTGCAACCATCATAAATACATGCCAGTTGCCAAGCATCTGAATTTGATCACGTGACCATGGGGATGCTGCAATGGTCATAAGTGTGAAAAGCGATCATAAATCACTTTTCTCATTATTGTTGTAACTTTCAATGGTCACTAAATGAATGGTTGTAAGTCAAAGACTACCATTATTTTTGAGTTTGAGATAAATAATAGTTATGGCTTCAACTCTTCTAAATTACACACCTATTACTTGGAAATTGATGCTGGGACACAAAAATGGTATCTTTGTATCCTTATTGCTAAGACACTGATCCTTCAACAGTGAAAAGGTAAATTTTTGGCCCAATTACTCAGTGGATTGATGACCTGATGTTTCTTGTGATTTATGAATGAGTTACAATCATAGTTTTGGTACAGACAATTATAATGAAATATAATAATCTTTTATGGAAATTGGTAAAATAACTTATGTCCAAAACCACTCAGGGTAAGGCTTCTTCGTTGAAGATTATGGGCGACAATCTACTACATTGGTTCAGGTTCAGTGAGAGATGATTGATAGATGCTTTTCAACTTCTCCATCAAGGACTGAGAGGTAGCGACTGGCTCAAAGTCCCCCAGCTGGTTTCCATGCTGAAGGGAAGGCTAAAACTTTTTCCCATTCTAATCCAGAACCTTAACCACTATACTTAAACTCCCCCCCCCCACATTTTAATACAGTGGTGGCCAACCTTAAGCATACCATGCACCAATTTTTTCACTTTGGGGGTTTCCAGCGGGGGATGGGGCGTGGCGCGGCGCGAGTGAGGAAGGCAGCGGCGACAGGGACGCCCCACCCCATCCCCCGCCCCAAATCCTCAAAGTCCTTCTAAGCGTTTTGAAGGGATGTGTTTTGCCTGCGATGAAGGGAACAGATGCTTGCCTCCTGTTCTTCGCAGGCAGAAGCATGTTTTAAAACGCTACCGAAGCCAAAAGGAAGGGCTAAAAGGAAGTTTGCTTTTCAAGCCCTGCGCTCATCTGGCCTCTGCCTACGTCAGTTTGAAACGCCCAGATGAGCGCAGGGCTTGAGAAGCAAACTTCCTTTTAGCCCTCCCTTTCGGCTCCACCTCTTGCCGACGCCTCCTTCACTTGCTGGACTGGCTCGGCTGCTCTGGGCTGCCTTCGGCAGCGTTTTGAAACACGCTCCTACCTGCGCGGAGGCAGGGATTGATGCTCGCCCCCTCTTCCTCGCAGGCAGAAGCACGTTTTAAATTGCCGTAGGCAGAGCCCAGAGGAGCTGAGCTAAGTAGGCGCAAGGATGCAATGCGCCACTTGTAAGCATCCAATGCGCCCCATTTGGCGCATGTGCCACGGTTTGGCCACCCTTGTTTTAATACATAACATCAGCTTCAGCTCATCTTTAGCTCTAAAATGGACATTATTTACTTCGGCTGGTCTGGTTTTAAGAGGGTACTTTCCCTCTGCTTGCAGCAAAAATTGTGTCATGCAAATGATCAATAATCAACTCAATTGTATAATTGAATTAAATCATAATCTCAGCCTGGGAAAATCTGGCATTCATGCCTGCAAAGCTGCAGCTTCTCTTTTTGATACTAGCTCTATAATATATAATGTATGTAGAGTGCATATATTTAAGTGTGTGTATGTGTGTAAAACACTTAAGAGACAGCAGTATACAATAGATTATAATATATTATACAATATATATTGTGCTTGAGGCTTGTTTCTGTCATACACCACTACCAATTAGATCATTTTAATGCTAGTCTCTATTCCAGAAATTCCAGCTTTATGGCTAAATAAATAAATAAATAAATAAATAAATAAATAAATAAATAAATAAATAATTCACAATGGAGATTCCATAAGCAAAATTGTATTTAAATATTTGCCCCCTCTAAATCCTTGCTTTATCAAGTTACTATCAAAACTGCTTTAGATTAACGTAGTGCCTTAATCGTGCCAGTCACTCTCTCTCAGCCCTACTCACCTCACAGGTTGTTGTGAAGAAAATAAGAAGAGAAAAGTGTGTTTGATATATTCTTTGCCTTGAGTTATTTGTAAAAATAGTAAACGTGGGATACAAATAAATAAATGTATGCAAGCTGATTAGATGAGTCAAATGATTTGATAGCATATATATATATTTAGACTTTTTTAACAAAAGTGTTATGAAATATAACTTTGAAAGAGAATATGTCAAATAGAAAAATAATATTTTATTATGGAGTAAGTGTGCACTTAAATCTACGTCTCTCCTTCCCACTCACTCACCTTTGTTAATAAAGGTTGAAATACGTTTAGTGTAAAAGAAATCTGTATCTTTCAACAGATTTGCTTGTTTTTGTGAGAATTGATGGTGGGAAAAAGAAAGGAAATAAGCTCTTCCACATAAGTGCTGTAAGTACAGTACATGCCCTTGCAGACTTTCTGATGTTCCCAGTGTCTGCATAGTTAAAACCAGCCTTCAGATGAAACAAAAAATGATTCACTAGATGGTCTTTCTAACAAAAATCAGACCTCTAAACCAGTGGTTCCCAAACTTTTTCAGTCCATCGCCCCCTTGGTGCTACAAACTCATCCTCACCGCCCCCACCCCACCCCCTCAGGTGGGCATGGCTTAGTGGTCAGGTGATCGGGTGGGCGTGGCCAACTTGTAAAGTGTGGTGAAACTCACTTAACAACGCTCTTGCTTAGCAACCAAAATGTTAGGCTCAATTGTGATCATAAGTCTTTCTTTCTTTCTTTCTTTCTTCTCTACCTTCCCCCTTCTTTCTTTCTTTTCTTTCTGTCTGTCTGTCTTCCTTCCTACCTACCATCTTTTCTTTCTTTCTGTCTGTCTTCCTTCCTACCTACCATATTTTTCCTTCTTTGTCTTCCTTCCTTCCTACCATCTTTCTTTCTTTCTTAATCCCTCCCACCCACCCTCCCTCCCTCCCTCTTTCTTTCCTTTTTCTTTCCTTCTTCCCTCCCTTCCCTTCCCTCCCTCCTTTTTCTGTCTATCTTCTTTCCTACCTACCATCTTTCTTTCTTTCTGTCTTCCTCCCTCCCTCCCTCTTTCTTCCTTTTTTTCTTTCTTTCCTTTTTCTTTCCTTCTTCCCTCCCTCCTTTCTTTTTCTGTCTTCCTTCCTTTCTACCATCTTCCTTCCTTCCTTCCTACCTACCATCTTTCTTTCTTTCTTTTTCTTTCTTTCCTTTTTCTTCCCTTCTTCCCTCCCTCCCTTCTTTTTCTGTCTATCTTCCTTCCTTCCTACCATCTTTCTTTCTTTCTGTCTTCCTTCCTCTCTCTTTCTTTCCTTCTTCCCTCCCTTCCCTTCCCTCCCTCCTTTCTTTTTCTGTCTGTCTTCCTTCCTTCCTACCATCTTTCTTTCTTTCTTTTTCTGTCCTTCTTCTATCTTCCTTCCTTCCTTCCTACCATCGTTCTGTCTCTTTCTTTCTTTCTGTCTTCCTTCCTTCCTCCCTCCCTCCCTCTCTCTTTCCTTTTTCTTTCCTTCTTCCCTCCCTTCCCTTCCCTCCTGCCAGCTGTGGCCAGGCTGCCGCCGCTCATCAGGCCAGTGGCTTGGTAAGCGTTCTTGGGGTCGTGCACCAGGTCACAGAGCGCCATCAAGGTCGGCTGCCACGTCAGCAGCTCGGGTTGCTGCAGCTCTTCATTGAGCTTGGGGAGGCCTCGGCGGCCAAAGGCCACAGGCACCTTGGTGGGGTCGATGTTGGGGGACAGCTGGGCTGAGATCCCCGGGTGCGCCATGCCAGAGGGGAGCCAGCTGAATTGCGTGTCTGGGTTGCTAGGTGACGGGGACGCCGGGCAGGAAAGTCCGTGCATGCACAGGTTCTGCGACGGGGCCCTCCCGTGGGTCTACAAACTCTCGCCCGAGCAGCTTCGGGAGCGGTTGGCTTCCCTCGTCGCTGTGCCGCGCTCAGTACCTAGCACTTGTAACTCCGTCACATTCCACGTTCTTGGATGCAGGGCAGCCCATTCTGAAAGAAAACATCTCGCGTTTTCTTTCAGAATGGGCTGCCCTGCACACAAGAGCAAGGAACGCGAGGGAGCTTCAAATGCTAGGTAGGAGTCGCGCGGTAGGATGCAGTTTGGGGTGACCAGTCATGCGGAGTGGGGCGGAGCGGAGCAGAGTGGGGGCTGGGTGGGAGCTGGGCAGGGGCTGGGCAGGCCGCGAGATGGGCATCATACCTAGCATTTGTAACTCCGTCACGTTCCTCGCTCTTGTGTGCAGGGCAGCCCATTCTGAAAGAAAACATCTCGCATTTTATTTCAGAATGAGCTGCCCTGCACACAAATGCGAGGAACGCGAGGGAGCTTCAAGTGCAAAAGCATGGCGAACCACCTACCGCCCGCCTGGCCCCTCTCACCGCCCTCCTGTCACCACCCTTGCCTCTCACCGCCCCCCTAAGGGTTCCCACCGCCCCCTGGGGGGCAGTACCACCCACTTTGGGAACCACTGCTCTAAACAGTAGATGTGCTGCCATGAGATTAAACAGGTATTGTTATTTTGAGAAGTATCACATTTGTTGATTATTATAAACAGATAATCCATTCAGGTTCATGTTTGGAATATTTGCAATATTTTTATTGTTCGCAATCTTTTTATTTCTCTCTTCCCTAAGCAAAAAGTTGGAAACAAGATGCAATGTAACATCAACTACTATTATTAATAGTAGAGCAGAGATTTTTCAGAATATGATCTTTGGAAGAAAGGCAGAATGGGAATTGTATAATCAATGGTAATGATAATCAAATCCACTTCATAGGCATAATGAAAGTAGCTGCTTCTTCTGTTTTATTTATCATTAGTATTTAGTTAGCTAAAAATATGAGCTAGGCTAAATATTTAACAAAGAAAAGACTTCATATTCTCTTGGTTCCAATATGATATTCTTTTTTTAGTGATGGGCCTAGAATGGCTGGATGTCTGGATTTTTAAGCTTGACTTCTGTTCATTTCTGCCCACCAATGGACTCACCTTTTGTCTGACATCGTTTGCTGTGCTTCCATCTTCTTTCCCATTGGCAGTTCTACAGTGAGACCAAATGGTTTAAGAGAGAAGGAAAGAAGTGAGGTAAATGACTGTCACTTGTAAATCTCCCATAAGCGCTGGAAATCTTTCCTTAGACAGAACACACATGAAATCTTCAGAAAAGCAGTTGCTCTTTGTTCTTTATACAACTTGGATTTTTCATCTTAAGTCTAACCACATTCAAGTATACACAACCTGGTAATGCCCAATAGGTGAGCGGCCAGGGGAAGCTCTGCTCCCTCTGGTGATGTCCTTGTAATATTATTTATGAGCAGGCATCTCACATATGGTACATCCATACATGTTGTAAGGCCCGGCCTCTCCCCCTTATTCAAGAAAGTAAAGACTCTTGAAACTTGGCATTTCAAAAGGAACCTTTTATTGAAAAGAGGTGAAAGCAGGGCAAAATCAAAGCAGGCTCTGAAGTCCCTCAGAGCATACAGTTAGAATAAAGGAAATTATAGACCCCTCCTAACAGGGCCATTTTCCTGGATGCAGCCCACATGGCCCAGCCTCCCCTTACATTCCCCAAGAGGTGAGAAATTATCTGGCAGTTAAGGCGCCAGGCAACAATTATAAATCAGGTTAAAGGTTATAAAAGAATGCAATGCAGGATATGGGATACATAGGAAGAATAATAAGGCATGGAAAGTATCAGGAACCAAATCCCACCCCCTTCTCCTGAAAAATGGCAGATACACGGATCTGACACGTGTACCATATGGATGTCTACTGAGAAGTCTTCATGCATCCAAGTATATGGGTACTGGCTTCTGCATCCTCCTTAAAGATAATGACTTTGAACAGTCAATGCACATTAAAGTACAGGTTTCACTACCGACACCCATTGGCTCATGTTTCTTTTTAAATGATATTATGGTGGACAAAATCACTGATGATGATGTATTGTAGAGAGTTTTTCCCTTTTTGAAATGAATACCTGAATAAGGCTTTTGCCTAATAGTATTACAAGTTAATATTGGGTTATGGATATCAGCAAATAAAGAAGATGAAAATGAATGTCTTCAAAGGGCTCCAGTGTTGAAGTTCAGATCCTTGAAGGCTTCTTTGTCCCTCAGAAGGCTGAAATAGCAGTACAACTAAGAGGAACAAGCTGTAGAATGGGAAATCTCATCTGAAATCTCATCATATGGAATTCACTTTAGGTAAGCCCTAAAGGTAAGCCCTTTAGGTAAGCACTTTAGGTAAGCCCTTAGCCCTATTTTGCAGGATAGGGATATCAAAGTTACAACAGTCTTATCATAATTAATTAGATCTTCAAACATCACTTTTTGTAAAACAATGTAAAAATATTCAACTATTTTAGTTCGCAAGATTTCTGCAATGTTTCTTTCTTAACACTCCTTAAAATCTCAAAACACAATTCCAGCTAGAAATTAGATATTTCAGTCAACCACTTCTAGCATCTGACTATATCTCTGCCCAACAAAACAACTCTATATCCTGTTATAATGATCTCCATTCTTCAATTCTTTTTCTTCACTGGACGCAAAATTTTGAGGAGCAGCAGCAACTCCTGCAATTAAAGTATACACATCAAACTCCCCCCAAAGATGGATGAAAACATACCTCAAAGTCAAATACAGAACAGAAATCTGTGTTAAAGGGATTTTGTACAATAAAGTTCCAAACGCTAAGGCTAATTTCTGCAAAGCTGAATGGTTTGCACATGTAGCATTGGAATGGAGCTGTGCTGTTTCCCTGTATGTTTTGTACTTGTGCACAGTTGCTTTAAGCCTGCACCTAATTCAGAATATCACCAAAATTAGAGATCTTCTGAGCTTTGATGCTTGCTTCAATCAATATCTAGAACATATTTCCAAATATGTTTTTTTAAGGATGGAAATCAAGCACTGTAATTCTGGATTTTACACCAGTTGTGGAAGGATGGTTTTAATTACTCCACAGGGTTGCTGTACTGGTTGTCAGACTCACTAATAAGCAGCTGGCTTTGTGCTCCCACCCACTGGGAGACTGTCAGTCAAAGCTTGCAGCAGTTATATAGCAATGAGAAGCTCAGTTAAGATCCATATGTAGCAAATTGAGACACCTCACAGAGGTTCTGTTTTATATACAGCATTACCGATTTGTCTTAGCCGCAATTGAACAAAAGAGGCAGAGCAAAACAAGAAGAGGCACATCAAGAACCACCGACGCTTACCAGCACAAGGCTGCTTTCAACACCATGAACAGCTCTCTGGCTGAACCTCTCCATTATGCGGGGGGCTACCAACCCCAGGACTCCAAGGAATGGAAGGTGATCATCCCGGCTTTCTTGGGGGTGATTTGCCTGGCTAGCTTTGCTGGGAATGTGTGTGTAATTGGAATCTTAGTGTACAATACAAAGAAAGGGAAGCCTTCGATGATTCATTCTTTGATCTTCAACCTCAGCCTGGCAGATCTGCTCCTCGTTCTTTTTGTCCTGCCTTTCAGGGCAGCATCTTATTCTCAAGGAGTCTGGTACTTGGGCTGGTTTCTTTGCAAAGCCTCCGACTGGTTCCAACAAGCTTGCATGACAGTGAAGAGTCTAACTATTGCTGTGGTGGCCAAGACATGCTTCATGTATGCAAATAATCCAGCAAAACAAGTGAATATTAAATGGCATGCCATCTGTGCAGTGCTGATGGTTATTTGGCTGGTCGCCTTGGGAATCCCACTACCTTTGTGGTTCTTCAACAGCCTTTGGGAGCCAGAGATAGGCTCATCTTCGTGCATTGTGATTATTCCAGCCCAAGCTCATGAGTTTATGTCAGCCTTTGTCAAATTGTATCCCTTTCTGGTATTTTGTGCCCCTCTCACCTTTGCTTTCTTTTATTTCTGGAGAGCGTATGGTAGATGCCAGAAGAGGGGGACCAAGACTCAAAACCTAAGGAATCAAATTCGATCCAGGTGTTTGACAATGATGCTTCTGAGCGTTACCATTACTTCTGCTGTGATGTGGTTTCCTGATTGGATATCTTGGTTCTGGCTCTGGCACCAGAAGAAGGATGGACCTACTCTCCCACAAGGTTTCATGGCCACTACCCAGGTTTTGATGTTTGCAATCTCTTCAGCAAATCCTGTTATCTTTGTACTCATGTCTGAAGAATTCAGAGAGGGTTTTAAAGGTCTATGGAAATGGTTTACACTGGAAAAGCCTCTACCTCCTACAGAAGATCTGGAGGAAACAGCAGCTGATAACTTGGAGGGAATCCCGAGCAATGCTCCTTCACCAGAGGCAATGACTCCTAATCAAGAGGAAGAGCCCCCTTCTGTCCCTGCTACCTCAGAAGACTTGGAGATGCCCGTTTTGCCAGATGTTGAGCAATTCTGGCATGAGAGGGAAGTTCTTCCTGATGCCCATGACAATGATCCTGTTCCTTGGGAACATGAAGGACGAGAGAAACCAGGTTGTGATCAACCAAAGTGCAATTAGGAAGCTGGAAACCAAATTTTACTGGTTTGGATTCAGGCATAGTCATGTTTAGGGTAGATTCACTGAAATCATGGGATGCTCCTTGGATGACTTTAAAAATCTATTAATGTTAATGGATCTCATTCTAACATGCTTAAATCTGATTACACCACTAGATTTCTTATTACTTAGGTGATGTTGAACTGGCAGTTGTAGCATGTAGAAGTTATTTTCATTACTGTACTTAGTTTTTGTCTTTTCATGTGTCTTCATTGTCTTCACATTTGGAAGTTACTTCTTCAATTATTCTGTGATGCACGGATGCAGCTCTCATTCTCATTACTCTTCTGTTAAAGAGTTTATTATTTAAAAATTACATTGCACTTCTGGATGGCAATTTAAAGTTTCAGAACATTTTTTTTTAAAAAAAGGTTAAATTTGCAAAGTAACATTGCTTACAAGCTGGTTCTATGTGATCTATGTTTAAACTTTAAACATTTGAACAAAGAATTGCTAACGAAAAGGTATAATTTGATTTTCAGTAGTGAGAATATTCATTATAGATTTTCTTATCAGTACTACAGAAAATGTATATTAAATATGCTGAAAGAAAAGGTGGATCAAGTTATTATATTAACTGATAAGCTTTCAAATTGGTAGTTTTTCTATTGTACCTCAGTAATTGAACTGAATTTATATTTTAGTGTTCCAAGGAAGTCGATTCCTATGTGCTGCATTAAGATCATTTAGTAACATAAAGGTTGTAGCTGGCAATATTCTATTAACTTGTGTTTTAGTCATATCAAATAGACAAGGATTTCACATTATGCAATTTAGTTCCCCCCCCCCCCAAAGCTGTATGAGTTACTGATGTATAGAAAATATATTGATTGTAAGCTGTTGGCATTTTCATCTTAACTGTTTTGAAACAAGTTAATTGATACAGATTATTATTCAGATGTGACAAGCTGTGATATGCCCGTTTGTGACTTAGCAAGCCTTCAAGTGGAAACTTTGTCTTATGATGTCCAACCACATACACACAATATACAACTGTGGAGTCATATAAACACATACAGCAAAATTAACGATCTACTTTTGTTTTCTAAACTGTTTAATGGAATCCCCCCCACCCCCAAAATGAGCTCCGAGTTATATGTGTCATAATTTGGAAAATAATTAAATGAAGAGCAGGCGGTTGCTAAAGACATCAATTCCATCAGCAAGCAGCTTAAAAATCACTCGCCCTTTTGGTTTATAGTCAACTGTGTGTAGAGGGTGGCATCTTTGCCCTTTTTTTTTATTTTCCAGTATTTTTTATCATCTCCATCAGTACTAAAAATTGTGAGAAAAGGCAGTAGTCTGTAGCATCCAAACACAGTATTTATCCTGTGCTCTATCCAGCTATTGAACTACTGTGTTGCTCTAGCAGCTTGTGAGTGTGCATGCGGCACTAGCAGCAGTGCATTTGCCACTAAAGCTTTTTTTTTACTAGATAAAAGGTTTGGTAAGAATGTGCCCAGTAACACACACACACACACACACACACACACACACACACACACACACACACAGGAACCCTGAAAAAAAAAAGCACTTTGGCATCTTCCATGACACTGCAGATGAAACTGGACTGAATAATATGCCAATTAAGATAACTTTTCGACACATAGGTAGGGGTGTATGTACATTTATTTCATTTCGGACAAAACTCTCCCCCCCCCCAAGCTCTTACCTTAATATTCTGATTTTATCAGTGCTGGTCATTTACTTGTGCAAAGCTTTGTAATTCAAGATGCTAAATTTGAATAGCCACCAAATGCTTGCGTTATACTCTGAAATGCATTTTCTGCGCAAATGTCATGGAATCACAATAACTTATTGTCTTCATTTATTTTCTATTTTAGAGATATTACCCAGTCATGCCTTAATTTAACTTTAATCTATGAGCATTAATTGTGTTGTATAAGTATGTCCCCGCCATTTATATTAGAATTTTGTTGGCCAATACAATATAATTAACTTAAGGTTAACAAGATATTACATAGTCAGGCTGGTTAGATTTTTTTTAAGAGATAAGAAAACGATGGTCAACCAATTGAACTGTTATATACATCACATAAACATATAAACTCATGTGTAAGACCATCCAAGGATAAGCTGACCCTTGAATTTTTAACCAAAATACCATGAAAAATATATTACCCACAGATAAGCTGACTCTTATTTGAAGGTTTTCTTAGCCATAAGTACTACAATACACACAAGAGGACAAGTCCATCTGTGGATAAGCTGCACCCAATTTTTAAGCTTTATTTTAGCACCTAAATTCTTGGTTTATTTCCAAGTTATACAGTTTTTAATATTTTTAAAAATATTTTTTTCTAAGACTATAAATTTGCACCGAGAAGCATCTAAACTGAACATTATCCATAGCCCTATACACACCCACACACACATTTTGATAGCATATTATAGAATAAGTGAAAAACGTTATTGCCATGATTAACAGCTCATTAAGAATCAGAAATTGTGGATGCATTGCAAATTATGTGTTGTTCCATCTGTGAAATTCACGATATAAATGTATTCTGATTCATTTCAAATTCAAGAGATGTGGTTAAATTAAATTACAATTTTGGACTATTTGAATTTCTTCCTTTGTCCAGGCCCCAAGATATTTTGAATCAGCACTTTGAACTAACACTGAAATTAGTGAAGCTGGTAACAAAACAAAACAATTCTATTCACCAACAAAGAGTTCCTGTTGGAACTTTAGATGATGTTTTGTATCAAGCATTTTTCAAATATAGTCCCATATTTTGCAAATTAAGTATCACCATCTTCAGAAATGGACCTAGTCCCAACCTAAGCAAACGTAAGTCTAACCCCGTGATGGCGAACCTATGGCACACGTGCCACAGGTGGCACGCGAAGCCATATGAGGGCACGCGAGGCGTTGCCCTATGTCAGCTCCAGCGCGATATGCGCTTGCCAGCTGATTTTCGGCCTTCTGGAGGGCAGGGGAGAGGCCGTCTTTCACCTTCACCAGGCTTCCCTGAAGCTTGGGGAGGGCAAAAAACGGCCCAATGGGCTTACTGGAAATCCAGAGGCTTCAGTGAGGCCTGTGCGCATGTGCGAGGGGGACAGCACGTGGGGGGTTTTGGACGCATACATGGGGGGAGAGCATTGCATTATGGGTATGGGCATGCACGCGCGCCCTATCACGCAGGCATGCGCCCTTTTGGCATCCAAGCAAAAAAAGGTTTGCCATCACTGGTCTAACGAAAAGTACATCCTAACTATCCTGGAATATAGACACTGTCCACAAACAACTCCTGAGTGCTTATGGGATTCCTTTTAGAGCTGCAATGGCACTCAAAACATACGGGACTCTTCAACAATGCAAATAAATAAGAGAATTTTCTGTGGTTGGTACTGAATTTCAATCTTCTGACATCCAACTTACTACTGATCTCAGACACAAAATTAAAATGAAGTGGAGAGGAGAAAAAGCAAAGCCAAAAAAAAAAAAAAAAGGAAAGAAAAAAGAGAGGAGAGTGATTTCATTGAATGACACCCACTACCAAACATGTGGATAATTTCATCAATTATTTTCTGAAGTAATGTAGAGCACTATGGGGGACCAAAAACATTGAAGATAAACAGCAAACTAAAATTGGAAATATGGTGAAATGCTCAGCAATTGTTTTCTGAAATTACTGTTCGGGAAGAACTAAAAAGACCAAGAAGCATCTTTCCAAAGTTCATTCTGGTTAGAAATATGAGAATATTGGTTATTTGTACCAAAAGCCATAAGGATGGCTAGCCAAGTGCAAAGGACACATGCTGCCAACCCAACACACATATGCACATAAAAAGAGGTCTCAAGCATTCATCAACCCTTTTAAAATGTTCAGAGACAAAATTAAATAGAAAGCTTTACAACTATACTATTAGTATTAATATAAGGATTACATGATCTGTAAAGCAAAAATGAGTATATACATCCACAGCAGTTTCAAATATAACTGATTTCCTCCATTTTTAATGGAATTTCAGGTGATTATATAATTATATCTTTAGAATGTAACACACAATTACTAATAAGTACAATGCGTATATAAAAAGGGTTGGTTTATTGTCGTTCAAATACATAAACTGAACAATCCCAACATTTCAAAATTAAACTATAGAAACACAAGTTTAACATTCAAAACAGAAACATAGTTTACAAGAAATACCCAGGGGAAAAAAATCCATATTCTAATCCAAAGCAGATAAGAGGCATTTTAATAGTAAATAAAAATGTTTTTGTACAACCATGCTGTCCTGGCATTTTTTTTTTACCCCTGTGTATTTTCATTTCAGAGCAAATCATTACCAAACTACCAGGCAAAGCCACTTGATTGTGCCTAACCGGGGATGGGGGTGGGAGGAAGGGAAGGAGGGACAGGGGAGAGAGCAGCCAATTAAGGCAGGCTTATTAACTAGGTCAAATGGTGTTTATATAATTTGGTCGCTGCACTTTTATTTTCCTCTCATGCTGGATCGGACATTAATGAAGTTAGTCCTGATTGATGCAGGAAAAGTCACACGAGTAAAAGATTAGGCCCTATCTTTCCAGGTTCACCAAAGGGCATCATCTCACTATGGTCTTCTGCACTCAATAGATTAATCCTCAGAGTGCATGACCTTAGCTCTCCCATTAGGACATGTGGGGTATTTTTACAGTTCTCAACTTCAAGTCATATGTCAATCTTCCCATGGCTTTGACATGTAACACTGTCAGCAAGAACACTTCCAAATGCTACCAATATCCAAGCCTTGTACATAGATATTTTACTGTTCTAGGATTGAAAAATCACTGGAAATAGTTGCATGGTTAGAATATTTGTCAGTCATGCAACAAAGAGAAAAAGCATAAATAATGCAAATATTCTCTCTGTACAGACTGCTTAATGTTCACAAATGTTGCTTCCTGGATGGTTTTGCAATAGGTTCATGGTAATGCATATGATTAGATCTGACAGATGGCTCATGCAATTTTCTTGATTTAACATAAATCTTTTGCTCAAGAATATTTTATAATTATTTTGTTGTTCGCCTTGTAGGTTCTGAAGCTGTAGGAGGTGGAGGGGGACCTCTGCGATCTAAGTCATCAACATAGGATACAATGAGTTTTCGCCTTTCCTCTGGCACACAGTCTAGTACCAGATAACGTTTGTCATTCTGTAATATCTTTTCTATATCTTTCAGATGTTGGTCAGATTCCTGGATTAACTTTTTGGATCTGCAATTAAGTATAAAGATTATTTATGAGTGGATGTTACACAAATGAACTAGAATTTTGGTAATAATACTCATGGACAAGCATCCAGTTAACAAGGCTAGAAACCAGGAAACTGTATTCTACTCCCACCTTAGACATGCAAGCCAACTGAGCAACTTTGGACCAGTTACCTCTCTCAGTCTAATTAACCTCACAGGGTGGTTGTTGTTGAGAAAACAGGAGGGGCAAGGAATATTAGGTGGGTTCACTGCCTTGAGTTATTTATAAAAATAGTAACATGAGGATTAAAAAATTCTCTGGATTTCATTTAGGTAGGACAAGTGCTGACAAAGACACAATGTCTAAGCTATCCTCTCACCTAAAAGACTGCTTCTTCAGGCCTGAAGTGAAGCAAAGTATTAGGAGGGTAGGACTGTTTTAAAAAATTGCTCTGTCATTGCTTATGCTCTATATACAGGGTTAGGCTTCAGTTTTGAGAGCTATAAGGTTTAAAATCAGCACTAATTTAAGCTGTAAAAATGTAAATAGAGAAAAGATTTGTCACTTTGTAACCAAACAACACTATAGGAAACATATTCCCATAACCTAGTGGTAGTCCAGGTTAATCTCTAGGATAAAATTAATCTCATTAATATTTAGGCAGCATTAGGTTGATTTTTAGGACTACTGATCTCTAAAACTTGAATGAAAGCAGGAGGAGAATACAATTTCTCTTGAGAAAGAGACTGTGTACTGCCACACCATTATGTCATAAGGAAGGTTTAAGAATCTTAACGTTTGAAGAAACTCTTTAGGTTGGGGGCCATTTTTTACTTACAAGACTGCTCTTCAGGAAGCAGAACACCTAGCTCTAATTCAGTGGTCACATATAAAGTACCTGCCTTTCCTCTTCTATTAAGAAATAAATCCATATCATGCTGAATATATATATATATTCCTAAACTTTTATATAATTTAAAATTATTTCGTCCCCACAATACACACACACACAAATTTGCTTGTGTGTCAAATAAAGTATTCAATTCAATTTCCAGAAATATCAATGTTAAACACTATCAATAGTGAATCACTATCACTAACTCATAATCTGGTACATCTATAATTTTTGGAAAAGAGGATAAACAAAAAGTCCTGTTCCCAAAAACCACAATATTAACTAAATATAATCCCATATTAGTCATTTAAGATAAAAACAACATAGAAATGAAGAAAGCCATTCGTGTACTGTATCTTATAGCATACCTGTATGTTATAAATTTGGTCTCTTTCAAAAGTGTTCTGAAATCAGCTTTGGCTGTAATATATTTGTCTCGGATATATTCTTCAAACTCCCTTTGCTTTTTCTGCATTTAAAGAAAAATTAAAGAAATAATCACTAGAAATTTCTGCCAGATTATATTTTTTTTTCTTGAGGAAAAAACATATAAAGAGGAGGTTGTTATATTTACTTTTAAACAGTAAGACAAAAAGCCAGGGCAAACCAGTACAAGTTTCTTACTCTGTCACTGGAAGAGAATTTAATGCACCTCGGATCTTCTTTAATTATCTTCTTTACTTCTTTCCATGTTGATGTTAAGGTAATCTTTGAAAGAAAAAAACAGAAAAATTGCAGGTTTAATGAACGAAGTATCTAAATTTTAAGTGTACAGGGCCATGAATAAAGGATTATCTGCAATTTAAAGCAGCTGCATCCCCATCTACCCACAATCACAAACCTGTCATGCATCCCAGGAAAAGGCATGGCTCTTTTAAAGAGTTATGAACAGGCACGACACTCTTTCCAAGTCCTTTTAGACTTAAGTCTCAACTAGCACACCATTAGTCACTGAATAGTGACTAATGAATAGTGACTATGGTGTCACAATAATAGAATATTTAAATAGTGCAAGATACAAGTACTCCATTATGCGAGGCCAGCTTCCACTGCATGGCTTTTACATACACATAGATGTGCTGCCTATTTTATTACCCAATGTTCCCTTTCTATCTCTCCTCACTCCTTCATTGATGGAAAAGCATAGATGGTTCTATTTCATTCAGGAAGAAATTAGAGAAGGTACTAACGGAGCTCACATATCTATGAATCAGGTAATTTGCATGTTGAGCTGAATTTTATTTTACTGTCCAAACCTTTTTAAAAGGATGATAATCTGAGATTATTCATTAATAGTATTTAAAATAAATAAAATGTGAGGCATTTACCTTGATACTATTTATATTAGTATATGCCACTGCACCTATTGGTAAGTTGTTTTAAGTATAGCGATACATACAGGATCAAATCTATTCCCTCTCTTGCCAGTGATTGGTTCATACATTCCTGAGATCTCCAGCCCTTAAAACACTAAAAGGGAACAAAAAAATGTTTACACAAATCCCTCAGCTACCTTTTTCCTATGGTTTAGCTCTAGAAGTAGAAGTGCAGTATAGGCTTGCTCTAATCTATCAGCAATGGTTTCCAGATTTTGTGAATCTTAAAATAATGGTTAATTGGAAGACACTAATTTCTCTGAAGAATAATGTCATTAAGATACAAACATAAATTGAGCTAAGGAACCACAAAATTATGACATTAACGTCCGGGGAAAATATAAGACGTATTAGCCTTACTGATGAAGTTTCATCTAGAAGTTGCCGGAAATGTTCTTTTTTCTTCTTTGTAAGTGCCTCAATGTGTTCATTAAAAAGTTTTTCCTTCTCTTCTCTTTCCAAAAGAGAGCCAGATTCCCAACGATGATCTTTTCGGAGAGTCCTCCTTGTATCGGACCATGACACATCTGAAGATCGTACCTAGCAGAGGAAAACAAATATTTCATTACCATATATTGAAAAGTGCTGATACTATATAATAAAGCTAATCTAGATTTGTCCCCCCATGCTATGCGATTGAGGAATCTATGTTCAAACCAGTGTTGCCAGCACTTCAAAAATTACTTTCAGTTAAAATTACACAATCAATTTTAATACAAAGAAATCTCACCATATCAGATAAGTGCGCTTCAACACAAAGAAACCTCACCATATCAGATAAGAGCGCTTTGAAATTCTGGATAGCCTCTTCTCGTTTGTGCTGTTCTCGTTCTCTATCAATCTCTTTTGTCTGCTCTGAACGAGCTTTTTGAACTTCTCTCTCTCGTTCACGCAAGCTTGCTTCAATTCGTGCTTGTCTTTCCAGTTCTTTTTCTTTTTCAGAGTCTACATTCTGAAATGCAATCCAAAGCACACATACTGCATTTATATTAGGCTAACAAATAAAAGTACTAACAAAAGTACATTCAAGCAAAAAACCCAATATACTTAAAGTATGATCCACAATGACAGAATTATGACAATATTTGTGTTGCATCTTCTACAGTCTTTTTCTGACTTCAAAAAGAGAAAATATACAAAAAAAGAAAATAGAAAAAACCCTAACATTAATATACTAAATTGATACAAATATTATTATTAATTGATATCTCTGTACCAGAAGACGCCAGAGTCGAAGAAAAAGAACTGGGAAAAATCATGAAATATCGCGACCTGGCCATCGAAAGTACGCGATTATGGATGAAACATGTGACAGTGATACCCATTGTCATCGGGGCACTTGTCACCATGTCCAAGAATTTTACAAAGTACATGAAGAAACTGCAGCTTCCTGCAATAACACCAGCAGAACTGCAAAAGACTGTGCTACTCGGAACAACATACATTTTAAGAAGATACTTGGTCGATACCTAGGATGCTGGCAACAACCCGTATCAACTATCAGAGCCAGTCAATGATATTTGTGATACATTTTTAAATGTTCAGTTGACCGAGTTTCAAGTTTAATGAATAAAAGTTTATAATAATAAATCAAAAATGCAGAATTGTCTACGTATTATGTTAGTTACATAAACTACATAGAGAGATGCATTATCTGGTATAATCAAACATTTTGAGAATCCTAAATCCATGACTAAGGAACCATTTATTCCACCAAAATAGCTAAATAATTATAAATTGTCTAATGCATGTAAGACAGTATTAG
Source organism: Diadophis punctatus similis (assembly GCA_023053685.1). Classification (NCBI taxonomy): domain Eukaryota; kingdom Metazoa; phylum Chordata; class Lepidosauria; order Squamata; family Dipsadidae; genus Diadophis; species Diadophis punctatus. Next base: position 1,530,662 of record JALIGW010000060.1, on the reverse strand, counting down.
GGTTGTAGTTCAGGGTGAGCTAAGTATAAAATACTGTCATATAGCTACAATATGTTCCTGAAGCCGGGATATGTAGAACATCAATTCATCAAAGTATATGAAAAATGGTATGAAGACTGGGAGATAACCAAAAAACCATTCTCAATCCCAACTGAACATACTGTCTACTTATATAAAATAAGATTATACAGGAGAACTAAAGTATACATAGTTCAACAAATGATACACCTTGGCATCACAAATAAGAAATAGTTTGAAGAAGCAGGGATTTCCAAATAGGAGAATCCAAATGCCAGAACTCTTATTTCCAGAGGAAGCACTAGCCAGCATAATTGATGGCATTTAGGACACAATGATTAGGATGAAATTTTTTGGCTGATAGATCACTGATAGGTATCACAGAAGGATCTTTTGTGTTTACATTAATTTGACATTGCTTCAGGGATTACACTGATATACTGTATTTTACAATTACTGTAACCTTGTAGAATTTATTCCGCTGACTATTCAAACTATAAATTGCAAGTTTGAGGACTTAACTTAAAACCCTTTTTAGAAAGTGTTAGAGCATAAATAAATCCTTGGATCACTATATGAGTGTTGGGCAGAGATCTTCCTCTATATATGCCCACAAGAGTTCCTAATTATTGCTTTTCCCTTTCAGAATGCATTATTTCATTTGAAATTATTATTCTAGCAAAAATAAGATTAAAAACACTAGTCTGAGAATACAAACAATGCTTACCACTAATCAATTGAATTCTAAAAACAGCATTCCACAAAACAGTACTTTAAATTCTATACCAATTGATCCAACAGTGAAATACTAAAAAAATGGAAACAGTGTTGTCACCGGCACACATACTTTGGCTATTTTTTCAATATATTGCTTAAAAAGATCCTCCCTTTGCGAAGAGCTATCCACGGCTTTGTAGCGAGGGTCAGTCTCTACTTTGTCCTTCACTTTACTCCAGCGAGACTGACTGTCCAAGTGATGATTAGATAACAGTTCAAAGAAGTCCATTTTAATCTATGATTTTAAATAAAAGACAAAAGAAAAAGGGGAGGAAAATAAAGTCACTTTGCTTTCCAAATATTCCAAAATTAAAAAAAAGCAACAAACTTACCGCAATGAAAAATTAGTTTAATTAGAAGCTGAGTCATTAGAGTATTAAGGAACAGTAGTAATGGCTATGTTTACATTTATGTCAGAGAACTGCTTCAATAGTAGAATATTTCTTAACAAGTTCATACTATACTATACCTTGGTATACCCTACTATTCTGTATTAGCACTGGTACAATAAATGCACAAATAAGCCAAGCTGTGAAGACAGGCACGGCTAATCTATATAATTACTGAAATAGGCCATATATGTGCATGATAAGAATGAATACATATAGCAACTTTCTGCAATCTGGGTATCATTTGGATAGGTGGAGTTAGAACTTGCACAATTTTCTAGTCACTACTGAGAACTGCAGGAGTTTAACTATAATTTGGGTAACTGTATTAACTATAAAAAATAACTATTAATCTGGAAGGTGCATATATTGGGGAAGGCTGATATAAATAAATCATGTAATGAAAATACAGTATGTCACAGAAGTGAGTACACCCCCCTCACATATTATAAATATTTAAGTATATCTTTTCATGTGACAATCCTGAAGAAATGACACTTGGCTACAATGTAAAGTAGTGAGTATACAGCTTGTATAACAGTGTAAATGTGCTGTCCCCTCAAAATAACGCAACACACAGCCATTAATATCTAAACTGCTGGCAACAAAAGTGAGTACACCCCTAAGTGATAATGTCCAAATGGGGCCCAAAGTGTCAATATTTTGTGTGGCCACCATTATTTTCCAGCACTGCCTTAACCCTCTTGGGCATAGAGTCCACCGGAGCTTCACAGGTTGCCACTGGAGTCCTCTTACACTCCTCCATGACGTCACGGAGCTGGTGATGTTAGAGACCTTGCACACCTCCACCCTCCATTTCAGGATGCCCCACAGATGCTCAATATGGTTTAGGTCTGGAGACATGCTTGGCCAGTCCATCACCTTTACCCTCAGCTTCTTTAGCAGGGCAGTGGTCATTTTGGAGGTGTGCTTGAGGTCGTTATCATGTTGGAATACTGCCCTGCAGCCCAGTCTCCGAAGGGAGGGGATCATGCTCTGCTTCAGTATGTCACAGTACATGTTGGCATTCATGGTTCCCTCAATGAACTATAGCTCCCCAATGCCGGCAGCACTCATGCAGCCCCAGACCATGACATTCCCACCACCATGCTTGACTGTAGGCAAGACACACTTGTCTTTGTACTTCTCACCTGGTTGCCGACACACACGCTTGACACCATCTGAACCAAATAGGTTTATCTTGGTCTCATCGGAGCATAGGACATGGTTCCAGAAATCCATGTCCTTAGTCTGCTTGTCTGCAGCAAACCGTTTGCAGGCTTTCTTGTGCATCATCTTTAAAAGAGGCTTCCTTCTGGGACGACAGCCCTGCAGACCAATTTGATGCAGCGTGCAGCATATGGTCTGAGCACTGACAGTCTGACCCTCCCACCCCTTCAACCTCTGCAGCAGTGCTGGCAGCACTCATACGTCTATTTCCCAAAGCCAACCTCTGGATATGACGCTGAGCATGGGCACTCAACTTCTTTGGTCGACCATGGTGAGACCTGTTCTGAGTGGAACCTGTCCTGTTAAACCGCTGTATGGTCTTGGCCACCGTGCTGCAGCTCAGTTTCAGGGGTTTGGCAATCTTCTTATAGCCTAGGCCAGGGGTCGGCAACCTTAAACACTCAGAGCCACTTGGACCCGTTCCCCACAGAAAACAAAACACTGGGAGCCACAAAACCTGGGTGGGCGTGGCCAACTCATCACTCACTCCCACCCAGTCACATGACCCCCCAGTCATGCCTACTCAGGTTTTGTGGCTCCCCGTTTTCTTTTCTATGGGAAATAGGTATATATCTCTGTCTCTCTCTCATCTCTTTCTCCCTATCTCTCATCTCTTTCTCCTTTTTTCTATCTCCCTCTTATCTTTCTCTCTCGTCTTTCTTTTTCTCTCTATCTCCCTCTCATTTCTCTTTCTCTCCCTCATCTTTCTCTTTTTCTGTCTCCCTCTCATCTTTCTCTCTATCTCCCTGTCATTCCCCTCTCCCTCATCTCTCTCTCTTTCTTTCTCTCCCCCGTCTCGCTCTGTGTGTGTGTGCGTGTGTATCTCGCTCCCTGTCACTGTGTCTCTTCTCACTCTCGGAAAGCCCTGCGTGCTCTCCTTGGGGCTTTTCACTACCTGTTTTTTCCCCACTTCCTTTTGGAAATCTGGGCTGGGTGAGGAACGAGCGCAACCCCCGGCGGAGGCTTCCCTCCTCCTCCCCATCTCACGACCCCCTGGCCGGCTGTGGCGGGGCTGGGAGGGTGCGCACGAGGGGAGGGGGAGGATGAAAGCCTCCGCCACAGGTTGCACTCATTTCTCACCCAGCCCAGATTCCCAAAAGGAAGGGGAAAAAATGGACAACGAAAAGCCCCAAGCCCAAGGAGAGCACGCAGGGCTTTCTGAGAGAGAAGAGACACAGAGACAGGGAGCAAGAGACAGCAAGAGATACACACACACTCACATAGAGACAGACACACACAGAGAGAGGGAGACTGACTAATGGATAAGCGTCTTTGGCGAGAGCTGAATTGAGCCGAACCTGTCTCCCTCTCTCTCTCTCTCTCTGCCTGAATGGAGGGAAACAGCAGGCGGCTACTTCTGGGTTTGCTCTCCGCCCCAAGAGAGAGAGTTGCCAGGGGCGAGTGGGTCAAGGAATGGGCTCCAGGAAGAGGGGATCGAGTCTCCTCCATTGTGAAGAGCACACTAAAACTAACTGCTGCGCACAACGCTTTGCACAGCAGTTAAATGGGCTCCAGGAGGAGGAGGTGATCCAGTCTCCCCCATTGTGAAGCGTGCTTTTGCTGTGCTGTGAGAGCAGCGGACAGGCCATAGAGTGGGTCTTCCCCCCGCCCCCCTGCCAAAGGAAAGCCAGCCGGGCTTCTCCTTCCCCTTCCCCCCACTCAATCCTACTTTGGGACAGAGAAACGCGCGCTGGAAACATGTGCATCTTCTGATCCTCCGGCACTCGCCCGCAACTCTCTGCGGTCCTCCAGGCCCGACTTGCTGAAGGGGGGGGGGGAAGCAGCCCTGATGCCTCTGCTTCCTCCCCCCAGCCATCGCTGCCCAGGAAAGGCACAGGCAACAGAAAGTGGCGCATTCCAAAGGAGGCGAACAGCGTTCCGCTGCGAGAGCCGGACCACGTCTCTCCACTATCCATGTCGCCAATGGGGGCACTTCTGCCAGGCCATCAAACCCCCCCCCCCCCCGCTGGGTTGTTGTGCTCAGCACTCAGCAGGGGAGGGGAGTGCTTCCCTACGCTGCCCCTTCTTTTTCTTGGCCTCGCCGACAAGAAGGAAGAAGGCCAAGCTTAGGGGATGGCCCCCACTCCGCAAGATCCGCCGCCGTTCTCTCCCAACCCTCTTTGCTGGCGGCAACAGCAAATGTACTGCGACAAAGAAGGAATGTTGTTGCTGCGCAAAGGCTCCAACCATGCCACTGCCGCGACGACAGCTCTTTCATCCCTCTTCTGCGACAGGGCCACAGGGAGCCCCAGCAGAGGGCCCAAAGAGCCGCATGCGGCTCTGGAGATGCAGTTGCCGACCCCCAGCCTAGGCCATCTTTATATAGAGCAACAATTCGTTTTTTCAGATCCTCAGAGTTCATTGCCATGAGGTGCCATGTTGAACTTCCAGTGACCAGTATGAGTGAGAGCGATAACACCAAATTTAACACACCTGCTCCCCCTTCACACCTGAGACTTTGTACCATTAACGAGTCACATAACACCAGGGAGGGAAAACGGCTACTTGGGCCCCATTTGGACATTATCACTTAGGGGTGTACTCACTTTTGTTGCCAGCAGTTTAGACATTAATGGCTGTGTGTTGCATTATTTTGAGGGGACAGCACATTTACACTGTTATACAAGCTGTATACTCACTACTTTACATTGTAGCCAAGTGTCATTTCTTCAGGGTTGTCACATGAAAAGATATACTTAAATATTTACAAAATGTGAGGGGGTGTACTCACTTCTGTGACATACTGTATGTAGATAAATATTATTGTGCATTTTTCCTCTTTAAGGAAATACAGGGAATGCTGCCTGAGTATCCACACTTGTACTGAGTTTCCTAGAATACATGCATGTGCAAACAGTACTTCTGAATACCAACTATATTTCACAGAAGCAATATTTGATGGAATATATAGCCTTGGCTTCTTAGTACATTTTTAAATACTGCATTCACCGAGTTTCTGGTTTAAGAGTAAAACATCAACATTTATATATGTGCAATAAAATGAGTAAGTTAATCTTTCATGGACATTAGGGATAATAGAAACTGGAGATTTAGTTTAAAAATCTGTTCAACGGTTATAGCTAAATTTCACTGAAGGCTAATAAGACAATATGTGGCTATCTGACTGAAGATTAAAACAAAGAACATAGGTATATTTCTATTTTATTAGAATTTGATAATCATATATTTGCTTTAATATGGATTTGCCAGAATTTTTAAAGAAAATATGGGTAAATTATGACACCTTCTTTAATTGGTAAATAACTAGAAATCAGTAGATACATAGCAGAATTCAGGCTACACTGATGTGTTTCATAAAATAATCATTTTGCAAACAAATATAGGCTTTCTTCTTTCCTATCCCATACTCTTAAGAATTCAAAGGATTTTCTTCAACAGAGATGCTTGCAAAATCTTAGGGTCTGTATATGTATGTATATATGTATATACAGTATCTATCTAGACACACATGCACCACACATAAGATACATAATGGATGCTTCTGATACATCCACACTAACTCAGCTTTGTATTATAATCTATCTAAATCAATGAGTTATGTTGCAGGAATTTTAATTGCAGTAAAGCAAAGAATTCTTTTTAGTGCATTGCAATTCATATAGTTCCTAAATCACATGAATAGCTTATTCACACATAATAAAAACTATGATCCATGGGACAGAGCTTTTTAGTGAGCTCAGTAATTTTATCTTGTTAATTAGCAACAGTCATCTTTCAGAACATTCACACATTTTTTGGTACAAGAGAGAAAAGATTTTACTCTAGCATCTACATTCAATGAATTAGCCTGACTAGACTATTTCATTTCTAAGTCTCCCATACATCCAGAATTATACAGGGATATAATGATAAAGGTAAATTCCATTTTTAATGTGTTGTAATAATTTTCCTCACTGTAGTGTCCTCTAGATTTACTGGCTTTAATTTCCATTATTCTCAACCATGCTGACTAGGAATGCTGAAACTGTACATCCAGAAGTGCAAGGCTGGAGAAAGGCACATTAAGAAAACCAAATCTTGTGCGCTTATTATTACCGCTTGATGCACCTTTACTGGTCAATTAAAATTTGCATTTGTGATTCCTTTTATCATTAGTTATAATGTCTACATAAAGGGCATAACACTAATAGTCTGTTGATATTCCTCAATATTGACATTTGGTTATTAGCATAGTATCCTCACATACAAGTACATCAATGAATTTTTTGCAGTAGAAAATCAAATAAAAAAAGAAAATAAATGCCTTACATATAGCAATTTGGTAAATCGTCCATCAATTGCAGAAGCATATAATATAATTAAGAAGATTTGCAACATCCTTTTTTTAAAATGTGGCTTGGGTCCAGAGATATCTTGCTTTTTTGTGTTAGGCAACTTTATTTACTGTTCTTGATTTCACTGTCCTACTATAGCATTGGGAGTCTATCACACAGAATTGGAAAGGATCCCTTGATCCCCGATTGAGTTTTTAGAGAGAGCATATAGTGCTATAGTGGGAGGGAGAGACCAGGAAAGTGTTGTATCAGCAAAGTTCCACTTTTCTCTCTCTGGATCCAACACAATATCTATTATTTCAAAGTTGAACTTAAACATATAAGTAGTATTGAAATATAAAGCTTTCTAAGCCAGATGTAAGAAAATTACAGTTTTGTCCTATCTTTAAAATAAGGATAATTGAACAGGCACACTCATGAATAAATGCTACTTCTCTTATTTCTTTTTATATCAGCTCTTGGACTTAATATACTATGTCGGTAGTCAAATAAAAAAAAATTGGGAGATCATTTTAGAAAGACTCGGGATATTACAACTATAAAGTAAATCTTGTCCATCATTCACCCAGTATGTATTCCTGTTTCTATAGAAACAGAAGCTCTCATCTCCTAGCCGTATGTTATTTTTGTGACCCTGCCTCAAAAGAGAGGGAGTAAAAGGGTCAAAAGTAGCTGCAGTACTCGGATCTAATAAAGGAAATCAATTCTGACAACTAATATTTTAATTTAGTTATCATTGCTGAAAGCTCACAAAATTTGTAGTTTTTTGCAGGAGATGTTACTTAAAAGCTGTTCAACTTTAAGATTAAAGGAAGAGCAAAGCAGAAATCACACACAGATATACACATTCCTGCTTGGGGAAGAGAAGTGAAGTGTTTCAAATCAAAAGGATAGGCTATGAAATTGTTTAGACAGGTATTAATCTGATAATCCTTTGAGGCAATTCCTTACTTTAAATAAGAGTAAGGGTCACATATTTTGAGAGGGCAGCATAATGGGGTAGGTATAATAATGAAGAGGCTGATGCAATCTTTGCTTTCTCCACTTTAAATCCTAATGTTTGTTGGAAAGGCAAATATGTTTCTAGGATATGTGGTGAGCATCTCATTGCTGCCCCTCCCCCACCATAAGCAATGCGCAGGTCTTCTTTCATATTATCCAAATCCTATGGTTAAGTAACAGAAGCTTTCAATGGAACATCTTTAATCTATTTCAACATAAAAATATGACTGCATGATATACTATTTTCTTTCTTTCACCTTTAATTATTTTCTTTAATTAGAAGATTCTCTAGGAAATAGAATTGGGAAATACTGATAAGCAATTAATTAAAGTGTGCTGTTTCCAATCCTTACTTTAAAGGGTTTATGGAGAAATCATGCAATAAAATTCTTTTCAGATAAACTGGCTGAGAAAGCTTCACAACATTGTGGGGCACATTTCTTGTTAACATTTAGCTATTCTTTGTAAAATAAGAAAAGCAAGGCAGAAAATACTGTTGTGTATTTAGAAGGACTGGGGTTTTTTTTTTTTGGCAGATTACACATTCTGGGTACAACTCTCATCACTTCACAAGGAAAAAAACTGAAAAAAATGTAAAGTACCGGAACTGCGGGAGGCTAAAGTCACCACACAGAGATACCAATTCTTTCCTCACTAGGGAATCCCATAATACTTTGCGTGTCAGTGATTGACAGCTGTCAGACTGAACTGATTGACAGGCCGCACAGCACAAAACTGTAAAATCTATCCACTTGTTACAAAACAGAATACATAAAATGGTTACAAGAGGTTTTGGGAGAAAAGAAATAATTAGTTTCAAATACAAAGATAAATGCAATATTTAACACAAAATATTACTGATGTTGTTCATGCAATATTAAAGAATTTATTGATGATTATGGCTAAGATGCAACAGTAATTTTTAAACTATAACTATAGAATAAAACAAACTGTAGTTTAGGTTGAGGTTTCAGATTTCACATATTCACCTCTAGACAGCTGATGACTTTGATATTGTATGAAGACTAATTGCTAGCATTGGTCAAAGGATTGATCACAGGGCTTTCCTGTTTTCTTGCTTTCCACCCACCTGAAGGTCTCTGTGTTCCCTCCATACACAAGAGGGCTCCCCAACTCTTCAGATCAGAGTGAGGGGAGTACAAGAGGAAAAGAGAATCCATTGATGGATACTGATACTACCATATCATTTACTAAAGTAAATTGTGACAAAGTTCAATAGGTTTTATTCCTAAATATGTGAATCTACGGCATTGCATCAGGAAATTTTCCATTTGAATCTCTTATCTCCCATAAACTAAACCACGAAGCCTTAAGCTAGTCATTCTTACCCTGAGTTCCTTATTTGCAATATCTTAACAGTACTTACATATCCACTTTATAAGGGTGAACTGCAGTATGATGTATAGAGCACTTCTGAACAATAGGCACAGCAGGAATAACAATTACAGTAATGGCAGCAAATTAAGAGAATGAACTACAACTACTATGAAATTTATTTAAAGCCTATAAGAAAATTATCTTATTTTTTTAAAAAAAGGTTGAAAATAGAGTATGTATCATTTTAACGTACGAAATGTTTATGAATGACAGCTTTTGCATGATATATCACATGTCTTTTTGTTACCAGGAACTTATATTGATTTCAATTAAAGGTTAGTTAGATATGTTTTTCCTTCATTCACCCAGTTAATGGGGTTCTAAAGAAAGCTTCTACACATTTTAATGTTAATATTGTTGAAAACATTCATGCATCTGCCTTCCCCAGTGATATGCACTTTGTCTCTTGAAGTGACAGTGCAGACAAATGACATTTGGCATTCATTAATTTTTGATAGGTGACCTTTAATTTTGATAACGAGCCAAACTAAAACATATTTAGTGGAAGATTTAAAAAAAACCAACAATAAAATGTTAGCATTTAGGCAGAATGCCATTTAAAATCTTCCCACAAGGAGGTCTCAGAATCTGATATACAGAACTAAAGATTTGGTTAGCAATGGTTTGATTAGCAAGGTTTTACCCTCAGCAATTTAAAACTAAGTTCTTGATTCTGGAAGAAGGGGGCAAAATACTACATCTTCTAGGAAATGATGTTCTTCTGAGTTTAGATGCAAAATTATGAGGCCAAAAGGCAGAAGAAAGTAGTGGGAATGGGACTTCCAGCAATGGGAACCTGGAAGCCTAACATGAGTCCCTCTCATTCATATTGCTTTTATGATCTTCATATGAAAATCTTACCTTCTCTCCTCTGGTCTTCGAATCTTCTTTTTCCTTCTTTCTTGCTGATGTGATAAATTCATTAAACAAGGCCTCTCGGTCTTTCATTTTTTCAATTGCTTTGAAACGTGAATCTTTAGCATGCTTGGCTGCAAATTCACTAAAAGTAGTTCTGTAAAAAATGGCAAGTGTACTGATTTGGCAGAGCTTTCTTAACTGGAAATGTATTCTAAATACATCTTTGTATTCTGCTACAAAGTGTGTGCTAAACACTATTACATAATTATCTTCCCTTCAGATATATGACCAAGAGGTAAAATATTTGTTTTCATGAAAAAAAGGGCAGCCTTTTTGATTTCAACAAAAATTTGCAAGGGCAGATTTGCAGATTTTTGATTTATAAAGAGTATACATGTAGAATAAAATTTCCAGCAACCGCACAATACTTGTTGAATGGAAATTCCTTATTCACTGGTCCTGAAATTCAAGGTTATGGATTAAAAAATTAACAGTACTCATTTGCCATCCAATTGTACCAGGTGTGAAATTAGTAGCAGTATCTGCCAAGCTTTACATTTTGTCTTCTTGTAGTTTTGCTACAAGATATTTCTCACCTTCAGGGCCAGATTCCAAATTTCAGACGTGCAGTAGATATAATACTGCCACTTACCTTAAAAAAAAACCCATTATTGTGCTTTTTCCAAGATCTGATGCTAATCTGACCCCGAGATTACGTGAGACATTATAATCCTATGAATGTTTTCATCACAGCATGGAAATAATTAGACTTGGGAAATCCCGCCTACTGTTGCTGTAGGGTAAATTAAAACAAGAGAAGAATTTGGTAGCTTATTCTATTATTTAGAAGTGAACTTAAGCCTATGCTAAAGAAAATGACCTGCAAAAACAAGTCTGGGCATAAATTTGTAGGCACAGAAAATATAGAGGTGACTTTCAAGGAATGCAAGTGTCCAAAGGGACATCATCATTACCTTGAACTAAAATTGGGGGGGGGGGGGAGGAAGCTTCACTATAATGACAAGACATGCAAAAGTTATCGTATTTACTGATTATCAAAACCAAACAATAAAGTATATAGTAATAAATTTGATGCAGACTACTTGCAGTGAAATTCTCCTACTGGAAGAAGTTAACATTTCCTTATATTTCCTCTTTCCAGCAGCAACCCCTCCTTGATTTGGACCCTTCCATCAAGGAAAGAAGGCTTTCTATTCACAAAAGGACAAATCAGAGCTAACTTATTCTACACCCTTTGAAATATAAAAGGCAATTTGGAATTACTGAGATTAAATTATGAAAAAGGGCAACTATACTAAAACAATTATATTCAAATTCAGTATTACAGCTATTCCAAATATTAAACTATTAAAAAAATACAATTTTATTGTATTCCAGAACTTCAATGTAAAGATATGCTTACTGATTCAAAATTCAGTTCATCTTTGTTCAGTGGAGCTTAATCCCAATTAACAGTATTAACGATCAGAAGCCTAATCAAAGAGGTCTTTGAGGACAGCAAGTCAATTCAAGCAAAATAAACGCAACAACTGAAAATAAGCCAGTAGATAGCAAAGAACTGAGAGTTAATGCAAACTAATTCCTAACTAGTTTAGGTAAAATAAAATGGAATAGTTCTCTAAAAATGTAATAATTACATACAGTCTAACAATGTGTTAAAGGTATCCTGTGTACAATATGACTTATCTGAAGAAACCCACTTGGACATTAACAATAAAAGACTATAGCCAACTAGCTGAATGACGACATAAGTCTTTCCCTTTGTTGACAATCGGATGGCAAAAGGATCCAGGAATGTAGTTTGTTGAAGTAGGTCAAATAGATTTAAAAAAAAATACTGTGAGGTATCATCAGCAGTTCTTATAAGGTATTCAGTATTAATACTGTAAAAGAGGGCAAGTCCTCCATTACATCATATATTTTCTATATTAGGATTGTCAATGGTTAGCTAAATTTAACATTATAGTATTACAGGCATGGTTTACTAGAGTTAGTAAATTCATCCTCATGAAACAGTCGGGATTCTTTCATTTTCTGAAAGTCAACATGCATTAAGAGTTAAAACTGGGTATCTGATAAAAGGGGAGAGAGAAAGAGAAAGACACTGACTTACCTAGCATTAATCTTTGCTTCTTCCATCATTTTCTTGAAATCTTCTTTGGCCTGCATTATTTTATTTTTCTTCTCTTTGCGTTCTTCTTCTGCCCTGGTTTTTACATACTGATCAAATACCTGAATAAATAGCAAATACTGTATAATTTGGAGCATTATACAAAGAGAACAAAGCAAAGACTAGGATTACCTATTTGTGATAACGTAACAAAATACCAAATAATATAAAGGGATCAGTGCAGTGAATCTCAAACTCACTGAAATGAGTATCTTTCAGTAACAACTTTTACACCAAGCCATTCTATAAAAAGCAGTTTTACTACTATTTTTTAATGCGACAAATTGTAGTGACAGAAAAAAACAGACTTAAACAGATGTTTGCTTTCAATAAGAAAAATGCATGTAAGTTTGTGTGTCAAGGAAATTTTCCAAAGGTAACGGATTCCAAAGTCAGATGAATGGAATATGCTCTAACAAGCAAATGTTCCTTCCTTCCTCTACTATCTGAAAATGTTAAGAGAGATCACGGGATCCTGACCCATGGAGTAGGCTGCAGAGCTGGAGACCAACATGGAAGTAGACAATCTAAAACCTGAGCAGAAATAATTTCTTCTGTAATGCAATAAATAATTGTAATTTGATACATTTATTCAAAATAAATACTAGGCATCCTTAGCAAGCTTGCACAACTGCTTCAAATGCTGTCTATGGTTATCTCTGCACGCATACACATGCAAAGAAAACACTCCCACTGTACCTGTCAATGAAAAAAATATGCTCCGAATGCATTCATATGAAAAACCTTCAAAGCAGCTGTTTACTTTTTGGGAAGGGCACAGCAGCTTTGACACTTTGAGAGATGCTCCCTTTGGGTTAATGCACTTGCGAATCATCTATTTTCATTGCTTTGCACAGTCCTAAGATACTGTCAGTTTTAGAAGCCATCTTTTTTTTTCCAGCTTCCTAACTGCCACATATTTTAGCATGGGAAATTGGGAGGGGGGGTTGGTTGGAGCGGTGGGTTAACATTCTTTACTCTGGGAGTCAAGAACACTTGCCTGCACCTGGATGGGACTGACTGGGGATTGTCTCCAGTTGAATGTGAAGATTGGACTGAACCATGTGATGAACTTGTGGCTGTGGGGCAGGGTTTTGAACTTTCAACTGGGTGGGGAAAACCTGGAAGCTTCAGATTCGGGTTTTCCCAGATGTGCCAACATGACATCTCTAATAAATTGGAACTTTGAGGAACTTCTAGCCTTGGAGTTTTATTTTGTTGGGGGTGTTTTTTGGAACCCTGACAGGTATATTATCATATTATTGTTGTTGTTATTATTATACAATTGTATCACAGCGGCCAGTTGTTTCGCCGGATTTGGTATTGATTACTAGTCGAGCCCCACCCAGGGGCCTAGGACGTCGTAATGTATTTTCGAAGTATATGTGCGAAGTATATGTGCGGAACCGAGCAGTGCAGCTTTCTGCATTTGACTGATGGTGGTTTTGTCAATTTTGAGCTGTTTTAAATGTAATTCCAGTGCTTTTGGGACAACACCCAGTGTTCCAATCACCACTGGAATTACCACTGCTGGTTTGTGCCATAATCGTTGAATTTCGGTTTTTAAGTCCTGGTATTTTACGATTTTTTTGTGTTCCTTTTCATCAACCTTGCTATCACCTGGTATTGCGATGTCAATGATAAGTCACTTTGTTTTTCTCGACCAGCATGATGTCTGGTGTATTATGCGCCAGTACCTTGTCTGTTTGTATACGAAAATCCCACAAGATCTTGACCATCTGATTTTCAGTGACTTTTTCAGGCTTGTGTTCCCACCAGTTTGTAGCAGTATGGATCTTATAATTTTTGCATAAATTCCTGTGGATCATTTGTGCAACAGAGTTGTGCCGTAATTTGTAATCAGTCTGCGTGATTTTCTTGCAGCAGCTGAGCACATGGGCTACAGTTTCATCAGCTTCCTTGCATAATCTGCATTTAGCATCATTTGAGGTTTTATCAATTTTGGCCTTTATGGCAATGGTACAAATGGCATGGTACGAATTGCCTGTTCTTGTGCGGCCAGGATCAATGAATCTGTTTCTTTCTTTAAAGTACCAGTTGTTAACCATAACCAAGTTTTTTCACTGACCACTTTGTCATTTATTTTTTCCAGAAATTGGCCATGTAATGCTTTATTTTGCCAACTCTCCATTCTTGATTTTATCACATTTTTTCTGTATTCTTGTTTTGTCTGTTGGACCTTCAGTAGATTTTTGTTCTTTACTTCAATTAATAGATGTTCTTGACTTTATTTTAAATAATCTGCCAATGCATGCTTTTCTTTTCCAACTGTTTGCTTTACTTGTAGTAGTCCTCTGCCACCTGATTTTCTGGGCAGGTAAAGTCTATCAGTGTCATTACGTGGATGTAAACTGTAGTGCATTGTCATTAGTTTTCTGGTGTTTCGGTCCAAAATGTCCAAATCAGCTTGTGTCCAGTTAATTATACCAGCCGTGTATCTTATGACTGGTATTGCCCAGGTATTCATGGCCTTGATGGTGTTTCCATTATTTAATTTAGATTTCAAAATTTTCCTACCTCTGTTGGTGTACTCTCTTCTGATGATAGTTTTCACTTCTCCATGTCTGATATTATCCAACTGCAGAATGCCCAGATATTTATAGGCTTCATTTTGGTTACATTTAATTAATTGGCCATTGGGCATTTCAATTCCATCACATGTAGTGATTTTGCCCCTTTTCATAGATACAGTGGCGCATTTTTCCATGCCAAACTGCATCGAGATATCTGTGCTGAATATTCGGACTGTGTTGGTCAGTGATTGGATTTCTATTTCTGACTTTCCATACAGTTTCAAATCATCCATATACAATACATGCGAATTTTTTTCGGTGTCTTTGGCTATTTGGTATCTAAGTTTCATTTTTTTTAAAGATTACTGATAGAGGGATCATTGCAATGATGAAGAGGAGGGGTGAAAGTGAATCTCCCTGAAAAATTCCTCTCTTGATATTAACCATTCCATAGTTCTCATTCCGTACCGCCAACTCAGTTCTCCATTGTTTCATCGCTTTTTCAGTGAATGATGTAATATTTTTGCTGATGCCGGTAGTTTCTAAGCATTTGATGATCCAGCTATGTGGCAATGAGTCGTACACCTTTTTGTAATCAATCCAGACCATATTCAAGTTCGTTTTTCTGTTCTTACAGTTTTCTAGTATCATTTTGTCAATTAGGAGCTGATCTTCTGTGCCCCTGCGTCTTCTTTTGTTACCTTTTCGCTCTACTGGCAAGATGTTATTTGTTTCCAAATAATCCATTATGTTATCTGCAATTATCCCAGTGAGTAATTTGAAGGTTTTTGGCAAGCATGTTATTGGTCTATAGTTTCCAGGTGTTGTTCCTTTAGTTGCATCGTTCTGAATCAAGTATGTTTTTCCAGTTGTCAACCATTCATCAATTTCACCATTTTGTAGCATTTCATTCAGTTGCCTGGCCAATATTGCATGCAAATTGGTCAGATATTTGAGCCAGAAACCATGTAATTGGTCATTTCCAGGTGATGTCCAATTCTTTACTTTTTTTACTTGATTTTTGACTATCTCAGTTGTTATTTCTAATACTTGCATTTGCTTCTTGCCAACACTTTTCTCAAAGTCTTGTATCCACTTTGCTTCCTTATTGTAATCCTTTGCATTTTTCCAGTTCTTTCCAGAATTCAACTGTGGCTTGCTTTTCTGGTTTTTCACTTTTGAAAATGTCATTCGCATTAAGGCTTTGATAGAAATGTCTTTGGTCTGATCGAAATTGCTGATTTTGCTTGTACTGAATGATTCTTGCATCATATCTTTCAATTTTTCTGGCTATTGCTGTTATTTGCTGTTTTACAATTTCGTTATTATTATTATGTTTTATTTTATATTATTATTATTATTATTATTATTATTATTATTATTATTATTATTATTATTATTATTATTATTATTATTATTATTATTATTATTAATTCATTAAACATGAAACTCAGTCAACTGAACATTCAAAAATGCATCACAAATACCACTGACTGGTGCTAATGGTTGATAGGGGTTGCTGCCAGCATCCTAGGTATCAACTAAGTACTTTCTTAAGATGTACGATGTTCCAAATAGCGCAGTTTTTTGCAGTTCCGCTGGTGTTATTGCAGGAAGCTGCAATTTCTTGATGTATTTTATAAAATTCTTGGACATGGTACCAAGTGCCCTGATGACAGTGGGTATCACTGTTACGTTTCATCCATAGCCGTGTAGTTTCGATGGCAAGGTCGCGATATTTTGTGATTTTTTTCAGTTCTTTTTCTTCGACTCTGGCATCTCCTGGTACCGCGATATCAATAAATTGTACGTTTCAGTTTTCGACAACTGTGATATCTGGCGTGTATCCGTCTGTATTTGAAAGTCCCACAAGATCTTCACCTTCTCATTTTCGATAACTTTTTTCCACTTTATATTCCCATGACTTTTTGGATACAGGTTAAGTTGAATTTTTTACATAATGACCAAGTGGATTAATTTAGCAACTCGGTCGTGTCTAGCTTTGTAATCAGTTTGTGCAATTTTGCTGCATTCACATATTAAATGTGAAAGTTTCAACTTTGTCGTTGCAAAGTCAACAGCTTGGATTGTCGGTGGATTTTTGTATCTTCGCTTTCATTTATTTATTTATTTATTTGGAGGTTCTTCTATGCCGCCCTACTCCCTAAGAACTCAGGGCGGCGTACAGCATTTTAAGAAAACAATCAAACAAATCATTAAAAACAATTTAAAAAACAATTAAAAACACATACAACACCATACATACATGGGGGAGACATCGGATGTAATGTCGTTTCAAAATCACCCCGCCTGCAGGAAGAGCCATGTATTAATGGCTTTTCGGAAGGCCAGCAAGGTGGGGATAATTTGGATCTCCGGGGGGAGTTGGTCCAGAGAACAGGGGCCCCTACAGAGAAGGCCCTCCCCCTAGGCCCCGCCAGTCGGCATTGTTTGGATGACAGGACCCGGAGGAGACCACTCTGTGGGACCTCACCGGTCGAAGGGAAGTATGACATAGGATGCGGTGCCGAAGGTAGCCTGGTCCTAAGCCATGTAGAGCTTTAAAGATGATGATCAACACCTTGAATTGCACCGAGAGACCGATGGGCAGCCAATGCAGCTGGCGGAGTATCGGTGTTACGTGGGTGTATTGTGAAACACCCACCACAGAGCCTCCTTCTCTAGGTATAGTCGCAATTGGTGCACCAGGCGAACCTGTGCAAAGGCTCCCCTAGCCACAGCTGTAAGGTGTTAATCTAATTTTAGCTGTGGATCTAGGAGAACTCCCTTATTGTGGACCCGTTCTGAGGGGGTTAATTTTTCTCCTCCAAGAACCAAAGAGGGACAGTCGGAATAGTCCTTAGGGGGCAATATCCAGAGCCACTCAGTCTTGTCGGGGTTAAGCTTGAGCCTGTTCCTCCCCATCCAGATCCTGACATCGTCCAGGCATCGGCACATTACGTCCACTGCCTCCCTTCATGGCAGTAGTTTGTAGTGTTTGTTCTTCTTATACATATGTATGTACCGTTTCCCCCAAAATAAGACATCCCCTGATAATAAGCCCAATCGGGCTTTTGAGTGCATGGCAATAAGGCCAAGCGCTTATTTCAGAGTTCAAAAAAATGTAAGACAGGGTCTTATTTTCAGGGAAACACGGAATG
This sequence comes from Diadophis punctatus similis, assembly GCA_023053685.1. Classification (NCBI taxonomy): domain Eukaryota; kingdom Metazoa; phylum Chordata; class Lepidosauria; order Squamata; family Dipsadidae; genus Diadophis; species Diadophis punctatus. The sequence continues at coordinate 1,512,809 of JALIGW010000060.1, read as the reverse complement.
TACCGTATTTTTCAGAATATAAGACGCACCTTAGTTTTGGGGGAGGAAAACAAGGAAAAAAGGCCTCTGCCTCCCAGCAATTTGCCAAACACCAAACAGCACAGATGATATACACTGTTTGCTGTGTATTTCTGTGCATGTGTGTCTGACCCATAGAAATAGCAAAGAATTGGAGAAATGTACATTATGGCAGTATATTAATCCCAGAAAGTTTTCTTAAATGTAATCACACTAACTCCTCCCAATTATTTAAATAGATCTACTCCAAACATGACTAAGTCAGAGTTTAATTCAGCTGCCTTATTTTAATACTAATACTTAATACTAATACTTAATACTAAAACAGGACATTTCAGATTATACTTTTACAGATCTTTAAAATTGATGTGGGTTTCTGGAAGTATTCTTTGCTATTTAAAAGAAGATCCAATAGCACTGGGCCTCTTCAGATCAAACATTTATTTTAAAAAGCTTCTTCATTTTGTTAAGTTAAGATAAAACAATCTTTAAAAATAAGTTTAATAATTTGAACATTCTATAGGCATTTATAGTTATTGACTTATCTTCTTGCAGCAAAAAACAGCCAGTTTCAGCACAGTCTGGTTAGCACAAGAAAATAAAATTCTATCTTTGCCTCTCCCTCCAGCAATTTGACTCCATGTAGCTTTAGTTTCACTTTCATTTTAGCCTGGGCTTGCCGGCAACTTCAATAAATCAGCTGAGTGTCCGGAGACAGATAATCAGTGGCTTGTGTTAATGAGGCTCTGCTGCTGTTTGCTGCAAAAAGGTAAATTGCTGGCAGGCAAAGATCAAAGAGTGGGGATGGCTGGGTGGTGCTACATTCATTGTATAAGACGCACCCAAGTTTTCACCCTCTTTTTGGGGGGGGGGGGTAAAAGGTGCGTCTTATACTCCGAAAAATACGGTATGTATGTTATATACAGTATGTTAGAGATGCAGACAACAGACTCATCCCCAATAGCCTGTGCCTGTCTTCATCAGGAAAGGGTCACAGGGCAGAAAACATCCTGCAGCCAAGAAGGCTCCACATCCATTTGCACTACTCAGGTGACCCTGAGGACACAGATAAACCTCTCTAAAGGAATGCAAATGACCAGCTGTCTGCAAGGAATATAAATCCTTCAATTCCCCACAATCCAGTCAGAGCTGAAGAAGCTTCTTGAATGAGAAGTGAAACGTCTTCAAAGAAAAAACAAGAAAGTCCAGCTGGCTCCTGAAAAAGCACCTTTGGAAAAACCATGACCAGGATGACTGAGAATCTCCTTAGAAATATGTTAGAATTATTTATCCTTCTTTGGAAAGTTTTTCATCTAACTACAGTAATTCAGCATCTTTTGTAATCAAGGTTTGTTTGGTGTTTTAATTTATTTCTATAGGTATTAGTTTGGTGCAATTTATCTGAAATAAGTATTTCTTGTTTGTAACTATTCAAAGCAGTACCTATGTAATTTGTTGAAGGATGAAGCTTCTATTTCTCAATAGAAAATACTGTTTTAAAAGTTTTCCTCCTTCCTCTATATAATTTAAACTTCAGTCATTTAAAATCTTCCAGATATTAATGAAAGAAGTCCAATTGAAGAATAAACTGTGTTGTAAAGAGCCTCAAATATTTTCAAACATTTCCAACCTTTAAAAACCCTGTTTTTGTATTTTATTATATGAATATAATACATAATTTATTTAAAAGACCTTTTCTTTTACCTGTTTCCTTTCCTTGGGGTTAAGAAGGAGGTACCGGGGATCAAAAACAATTTTGTGTAGCTCTTTTTCCCATGTAGAAAAAGCAGAAACCTTTAAGAAATAAAGTGGGGAAAAGTAATGATTTTGCAGGCAATTAAATTCAGGCAAAAAGATACAAGTTGTGCAATTCTGCTTGAAATCTACAGGACTTCTATTAGAAAGAAGCTATAGCTGAAATCTTTACAGCAGTTTCATCACTAATAGATGATGAACTGCAGGAAGTCAGCAGGGCCAATTTCCACACTAATTGGCTCTGAAAACTTCTACATAATTACAGAGAACTAACACATATCTAATTACTCATTAAAATGACCACTACTGTGTGACATTTAAAAACTGCTATATCAAAAGAAAGCCTTGAAGTTCTGTTCTGACTTTCTTTGCTTTCTTAGGTCTCTGCAGAACGATCAGAAATTCCACTTTCTCCTCATAAATTGAAGTACTATTCATACAGTCAATACTATGACATCTGTAACATGTAAAAGGGAAGATTCTGAAAGCTCAATTAGATTCTGACATTTCATAGAAAATGCACCAAAACCAGACATTTTCTTACAAATATGCTTAGTTCTTAACCAAAGTGCATGCAGATCTTTCAAAAATGAAAATTTTATTTATTCCCTAACTGCAAACACTATTCATTAATCAAGCAGTACTAAATGTGTTTTTGACAATGATAGTAGGGGTAGATATGAACAACACATTAAATAATTACCTTAGTACAGCAATATTAATATAATAAGATTAAAATAAAATTCAAATTAGTGTAATTATATTCAATCAATCAATATAACAGGACCAGGATAGTCACACTTTCTCCCTTCTGGTCCCATTAAAAGGCATAAACAAGAGTGATTAATGTGCTTTGATTTCACACTCTGGTCTAAATCCTGACTGAAAAGAATCCAGATTATGTTTCTTTTAGTATTCTCTAACTGTAGAACAATCGTTTTCTCAACAATAGAGAGGAAAGATTGGAGACCAACCTTTTTGTCTATTTTATATTAGAGCATATGGCAATTTATGTATCTCATCAATTTAGGAAATGGTCCTTAGTGATTGCATAAACAATGAAATACTTTGAAAAATTCATATAAATTTAATCTGAGAATTGTTTCTGACCCCTCTTTCCAGGAGCATGTCTTTGAACTGTTTCATTCGAGCCTCGAGAGGGACAATGGCTCTTTCTCGAGCAGCTTTAATTTCTGCCTCCATGGCAGCCTCTTTTTCTGAATCCATGTCTTTGTTATCTTCTTTCCTATAAAATAAAAACATATGGTAGGATTCTATTCATTTATTTATCAAAGTTGTATGCCACCAATTTCATCAAAACTCATTTTGGACCAATATTACAATTCAATGATATGTTCTTTATACTCAGACAACTACTACTTCATTCTGAGTTCAGAAATAAGAAACAGTTAACTTAGCTTTATGGTCATAGGAAGTTGATCATGTGCATTCTTCCTTTCATATAGAAACTTACTTCCGCTTCTTTGTTTTAATAGGCTCATCATCATTGGCTTCTTCTAACATTTCATGCTCATCTTTCACTGTAAAAGAAATACCTATTTTTACTCTGTAGATCATCATTCAAATGCATTAGTTATGCCTAATTAATATCCACATACAAATTTTAAAGAACATTTTCTTCCTCCCATTTCCCCACAAGTGCAGTTTTTTTAAAAAGATCAACCGGGCTTTGATCCATTGGATGCGATAGGAATTGACAGACCAACTTGTCACCTGTCTGATGTTGTGGGCTAAGAGGCTGTGACTAGCCCAAAGTCACCCAGCCAGCTTTCATGGCTAAAATGGGACCAGAACTCAGTCTCCTGGTTTCTAGCCTGGTGCTTTAACTATCTATAATTAAACCGCACATTATAAATTAAATATATCCCATATTATAATTAAAAGACAAATACAATTCTACATTAGCATCTTAGTACCTTAAAATTCTTCAACAACATACAGCTCCAGTTAAAAGTTTTAAAATCCACATACATTTTTTAAAAAGTGTGTAGCGTAACTTCCAGAAGCTATTCTTTCCAAGAAAGATCCAAATCGATGAAAGGACTAATTGATACTACCTTTGAACTGAATTATCACTTGAACAATACAGAACTAATTTACAAGATACAAGGACCACCAAAGAACCTCAATGAAAATACTGTAGAAGACATGAATTTGAGGAAATAAAGAATTAATTAGTGCCAGGCTAATTAATACAGATAATCCTCACCTTGCGACCAGTTGCTTAGCATCCGTTTGAAGTTATGGCAGATCCTCCAAAAGCTACTTACAACCTGGTCCTGAAGTTACTGCTGCTGCAGCGCCCCTGTAGTCATTTACTTGTATGTCTGAATCTCTCCCACTAGATCCCTATGGGCCTTGGCCTGGCTTTCCCCCCACCAGGATCCATACACTCCTTCTCTCTTACCTTTCGAAGATTCCCAGAACTTGGGTTAGGGAAGCATAGCAAGTTGCTTTATTGCTGGGCTTTCCGGAAGGTCTCCATTTTCCAAGCCGCCACATTGAACTGTGGTAACTTGGAAAATGGTGGCCACTTCTGGGATCACACCACACTGTCCAGTAACGAAGCAACTTGCTATACTTTGTAGAGCGCTCTGCAGCCTTCTGCAGCATTCCACGGAAGAATCGGGTTTATCCTTTAGAAATACTTCTGGTTTAACTTCTAAATATAAGTGCCAATTTTGGCGCAGACTTCTTTTAGTCATCCAAGGCTAACTAGGTCTGCTCCTTATACCACAATTAGATACGATAATCTACATAGGCTGATTCTGAAGACATTTCAAAATGGTTTTACAAATACACTAGCCAGGCTATAATTTCATTGGTAGATTATGATTTCCAGTCATAACTGAGAATACTGTTTATAACCTCTAGAAACTTAAATTATTTAAGAACAAATTACCTAAGAAGTCATCTTCTCCTGCATGAACCTACTCAGATGTTGAAATCTTCTGAAGAACATGCTCTTTACCTTCCTAGCACCTTAAATGCCTTGTGGAAAAGTTTGGGAAAAGGCATTCTCAGTAGTTATACACTTTATCAAATGTGGATGATTTGGCTCTGCATCTACTGTATTTATTTGTGATTTTTCCCAAACATTCTGGGCAGTGTATAACCAGTATAGCAACTTCAAAATCAGTGTTATTCTGCAATGAAGATGGTTTACTCAGCAGTACTTTGAAGCAGTTGTAATTTCTGAATTATCTCCATGTAGATAATCCTCCACTCTATTTCATGTAGAGTATTACCAATTTAGCAAACATGTGATCAACTCAACAATTACTGTAGGTTAGTAACCAGCAAAATCTGGGCAAACCAAACCCCAGATATAATCTTCAACTGCTGCTTGAGCAGGAGCTTTTAAGTTCAGAAGGATAATCAACCAGGGCAACCAATGCCATTTCTGTCCCATAACACAACAGTGTTTGATGATGTTATTTTTAGGACCTTTTGTAGATGAATCACTTCTTTCTGAACAGACTTCCACAAAAATGGATGACTGAAGATTAAGCAAAGGGTACTGAGTATATAAACTACCGTGTTTTCCCAAAAATAAGACCCTGTCTTGTATTTTTTTGACCCCCGAAATGTAGCCTTGGCCTTATTATCAGGGGGGGGGGTTGTCTTATTATTTTTGGGCTGCAGAAGGCGGGCCGGGCTGCGAGATGCGCGTCTTACCTGAGCCTGGCAGCTCCGTGGCGTCTCTCGGCCGGTCTGTGCAGGGAAACACCTTGCAAAGTACAGAAAAACTTCTCGCTGTGAGAAGTTGTTAATTGCTCACCCTCGCGAGAAGTTTTTCTGTACTTTGCAAGGTTTCCTTGCACAGACTGGCTGAGAGACACCACGGAGCTGCCAGACTCGGGTAAGATGCGTGTCTTGTGGTCGGGTGGGGGATGGGGCGGGGCGGGCATCTTACCGGAGTCTGGAAGCTTTCTCGTCTCTCCACGTCACGCTGGTGAATGGGGGGGGGCTCTCCCCCCTCCCGCCGCTGCGGCTCCGCAGCCTCGATCACTGCCTCGCCTCCTCCTCCTAGCAGGCAGGAGCACGTTTCAAAATGCTCCTTCAAAAGAGCCCGGAGGAGCCAGTCCCGTGGGGCCTGTACACACCCGCTTCTCACTTGCTCTCTCTCTCTCTCCCAGCTGGGAGCTGCTCTTTTTGCGGCGGGCACTCTTTTGGTCGGGAGAGAGTGCAAGCGAGAGGCGGGTGCGCGCAGGCACTGACACAACACATGCACACCCCGCGGGACTGGCTCGGCTCCTCTGGGCTCTGCCTCCGGAGGCGTTTTGTAACACGCTCCTGCCTGAGAGGAGGAGGAGAGGCAGGGATTGAGGCTCTGGAGCCGCCGCAGCGGGCGGAATAGAGAACCCCGCCCCACATCCGCCAGCACAACGTGGAGAGATGCGAAAATGCCCTTCCACCTGCCCACCCCGGGATCCGCCTCCCTGCACCTCTGGCTCAGCGGGCAACTCTCTCGGCGGGCTCCGTAGCGGGGCTCTCCCGCCACCTTGGCTCTTTCCCGTTGCCGATCACCACGCCGCATGAGTTAAATCTTGGACATGGACACCAAACATTTCCTCCCACTGGGTGAGTTGCTGTGCTGTCTTCTTTTCGAGGAAAGGATGGGGAGCATGGAACAAATGGGAGCCCCGCACGCTGGGGGCAGTCACCGGGCGAGGGAGCGGCTGCCTCTGTTGCCCCCGAGCAGGCTCGGCCCAGGTGCGTGGGGCATGTCCCCCTTTCCCCGGAAAGTAGGTGGGGCGGCTTATTTGGGGGGGGGGGGGTTATTTCAGCGCATGCCCTGAAAAGCCCTGTTGGGCTTAATATCAGGACATGTCGTATTTTCGGGGAAACACGGTATTTTAAATGTATTACTCTTTCCCTCAGAGAAGCTTTGGCAATTTCCTGAATCAAGCTGCTCATACTATGCCTGGCTACCTGAAAGGGCACAGATCTAGTTTACAGGTATTAACAAATAATCATATTTAATTCCCAAAACTGCAGACCAATCCCAACTATTTCTACTCCATATTATATTATATCCCTTCATATCAAATGCAGAATTTAAAAAAGTAACCTATCAGAATTAATTGAACAAATAAGTGCCTTTTAGCCTTACTTAGTTTTTTTCCTTCATCCATTCCTTTTTTATGGGGAGGTTCCTGAATAATTTTATCCACATCTGCTCTTCCTATTAAATCATCTGGTCGATCCCACATTGATAGTCTAGTGGTAGGGTTATAAAAGAAAACCCGTTCATCACCTGTCCACACCACACACCTAGAAAAAATATAGAGTATATTATATAATTGTTGCAGGTTTTAAATAGTATTTAATTTTATATGAAAGTTAACAAGCAAGAAAATGCTTTTTATTTTAATAGACTATGTAGAGTAGAGCTAACAGTAATTTTAAGGAAGTTTTTCTAATAATAAGTAAAATCTCCTTGAAATTGAGTTCAACTCCTGGAAACGGTGCACTTGACCATTTCCTTTCCAACAAAATCAAAGTGGTTGGTCACTGCCTTCTCCACGCAACCTATTTGAGAACAAAGGCTACATACCAGGGAGTACCAGGTATAGGTGTAGTAGCAACAGGTTTTGCTTTCTGAGCAGCTTTCTCTTCTTCAGTCATTTCTTCTTCTTTGGGCTCCTGGTAAGGAATATTGATTGAATATTCAGTCATTATTTATACAACACTAGCAAAGAATAACTTTTTTCCTACCACAGAGATGGGAAACATTTCTCCCACCACCTCAACATATAATTGTGAAATTAAAAGTTTCTCTGTTATTTCTACCAAAATATCTTGTATCAAGGACTGCATCTTCATTAGATATTTTTAACTTTTTCCACTGGAGAAAGGTGGAATTGCAATGAAACAAGTAATTAAGATGGTAGTTTCATAGTGCAAGTAGCCCTCAGGACTGCATTTCCTCCACTTACACAGAAGATACCAAGCTGTTGTTTTAGGAAGAGATCCCTAAAGTCCTAACATTTAACATTATCATATACATCTGTGTCTATACAAACTCTATATCTTGCATAGGATTCAGTTCATATCCCTATACCAGTGATGGCGAACCTATGGCACGCTTGCCACAGGTGGCACGTGGAGCCATATCTGAGGGCACGTGAGGCATTGCCCTATGTCAGCTCCAGCGCACATGTGCGTGCTGGCCAGCTGATTTTCGGCCTTCTTTTCGGCCATTTTTCGCCATTCCAGTGTTCAGGAAAGCCTCCTAAAGCCTGGGGATGGTGAAAAATGGCCCCAACGGCCAACCGGAAGTTTGTTTCCAAACTTCCGGTTGGCCTATTTCGCCATTTTTCACTCTCCCCAGGCTTCAGGAGGCTTTCCTGAACCCTGGGGAGAGCGAAAAACAGCCCAACGGGCCTACCGGAAGTCCGGAGGCTTCAGTGAGGCCTGTGCACATGCGCAGGGGGGGGATTGCAGGGGGATTGTGCGCATGCAGGGGGCAGCACACATGCATAGGGGGGAGGGCACTGCATTATGGGTGTGGGCACACACGCACACGTTATCTCGCACGCGCGCAGATAGCAAAAAAAGGTTCGCCATCACTGTCCTATACTAATGATTACATAAATGTAACATAACTTATGCAAGAACTAGTGTAGTCACAAACAAATAAAAATATTGGATCTGAAATATGTGCAATAACAAAAATGCTTTCACAAACATTACAACCATTCTAAATTAGGTTAGATTAGTTAATTTATACTGAGACTGAATAAAAATTAAACACATTTTTAGAAAATAATGAGTTAGAGCTAAGCCTTCTTCCCTTGAATGAAACAAGTTCCCCTACATCTGGAAGGCTTCCAATCCGGTGCCCATGTTTCTACAGATAGGGGACCAATCATCACTAATTCACCATTCTTCTGGGGAAGAGTACTGGAGTGCTTCTCATCACCATTTGGTACATTTCAGAATGTACCAAATGGTGATGAGAACTGATGAGGAAAATCAATAAAGACTGACTTCTCACATGATCCGCAGGAATTTCTAAATTCTATTTAGGTTTTTTTTTTAAAAAATACCCTTTAAATAACCACTTAAACCAACCCACTTTTTATTAAAATCTCAGCAATAAACCTAAAAAAGACTTAAATTTCATAAAATTTAAATTCTGTGCTTCAGTATTCACTTTACTTGTACATTTCAAAATATAATTGGCAAGTTTTCTATATATAAAGTACTGAATATGTATTTTAAAATATACTCCCAATATCTGCAATTGCAATATTTTGGAACAAATCTTAACACTGTTCTTTGTTTCTTCATATAATCTGTAATATTAAACAATACTTCTAAATAAAGATAAAATATTTATCTGCATAAAACTATGCAGTTAGCATTAGAAACCATCTAAATGGCAAATAAGTTCAATAAGTTATTTCAAGGTGATATTAGTTTATCTTTCTCTTGATGTCATTTTGTTATTAAAAGAACAAACAAGTATCAAATTAGAGTTTAGATATATCAGAGCTTTTACCTCCTTTATAAGTTCCTTGATGGGTTCAATTTTGGGTTCTTCCTCTTCTGTTTCCATAGGCAAAGGATCTTCAACAGGTTCTTTAATGCTATCTTTCATCTTTTCTTCTACTTTTTCTAAGAAAAATATATAATTTCTTTATTTACTTTCCATCTGCTGTATATCCTTTACTTTCCACTAATATACATTCAAGCTCATTTTCTGAGCAAAATTATCAAAATCAGCTTTATAAAACCACCAAGTTAAAGGCAATGAAGACTATACTTTCAATGAGCAAGAATTCTTTAGGACAGAAGTTACATTGCAGGATGCTATAACTGCTACCTGGAAGAATCTCATTTTCCAGTTCTGAACGCTGCAAGTATTGTAATGATTGTTTTTTTCCTGTGGTCTTTTTTCATGGCCTTGTGTAGTTTGCTTTCACTATTTTCAATCTACATAGAATGCAACTGGTTCTTACTCTCTTGAGTTTTCCGACCCTGTTAAAACACCTGGTACCTTAGATTTAAAAAACCTGGTTTTAAAAACAGATTATTTTAGTGAATGAAGAATGAGTTATAAGATTTCAAGTTTCCTTACAGGAAAGCACAGAAGAAATAGAACCCAGAAAATCATTATAGATCTACAGTTCTCAAATACTCAAGAGGCAAAAGAATATTAGATAGCTAGATAGATAGCTAAACAGACAAAGAAAAAATAGCAAAATCATGAGGCAGAATTAGCAAATCATGAGACAAAATTATTATTTTTAAATGAAGAGGAACACAGAAAACTAAGAAAATGATGGAGAACAGGAGAAAATTCCAAAAGGCAGCCTTCAGAGTAAAATATCTATATATTAACCATACAAAATAATTAAAAATGTCCAAAGCAAATTAGATACTCAGTATTTACCAAAAGCAATTTGTCATTTGCATGTAGTAGAGCAATCCTTGAAAAAAAATTCATTACAACTAATGGATTGACTCCAAATTAACATTATGAAAAAGTTAATATTTTGAAGAATTATTTTTAAAAGTTAATGGAGTTGGCTAGACCTTTACATGTACAATATCAATACAGAATTCAAGGTAATCACAGGAAAAACATGGTTTTAAGTACTATTTCAGATACCAGATTTAGGACCATATTTAATCCCCTCAGCCAACTCATTCATTTTCAAATAGCAAAGGCAATGATTCTAGATAATGGGTTATTTGCAATGACAGTAAATACCAAAGTTACATTAAAAATAATATTCAGATATGAGCAATTACATATATAGGAATGACCAAACTATTAGAAATGTATACATACAAATTTGAGGAAAATTTACTGATGAAAAATAAATATATTCATCAAACAGCACTCAGAGAAGTATTAGTATAGCAATTCATTTCTTGGGAAAATCAAGGAAGGAATACACAAACACAACTTGAGTTTACTTGTTCTAATTGGTAACAAATAACATTATGAAAAAATGGTCTTTTATTAGCATCGCAATGTATTAAAACATCAAACTAGATAAACACTTCTACGGTAGTTATTATTGGCCAAATTCTTTATTGAAGACAATCTTCAATTGTGATGTCTCTTTCCCGCTGCACATTAATGCTTTGTTCAGTTCCGCTTTCACAAATCATTCAGTTACTGCAATCATTACACTACCCAAAAAGACATACTACGCTTTCTAGCTCTGTGAACATTTACAGCCATAAGTCATACATCAAAAACAAAGTATCTGCTCTAAGGACTGCAGAATAAAGAAAAATAGGTGTCATTTACTTGTGTCAGTTACAATCTTTTTTCATGGCAAATTGAGATGCCTTGAGAAACAGAGAGTGGCATCAATATTTTTGGCAGTGTCTTGTGTGAATTCTTGCAGAAAGGTACAAATACATTAACCACTATACCAAACTGTTGATTTTATCCACTTTTTAGATAAATTTTAGATTTATGAAACAAAAAGTGTATTTCAAGGAAGAGAGAGATAAATGCTTAGCAGTAAAAAAAAAATCAGAAATTAGGCCAAGAAAATATATGATCTAGTACATGAAAGTGTTAGACATTACTGTCTGCAATGAACAATTACTCAAATATTATGTTCAAGAAATTTCATATGTCCATGGAGTGGACCAATTGAAAATAAATTATAAAATCAAGTGATGAATAGCTTTGTCAATTTTGTGAACAGAATGAAATTGTTAACAAACTGAGTCATCAGTGAAGCTTAGAGTGCTTCAAGAAAGAAGGCAGAATCTTCCAAGACGCATGAGACATTTTCTTCAAACTTCTCAGTCATCCAATATCATTATAACTGTAAACCAGTAATCCCGCCCCCTTCTCTTCCTTGAACTGAAGGTTATTTGATAAGGCAGATGTTTTTTTTTACAAGTGCATTTTCGGTCTTGAAACCACTTATTGTACATTTGATTTTAATAGATATCTATCTCAGAGTCCATCAAGGAGGGTTCACTGCAATTTGTCTTAATTTTCTGAACCAACTTACAATGTATATACAAACCAAAACTAAACATTGTACCTTTCTCTTTCAGTTCTTGAGGCTTCTCCCATGTTGATTCTAAGGTCCTATTATTATAGTAGTATGTCTTCCCGTCTGCTGTTTTGTACTCTGTCCATTCAGAGACTGCTGTTGCTCCAGCCAATGCAGCAGGTGAAGCGGCAATAGCAACCTGAGGATGGATCATAGGTACAATAGGAGGAGCCATTCCTGGCAAGACACCTACATAAGAAGGAGCAATAAAAAGGTAAACACTGATGAAAAGTAACTCTATTAATTAAAACCACCAACCTAAAATCAATATATAAAGCAACTGAAAACCGAGCCATTACTGATAGTAGTTCATATATTTCTTCTAAATAGTAAAGTGTGCTTCCAGCACAAATTCTCATCACTATCATTCTTTTATTTCACAACCACCAACTTCTAACACAAACTGTAGTCAGCATTCGACATACCATGTGAAGTTGTACCATTCATGTTTAAAAAGTTTTCTAATGTTTACATTAGTTTTTAGCATTAAGCAAGTAAAAATAATTTACTCTCCTTGAAAAGTAGCACTTTCAATATAACTAAGAGTAGTAAAAAGCCAACCACTGCACAGTGAATATCAGTAAATAATCACTTTTAGTGCTTTTTTTTCTAATTAAAGTATGCGATCTACCAAATTTTATATATGAAAGCACCATGAAAAAGAAGAGACACTTGTAAGTTCCATTTCCTACCAATGGCAGTAACCATTTATAGGAATGGGTATTTTTCTATGTCTTTTCAACCTGAACATTGGAAATATTCCAATTTTGACGGAGTCTCTTCATAGCCATTTTTAACAGGAAAAATATTTCTGTTGATGATTAACTTTACAGTATTTTATTTCTAGACCTGATCTTTACTTAGAACAGTTTTGGAATACTTAGTACAATTTTAGATAGCTGTTGGGTTAAATAGTGATAGTTTAATTCGATGAATAATATTAAGGTTTCTGTGTTGCCAATTAAAAAATTTTCTTTTAAGTACATCAATGGAAAGTATATATGTTAACAAAAATAACAGGCTTAGTGCCACATAAATCTATGTTTATGTTTATTTTTAATGAAATATAGGTATGTAGAACAACCTTCATAATATTGGTTTAAAATCAGACATATACATATATATACAAACACAAACACACTAACATGCAAACAAGATCTGGTTACTGTACAAATGGCAGGAAAGGGAAAACCAAGCACTGTATCCCCATAAAGAAAAAGAAAAACAAAACATGGACATGGAAGAGATTCACATGAGTAATTTTAACTTGCAGAAAATCCATACTACAATAATTAAACTAATAATTTCAGTTAATTGGGAGAGTTTCTTGCTGGCTACATGTGAAATCTGTACTTATAAGTATATTTTGAAAATAAAGATAAATATTCAGTTATTTGGAAAAAAGCAAATAAAAGGTAAAACAACAACATTCACTACCATGCCAACTTACAGACAAAACAGACTAAGATGTTTTTAAAAAATTACCGGTCTTGGTGGTAGCGACTGTCTTTACATACGGGCAGCTGACTATTTGCATCATTGCTACACCTGTAAAATGGATAAGCAAGCATGTTGGAAAGCTGCCACTGTATGTCAGCTACCACTGGGAATCTGAGCAGTATCAATTTTCTGCTAGAAATTTAGCATGCCATTTTTTTCCAATGGCAACCAGAAATAAGTAGGAAGATTTAAAGTCAGTTTTGTGATAGTATTTTGTTAAAGTCATGCCAGAAAATTACTGGTTTTACAATAATCTTGCTTTATAATGAAATTTGGAAGACAACAGTCCTTCCTATTAAAAAAAATCTAACAATGACCCGGTGGTTTAAATTCAATGAGGACACGCTTCTTCACCCCCTTATAAAGCAATGCTATGAGACTAAATCATACTTATTCTGCTCTGTTTACATAATTTTATCAAGTACTTAGGTAAGAACAGCTTATACAAATCAATTCTCTGCGTGTTTACTTTGAAATAAGCCCCACTGTGCTCAATAGGGCTGTTATGAGTGCTTACTGGACTGTTTTATATTTAACAAGAACAGAAAACTGGTGGTGAGAAGCCAAAATGTGATTAGAAGGTCAAGACGTATCAGTTTGGAAGGGGGAAAAAAGATCAGATTGAAGGCAAGGAAGTAAACGGAGATAAAAAGTGATAAGATAAACAGGGCGAAATAAAAAAAGAGAAAAGCTGAGTTGATGGCTCATTAGCAGCCTACATTAGCTCTGTATCATAATTTTTTTCACCTCAAAATTCTCATCTGAATTTCAAATAAGCTCCCCAAAATATGGGAGCTTCTGCGAATTACTGTGCAGAAAAGATCTGATTAAATGTATTTGTTGAAAGGAACAAAGTTGGCAAATGTTTTATATTTAAAAAACTGATTGGCAGATCACACAATATTAGGCATCCAGTAATGAACAGAGAAGGGAGGAAATAATATACAGAATGAATTTCCACACAAGAGATTATTTTAAAAAGATAACTGCAATAGAGGTATAGTTATTATATCTCCTAACACTTAATATGAAAAATTGGGACTTTATTAATCTTTTTTCAATATTTTCACTCCCATCTATTATTTAGTAAACAAATAAGAAATTAATTTTCAGTTCAAGCACATACGCAAAAATAAAATTAAATGTTTGTCTGCAAGTGTCCAACAGAAAATGTTAAAGTATCATTAAACTGATCCAGAACCTGAATTAACTGCTATTTTTTCTAAGTGTCTATGTGGATTCTCAGTCATCCAGGTCACAGTTGTCCCTAAGGTGTTTTTCAAAAGGCAACTGGACTTTGTTTTTCCTTGAAGAAGTTTTGGTTCTCATTCACGAAGCTTCTTCAGTTTACTGAAGAAGTGAAGAAGCTTCTTGGATGAGAAGCGAAATGTCCAAGGAAAAACAAAGAAAGCCCAGTTATCTTTTGAAAAAGCACATATGGGATTTTTTCCCTAATAAAATGCAGAACCTTTACTTCTGTATAAAGCAAAACTGTAAAGGTTTTGAGTGTATGCTAAGTTGTTCGAACAACTCTGAAAATAAGGCCTGTACACTTTTATTAAGAACAAGCCCTTTTCATTTAGAGTAAATTACACTCACGTACACAACTGTACTTAGTTATTCTAAACAAATATACTGTATATGGAAGACTATTGAATCCGTACAGGATTTTTTTTAAAAAAAGAAGTTTGTCAACTTTGACATACAAATCTATAGCTACCTTTTACAAGAAATATTCAAAGGAAGAGCAGTTAAATTTATAAATACTAGTATAAACTGTGCTACACTGATTTTTTCAAATCTGTACTGTTGTAATTACATAAGAGAGAGCCAGTTTGATGTAGTGGTTAAGGCACCAGGCTAGAAACCAGGAGACAGTGATTCTAATTCTAATTCTACCTTAGACACAAAGCCAACTAGGAGACCTTAGGCTGCTCCTCTGACTCTCAGCCCTAAAGAGGCAAGAGCAAACCACTTGCAAAATCTTGCTAAGAAAACTGCAGGAACTAGTGCAGGCAGTCTCCAGGAATCTGTACTGACTCAAAGGCAAAATATTGATTATTTAATTATTCAACAGGTCAAATACTGTATGTATTTCCCTTAATTATGTGATTAAAAAATAAATATTCCAGTTCTTATGATAGCAAAGAAGTTTTTAGGATTACAAAAAATCTAAACTGGGACATCTCTCAATTGTTTATTACTGATTTTATTAGCAAAATGCTCCAACCCTGTATTTTTTCCCTCAGTGAATTCTAACCTGACAGGACTTCAAAGTAACACAAATTGAAAAAATGTACCACAGTGGCATTAACAGCTGTGCAAAGACTTTTTTATTTTAAATTATTTTAACAGATGAAATTGAAAACTATTCAGTTGCAAAACTGCTATTTTGAATATTCCGGAAACATTTCAAGCTTAAGGATAAATTATCATTCATACTGATCTTTTAGAGAATACTACTTTACAAAACAGCTACTAGAACATCACTTTGTATGTTATAAAGAGGCCAAGTTTCCACTACAAATTCAAACATTTTGGCAAGTAGCACAGACCACTAACCACCATTCTGAAATGTAACCTTATGTCTCAGCAGGACACTGATGGTGTCAAAAAAGTATGAAACTGGCATTGTATATATCTATTCTAAAAAGTGCTTCTAGGCAATTTCATTTTCATAAAAGAGCCAAACTCTGTAGTTATGTCCATTTTCAAATATATTTCTATGATTAGGTTACTACTTGAGAAGAGTAAGAAAGCCAAGAAAAGCAGCAGCATCTTTACATTAGATTCAAACAAGGAAACTATACCTGATAGTTTCCCAAAAAAACAGGACATGAATTTATACTTGGACTTTTAAATCTTGGCTTGTCACAGTAGCCACAGCTAGTAGCTTGCATGCACTTAGTCAATAGCTTTCTACCCTGTACCCATATTCAGGCAAAGGAAGGAGTGAAGAAACAAAGATTTGAATAAAGAAACATGTTTATTAACAAAATATTTAATCCCATTAACATGGCTATCAGTTGTATATCTCCTTTTAAGCACAGTTACCTGACACTTGATTTTATTTTGAGATTACAAACTTTACATTCTAGTAATTTAAATGGAAGAACGGATCGTTCAAGTGAAATTTAAGATAACATTATGTTCTACTCTGAAAAGCAATCTTCCCTGAAATTCATGAGGAACTTATGGCTATAATTTGAGATGCAGAATTCAAGTCTATATCTCTTTCCAAAGCCTTATATACATGGTTTTTAATTTCCCTGTTCTTTCTCTCAGTTTTTAACTGAATGAGTTATTTTATACTATTTTAATCTACTGTTTATATTCTATATTTTAATTGTTGATTAGAAATCATTTTAATATTTGCAATAAAGGAAATCAGTACAAAAATATTGAATGGCCAATATGTAATTGAAAATGCTAATGATCTAATAGAGACTTCAGTATATATAGTGTGTATATATCTAAATATCTGTCCATAATTATGAACTTTCTTAGCCAAATCATATTTCAGGAACAGCTTTACAAAGGAGTAAAAAGGGAGCCAACTACACATGCTGTCATGTATTGTACTCCTTGTTTTTAATCATACATTCTCTAAATAATAAATACTGCTATTACCAAGTATAGTTTAAACTCATTTCTGACAATATAATGAACTTTTAAGGTGATTAGTTAGTTTAAAACTCTGAATACAGTTTTGTTTAACATGAAAATGTTCTCCTATCCATAACAACACTTTCAATATCTCATTCCTATGTCACAATCCTGCATTGGCTACCCAAAAGCATTTTTTAAATCAAATTTAAGACCACTTATTCATAAGCTAAGTTCTAAAGGATTGCAACTTAAATATCACAGAAAAGGTGAATTTCTTCCAAATATTAGTTGAAATAAATACATTTTAAAACATAAGATGTATTCTGCTCAAGCAAAAAAATGTGGCTTCATTCTAATAAAAATAGATATTGAGAGCTGGGGGAGGGTGCTTTAAATAGCCTATTTAAAAAGTCCAAATTTTAACAATAAATTTTAAATGAAGAGGATTCAGGCAAATTGCATACACAGTGGACACATGAGTGCAAACAAATTGACAACACGGACATGTGGCTAGTAAGACAGTCATTGTTTCCCAATTTACCTGGAAGTGGAATAGGCATGCCAGGAAGGGGAACACGAAATGGAGGTACCATTACTGGTGGAAAAGCAGGTATTGCTGCTGTTGGCTGAGGAACTGCATGAGGAACTGCAGGAGGCAGCGTCTGTGGGATTGGCTGGGGTACAGTCTGCACAGGTGTAGCAGAAGGAGCAGAGGTTGAAACACTGACTGAAGGTGTGGCAACTGAAACAGCTGAGCTGGGGGTCTGGTCTTGTGTTGTAGGTGCTGATAAAGAAAACAAACATCTGAAACCCTGAATCATATAATACAAATTGTATATTTTATAGGGTTCACGAAGACTTCCTTGCAAAGCTGGGTATATTTATAAATATATAAACAATTTGCAAAGAGACTGCTTAAGAATTTACACCCTTTTTTCATTTTAGAAAAAAAATTGCTTAACAGGTTTAAAAGTTAGAACTATCATCCTCAACTTGCTCTGTTCTTTCAAAGGCATTTCTGCTTCAAAGAATAAATAAGTATTCTAGGTAACTCTAAAAAGATACCTTATATCCAAATATCCATCTCAAGAGCATAAGTAAGCTATACTTCTGAATATAACTAATACTGAGATTTTTTTCAAATGGTTATATTTCACCTCCACATTTTCTATATAAGTTACTTAACAAACCTTCATAGAAATGGCAAAATATGTTTATATGTATATTTATGTTTTACTTGACTAAATAAAAAAACATCTAGTCACTTAAAAAGTGGATGTAATAATATAAATATATACCAAAATGATAATTTCCCTGTTGCTTAGACTATTTGAAAATATGAAATACAAATCAAAACATTTCAAACCAAAAGGAAAGCACTACAGGAGTATAATGTACAATCTTTCAAGCTTGAATTGAAAGATTACAAGTTTAGAATCCTATAGCACCTCCAGCTGGCACTAAAAGTTAATACTACATTGGATAGGTTGACATATTTCAATACTGTATCACATTTAAGAAAATAAAATACTGTAGATCATACTGAATGAAACCAGGAAAACCAGCAACTTGGATTAATTTAAGAGTTATTTACTCAATACGTTATTTTTATATAGATCTAAAAAGAGTAAAAGGGGAAACACACATTTAGTAATTCAGAAGTTCAATGCCTCCCCAAACTGGAAGTGTTTAATTTTTTAGCAGATCATATGCATTTTTATCATTTTTAAAAAGTAAATCTAGAGTTTATAGAAGAGCCTAATAACATTCTCATTGCTTCCAGAGTCACAAATATAAACAATTGTTGCATAAGAATTGCCACTTTCTACAAATTGTCTGTACTGACAAATATTTATACTTTAAAGACAGATGGAAACAAAAGTATACTAAATAAATATATATACCAGTGATAGCGAACCTTTTCGGCACCAAGTGCCCAAATCAGGATACGCATGCATGTGCATGTGCAGGAGCGCCGGAAACCTGAAGACCAGCTGGCCGAAAACGGCCTGAAAAACAGCCTATTTTTTGGCCGTTTTCCAATTGTTTTGGGGCCATTTTCCAGCGCCCACAAAGACAGGAACCAGAAGAGCAGCTGGCGAAGGCATGCATGCCCACAGAGAGGGCTCTGCGTGCCACCTCTGGCACACGTGTCATAGGTTTGCCATCACGGATATATACAAACTGAACCCTAGTAGGTTTTTTCCCTGTCCTCTCCTTGATTTACAGATGGCGAGTAGGAATGAACTCTGGAGAGATGTGTATATGTATATATACACATGTACAAAGACACAAAACTACACTTAACCACATCACATTAAAACATATACTTAGACATCATAGAAACTACATAATGTGTTAAATTTCTTATGAATTACTGCCATACATTCATCATACTACAAGATCAATCAGGCATTTATGATATAAGCTGAATATGGTTAATATACCACAATATACAGCACTTCTCACAAGCTCAAACCATTCTTCCTTGAACTGCCATGAGTTTGGAGTGCTGCAGAGTCATCAAACTCAGGAGAAGGAAGAGAAAGAAGAAAGAAATACATTTGAAGAGCCATAGGGGCTAAACATAGGGAAGAATCAAGAGTTTTAGCTGTTCTCTATTTTGTAAGCTAAAACAGCGCTTTGGAAACAATTAGCTGTGCTTATTTTGGGACAGATTGTCAAGATAGGATTTTCTCCAACAGAGGCGATCTTGGATCTTGCTTCTTTGAAGTCATTCGCATTAGAAAATAAAACCGAGATTCAAATCTAATTAACAAAATATTTATTTCAGTACAAAAGTAACAAATAAATCCTTAATAAGCTACATCTTTTCAGCTAATGAAGTCACGTCTGCCTTCGGCAGAAAATGGAGAAGAAAAAGAAAGAAATGGGAGTTGACAAAAACTCCTGGAATGCACGCATGCGTAGTAAAACATATCACATGTCTGCTTGATCATAAATACAGGAACCTTAGGAAACATAGAGGTGCACAAACTGGCAATATTCACATCGTGACACAGATAATAATGTGTTTTTATATTATTAAGTGTTATTGTTCTTACACTTCCCAACTGGATATTTATACATACATATAGTTTAACAGATTAGGACTGTCACCAGCTGATCCCTTAATAACAAAGGCCAACAGAAGTCAAATATCTATTTCTGAAATATGAAGACCTTTGAAGCAAGTAAGCATGCAGGTTTTTTCCTCTCTTGAGCAAAAGTGTACGTTCCATTAGCAATTCAGTTAAGGAATTGAAAGGTACAGTTTCAAAACGTGCTTCAGAGCATACAGTAGTACAAATATAGTACCATTTTCAACACCTTAAAGCAGCTGTGCTTTTCCTAGGAGCATGCCCAGGTGTTTCAAATCACTGCTATATTCACATATTGTAGTGGTTTCTGAAGATTAGATTCAAAGCACAGTGCAAGCCTAGAGATTACTGTTACACATTTCCCTACTAATGATATTAGCTGTAATAAGCAAACAGGGAAATTGTTCTAGAATTCTACTTTGAGGCAGAATTTCACCAATTACATGTTTAAGCCAGCAAGGCATGTGAAGATTTTATTACTTGTATTACCTCAGATTTAGTATCTGTATCAAAAAAGTAAACAAAGTTGAAAAAAACTTGAAAAAAATTATATTTCCTTTTTTAAAGAGGGTTTTTCCTGTTAAAAGAATAAGATTATTTTAAATGTGATACAAATGACCATAGAAACTGTGGAGGTGCAACAATATGCACATAGGACAGGTGTACAACTTAAATACCTAACTCATTTACAAAGGTACCCCTCAAAAAAGCTAAATTGTTTACATCCATGCAGATATACTAAACAATGCTCCACTTAACTGATTAACAACATAAATGATAATCCTATGTGTACCAAAGGCATATACATGAAGACCTACAAAATTATATTGATAAAACAAATTACATAATAAATTATTTCCCATGTTTATAAGCTTCCCCAGTCCTCTATTTTGTTTCATTTTGCAAATTTTACTCACTGGAAATTGTTTGTGAAACCGAAGTTGATGTTGTAGTGGTAGATGTAGAAGAAGACAAGCTACTCGATGATGTAGATGGCGATACTGCTGATGCAGGACTATTAGTAGTTGGTGTTGAGGCACCTACAGCCTGGGCCTGGGCCTGCGCTTGAGCAGCTAAAATTGGGGTTAATTCAGACTGTTGAATAACTTTCACTCCATCAGGTTTAGTCCACGCTGACTCACGTGTCCGTGCATTATAATAATAAACCTAGAAGAAAATTACATCTTTGTTATTCCACATAATTTCCCATTCAACCTATACTATCTAGCCATTATAATTTTTAATTTAGCTTCAAGCTAAAATTATGGTGGTTCGTATAGGCAGCACATAGCATCCTACCCCACCCCCCACTCACCCCCAGGATGAGGTCTATTCTACACCCTCCTGTCTTTCTGTAAAAGTCTGAAAATGTGGCTCTGCTGGTTGCGGATCCAATGGGGGAATACCATTGCTTATTAATAGCAGACCAGTCTTACCCTCCTGTGCATTCTGCTCCCTACTTGCCCATCTTTTAAATCATATTACCATATTTTCATCATTTATCTAAATGAATCATCATTTATTTTTATTGTTTTATTATTGTTCCATTTACATTATAGGGACGCGGTGGCTAAGACGCTGAGCTTGTTGATCGAAAGGTTGGCAGTTCAGCAGTTCGAATCCCTAGTGCCGCGTAATGGGGTGAGCTCCCATTACTTGTCCCAGCTTCTGCCAACCTAGCAGTTCGAAAGCATGTAAAAAATGCAAGTAGAAAAAATAGGGACCACCTTTGGTGGGAAGGTAACAGTGTTCAGCCTTCCATCCTTCCGAGGTGGGTAAAATGAGGACCCAGATTGTTGGGGGCAATATGCTGAACTCTGTAAACCACTTAGAGAGGGCTGTAAAGCACTATGAAGCGGTATATAAGTAAAGTGCTATTGCTATTGCTATTCTGTGCGCCTTTGGCATTTAGTCATGCCGGCCACATGACCACGGAGATGTCTTCGGACAGCGCTGGCTCTTCGGCTTTGAAATGGAGAAGAGCACCGCCCCCTAGAGTCGGGAACGACTAGCACATATGTGCAAGGGGAACCTTTACCTTTTTATTTACATTATACACACACACATGTATGTACACACACGTGTGTATATATGTGTGTGTGTATATATTATATGTGTGTGTGTGTGTGTGTGTGTGTGTGTGTGTATACCCTGTTTCCCCCCAAAATAAGACATCCCCTGATAATAAGCCCAATCGGGCTTTTGAGTGCATGGCAATAAGGCCAAGCACTTATTTCAGGATTCAAAAAAATGTAAGACAGAGTCTTATTTTCGGGGAAACACGGTATGTATATATATGTATATGTATGAATATATAGTATATTCTACTGTTGTAAGCACCCAGAGTAGGCCGATGGTTAAGATGGACAACAAATAAATGTAATAACAAACAATAATAAAAAAATAAAATAAATCTGTTTTAACTTCTTTCCAGTTTATGAGAATTTAAAATGTGATTTAAAATAATTAAATATGCCAATTGGCATAATTTTAATAAAATTGATTACCCATGCCAATCAACATCTTTGAGCAACAAAGAGTGGTTTTCAGTTATGATTGTTCTCAAACATTTAGAATATAAAACAGAATGCACTGATTGGAATTGTTTAGGCTATGCAAAAATAATAATAATTCCCATTTCATTTGCTGACATAACAATTACTGTTATAATTATTAATAGATATAACTCTGACCTTTCCATCTGGAGTTTTGTTTTCTACCCATATCTCTTCATTAGGTGGCATAGTTGGTGTTCCAGGAGCAGACACAGGTGGCATCCCTGGAGGAAACATCATACCAGGAGGGGGTGGCATAGGAGGAGGCATAAAAGGTGGTCTCTATAAATAGAAATAATAGTAATACATCAAACACTCTTAATCCAGAAATGTTATTTCCTACAGAAATGTTAAATATGCTTGTTCATGTAAAAGAAACAAGGTTATCATGGAAGAGGAAAAAGTAGCACAGAACAGAAAAATGCATTTCATATTACAGAAAAGCAGAACTTGCCCAGTATAGTTCCAAAAACAAGCACAATTGTTATATAACTATAACAATCATGTTACAGTTATATTAACAACTAGCGTACCCGGCCACGCGTTGCTGTGGGTCAGTCTGGTTAAATGGAAAAGAAAAGAGAAAGCGCACGTTTTAATATGTTTAATTTCACAATGCTTGTGGGTTGATGTCAATGTGTTTGTCTGACAGGGAGCCATTGGGAGGGGCCTTTCTTCCCCCTACTCCCATGCCCATCATCCCTGCCCCTCTCCCTTCCCCCTCCCATGCGTTCCTCTTTCCCGCCGTTTCTACGATCCTGACACTTTCCCCAAATCCACCAGGGGGCGCCATCTGCCTCAAACAGGGAACCATTGGGAGGGGCCTTTCTTCCCCCTACTCCCATGCCCATCATCCCTGCCCTCTCCCTTCCCCCTTCCATGTGTTCCTCTTTCCCGCCCTTTCTACGATCCTGACACTTTCCCCAAATCCACCAGGGGACGCCATCTGCCTCAAACAGGGAACCATTGAGAGGGGCCTTTCTTCCCCCTACTCCCATGCCCATCATCCCTGCCCTCTCCCTTCCCCCTCCCATGCACTGTTTCCTGTCCTTTCTACGATCCTGACACTTCCCCAAATCCACCAGGGGGCGCCATCTGCCTCAGACAGGGAACCATTGAGAGGGGCCTTTCCCCCTACTCCCATGCCCATCATCCCTGCCCTCTCCTATTTATATAGATCTATTTATATAGATTTCCCTCAGCTTGGCTCAGAAACGTTTGTCCAGCAGAGGGCGCTGGTTTTCAACAAAATCATGTTTTACCCGTTTTTCAAGAAAATCATGTTTTTACCTGTCACAGGTGTGACATCTATATATTATAGATATATAAAAATGGTCTCGTATTCGAATGGAACGTTGTGTCAAAATTTCAAAGCAATCGGTGAAGTACTTTCGGAGATCTTAGATCATTCCCAAACGAACAGTTACATTTTTATTTATATAGATAAACACAAAGCATAGCAATTCAATGTGTGAAAATTGTTCAATTCATTAGAATTGAATGCTGAAAGAAGCAGAATTAATCTTACTCTATATTTAAGACTACAGTACCTGGAAGGGGCTGCTTGTACAAGATCCTGAAGCAATTTTTCATAAAGTCTTCCTACTTTGATGTATATCCTGCCTTTTATTCAGGAGCTCAAGGCAAGCTATTCGCAGAATGAAACACAACCAGGATGATATAGCAAGACTGACAATTCACTTGGGATCTTCCCAGTCAGAGTCTAACTCTGAACAACTGGTCAGATAGCATGAATGTTACTTACTGTGGCCCTATGGATATTCCTAGGACCCATAGCTTCCCAGGAGGCAATAGGTTATCCTAACTAGGACTGCAAGATGGTTACTGCCAGATGCAAAAAGGGTGAAAAAATAACAGCATTTTCCAGCCCTTATCTTCACAAAATACTGTAAGCCAAAATGTGGGCTATTATCTGTGTTCAGACAGATTCATTGTTTGTCTTCTGCAAGAGTGCTCTAAACATTCCTTCTGGTGCTTCATTTCCCTGAGAAACCCAGAAAACCAAGATGCACCTCTGGATCTGCACACAGAAAGAAGCCTCATTGGAGCAATCCAGTCTATACGTCTCATCACCTACCTCAGCACCCACCCAGTCATCAGCTAAGCTGCCTGCCAGATTCTCAGAGGAAATCCTGACATCCCATTGGAACTGAACAGGATCCTTTAGTCTCCTGAGGCAGGTTGTTGGAGGGAGTGACGCTACCAAACCAGAGGGCAATCAGAGAGTGATCTGTTCATAGCAACAGACTGATGGCAATGATCTCCAAAATTAGACCATGTTACAAAACCAAAACCAAATCTAGCATGCAACTCCACCCACCATGCATCAGGCCCTCATTTACTTGGTGGAAGTTCATAATTGACATAGAGGCCATGAACTCCTGAACCACCTTGGACTTAAAATCCCCAGGAGACAGCTTAAAGTCCAGAGAATAAGTATTTTAAAATGTAATTTTACTTTATTCACATTTGAATATATTTGTAAACTACTTAGAGAGGGTCAAGATTGAGGTGGTAGATATATTGTACAAATGAATAAAATTAGAAGAGCATTAACCTCAAGAAAAAAAGTTAATCATCCCAATTTAACATTCTGTTAAGACATAGAACTAAAAAGTCTGGGAAATGTGTAAGACCTTCATTACATCAAACCAATGTGGATGTCTGGCAAGCCTCTTCATGAAAGAAATCCCATAACTGTGCAAGATCTTGATATAAGTTGATGTGATGTGCCGGTGTCTGGACGCTGTAAGGGTCTGGATGGGGGTTAACAGGCTCAAACTCAACCTGGACAAGACCGAGTGGCTTTGGATGCTGCTTCCCAAGGACTTTGACATCTGTCCCTCCTTGGTTCTGGGGGGGGGGGGATTTGATCCCCTCAGAATGGGCTCGCAACTTGGGGGTCCTTCTGGATCCACAGCTAAAATTGGACAAACATCTAACTGTGGCCAGAGGGACCTTTGCACAAGTTCGTCTTGTGCACCATTTGTGTCCTTTCTTGGACCGGGAGGCACTACTTACAGTCACTCATGCCCTTGTTACCTCACGTCTTGACTATTGCAACACACTCTACATGGGGCTATCCTTGAAGAACGTTCGGATAGCGTTCCGGTCCCTAGATACACCCATGTGACACCCATCCTTCGTGAACTGCACTGGCTGCCTATAGGTCTCCGAGCGCAATTCAAGGTGTTGGTGATTACCTTTAAAGCCCTACATGGCTTAGGACCAGTTTACCCCCGAGACCGCCTTCTCCAATATACCTCCCTAAGACCGATTAGAGCCCACAGAGTTGGGCTGCTGGTGGTCCCGTCAGCCAAACAATGTCAGCTGGCGGGCCCACGAATGAGGGCCTTCTCTGTGGCAGCACCAGCTCTCTGGAATACATTACCCTCCGAGATCTGCATTATTCCCACCCTGCAACCTTCAGAAAAGCAGTAAAAACATGGCTTTGTCAACAGGCCTGGGGCCAATGATTTTAATACAACACCGATCACTCTTGGCCCCATGAATGATTTATTGTATGGGTTTTTAAATTGTGGTTTTTAATGTTTTTAAATGTTTTAATATCTATTGTTTTTAATGCTTTTTATATTTGTTGTTGCATGTGAATTTTTACTGTTGTGAGCCACCCAGAGTCTCTGTGGAGTGGGTGGCATACAAATGCAACTAATAAATAAATAAATAAATAAATAAATAATCTTTAAACTTTTTTTGAAAATAATTATTTTCAAATAATCAAGTTACTTTGTGCACATGTTAATTACCCCAAAATTATATTGTAAGTTCTCTGGCACTGACTAAGCTCACTGATATCATACAATAATAAACACTGTAAAAGTTCAGAGGGAACAATTAAGCAATTGTGAGGGACCAGTCTGCCTGGAAAATGGGCCTCCTATACCTCTAGCAGATATGGAAAAGAACATTTCATTAAAACCAAAGAGTTGATAAGCCAATAAGAATGAATCAAAAATTAAAGCAAGGTTCAGGTAACAGGTCTTAAAAGCACACTCCTGAATGAAGAAAACCTAGTTGGTACAGATAGTCCAGACGGCTAGTTGCTTAACCACCATTTGACGTTATGGTGGACCCTCTCAAAAGTTGCTTATGAGCTAGTGCTGAAGTCATGATCACCATAGCACCCATGGTCATTCACCCTTAGGACCGACCAAAGGGATGCTACAGCCCACCCTCCCACATATCCCTTCCGTCAGGTCCCACAGGCATTGGTCCTTCCCACTCTAACTTCTTCCCAGGTCCAACCAGCTCCTCCTCACTTATCTTTTAAAGATCTCCAAAGTTTGGGTTAGGGAAGCATAGCAAGCTGCTTGATTGCTGGGTCACGTGGTGCAAACCTGAAAGCAGCTGTCATTTTCCAAGCAGCTGCATGGAAGTGTATTTGCTCAGAAAATGGCTGCCACTCCTGGGGTTGTGCCCAGCAACAAAGCGATGCTTTTTGGATCCTTAACGTGGTCTGTGCAGCACTGTGAAAAGCTCCAGAGGACTGTTTCATTGCTGGGCTGTGCAACTGCATCCTGGAAGCAGCCGCAACTGCATCCTGGAAGCAGCCGCAATTTCATCACTGCCACAAGGAATTGTGGCCATATTGAAATGGGACCATTTCCAGCATGTGGATAGACAACCCAGGCATGCTGAGAGATGAAGTGGCCAACCCTCCTTCCCTAACATGAGGTCCAGACCTCCAGAGATCTTCAAAAGATAAATGTGTGGTGGGGTCATGGAGAGGAAGTCCAAACCCTGCAGGGACCCAGTGCAGGGGCAAGACCAGTAGGGAACCAGTGTTGAGGGAGAAGCAGCCCAAGGGCTATGGGCATGCCAAGGGGCAGGAAGCAGAGCACAGGGTGTCTTGGGTGATGCGGGAAGCCTTTGGAAGAGGAAAAGACTATCACTGCCATGTTAATTTTCTGTCAGGTAGCAAGCTGAAATTTAAAAAAAAAGGTGGGGACAGCCAACATCTTATGTTTCCTGTTTCAACAGTGACCAACTTGAAATCTTGTAATATATCAACGAATAGCAGGACAAAATTGGAACTCAGTAAGAACAAAGTCTGCAGTTCAGAAAAGCTTTTCATTGTAAATATATTACAATGACTTTTCAGCCCACAGAATAATCACACATTACAAAGAATTGAGCAATAAAACCCATAAACCTTTTACCTGTAAATGTGGAGGTCCCATAGGAGGAGGAATTCCTCCAGGTGGTGGCATCGGAGGCATATTTGGATCAAATGGAGGACGTCCAAAAGGAGGTCGAGGTGGTGGTGGTGGGCCTCTCATCATACCAAAAGGTGGTGGAGGACGCATAAGAGGTGGTGGGCCTCTCATAACAGTGTTTGGGGGAGGAGCCGGACCACGAAATCTCAATGCTTGTTGTTGAGCCATTCTGTCAGCAAAACCAAAAGAACAAAAACTTGTTTATCATCAAAAGCATTGTTGTTATGCATGTAATGAAATAAACTCACAGAAATTCTCACAATACTGAGACTCCAAACTTTTCGGGAGGCTTTGTTTTCACCTTTTAAATTACTATGAACCAGTAGCTAGGCAGGCATTACTTAGAATGAAAAGCCACTATGCAAGTTTCCCTCCTAATGCCAAGTATCTCAGACATGAGATAACAATCTCACACCCTTCCAACAGATATCTATGATTTTGAAATCAATTCTCATAATACCAAGACACCCAACAATATCATAACATGAATGGGTGTGCAAAACATGGCTGCATGAGAATATCTACATTATTTTCACGTTAGTAGAGCAGAATTTGAGTAAAGTATACTAAAACCACTATGCAACCTAGCCTTCTATAAAGATACTTTAGTAAATGTGTCTGTGTGCGTTCAATTTTTTCAAAATTGAAAACAAAGGTTATAAGGTAGTAAACAACAAAGACATATATTTAATGACTTCTCATTTCGAATTTGTCCAAATTCATATGCTTAAGAATGTAAATGTTAATAGTAAATTCATAATTTGACATGAAAGATGAACATGTAAACATTTTATTATGCTTTTAACATTGGTGAAGCCAATGTGATAGCCTCTACCTATTTAAACTTCAAGCCCATAAATTATAGCGAGAAATAGAAAATAAAAATGAGAAACAGTGCAATATCTGGTTTGTGGCATTTTTAAAATATCAACAATCTGACCTAACCCTTCCAGCTGTCATCCACATGTCTCATTAGATCTCTAATTAGATAATTAAATACTTATGAAGTATTTAATTATTTGCTTATAGATAAGTACAATTTGCTTACAATAAATATAACCACCCTGAAATCTGATTGGGTTAGCTCTTCCAAAGAGTAAATGCATCTACAATCATAAAAGATAAACATTAAATGACATGAACTCTTTGAAAAGATAAGTTTAACTCCGGAACCAAAACTTGTATAAAAAGTTAGATTTTTTTCCATTTGTCATGCAGATACAGAATGGAAAAGTAAATACTCTCATGACTATCAATTTTATACAAACTGGAGATGACCAGTGAAGCAAGTGTGTTCTGCAACTTCCTCTAAATCAATCATCGGGGGGGGGGGAATGGACGGACAGACGAATGACACATGACAGATTCAACGGAACAGGTCTTATTCTTTCCTATATTTACACATATTTTCAGTTTAGTTCATAGTAGGAATTTAGAAAAACGTCTTCAGGCTCAGAAGGGACAATGTAATCCCAAACAATAGAGCGCTTTCACAAAATAAAACATTCCATTACCTTTCTCCACCAAAATCTCCACTGTTCACTGGACATAACCACTGCTCAAATTCTGCCATTAAGACAAATAGTTTAAGCTAACTGTATCTTATATTGAAGGCTTTTAATTATTGGATACAATATTGCATGCACGGTGCTATAGCCATTGTAATAATGAACAAGATTTGAGCCAAGTCTACCACAGCTGGCTTGCCTGCATAGTCTAGGTTTTTTTTTTCTAATTTGTGATGTTTAGTACAGGTAGTCCTTGTCTTACAACTATTCATTTAACAACTGTTCTAAGTTATGATGTCCTTGGAAAAGTGACTTACTCGCTTTTATGATCTGCATGTATGACTGTCTCAGCACCTCATGGTCATATGATCATGATCCAGGCATGAGGCAATCAGCTTGCATTTACAACTGGATGCAGTGTCTTGCAGCCATGCAGTTGCAATTTGTACTTTTTTTGCCAATTTCTGGGGGGGGGGGTAAACCCCAACCTTTGGGAAAACCTGGATTTGTTTAATTGTGGGGATCTGATTAATGACTCTGTAAAAATTGTCATAAAATTGGATCCAACTTGACTCACAACTGCAACAAACTACAATGGAAATTCTGCTCCAAACAGTAAGTTGAGAATTACCTGTAAGAACACTATTGTTTACTAATCCCAAATACTATATGCAAACCTGGGTAATTGCAGTCTGCTACCATAAAACCTAAGGCTGCATTCATATAAGACTTTATACCAGGTTATTTTGAGAATAAGTTTTTAAACTAAAGGTTTGGACAAACTTTTTACTTAAGATTTGCTGTTGGGTAACATATCATAACCAGAGTTATCTTGTCATCCAGATTCAAAACATTGCGTTACTTTGATATAAACTGATTTCTAGCCATCAGACACAGACTGATAAGGCTAGATTAACCATAAAAGGGACAATTCCAGCTATATTTGGTTTCACTCTTTTTCATTTTTCCACCATGATGCACTGTTTTCAGTGCTCTCCATCATGATTAAATCTCCATGGATACTATTTAAAATGGTAACTGTTCACTTATCACTCACAAAGACTTTTGGAATAATGGCCAAAATGGCTGTTATAAGTCACATGACTTGAACTGTCTAATGCTATACTCACTAGAAAAAAAACCCAGAATCACCTGCATTGTAGGAAAGACATCCTAGGAGTTAAGATTTAACTATAATTGTAATAAAATTATGCGTGATTTTTTTTGGAAGAGGGACAATTCTCTAAGTATCCTGGTAAACTCTGGATAACCTTTTTTTGCTGCGTACACAAATCATAACCCTATGATTATAGTCCTACATGTTAGTCCTACATGTTGAGCACCCTCAATTGCATCTTAAAAATGAGAAGGGCTTTATTACAATCCAATAATAACTGCACTCAAACATCTTCATGGTTAGTTTCATAATATACTGTACTCTTTTCGGAAGAACATTTACTATATGGATAATTAAATATTTTCTAACGGAAACAATACATTCATTCTAATAAAGGGAGCTTTAGTAATATTTTCTAATGGAAATCCCTTATCAGACTACCCTATAACTGGATAACCCTATTTTGCTCCGCAGTCACATGTGGAGAAGCTGCAGCTTTCCCCAGCACGCGATCGCAACACGAAGGACATCCACAAACCCCCGTACCTAGATCGCATTTACAAATGGGGAAAACGTGCTTTTAGCTGCTTGACGGGTTGGAGAAAGAATCCTTGTAGGAGGAGAAGTCTGGGAAAGATCTTCGGACGGAGACGACCCCTGACTATCTATAATCGCCATCTGGGCAATCTTCATCCATACCAACGTCTCGCTGCCTCCTGCTGAATGACCCCGGATCCAGTCGGTCTGCGGCTCCAAAGACTTCGGGAAAGTTTGCATTCCGGCACTCCCTCGAGACTTCTGGGCTGAGCCCACCACCTAAATACCTAATGCGAAGCCACGTGCCAGGGCTTCAACTAGAAGGTAGAGCAAGATCTCCCCCCCCCCGCCCCCGCTTGCTTGCCGAGGTCCTCGCGCCCAGAAGCAACACCCCCCCTCCACAGACACCCACGGGAATCCAGCCCTGAGGAGAGCAAACGCTCCGTTCCCGCAGCGGTTTCTCTTCCTCGAAGACACCGGATAGCCGTTAGAAACAAAAAAGCCCACACCCAAACGACACACTTTCGGGAGCGACGGGAAAAGAAAGAGGGTCCCGCCCGGGAGAGCAAACGGAGGAAATCCTCACCGGAGCTGAAGCGAAGACTGAAGAGGGGCGGGCGGGCGGCGGGAAGCGGGGGGGCGGGCGGCGGCAGCTGAACGGCCGCTTCCGCCTCGCGCCGAAAGAGAGGGGGGGGGGGGCAATGAACCACTGAGGAAACAGTGAAGTCGAAGAACGCTCGAGGTTTCGGCGCGTCGTGTGCGCAGGCGCGCGCAGGCGCGCGCTCGTAAAGGCCTCGTGCTGCCGGGCGACCGCTTGTTCCCCCCACCTTCCCGGTGTTCTGAGCGAAGTGATTCAAATGGGAGATTTCTCCTTACCTCATTTCATTGTTGTACCGTTCTGCTGCACTAGCATCTCCTTCGCCACCGCCGCCAGGTCCGCCGCCGCCAGGACCACCTCCGCCGCCGCCGCCTCGTTCCGCCATCACTAGCAGACTCTGGCTTTGTTCACGCCCACGGTCGCCAGGCCCATCTGTTCACTACTGGCTGCTAGAAACGTCGATTGTAGAACGAAGGGGCTCAGCTTATCTCTGATTGGCCGTGGTCGCCGCCGATTTTGAATGAGGGGCGGAAAGCGCGCGATGACTGGCCATTTTTGTTCCTAGACCGTCAGGAAGCGCCCCGTTGTGTGCGCCCTCTTGTGGACCGGTCAAGGTGGCATCACGCGACCTGTAACCCGGAACAGGCCTTCTGAAAGAAAATATAGTGCTGTACCAAAATCACAGAGATAGAAAATGAAGAAATGTATTGTAATCTCGTACGTGTATGTCCGAGTTTATAGTGTAGCCCAATTTATTACCTTTTGAGATCTTGCTTTATGTGAATCAGTTATGATTGATTTTTAAACGCGCCACCGTATTGCTAATCCAATTTCAATGCAGCCCGTCAGATTCACCCTACAAATACTAAGTGACGGCATGCCAATTTGCCGCGTTTTAAGAGTAAATTCGAGGAATTATAGATTTTTAGAAAATTCTAAGGAAAGCATCCGTCTTTGTCACAGTCTTCGTATTAACGTCTAGTTTTTTTACGTTTCTTATGCTTTTACATTGTGTTAAGGTATTTAAACTGCAATTTCAGCTGTTTCTAGCGGACTTTAATTGGCGGAGTGTTAATACCATACAAACAGATTACGCGTTTCAATTATTTAAAACTATATTAATGAGCTCGCTTAGAGATATAAAGAGCCTTTTCTTCTTGCTATCTTGACCAACCCAGCTACTTAATAGCTGGATAACCTTGGATTTTGCATTGGATGTCCGTTATAAAGAAAGGGGACAAAAGCGATTTAAGTAGCCTATGTATCCTACAATCTTATGCTTCTGATAAAATTGCACCCATTTAAAGGGCATCTGCTGTATCAGCATAATACCAAATCACATACCAATTTAATGGGCACGTGGGAAGAGACGTTTGAGCTGCGGGATCCAATCCGCAAAAGCGGAGTCACTTTTAGAGAAGAGGCGGTGGTGGAGTTGAGAGGGAAATTTTGATTTAAGCGAGTGTTTGTGTCGGACGGATTCAGTGTATTGTTTCAAGCCCCTGCTCTTTATAATGTATACAACAGAGCCTTTGGGGAGGTATTCGGCTATAGCAGGAATCGCTTTTTCTGCAGCTTTGCTTAAGTTAAATATAGTGCGGGTTATTTAACTTTCAAAAACTATATGGGTTTTTCCCCCACCTTAAGCTATTCGTTGCACTCCTACCCATGCCAAGAAACAAGATGGATGGCATATAAATCTAATAAATAAAATAGAGCAAGTACTGTACAATGTCAAACCATTCCATGGGCAGGATTTTAAGAAAGTGGTTTCCATTGACCAACTCTTCTACTCCGGGATTCAATTTTTTTACTACCGGTTCTGTGGGTGTTGCTTGGTGGGCGTGGCAGGGGAAGGATACTGCAAAATCCCCATTTCCTCCGGATCAGCTGGGACTCAGGAGGCAGAGAATAGATGGGGGCAGGGCCAGTCAGAGGTGGTATTTACCGGTTCTCCAAACTTCTCAACATTTCCTACCGGTTATCCAGAACTGGTCAGAACCTGCTGAAACCCACTTCTGCTTCTACTGTATTGATGTATTGATTCCCTCCCTTAGGAAAAACTAGCAAAATGTTAGTAAATTTATTTTTTTAATATTTTTATAACAATGCTTTAAGATAAAAGGAGGAAACCTAAAAAATTAAAAATGCAAACTAAAAATCTAAATTAAACTAAAAAAATTTAAATGTTTTTCAATAGTCACTAGTTTACCAATAAATTCACATATTACACTATTGTAATAAGAACAATACAAGACATAATTGTAAGATATCACAAAATCTGTGCTATAATACATATTGCTGCAGCCTTTGATATAAAATATTGCCATTTCCAAAACAAATCACAGGTTGACAACTTTCATCCATTTCAATGAAAAGGGAAAAAAGAGGGGGAAATGTATTTTATAATTGAAAATCTAAACAGCAAGAACAACAGAATCCACAGAAAATATCCACCAGTATGAAACAACAACAACAAAAAAAAACAGGCATTCACTAGTTGAGATAACTTCAAAAATATTGGCACATAGCAAGAAAAGGTGGGAGAGATTACTTTCTAGTAGTCTGGGGTCAGGTACAGGATGATATGCATTCCTGCCTCCAGAAATAGGTAATGGGTTATACTCAAACTGGAGGAACTTGGTGGTGCAGATCAAATTTCTGTGTGTATAATTTGTGTTCCAAGATACTGTAAACCAGCGGTAGGCAGTTCATTAGTATCTCCCTCATGAAACCTACTTTATTATTTTCCTAAAACAACCAACCAACCAAAAAAACCAGGAAGCTAGCATTCTGCAAATTGAAAAATTGTAATCTTTATTTACACATAAATACTCCATAAGCATTCTTGGGAAATAACAATGATAGAGGGTTAAAACCCCAGTGTTATGTTTGAGAATGTACCAGCTCCCCTGATAATCTAGGTGTTAGACTGTAAACTTTTGCACTGATCAGTATGTGCAGACATAAAGTTAGTGAAATTGCTTCTTACCATCCCCTCTCTGTTCCTGGACCAGTTCACCAAGAAAAAGAAAAAAGTAAGAAACTTCCATGGATGTAGTGGGGATGATAAGAAGCAATTTCACTAACTGCACACATTGAACAATGCAAAAATTTGCAGTCTGTTGTAAACCTAATAGCTATATTATCTTTACTGTGTTCCTTATATTACTTTTCCCCAAATTATGTATTTATTATGCTTATATAATTTCCAAATAATTCACAGCAACTTTCAATGTATTAAACATAAAATGAGAGTCAAGAAAAGCTGCTTTTTCATGTTAGAATGGGGTGGGGGGAGGAAGAAAGCCCTACCCTCCTTTTCTTAGAATATCCTATAGAAAATTTTCTTCCTCTGTCTCGATTTTTTCATTGCTAACCAGGATCATTTTCTAAGAAACTTGTGTCTAGCATGGGTCTTCAGGCAAATCATATAATTCTTTTCTTCCATTCATTTGTGTCTGACTGGCTCTCATATAATAATGTAAACAAGTTTATTGTTTATTTAATAAAAGCATAAAAATTAAGAGCCGAGGTGGCGCAGCGGTTAGAGAAAGTACTGCAGGCCACTTTAGCTCACTGATCCGCAGGTCAGCGGTTCAAATCTCACCGGTTCAAGGTTGACTCATCCTTCCATCCTTCCGAGGTAGGTAAAATGAGGACCCAGATTGTTGGGGGCAATATAAATATACATTGCTTACTGGTGTAAACCGCTTAGAGAGTGCTTGCACTGTGAGGCGGTATATAAATCTCACAAAATAAATAAATAATAAATAATAATTCCCGTCTATGTTATTCAAGGTCAGTCCTGTCAAAATAAAAATTTAAGCACAATATTTTCCTGCAGACTCGAATGCATACTTTGTGTTCACATGTTGCTACTTTCAGGTTCAAAAAATTGTGAATATGGCAAGTGCAGATATTTGACAACTTTTAATCAGTATTTTGAAACACTTTCTTTGGCCAGAATCACAGTTTCTGTATAATTTCTCTTGCCAATTAATTTTTTTTCCCTGTTCTTGGTTTGGAAATTTTAAAATTCTTCAGTCATGTTCATTAAACAAATCAATTCTGGGTTATTATTTAAGGCACACATGACCAGGCTCAATTATAATATTTTGGACACATTATAAAATGATATAGAAGTCCACAATGCTGAATGATAGAAGGAAAGAAAAGAGGATTATATCACCAAGGTGGACGGACTTAATTACAGAGATCATGGGTGCATTCTTGGAAGATCTGAATAACCTGTAGGGGACAGATCATCCTGAAGTAAATGTACCTATCTGGCCATTAGGAGTCATACCAATTTGGTAGCACAGAATCATTAATAATCCTGGTCTTAACATAAACAGAACAAGCATACATCTAATTCAGGGCTTTGTCTAGTCCTACTTAAATGTTCTCTCCTTGTTTTCAGCATGTTTGTTCCATTCCATCAAAATTATCCCAAATCCAGTCCTGTTTCTTCCTTTTCACTATGTATTTTATTTATTTGCTTGTGAGAGACTTTTCTTTAAAAATATGCTACATACTGTGACAAGAATCCAAGTGGTATCATATGTCAGTGACACTAACTCGCAGCTGTTTGTTTGTTTATTAGTCCATATTTTCCCCAGCAACAATTCCAAGGAATACATTTCTCTATGATCCAGGTAAACATCATAATTTTACTACATAAACACAATTAAACTCTGACTCTCTGAAACCATCCTTTTAATTCCTAGCACTTCCTTGGCTCTGCTACGTTTTCTGGAATAAATTGCTCATTGGGTCAAGAAGGTACACCCACGTGACACCTATACTCTGCCAGCTGCATTGGTTGCCCATCGGTCTCCGGGTCCAATTCAAGGTGTTGATCATCATCTTTAAAGTCCTTCATGGCTTAGGACCAGGTTATCTCTGGGACCGCATTCTGCCTCATACTTCCCTCCGACCGGTTAGGGCCCACAGAGTTGGCCTCCTCCGGGTCCCGTCGGCCAAGCAATGCCGGCTGGCGGGCCCTAGGGGGAGGGCCTTCTCTGTGGCAGGCCCGGCGCTCTGGAACCAACTGCCTCCAGAGACCCGAACTATCCCCACCCTGCTGGCCTTCCGAAAAGCCGTTAAGACATGGCTCTTCCTGCAGGCTGGGGGTAGAGCCTAATCCATCTGTGCTCTCCCCCGGGTATGTCTGATTGTTGGATGGTTTTTTAATATGAATTTTTAATTTTTATATTTGCTTTTAATTTAACGTTTATTATTGGTGATTCTTGTATCTTTTTTCTGTTGTACGCCGCCCTGAGTCCCTCGGGAGTTGGGCGGCATATAAGAAAACCGTAATAAATAATAAATAATAAGTCAGGGCAATGGTGACCAAGATGGAAAGCCCAGCTACACATCTGTAGAGCATTATCAGTTGGAGTTCTTACGTAAAGAAGGTAAAGAACAATCTCCCAATAATGAGTAAATCTTAAAATGTATGTACAGCAAATTCTAGTAAATAACAATAGCATCATCGGAGGCAATCAAATTAGTTTTACAAGAATTGAATCCCAGAGGCAACATGAATAAAAATTACAACTTCTATTTCATCACGTCTGTAATTTTTTTATTATACGGGTTTTATTTTCATTTATTTTCATTCTTCATTTTGGCCACTAGGAGATCCCCTTTATCAGCTTTAGCTATTATTCTATGAAGGCACATTTTTTCATAGATGTAATAATGCAACCCTTGTTGGAAGTCCTTTACTTAATTCACCTGTCTCTCTTTGTGATTCGTCCAGTATAACACTTGGAAGACTGCATTGAAAAAGACACTCATTTAGTTAAATCTGTTCTGATACATCTCTTCAATTCTGCATCTGGGCTTTAGACAATTTTATTACAAATCTGATGGCAAATTTCAGTCAGCCTTGTTTTTGGGGGACTCCTCTGGTCCTTGGGAAGAATAACTTATAATAACCCCTCTCTCATTTTCCATTAAACAGATATTTTGTACTAAGCAAGCTGAACTGCATCCTCGTAGGATCCCTGCCCCGGAGATTGTCGGGTGTGAGGCACTCCTTCTAAAGTTGGACTTAGGGGTTCAGGTGGGCCTTTTGCTAACGTACCTGCCTCCCAGCTACGTTGCTAAGGCCCTGCCTGAGCTGCTGGAGGCGATAGCCGGCCTGGCGGTGGAGTTCCCCAGGCTTATGGTGCTGGGGGACTTTAACCTACCCTCGGCAGGCGAAACCTCGGGTGCAGCTCAGGAGTTCATGGATTCCATGACAACCATGGACCTGACCCAAGTAATCCAGGGTCCGACTCATGAGGGAGGTCACATGCTCGACCTAGTGTTTCTTTCGGGACAGTGGAGAGATGATCTGAAGGTAGGGGATATAGTCATCACCCCGTTGTCATGGTCAGACCATTTCCTACTGAGGTTGGATTTCACAGCCCCACTCCTCCTCCGCAGGGAGGCGGGACCGACTAGGTGGTTCCGCCCCAGGCGCCTAATGGAGCCGGAAGGATTCCAGAGGGAACTTGGGGAAATACCTGAAACCCTGGTACACAATTCGTCTGATGCCCTGGTGGCTGCCTGGAACACCGCGGCAGCAGGGGCATTAGATCGAATTGCGCCTTTGCGACCTCTCCGTGGCAGTGGATCCCGGAAAGCTCCCTGGTTTACCGAGGAGCTCCGGGAGATGAAACGCCATAAGAGACGTCTGGAGCGACGCTGGAGAGCCAGTAAAACCGAGTCCGATCGAACACTATTAAGAACTTTTATTAAGTCTTATTTAGTGGCGATAAGGGCGGCAAAACGATCTCATTTTTCCGCTCTTATTGCGTCCGCAGATTCTCGTCCAGCCGCCTTGTTTAGGGTGACTCGCTCCCTCCTTGCTAAAGGGGGGAGCGAGGAACACTTGCAAGGTAGAGCTGAGGAATACTCGCAGTATCTGACGGATAAAGTCGCTCAGATTCGGTCGAACCTGGACTCTAGCTGGGCAGAGTCCATTGAGTTGACAGGGGCAAGTCTTGGTTTAACATTATGGGAGGAGTTTGAGCCTGTTTCTCCTGAGGACGTGGACAAGGCTGTGGGGGCTGTGAGTTCTGCCACCTGTTTATTGGACCCGTGCCCCTCCTGGCTGGTCTCGGCCAGCAGAGAGGTGGCACGCGGCTGGATCCAGGCGGTTGTCAACGCTTCTCTGAGGGAGGGCTCCGTACCGCAACCGTTAAAAGTTGCGGTGGTGAGACCCCTCCTCAAGAAGCCTTCGCTGGATCCAGCGGATTTGAAGAACTTTCGTCCGGTCTCCAACTTGCCTTTTATAGGTAAAGTTGTGGAGAAGGTGGTGGCCTCTCAGCTCCTTCGGTTATTGGAGGAAACTGATCATCTAGATTCCTATCAGTCGGGTTTCAGGCGCGGTTACAGCACAGAAACCGCCTTGGTCGCCCTGATGGATGATCTCTGGCGAGCCCGGGATGGGGGTAATTCCTCCATCCTGGTGCTACTTGACCTCTCAGCGGCTTTCGATACCATCGACCATGGTATCCTTCTGCATCGTCTCGGCGAGTTGGGAGTGGGAGGCACCGTTTTGCGGTGGTTCTCCTCTTATCTCGC
This sequence comes from Diadophis punctatus similis, assembly GCA_023053685.1. NCBI lineage: Eukaryota > Metazoa > Chordata > Lepidosauria > Squamata > Dipsadidae > Diadophis > Diadophis punctatus. The sequence goes on along the minus strand of JALIGW010000060.1, from coordinate 1,473,608 downwards.
TGATAGGATGCAGTCGGTGTTAGCAGGTGGGCAGAGGTCGTCTCCTAGGCCCCTGACCTATGGGGTGCCTCAGGGTTCGGTCCTCTCACCCATCCTGTTCAACATTTACATGAAACCGCTGGGGGAGATCATCCGTAGACATGGGGTGAGTTTCCAACAGTACGCTGACGACACCCAGCTGTACATTACCACCCCGTCTAAATTCAGGGAGGCGGTTGATGTGATGTGCCAGTGCCTGGACGACGTTAGGATCTGGATGGGGAGGAACAGACTTAGACTCAACCCCGACAAGACTGAGTGGCTCTGGATATTGCCTCCTAAGGACCATGACAACTGTCCCTCCTTGGTTCTTGAGGGAGAAAAATTAACTCCCTCAGAACGGGTTCGCAATTTGGGAGTCCTCCTAGATCCACAGCTAAAATTAGATCAACACCTTACAGCTGTGGCTAGGGGGGCTTTTGCACAGGTTCGCCTGGTGCACCAATTGCGACCATACTTGGAGAAGGAGGCTCTACTCACGGTCACTCACGCCCTTGTCACCTCTAGATTGGACTACTGCAATGCGCTCTACATGGGGCTGCCCCTGAAGAGTATTCGGAGACTTCAACTGGTGCAAAATGCAGCTGCGCGTGCTGTGGTGGGTGTTTCAAGGTACACCCACGTAACACCCATACTCCGCCAGCTGCATTGGCTGCCCATTGGTCTCCGGATACAATTCAAGGTGCTGATCATCATCTTTAAAGCCCTACATGGCTTAGGACCAGGTTATCTCCGGGACCGCATTCTGCCGCATTCCTCCCTTCGACCGGTTAGGTCCCACAGAGTGGGTCTCCTCCAGGTCCCGTCAGCCAAACAGTGCCGACTGGCGGGGCCTAGGGGGAGGGCCTTCTCTGTGGGGGCCCCTGCTCTCTGGAACCAACTTCCCCCAGAGATCCGAACCATCCCCACCTTGCTGGCCTTCCGAAAAGCCATTAAGACATGGCTCTTCCTGCAGGCAGGGGTGAGTTGAGACGATTTATTCCTGATGTCTCCCCCATGTATGTATGATGTGTGTATATTTATATTTTTAATTGTTTTTAAGTGCTTTTAATAATTTTTGTTTGGAGTTTTTGTATAAAATGTTGTACGCCGCCCTGAGTCCTGCGGGAGTAGGGCGGCATAGAAAAGCTACCAAATAAATAAAATAAATAAATAAAAACTTACTAACTGCAAAGAGCTATGACCTATGACTTTCTGTCTCTCTCTCCCTCACTCCTTGATCAATCTAAACACTGTCACCACAGCAAATGGCTGTGACTGCTTAACCAAGCCAAAAGGTTCATTTTAAGTGGACTCATAACTCATTTTGGTTTTTTTTGTAAGTAATTACAAGAGATATTTCTTTAAAAAAAATCTGAACTGAGCAATTTAGTTCTCATTCTTTTCTTCCAGGTGGTGTGCCAGTCAATTGATTAAAACAGGAAAAGAATGCTTGCTTGTTAAGGAAACTCTAATTATGCATTCTCTCCAGTGCTTTTTAGCTTAGGAATATGATTGTTTCCCCCAAATATCCATGTTTTAAATGTTCTTTACTTGCATTTGGTAAGACACATGTACATACACTACACACAGCAATCCTATGTTTATGTTACTTGAAAATCAAGCCTATTGGATATATTTGGACATCTGTATAGGCCAGTAGAGGGTTCTAAAACCCATTGCTCCCGGTTTGCGCACGTGTGCGCAACACTTCTGCACATGCGCAGAAGCATCCCAGGCAGATGGGCGGAGCCTCCCATCGCCACCACTACCGGTTCGCAGAACTGGCCCGAACCAGGAACAACCCACTGTTGGTATAGGCTCATAACTTTACCATTGTTGTTATTGGAATGTACGCTGACACATGGCTCTAGGAAGAGAGACTGTTCAGCAATAGCATAATGATAGTGGGCATGATATTCTTGCTACTTACCGTAATTTAAAGATTTTTGTTCTGACTTCACTGGCAATAATAATCAGTTAACCCAATGTTGGAGTTGGCAGCTTTTTAAACTTATCACAGATTCATTGCTCTACTCAAGAGAAAGAAATATACTTCGATGGAACAAATAAAAACTTCTTTTGTCCTGCTGTGTGCACTACATGGTGTAATAATTTTTCCTTGTAAAAGTGTTTATTTCTGATTATAGCCCATTTAGTCTTACCATTCACCATTCACTGATAGCCATTTAGAACTGAAATTCATCTCTCTGTAGCTCAATATTTCATTTTAATGGTTCTATTCTGTTTCTTGGTCATAGTATGGTAAGACAGACTGTTAGGAACTGAGAAATATCTCTACATATGTATCTGTATATCTGTATGCTTGCCAATTTGTGAATAACTGGGAGTGGCTAGTAGAAGCATACCAACAAAAGTCTATGGAAGTCAGAACCATAGATGATGTTATTCATTGTACCATAGTTTAAAATATTATGTTTTTCTAAATTACCATTTCTTTTGTTTAATCTAGATAAGTTGCCCACCTGACTTTTGTGCAACTGCTATTATTATTTTTTTATTAGATTTTTATCCAGCCTTTATTACTTAAAGGTTACTCAAGGCGGTGAACATATGTAATACTCCTGCCTCCTATTTTCCTCACAACAACAACCACCCTGTGAGATGCTTTATACATTATACCTGTAAAACAATATTAACACAGATTCTAGATAGTGCAGGACAGGACGGGAGCAGATAATAAATCATCAAAAGATGTTCAAACAACTAAGTAAGGAAAAGTATAAAGGAAAGCAAGAAAGATTTTGATAATAAAGAGATATATTTATAGGACAGAAAAATTCAGCTACTTTAGGTTATATTTTGCAGCATTTTTAAGGAAGTGAGTAACCTAACCAGAGAGCCTTGGCTAATTGTCTAGCTACAAAATTAATGAAAATTGTTTTGTGTGTGTTCTTACACAAGAACATCCTTTGATGTTACTAATGAATGAGTTCTTTTTAACTTGCTCTGATGGCTGAGCATCATGCTTTGGCTCCTGGGCAAAAGTTATCAGTAATGTGGGTTTGTAGAATGGCCCCTGGCATCAAATATTCATAGAGTCACAGATGGGAATCTACAAAGAGTTAGGACAGAAATGGAACATATTCCCAACCATTCTGTGGTGATCACATCAAAACTTCAAGAGGAACTACTGAGTTGTTGCTAGAAATATGTAGATTGATGACATCTGCATTTTTGGAAACATATAAGGCAGTGTGTTTTGCCCACTGCTATTTCTAATGGCAGTAAACCATGGTATGTCAGAAAAATTAGAGGTGGGGGAAACACAAAATAACTCATTATGTGACAATTATGCTCCTGCAGTGCAATCCTTTCCCTCATTTATTTCATATCTCATCTCAACTAAATCTCCCTGGGCTTGTGAATCCTAAATATATATTAGTGTTAAGTGTTGTTACAGCAAAGCTCTACATTTATGTTCATGTAATGCAAGAAGGAACAATGTTTTGCAGCCTGTGGGCTAGATATAGATCTATAGATGTCCTTCAAAAAATAGTGGGCAGCAAGATTAAAAATTATAATTTAATTTACCTTTAAATTTGATAAAATTAAATAGTTAATATGATGACTCTCCATTTCATTATTTAATATTTTCAGTCCTGTCAGATTAAATATTACAAATTGATTATTCTTGGAAGTTCTGGGTGCTGAACCCAAGGCTTTGGAGAGCCACATGCCTTCTTGGAACAATGCCCATGAATTGAACTATTGTGTGTTAATGGTATATTGATATCATTTTGCAACTATAAAGGTGCAGCTCTAAGACGTTTTCAGGAGTATTAAGTTGGAATTCTGTACTTATTCAAAAATTAGCCTTGTCCCCTGCAACAACAAAAATCCAGTGTGAAATATTAAAACCATTTAATTTCAGTTAAGAAAAGTGCAGATAAGAAGTTTCCCACATAACTGTTTCCCCATCATCCCTTATTCTTTCTTCACAGTCATCATGGAGAAAACAACTGACTCATGATTTGGTCATAGAAATTTAGAAAAATGACAGCCGAAAAAGACCTAGTGGCCCATGGAGTCTGCCCTTTGAGTTTGTTTTTTGTTTTCTTTATGGTTTCTTTATTATTGTTAATTATTATTTTTATATTTGATTTATATTTGATTTTTATTTTTTGTTGGCTGATGGACATGTGTTTACCCCTAGCTTGTTTAAACTCAGTCATGTTAAATTGGTCTTGCACATTCTGTGCCATCACAAGCAGAAATTAATTCCTGTTGTATTTGTCTAAGTTTCTAGCCAATCCTCAGAGATGCAGAAGAAAACAGACAAGAAAACAAATCAAGATTTGCCAAACAAGATATGATTACTTTTTTAAAGGCTATTAAACTTCTTTCTTAACAAACCATGATTAAGACAAATTTAGTATCAGATATGAAGGAATATTAATCTACATATGTTTAGCTGTTTGACAGCTACTTGTCAAGTCCACATCATGCCTATCTAGAGAGCTGCAATTTACCTTTCATAATGTGGGATATATATAAACAAATCCTTGAATTCATAGACAAAATTCCGTATCAGATAGAAAACTACAAATGCAAAAGAGTCTAATATTTGTATTAAATAATACCTACCGTATTATGGAGCTACCTTAACCTATTGTACATTATGAATATATGCATGCTTAGAGATTTAAACTTAACTTCCAGTATAGAGGTTTTGTTTATGAAGCTATAGTAACAAGCCCTTGTCAGGACTTTTTTATTTAGAAATAAAAGAGCAGCAGGTAGAACAAATGCTTGCTCAACTGTTAGGATACAAAGTCTGTTGTAATTGTATAATGGTTGCGGAGATCAGCATGAAAGTATGTAGGACAGAGAACAAACTAGGAAAAAAACATTTAGCAAACTTCCAAATATAGAAAAACAAACAAAAAATAAACCAAAACAAAACCTGCATTAGTCCTAAGATTTTTAATTGAGAGACCTGTTATGTTAATTCACCAGATGAAGTTGAAGACTATTACCATATTTTTCGGAGTATAAGACGCACCTTTTTACCCCAAAAATAGGGTGAAACTTGGGTGCATCTTATACACCGAATGCAGCCCCACCCACCCAGCCACCCCCACCCTTTGGCCTCTGTCTTCCAGCAATTTACCTGCTTGCAGGAAAGAGGGAAGAGCCTGTAAAGCCAAGCAAGTCAGTAGCAGCTTCCCGACCTACAGCTGATTAGGTTTGCCACATGGGAAAATGAAAGTGAAACTAGCTGCAAAGAGGCAAATAGCTGGGAGAGACACGCAGATTTTTATTTTCTGCTGGATGCAAGGGGGTAAGTGAATAACTATAAATGTCTGTAGAATGTTCAAATTATTAGACTTATTTTTAAAGACTGCTTTATTATTGTTCTAGCCAGGTGTCTCCAACCTTGGCAATTTTAAGACTTGTGGACTTCAACTCCCAGAATTCCACAGCCAGCTCTGTTAGCTTTGCTGGCTGTGGAATTCTGGGAGTTGAAGTCCACAAGTCTTAAAGTTGCCAAGGTTGGAGACCTCTAAACAACTTAACAAAATAAAGAAGCTTTTTAAAATTAATGCTTGCTCTGAAGAGGTCCAGTGCTATTGTATCTTCTTTTAAATAATAGAGAATAATGTATACTTCCAGAAATGTTAATTAATTTTAACAGCTCTGTACAAGTATAGTCTGAAATGTAACAGTGTCCTGTTTAGTATTAGAGTTAAATCCTGACTTACCTTGGAGTAGATCTATTTAAATAATTGGGAGGAGTTAGTGTGACTACATTTAAGAAAACTTTCTGGCATAATGTACATTTCTCCAATTCTTTGCTATTTCTATGGGTCAGGCACACATGCACAGAAATACACAGCAAACAGTGTATATCATCTGTGCTGTTTGCTGTTTGGCAAATTGCTTGGAGACAGAGGCCTTTTTTCCTTGTTTTCCTCCCCCAAAACTAAGGTGCGTCTTATACTCCGGTGCGTCTTATACTCTGAAAAATACGGTAATAATGTTTAATGAAAGATAACACAGGAGGAGCTTAAGATCTGTGGGATCAATCCAAACATGACATAAAAGTTGGACTAAATTCTTAGTGGAGGAATGGAGGCTTTTTGAGAAAAGTATGATCTTTTGAAGAAATTATGTGCTTTTAGGAAAGAATACCTCTTGTTCCTTCCTTCTGCCCTGCAGGATTCCTGAACATCTGATTATATATTCTATTATCAATGAGCTTAAGGTTGAAGAAAAATATATATGCATATTTACTTCTAAGTGTTTAGATTTTGCTTCAGATATCTTACAGAAAGTTCGTATAGAAAATATAAGCATCACACCAAATCATTCATACACACACACATGCAGTGCCTGCATACATACACACCTGTGAGGTAGTGAGAGAGGTTGTTTTTAAAAAGTGAAATTGGGCATTTCCTTCTCACAATTCGTGTCCTACAAGAAATCAGTGCTTTCTGTAATGTGTAAACCTTATAATTTTGTTTTAATATGGGAAATAAAAGATCTGTTTCTAAACAACTACAGGTAGAATATTTCACGGAATTCAGTTAAAGAAGCAGGGTTGTGATGAGAGAAACTGACATAATGCAGTCCAACATTTAATCATTACACCACAGTACAGTAGCTATCAAATCATTGTCAACCTCCATCACTGGAGGTTTTTTAAGAAGAGCTTGGACAGCAATTTGTTCAGAATGGTATATAGGGTCTCCTGCTTGGGCAAGGGAGTTGGTCTAGAAGGCCTCCAAAGTCCCTTCCAATTCTGTTATTCTGTTTAGCAGGGTTTTTCAAATATATGAATCAACTCCCAGAATTACACAACCATATGACTGTTACTAAAGATTCTGGGAATTGAAATCCATGGATCTGGAAAATAGGCAGGTTAGGGAAGTCTAATGCAGATTGCTTCATTCTTGAAATATTCAACATTAATCAAACAAATTGAGTGTTCTTACGGATAGAATTATTGTAAATAAAGAAAGTGTGTAATAAGCAGTGGTGGGTTGCTGCTGGTTCGGACCAGTTCTTTAGAACCGGTAGCTCTGACTCCAAGCCAAGAGCGAACCAGTTCTCTTTATCCCTGAAAGTGGGCCCGCCTGCCCTCCCCTGGGTTATACTGACTTTTATCTCTGCTTCCGAAGCCCAGGTGATCGGGGTGGCAGTTTGAATTGCCACTCCACAGCTGTTTTCCGTGCTCCTTGCCTCGTTTGTAACGTGGAAGGTTTTTTTTTAAGTACTGAGCATGCGCAGAGGATTAAATTGCGGGTATGAAAACGTGCACTTCCATTGCGACGCGAACCGGTGGAGAAGGTAAGTAAAATCCACCCCTAGTAATAAGCATATGTGTTTAAAACTATTTTTGTTTTTTAAAATCTAGACAGCTGCTCCTTTCAAAAATAGCTTAATAACAAAAACTATCTCTTAATCAAACCATTTAAGAGATAGTTTTTGTTATTAAGCAAAATAGCATGAGGGGGCGCACAGCGCACCGGTAGCAAAGTAAGTGAGCAACCCGCCCCTGGTATACACATGTCATAACATCCTGAATAATGACATGGATTTAAAACAATTTACTTTATCGATGTTGATGTCTCACACTGCTGCTAATTTATAGAAAAGTAAAACAGATTCTTTTAAATTTTTCTTCTTTTTTTCTTTTTCATTATCAGCAAAGAGTCACAGGTGATGTTCAGTGGAGTAGCAGTTACAATACTCTGAAACCACATAAATGCAAGGATACATAATCTTTCACAAACATAGTATGGAAATGTCTTGTGAGGAACTGAGTTGCTTAATAAATCACCTTGAATATCATGGGCCGAAATAATACCAGTAAGCAAATCCTCTTGGAAATACTATATTATTCTCCAGAATGGAAAGATTTTTTTGAAAAGACTTTTCTGATTACTTGAGAGTATTGCTGATAATGGCCTCATGCATATTTAAATGGTCAAAACTATGTGGGAGATTGTTCCCAAGGTCTAGGTCAGTGGTCGGAATTTGCGGCTCGCGAGCCAAAAGTGGCTCTTTGGGCCCTCTGCCATGGCTCCCTGTCCCATCACTGACTGCCCTGCCCCTCGCCCTCCCTTCCCTTGCCTAGCCCAGGGAGATTCCATCGTTAATTACCGTATGTGTCGGGTGTATAAGACGACTTTTTACCCCTTGAAAATCTTCTCCAAAGTCGGGGGTCGTCTTATACGCTGGGTACTAAAACTTCCAAGCCGGGGGGGGAGATAAAAAATGGCCGCAGCCGCATCCCCGCCGTTCTCCAGCCAAGCGGCCGAAGGAGCCTCGGAGCCGCGATGCTGCCCTGCGTCTCAGTCGGCTGCTGGGAAGGCTGCAGTCGCCACCGTCAGCTGGCGGCTTAAGGCAAGAGGCAGGCGGGCGGGCGGGAGACGCGGGCAGGAGCTAGTGGCGGCTGCGGTCGGGCTGAGGGAGCGCGCGACTGAGAGGCATCTCGCGTGGGGAGGAAACTTTGTCTGGCTCCGCTACCAGAGCGAGCGAGCGAGCGAGAAGGGAAGCGAAGGGAGGCAAGCAGCCCACTCTGCCACTCAAACCAGCGGCCGCCAGAAGCAACAAGGGCGTTAGGAGAAGAGAAGGAGAAGATAGAAGTGAAGGAAAGAGTGCTGGCAGCAGTGGCGGCGCTCCTCCTTCTCTGACACAGCCAGCCAGGGAGTCGCGAGAAGGGGAGGAGCCCTGGAGCCACCCTGCATCTCGGTCTCTTCGGTCTTGTCCCGCAGCCTGCTGGGAAGGCTGCGGCGCATGGGAGGGAAGGAGAGCACGCGCTACCACCGCCGCTGCTGCTATTGCCGCTCCGGCGTGTCTCCCCGGTCACTGTGACTGCACCGGGGAGCCTGCGTCCTTGTCAACAATGGAGATGCTGCGTGCGTGGGAGGGACCTAGCAGAGGCGCCTGGCGAGCGAGGCGAGTGGCAGCATCGGCGGCAGGCTCCTGCCCGCGTCTCCAGCCCGCCCGCCTCTCATTCTTTTAAATGCTAAGGTGGGCAGGCGGGCGGGAGACGCCGGCAGGAGCCTGCCGCCGATGCTGCCACTCGCCTCGCTCGCCAGGCACCTCTGCTCCGTGATCCCTCCCGCGCGTGCGCAGCATCTCCATTGTTGACAAGGACACGGGCTCCCCGGTGCAGCCACAGTGACGGGGAGACTTCGCACTTGCAGCGCCTTGCCGGAGCGGCAATAGCAGCAGCAGCAGCGGTAGCGCGCTCTCTCCTTCCCTCCCATGCGTGTTAACCCTGGCAGCGTGATCGGGGACTCAGTCGGGTGGCTGGAGCCCTGCGGGAGATGGCAACAGAGGTTCCTTCTTCATCCTGCAGGGAGAAAGACAGAAGGAAGGAAGGAAGGAAGGAAGGAAGGAAGGAAGGAAGGAAGGAAGGAAGGAAGGAAGGAGAAGAAATAAGACAGACAGACAGACAGACAGAAAAAAAGAAGTTAGGAATGAAGGAAGAGAAAGAAAGAAGGAAGGAAGAAGAAAGAAAAAGAAAGAAAGAAAGAAGTTAGGAAGGAAGGAAGGAAGGAAGGAAGGAAGGAAGGAAGGAAGGAAGGAAGGAAGGAAAGATGAGAGGGAGAGAGAGAAGATAGATAGGTAGATAGGTAGATAGGTAGATAGATATGGATGGAGAGAGAGATAAAGAGATGGAAAGGGAGAGATGAGAGAGAGAGAAGATAGATAGATGGTAGGTAGGTAGGTAGGTAGATAGATATGGATGGAAGAGAGATAAAGAGATGGAAAAGGAGAGATGAGAGAGAGAGAAGATAGATAGATAGATAGATAGATAGATAGATAGATAGATAGATAGATAGATAGATAGATAGATGATTGATAGATGATAGGTAGATAGATATGGATGGAGAGAGAGAGATAAAGAGATGGAAAGGGAGAGATGAGAGAGAGAGAAGATAGATAGATAGATAGATAGATAGAGATAGATAGATAGATGATAGATGATAGATAGATAGATAGATAGATGATAGGTAGATAGATATGGATGGAGAGAGAGAGATAAAGAGATGGAAAGGGAGAGATGAGAGAGAGAGAAGATAGATAGATGATAGGTAGGTAGGTAGGTAGATAGATAGATATGGATGGAGAGAGAGATAAAGAGATGGAAAGGGAGAGATGAGAGGGAGAGAGAGAAGATAGATAGATAGATGATAAATAGATAGCTAGACAGACAGACAGACAGACAGACAGACAGACGATATGGATGGAGACAGAGAGATAAAGAGATGGAAAGGGAGAGATGAGAGGGAGTGGGAGGGGGAGAGAGAGAGAGAGAGAAAAGGGTTTTGTGGTTCCCAGTTCTCTGTCCTAATGACCAGCTGGATGGGCGTGGCTAGGGGGGGTCATGTGACTGGGTGGGAGTGAGTGATGTCAAGTTGGCCACGCCTACCCAGGTTTTGTGGCTCTCAGTGGGTTTTTTTCTGTGGGAAACGGGTCCAAATGGCTCTTTGAGTGTTTAAGTTTGCCGACCCCTGGTCTAGGTCATGATAACTACAAAAAAAACCTTCACTTGAGCATTATGGATACTATGTCAAAACTAGATCAGGACCTTGTTAGTGTCATATGTAAGGTGGGGTTTTTTTGTCAGTATATTACAAGGAATGTTTTGAACTAGCAGCGTTGAGAAGGTTTTGTTTTGTTTTGAACTCATGTTTTGAACTCAGCGTTGAGTTGCTCTCCAAAGGGAATGCATTGGCTGAAGATTGGCATTAAAAAAGGCACAAATTCCCTGTATTGATCACTGGGGTTCTTTCCTTGTAATTCTTTTTAAAAACTTTTTTATTAGTTTATCAAAGTATAAAATACAAAGAAAAAAAACATGGAAAAGTGAAAAGAGAGGAAGGGAAAAAGAGGTCATACACGCTCTTTTTTTTCCTTTCAATCTTAAAATGGAAGAACATCAAAGGATAAATATCTGTGATTGATTCTTCAGCTTTCCCCAACTTAATATGCTTTAGATGAGTCAGAATGACAAATCAGAATGTTCTGAAAAATGACAGTCCTGGGTATCTGGAGAAAGCTACCACAAACTCCACAGGAATTCTGGCTCACCAATTCCACAGGTATGTGATTCCTTTGCTGTTACTGATCTGCTGTCATTCCATTTTCCTAGTTTACTGTTTCTCTCTACGTTTCCCTCCATGAAACAGCTGTCTACTTTGAATAACCACCATTACTAAGGGACTCTTTGGATGGACAGGCTTTAAAACAGATCTTGGTTGCTTACACTTTGATATTATTGTTATTATTTTTATTCATATATTTATTTAGCTTAAAACCATTGGTACTACACGTTTAGTGACAGTTCAGAATGATTGTCTTTTGCTAGTGCAGCCTGAATAATCCACTCTGTTCAATGGTGTGATTCAGCCGGTTCGGGCTGGTTTGGGCGAACTGGTAGTTAAATTGCTCGTCCCCATGCGCCCCATTTTGGCTGCCAGGTAAGTTCAGGGAAGCTTATTAGGCCCAAAATGGGGCACGGGGGGTGCAGTGCGCCCCCCCTACAGCCCGTTTTTGCTCCCAGGAGGCTGCAGGGAGTCCTACTAGGCCCAAAACAGGGCGCAGGGGGGTGGCGCATCCCCCCGCGGCCCATTTTTGCTCCCAGGGGGGTGCAGAAGGCCAATTGCTGCCTGTCACACCCCCTGGCCACGCCCATCATGGCCATACCCACCCAGCCAGTCATTAGGGCAGAGAACCGGTTGTTAAATTATTTGAATCCCACCACTGACTCTGTTCCTCTTGTATAAAAAGAGGCCTCTGGAGTTCCAGAAGGCTTTTTAAAAAACCAGTTACCTTATGTAAAATAAATGACATACTGCTGCCAGTGCTGGCTAGATCTCCAGATCATCCAGGGAATGATATTTAGAAAAACCTTCCGAGGATCAGTAAATTTGTTAAATTTATTTGCCACCTATCTCACCACGGGGCTACTCTAGACAGCTTACAATGATAAAAGAAATAAAATGAAAAGGTGTGTAGACAGAAGTAAAATAACAGAACAATAAAGGAACACAATGACAAAGGAACACAATGAGAATAAATATATCAATATGATAACCATCTTGGGTTGGAAGGTCAGGTAAGAAACAGGGTAAAGGTTATATGGGGGAGTGGGATTTGATCTTTCTACAAGCCTCTGCTAACTACTGTTGGGTGTGCATGGACATGTTTGGCCTGGAATAGGACACTGAGGACTTGTTCTGTGAATGGGGGGTACCTGGAGGGTCTGTTGTCATATCCTAAGTGTAGAAGGCAAGATTCTGATGGGAGAGTAATGAGGCTTTCAAGACTGTTGTGAACCTTTCAAGGTAGGCAAGGTCAGGAAACAGAAGCAGCATGGAGTCCAGGAATGCTCTTTATTGATTTAGAATCTTGAACACCTGTCAATCTTTCTCTACTACATTTTATGCTGAACAAAAACAAGGATTCTTTTGAGTTGCTTTCTCAACTTGAGTTTCTTTCTTTCCCAGAACTGAGTCCTACGGGAGTTGGGCGGCATATAAAAACGACCAAATAAATAAATAAATAAATATCTTTTCTGAATCTCCTTTTCCCTTAATGGTTTGTTCTTCCCTTCCCTCACTTTTAGTAGCAGTCATGTCTCTTTCGATTCATCCATTAAACATCCCCTTTTAATGTTTGCCCTTAGCATAACTCTACATACTTCTGTGGCACTCTTAACACATTTTTTTTCCATTTGCTTTAAGCAGCAGACATCATGTATCTTTACATTTTGTTTGGTGTGGAAACTAATTTATCTTCTAATACAAATTGTTATCTTCCTGCATGTACAGGTAGTCTCGACTTACAACAGTTTGTTTAATGACTTTTCAAAGTTACAACGGCACTGAAAAAAAGTGACTTGTGACCATTTTTCACACTTACAACCGTTGCAGTATCCCTATGGCTAACTGATCAAAATTCAAAGGCTTGGCAACTGATTCATATTTATGACCGTTGCTGTGTCCCAAGGTCAATGTGATCACCTTTTGCGACCTTCTGGCAAGCAAAGTCAATGGGGAAACCAGATTCACTTTTATTATTATTGTTATTGTTATTGTTATTGTTATTGTTATTGTTACTGTTACTGTTACTGTTACTGTTACTGTTACTGTTATTGTTATTATTTTATTTGTCAAGCTTATATGATAACAAGCAAAGTATACACAGAGTATAAACATGATATATATATATATATATCAATATATATATATATATATATCAATATATATATCAATATATATATCAATATATATATATATATATATATATATATATATATATATATATATATATATATATATATATATATCAATATATATATATATATATATATATATATATATATATATATATATATATATATAATCATGTTTATACTCTGTGTATACTTTGCTTGTTATCATATATATATAATATTACAGATCTCTTAGGAATGGGGTGAGGTCGGTGGTAGATAATCTAAGGTTAAAGTTTTTGGGGTTTGGGGAAGAAACAATTGAGTCAGGTAATGTGTTCCAGGCATTGACCACTCTGTTGTTGAAGTCGAATTTTTTGCAATCAAGTTTGGAGCGGTTTACATTAAGTTTGTATCTATTGTGAGCTCGTGCATTGTTGCGGTTGAAGCTGAAGTAGTCATTAACAGGTAGGACATTGTGGCAGATAATTTTGTGAGCTAAATTTTCAAGTCCCAAAATTTCAAGTCTGGATTCATAAGGAATTCTGTTGCGAACACAGGAATGTAATACTCTTCTTGTGAAATATCTCTGGACTTTCTCAATTGTGTTAATGTCTGATATGTAGTGTGGGTTCCAGACAGATGAGCTGTATTCAAGAATTGGTCTAGCAAATGTTTTGTATGCTCTGGTTAAGAGTACAATGTTACCAGAAAAGAAGCTACGCAAGATTAGGTTAACCACTCTTAATGCCTTCTTGGCTATGTAGTTGCAGTGGGCTCTGGCACTTAGATCATTAGAGATGAGTACTCCAAGGTCCTTTACTGAGTGAGGATCATCAACAAGGTCATGATTATCTAGTTTGTATTTTGTGTTCTGATTATTTTTGCCAATGTGTAAAACTGAGCATTTGTTGATTGAGATTTGAAGTTGCCACTTGTTTGACCATTCAGATACATACCGTATTTTTCGGAGTATAAGACGCACCGGAGTATAAGACGCACCTAGATTTTAGAGGAGGAAAACAAGGAAAAAAGTATTCTGAACCAAATGGTGTACTAATATATTATTTAATAAAATACCAGTGTAGCAGAATACTTTTTACAACCATGTACACTTTTTACAACCATGTACACTTTTACAAACTTCAAACTTGACAGCTTTAAGACTTGTGGACTTCAACTCCCAGAATTCCTCCTCCAGTCATGCTAGCTCAGGAATGGGAGTTGAAGTCCACAAGTCTTAAAGCTGTCAAGTTTGAAGTTTGTAAAAAGTGTACATGGTTGTAAAAAGTCTTGCCAAGTTTGAAGACCCTTGCACCCCTAACCCCTAACCCAGGGGTCTTCAAACTTGACAGCTTTAAGACTTGTGGACTTCAACTCCCATTCCTGAGCTAGTATGACTGGAGGAGGAATTCTGGGAGTTGAAGTCCACAAGTTTGAAGACCCTTGCACCCCCTTGGCAAGTTTAAGCCTTGTGGACTTCAACTCCCAGAATTCCTCCTCCAGTCATACTAGCTCAGGAATGGGAGTTGAAGTCCACAAGGCTTAAACTTGCCAAGGGGGTGCAAGGGTCTTCAAACTTGTGGACTTCAACTCCCAGAATTCCCCAGGTAAGGTACTTTGAGGGAGTGAATTTCATCTCCCAGAATTCCAGCATGATTTAATTTTGGACATTGAAACCCATCCCCTCTTAAAAGCATAGCTGGCTGGGGAATTCCCTGGAAGCAAGAAGTCCACTTGTCTTAAAGCTGTCACGGTTGAGAAGCACTGCCCTAAATATTTCACAACGTAAGATTTATTGACTTCTGCATGATCGTAGGGCTCAGGAAAAAACCAACAGTCTCACAATTGGAGGGGGGGAGGAAACGGAGATGCAAAGCATTATAAACTTGGATTTTGGTCCCTGAATCCATTTCTAGGCAGTGTTTTACTTTTGGGTTTAGCTTCACATTTTTCCCAAGCTGGGAAAAGAAGGGGTGTGCAAATTTTCAGGGAGAGGAAAAAAAAATACACAGACACATACCTTTGGACCAGGAGAAAGATGGTTCAGTATTAACCATTGCATTTAGACCAGTTTAGCCGAGCATGAGCGTCCCCCTCTCTTGTCCCCGTTAGCAATTTCCTTCTGAAACGAATTTCCTTCTGAAACGATCACTGAAACGAAAACACTGCAAGCCCCTTTCCCAGGCAGAGCGTGGGGGAAAGCACGTGGGGGAAGGCTTCAGGCGGTGGTGGGGGTTTTGGGCAGTAGCGCCGGTGGCGGCTCGCTTCGGATACCGGCGGGGATGCCGGTTGGGACAACGGTGGGGGTGTGGAAAGCGGCGGCGGCTGGGACAGCGGCTGGGACAGCGGTGGGGGCGGGGACAGTGGTCCCCACCCCCACCGCTGTCCCAGGCGCTGTCCCAGACGACAACGCTGTCCGCACCCCCACCGCTGTCCCAGCCGGCGTCCCCGCCGGTACCCGAAGCGAGCCGCCACCGGCGCTACTGCCCAAAACCCCCACCACCGACTGCGTCGGCGTCGGATCCTGCAGTGGGGGCGGGGGCTGCAACGGGGGCGGCTGCGGCAGCCCTGTGCCGGCGGAGGCGGCGTCCATGCGGTCCGGCAGCTGTGGCGCCTGTGGTGTCAAGGTCCCTGTGCTCCGGCGGCGGCGGCAGCCCTGGGCGGCGGCGGCGGCCATGCGCTCCGGCGGCGGTGGTGGCAGTGTCCCTGCACTCCGGGGGCGGCGTTGGCTGTGGCAGCAGCGTCCCTGTGGTGTGCCGCCGCCGCCGGCGACTAAGGCAGAGTCGCATTAACTCCCTCCCCCCCCCCAAAAATGCACCATTCGGTGTATAAGACGCACCCAGTTTTTGACCCTCTTGCTGCTGAATCGTCATTCATATCACAACAGGAATAGGACATTATTAAGCACGAGAGAACAACCACATTACCTGCATTTGATTCATTTAATTCAGCTTGCTTCAGATTAAGTCACATTAATATTTATTTTGACTTACCCATTTTTGAGAGTATGGCTGTTGAAATGAGTATCAAAGATAAAAAGGGTTTGCACCCTTGCCCCATAGATTTCATTAAGACATTTTTTGGCAGAAGCGTCTTGGTTTTTGTCATGTGTTTAGAGTTCTTGTCATTATGGAAGTTCTTTGCTTTAGCTTTCTGAGAAAAGAAATTATTATTTTTGAACTCCCTGTCAAATTGACCTTCAAGGCAATGGCATCAATGCACAGAGCTCATAGGACCTCTGAGTAGCTAGCAATTACCAGTCATTATCAAGAGTTCTGTGATCCAGATCATTGAAGTTTGAAGTACACTTAAATAGGTTCAGAGAAAGTGACATCTTGTCATATTTTTCTCTCTCTCAGATTTCAAGCTGAAGTTTGATGTTAAATTAAAATTTTTGCCCAGGGCTGTCTGGAGGGTCTCTAGACTACAGCAGTGGCAGCATCTGCCATGGGAGACTCACAGGTCCTATTTCGGACTGTGGCAATCTTTGGTTGGCAGATGAACACGATAAGGATGAGGAGGGGTGACAGATGACTTCTTTGGGAATGGCAGTGCAAGCATCTGCCTCTCCAATTATATGAACTCTGCTCTTCAATTTCTAGGATAAAACAGTGTTTCAACTTACATTTTTGATGGTGCTGTGATCAGCAGAATGGGGAACTAAGGCAGGATAAAGGGAAGAGATCTGCTAACTGAATAGATTTCTTTCTACCAAACTCACAGATGCTTATGCGCCTGTTTAAAAACTTAGATTAACTGATAGACTGGCATTTCCCCCAGTATTAAGTTAGAAGAATTTGTGAGTAAACTTTGTAGGGAACCGATTCTGAATTTTTATTAGGAAAGTAGGGGAAATTATCTGTGAGCTGTATAAGCCCCCCTTTGTTGATAAAATCCTGGGATATTTATGGGGTGCCTCACATTTTGCAAATCAAAACATCCTTTGTGCTATTTTTTTTAGCCATGTTAATGCGATTAATGGGTGTTCCCAGTAGAATTCATGACAGCTCCATCTCTGGGACTGCAATAAGAAAACAATACAAAGAATGATTCTAGCGTGTACAGTTTGGATGATCCATTCCTTGTTGGTATAAATAATTTGTATTTATGCATACTGGATTTATGTAATGATTAACTTAATTCTACCAGACACATTCTTTAATAAAATCCTAAACTGATTTTCATATAAAAATGAACAAACGGAAGGATTTCATTCAAAATTCTTTTTTTCCTCAGAATTTTGCAATGTAGTTTCTTATTTTAAGAATGATTAGGGAAAAGCCTATATGCAAATTAGTAAAAAATGTTTGCCCAAACTGGATACATTAACAGAGAAAGTAAGTGTAAACCAAAATACCTATTTTGCAGAAATGTACACCAATATAATACAGTTTTAATATAAATACATACTTTTAAGTTTGAAGATCTGAACTTGAAAACACCAAATTCATAAATTTTTAACACACAAATTAGGAGACTCATGGATTATTCCTCTTATCCCTGCCCCAAACAATACTGATTCTAACACTGAACTGACAATGCAAATAATAAATTTGAAGTTTATCTTATCATATGAAACTTCCTTTAGAAGTGTTTTAAGAATGGTGTATTGGCTCAGTGGTTAAGATTCTGGGCTTCTTGACTGGAAAGCCAACAGCCCAAATTTTAGACCCAAGTGCCACATGATAGGGTGAGTTTTTGTTCCTCACCCCAGCTCCTGCCAATCTAGCAGTTCAAAAGCATGTAAATGTGAGTAGATAAACAGATACCACTTCAATGGGAAGATTAACAGCACTATGTGATGTCATGCTGGCCACATGACCATGGAAATGTTTTCGGACAGGGCTGGCTCAATGGCCTTGAAACAGAGATGAGCACTGCCCCCTAGAGTCAGCAACGACTAGCTGCGTAAAATGCACACCTTTTTTTATAGAAGTGTTTTAACCTTCCTGTTATTGTCTCTTAAATTTCAGTTTCTTTCTGTAGGGCAGTAGCAGTGGTGGGTTGCTCCTGGTTCAGCCCGGTTCAGCGAACCGGTAGCGGCGGGAGCAGGAGGCTCTGCCCACCTGCCCAGGATACTTCTGCGCATGCGTGAACCAGTAGCGATGGGATTTAGAACCCACTACTGGACAGTAGAGTCCTTGGTTGGCAGATGGCTTTCAGTGGTCTGATGTAGAGAGAAAAAAAAGACAACCTTGACAGAGATATACAGGAACTGTTATCCAGGCAAAAGGAGCTGAAGCATTTTTTTTTAGTCTATAACAATGAAATAACATTTGGAAGAAGCTCAGGCTGATACTTCCTAATTCACTGAAGTATAAAGAGGAAGGGGAAGTACTGCACTATCAGGCTTTCCAGATTCTGTTATTATAGCCAATGTTAATAGATGAAGTTTAACCTTCCTGTGAAGTTGATTTCCTGGTCCAGTTTACTTACGTTAGGACTGACATCTACATTTTGTTCCTTTTTCCTGGCCAATCACAAGCTTTGGAATAGTGTCACAGAGTCATTCTGAGATGGGTTCATGAGAGCCACTCATTCTGCAGTCACGTGAATCTCCTATTTCATGTTGGAATTACATTTCAAAGAATGCTCCAGAGAAAATAGGGAACGGCTGATGGGAGGCAGCTGATTCGCTCCTGCTGCCATTTGTATCTGTGGTAAAATAAATGCATATGAAGAAAAGAAACCAAGGAAGTTTAAAATGCATTACTGCTGCCATTCTAAATGCTCTCGTTTCAAAAAGTTGTTTTTTTCATTCCACCACACCTTGTTTATTCTGAACTGAGTGAGGTAAGTTTACTTCCCTTTTTCCCCCATACACATGATTAATAAGAGTTGGTGCCATCAGAAAATTTCCCAGTGAAACAACAGAATATTATTTTCATAACAAAGTAAAGTTTCCCTTGAGCTCACCTCAACTCCTGGTGCTTTAATGAACAAATTCCTGACATTTTCTAGGCAACAATATGCAACTGTTCTGCCACTGCCCTTCTCCCTCATTTGTTTACATCTCCCATCCAAATGTTCACCAGATCCACCCTTGCACAAGTTTTCCTCAAGGCTGGCTAAATCTGCCAACTGCTGTGGACCACATTTATAATCATATTTAGTAATTATATAATATCTTCCGATATTCAAAGCAGGTGACAGATTATGTTAGCATTACTTACATTCAACCATATTATTATTATATAAATATTTCAGGGAGGGATGGGGCATTAATGTCTTGCCTGAAGCAAGTGTGCATGATTTGCAACTACGAAGGAAGGAGGAAGAGCAATTCTCTCTCTTTTTTTTGCCTGTTGTCATACCATTCACTGAATGTAATTAAATCAGTTTCAATTTTCTATCAGTTTTATATACTGTATATACTGAATTACATTTCAATCTGCATAATCTTGCATGGACCCAGCCATTTTCTTAGATGCTTGAAGAAAGGTGTCATCTAACTAAGCCCAACAATAGGATCTTCCATCACATGTTGTTCACCGTCACTGATTAGTTTGCCAATTCCCCTTTAGTAAATCTACCACTTGCCAGCATTTCATTTTGAAAAATGTCCTTAAATTTGGAGAAGCCTTTATTTACCATTAGCCAATCCTATTCTATTACTGACACCACACTGTCTAGTATCAGAGAGACTTATGGGGAGCCACAATTTTTCAGCTTTTGTCACTGAATTCCTTTCCAGTTTTGGAAAACTACCAGAAGTTCCTTTGAAAAATGGTCACTGAGCTGATGTTAATAGAAAAAGACCATTAAAAAGCTTCATGATATTCTGTTATCCTTGTTTTGTTCCCACTTTCCCTTTGTTGCTGTTGGCATTATATGAATTATTGATAGGTCTCGGTGCTTCGGCTCTCCCATTTCCTCTGCAGCATCATTCCTTCTGCTCCCTTTGCATCCTTCCTTTGAGCAACCAATCACACCACATCAAACCCAGATCAGCTTAATTAGTGCTTGTCAGAGCTGCTGTGTCAGGATTGCTTCTACTCATTGATGTGGGTGGCATTACAACCTGCTACACTTGGAGAACAAAGGTTCCTCAAGATGGCTTGCAGAAGCACTTCATGAGAAAGAAGAGAGAGAGTGTAGCTGCCTGCTGCCAGCAAAACTTCCCTCATACTTTGAGAAGTCTTCTTCTCTACCAATTTCCCCAGGTCAGTTCCGCTACCAGATCTGATACTAGGAATAAGCCAACTATGAGAATTCAGTTTCCCTTCTATACATAGTAGTCCTCGCTGCCTTTTACAAATAAAAATAGGCATAGACATTTGCTAAAATTACCAGAACACTGATATTTCCTTCATATATTCAATAGGGGGACAATATGGAATTGAATCACCCTGACAACAAAAGTGTTGTATAGTGAAGGCTATGGTTTTCCCAGTTGCAATGTATGGCTGTGAAAGTTGGACCATAAGAAAGGCTGAGCGCCAAAGAATTGAGGCCTCTGAACTATGGTGCTGGAGAAGACTCCCTTGGACTGCAAGGTGATCAAACCAGTCAGTCCTAGAGGAGATCAACCCTGACTGCTCTTTAGAAGGCCAGATCCTGAAGATGAAACTCAAATACTCTGGCCACCTAATGAGAAGGAAGGACTCACTGGAAAAGAGCCTAATGCTGGGAACGATTCAGGGCAAAAGAAGAACGGGACGACATAGAATGAGGTGGCTGGATGGAGTCACTGAAGCAGTCGGCGTGAGCTTAAATGGACTCCAGAGGATGGTAGAGGACAGGAAGGCCTGGAGGAATGTTGTTCATTGGGTCACGATGGGTCGGACATAACTTCGCAACTAACAACAACAACAACAACAACATGGAATTGAATGATAATAATTGTGTGGCTCTATAATGTTCTTACTGCTGAGGAGGATTACATTTTCTGAAATAATAATAAGACTTGGAAATATAACAACATTGTAGTGGGCTGGATCAAATATTTTATTTCTTGGAATTGAAGGTGACTCTGAAACTTTTTTTTATTTCAACAAAATGTTTTAATTGTTCTGTAAAACTCTTTCCAAATGGTTCACATTCAAAGGATTTTAGGTGAATGTTTGCCTCATGATCCTATCCTACTTTTTCAAAAAACACGGCATCAGTGTGAAAATTCAACTATTAGTGTCCCTGAAACAGAACAATATGACGAAGATCATCAAGCTGCCCTGATCCACTGGTGGCCTTCTCCCTTCTGGCACTGGTTCAGCTCAAGCAAAGACTGTGTTTTCCTACAGTCTGATGTGTTCTCTTTTGAACTGGAGATTTCACAATTTGAACTTGGGACCTTCTGTGTAGAAGGCAAGTGTATTCCACCAGTGAGCTGCTGGCACTTCCTCCAAATTGCTGATCCTAGATTTTAAAAGAAGAATCCCAATCCTTCCTTCAAATAAACCCAAGTTGCTGCTTGTTTGGAAGGGGTTCTGCACTGTGCAGACTCCTTTTGTAAGTTCAGTTCTCACCCTCACCCATGGAGGTATGAAGAAGATATGAGATATGTAGATGATACTGTGGTGGAATGCAGCCCAATACCCCAGGATGGAGGGGCTGAATTCCAGAAGAGCAAGAGACAGCAAAATTGAGAAAATTTGGTTGGGAGGAAGAGGGTCAAGACAGCTCCTCCCTAGGAGTCCTCAGAGTATATTGACTTCGTTATTTTTTTTATTAAGGTTTTGTTTTATTATATAAAATACAAGGAAGAGAAGAAAAAATAGGAAATTAAGGGAAGGAAAGAGAGTGGGGAAAAAGGGGTATGTGATACAAGGGGAAAGAAAAAGAAAGAAAGAAAAAGAGCATTGACTTCCGACTCTTCTTAGCACAGTACAAGGCGAACACACTCCAACCTCAACTTTTTGCTTTTACACATTAATATATAACTAGCCATTTCTATAACGACAAATCTTTCTGATCAACAAAACCAAAGTCAAAGTGTCATATTTTTTTTTCATCACAAGCACAAGATCCAGAAGTGACATCCCAATGAAAACACATTTTCCTCTTTGAATAAAATAATCAATTTAACCATTCCTGCTTTATTTAGTCCTCGGAGTATATCTTTAATGATGCAAGTAGTGTGACTAGATTTCTTTCTGTGGGCGAGGAACAATCAAGGAAACTGTTTAGAAGAAACTCAGAGTATCTTTCTTGGTTTTTGGCATCTTACAGTTCCATAACCCTCTGACTGGAGAAGCTGAAGCAGATTGCTTCAGTGGGCTAAATTCACGAAGGATGAAATAGGCTCCTTCAGGTTTGATCTCTTATTCTCTCTTACTTGGCAACTGACTGAAGAAGGGCGTCATAAACACACACGCAAACACATTTCTGTAAGCTGTCACACATCCAAACACATGTCTGTTAGCCGTGTATTCACAGACATTTAATAAGGCAGAAAAGGAGAAAACACAGCCCATCATGGTTTGAATTAATCCTTCTCTTGTTTGTGGTTTTCCTGACTGCTGCCCAGAAGCCTTTCTTCAAACATAGCTCTTCAGCTTAAAAAGGACAGTAGTGAGGGGAATATTTGCTTCTCTTCTCACATCCCTTCTGTCCTGGCTGCCAGATAATCTGGTGCTGCTGTGTTTGCTTTATGTTAGGCTGTAATACAAATAACACTCATTGTTCAGGAGATGCCCCTCAGCCAAGCGATTCATCTTTCTTAGTTCCTTGGGGCACTTCAGCTGAGGTGCATCTTGGGAGGAGGTAGCAAGTGTCAGTTTATATGTCAATCTAAGAACAAAACTCAAGAAGAATAGCAGGTGAAAAAAAAATAAAGCTGGTCTGATTCTAGCACAGAATCATGTGGATTTAATTCCATTGATTTTTAAAATATTGGCATTCACATTGGTAAGACTGCATGGAATAATTTGGCATCTTAAAAAGATGAATGCTTAGAACTCTGCAGTATAATATAGGCAGGGGCGGGTTGCTTGCTTACCGATACCGGTGCGCTGCGCGCGCATCTCCACATTTCATGCATGTGCGCGCTTGCTATGTGCACACGCCATCTCACGCAATTTTGGTGAGATTTTGCTTCTGCGCATGCGTGGAAGCAAAATCTCACCGAAAAATTCTTTAAAAAAGGTGGCGATGCGCGCGACTGTGCAGGGAAGACGGTACCGGAGCAGTCACGCTCAAATTGCGTAATCGGCGGGTCCCTATCGGAGCTGCGCACTGGACCGCACCGGTAGGAACCCACCCCTGAATATAGGGCTTTTAATTTCAGTTTTCATGGCAGTGATTTGAAACTTGAAAAAGTACAGCTTTTTCACATTTAGAAATGTACTGTATATTCTGTAAGGTATTCTGAGTGGTATGCAGAAGAGAAAGTGTCTTCTAAGAGTTTATAAAATTGCACTGGTCCCCAATGAGAGAAGACATTTTTTTTATCTCTTGAATGAATATTGAATTAAGCACTTCTTAAAAACCCATAATATTTACCCCAGGGAGCAGGCTCTAATCTTGCTACTCTCCTCCTAGTTTATATTAGGTAATTCTGGTTCTCTCGTACTCTTTCCCAAACACAACTAATGTCACAGAAATTTATTTCACAATTGATCAACAAATATAGAATCTTATACACTGCTTTGTTGGCCTGCTTCTGTACTTGCCTGTTATAACGGTGATTACTTATATGTGTGAAATATGGTTGGAAGTAAACATTAACTTTCCAGAGATGGGGATGATGATGCTAGAAGTAGAATGAGAACAATAGTAACAACAACAAAAACCACTTAGGCATTAATTTCCATTATTTCTTCTTTTCCCCAAATCTCATGTTTTAGGGAATGAAGCTGTGATCACAAGTGAAGTCAGGGTGGCAGTTATCATACACCAAAATGGCACTCAAACTCCAGAGTAAGGTTTTGTGAATGGAGAATCATGGGTACTTAGAGCTGCCTCAAAACTTTATTATTTATTATTTATTATTTGGTTCTTCTATGCCGCCCTACTCCCGAGGGACTCAGGGCGGCATACAACATTGTGCAAGAACACTGAACAATAAACAACGATTAAAAACAATATTAAAATATTTAAAAAGTTAAAAGAAATATTCACCAACATACATACCGGGGGAGAGCTCAGATGGAACTAGACTTAACCCCCTGCCTGCAGGAAGAGCCATGTTTTGACGGCTTTTCGGAAGGCCAGTAGGGTGGGGATAGTTCGGATCTCTGGGGGAAGTTGGTTCCAGAGCACGGGGCCCCCCACAGAGAAGGCCCTCCCCCTAGGGCCCACCAGCCGGCATTGTTTGGCTAACGGGACCCAGAGGAGACACACTCTGTGAGCCCTAACCGGTCGGAGGGAAGTGTGAGGCAGAATGCGGTCCCGAAGGTAACCTGGTCCTAAGCCATGTAGGGCTTTAAAGATGATAATCCTGTTGCCTGAGGTGAAAGGCAAGCAATTTTATATACAAACTAACGAGATTGAGATACTTCAGCCCAGCCTCTCCACCATATTTAATGATGGCAGGGCAGGTAGCTAAAGAATATCTATTGGAATCCTTTTCAAGCTCTCAATCTTGGTCTTCAATGTCTGATCATCCACAGTCTGAAGTGACTGAGGTGATGAAGAGGAAAAGAGGGTCATGTGAACTTAGGATTTAGAATGAATGGCGGTGAGGTAGGATCAAACAGTGGCTTAAAAAAAAGAGACTTGTCTCCATTTGGGGAATCCTTTACAAAATAATAATATAATCATGCAAGGAGGTGAAATTGAAGATTGGTTGACATTTGGCAAAACCTACCTGATAATGAAAGATGCAGCAAAAGGGCCAGACAACTTCATACCTTTTACCTTGCTTATCGACAACTTTCAAATTCATAATTGGTGTGGTATCTGATGCAGTCCAACAGAATCTAGTTGAACATGCTTTTTCCATCTGAATAGAAAGGAAACTACCCAAACAGTTCCTAATTGACAAGATGATTTTGGAAAACTCAAGTGAAACAAGACCAAGTTGAATGTAGCTTGCATTCATTACAAGAAGGCATTGCTATGACACCACATTCAGTGATTTTGAAGGAAATAAATCGTAGCTATTAAACAGCAAAAATGCTAATAAATGGTCACATTTGCTTTATAGGGATAATCTGCAGTTTTATGGAAAATCAGAAATCGAAATTCAGTCATTGCTTTAAATTGTTTAAAAATGAAAATGAAAAACAACATAGTTTGCAATACTTTATATAAATTAAATAACAGTGTATGACTACAGTAGGTGTGTATGTGTATAATACTATAATATATACTATATAGTATAAAAAGTATA
Source organism: Diadophis punctatus similis (assembly GCA_023053685.1). Lineage (NCBI taxonomy): Eukaryota > Metazoa > Chordata > Lepidosauria > Squamata > Dipsadidae > Diadophis > Diadophis punctatus. The sequence goes on along the minus strand of JALIGW010000060.1, from coordinate 1,448,115 downwards.
CAGTATAAATACGTAACTTGTTATACGAGAAAAAAAGCTATATGGTAAAGAATGCCTATGGAGATTCTCAGTCATCCAGGTCATGGTTGTCCCAAAGGTGCTTTTTCAAGAGGCAACTGGATTTTCTGGATTTTCTTTGAAGATGTTTGCTTCTCATCCAAAAAGCTTCTTCAGCTTAGAGCTCCAAAGAAAAACCAGAAAGTCCAGTTGCCTCTTGAAAAAGCACCTTTGGGATATGGTAAAGAAAAAAAAACCTGTATCAAACGATCTAGTGAACAAACGATAGAGGAAAAAAACCGATAGAGGAAAAAAAACCTAAGAAAAACACTATAAACTATATTAGCAAGTAAAAAACAACAACCCCAAATACTAAAAACTTATGTTGTAATTCTATTATCTATTTATTGAATTTATTGAGTTGTCCTGGTCTAAAACACCTACTACTATGCTGGCTCCTAACCAATGCAGCACACTATTTTTCTTCATGACTTAAGGTGGGCGATAAATTCCTAACTCCTAACCAATGCAGCACACCATTTTTCTTCATGACTTAAGGTGGGCGATAAATTATTCACAAAATGCAAGAGAAAGCAATGATCATTCATATCAGAGGTGGGTTCCTGCCTCTGATTGCCGGTGCGGTTAATCGCTGAGTTCGGCGCAGAGCCGAAGACGGTGCTCCCGTTCGCGGAGCGGGAGCTTTCCCTGGGCGCTTTCCCCGCCCGCATGGATGTCGCCAATTGCGTTCTTTTGCCCTCTGCGCATGCCCAAAGCGTTCCGCATGCGCAGAGGGCAAAAGAACGCAATTGGCGACATCCATGCGGGCAGGGAAAGCGCCCGGGGACAGCTCCCGCTCCGCGAATGGGAGCACTGTCTTCGGCTCTGCGCCGAACTCAGCGATTAACCGCACCGGCAATCAGAGGCAGGAACCCACCTCTGATTCATATACTCTTTGTAAATCAAGGCATGTGTGGTTTGAACTCTGTTATTTGCATTTGGAACAAAAACCAGTACTGTATTAAGAGCCATTTAAAATTAATGTGTGGAAACAGCATGAAAGAGCTTTTCTCAAGACTGGGAAAATAGTCGTAAGGACAGTAACTGTGTAGGAGCAGGATACGTATAAAGGCTATTCTTTAGAGATGGACTTCAATTCTGATCATTTCTAGCCACTAGGCCAAAGGCCAGACTAGCTAGAAACTATGGAATTATAAGGCAACATATCTGGGGGGGGGCACTAAGCTGGGAAAGACAACCCTACAGAATTGAAACTTAGATGTCCTAGAGGTAAGGTTTTGGTACACCTTGTTTTTGAAGTAACTTTCATAACATAGGGCTCAAGAAACTAAATGCAACTAACATGTAGCTGCTCCAACCCATGTTCATAGTTCCAGGGAGATATCAAGTCTATTGTTCAATTACCGGTAAGTCAAATATTTTTAAAGAAAAAAAATGCATTTGAAGAAGCCATAGTAGCCAGGATCACACATAATGCTAAACCAAAAAAACACCAACCATGTTAGGGCTTAACATTATATGTGAATCAAACATTTTGGTTTCTGATAGGCTATTATAGATGTGTGATAGGAATCACTGATTGCTGGGCCACAAATTGTGGACAAATGCCATTGAGAATTAAAAACTAGTTAGTTGCTGCTATTATCTACCCCGAATAGAGACTATAGGCTAGTAAAAAGGGAATTAAGGGAAAGAAGCTACCTGCCTCTTGTTCTGCTTGTCAAGGAGTAATTTTATTTATCGTTAAGAAGATGCTCACTTTTTCTTTGAAAAGTCCTATAAAAGGACTATGGCTTAATTATTTGTATTTTGTTCCATCTTCAGGTTGCAATATATCTGCTTTAAAAGGAAGAAAGAAGGATCCTAACATCTTGTCAAAAGTGAAGCAAACAAATTATTTGCTAAGAACGGACACCATACAATCCTGTTCTTCAACATTCCATTTTCCAAACTGGAACTACAAACTGCTTTGCAGATTAAAACACAAATTTGGAAGTGCTATCTTTAGAACAAAGCGGATCCATTGAAAGATGTGGCTGGAGAGAAGAACATTTGGGTTTATTTTGTGATAAAGAAATAGAAATATAAACTTATTTCTTCTTGCATCACATTTTAGTTATTTTGTCCACGCTGACACTTATTTTTGGAACCATTTATTTAATAGATTTTAATAGATTTGTATGCCGCCCAACTCCCAAAGGACTCTGGGCGGCTAACAACATATCAAATACAAAATCTAAAAAACAGTTAAAAACAATTAAAAACCCATTAAAAAACACATACATGCTACTTTCATTGGGCCGGAACTTATCCCTGATATTCTCAAGCTCAATGGTCCCTAATGTAACTAATACATTACAAAGTCATATCATGCTTTTACTCAATATTGCAATTCTTAGACTTAAGTATTCTCCAAAGCACCTGAAAGCAGAACAAGAAGCAATGGATGGAAACTAATCAAGAACAGAACCAACCTAGAAATAAGGAGAATTTTCCTGACAGTTAGAATAATTAACCAATGGAACGGTTTGCCTCCAGAGGTTGTGAGTGCTCCATCACTGGAAGTTTTTAAAGAAGAGATTGGATAATGATTTGTCTGAAATTTATCTGAGCAGGGGGTTAGACTAGAAAACCTCCAAGGTCTTTTTCAACTCTGTTATTCTGTCAAGTATGAATAGATTTCAGGCTCAACCCTATCAAAAGCTCCACTGATTTAACAAACAAGCCTCATCAATTGTCCCTTCATTCCCCACCTGTTCAACTGATCTAGAGTTATTCTTTTAATGTATCATGAGATCATTATACTGTCATATAATCCTGGGAGATGGATTATTTAGAGAATGGATAAGCCATAACATATTTTGGCACTTATTGGATTTCAGTTCTGAATTCTATCATGTTCGTTGGTGCCCAGATTAGTCATTGTAAAGCAGCTGCCTTTTACAGTAGGTTTATGAAACACTGTGGAAATAATTTAGAAAAAGTGCTTTGAATCCCACAAGAGTATGAACATGGCACCTGTCTGCAATTTGGTAAACAGCTTAGAGAGGGCTGTAAAGCACTGTAATATATGTATATGTCTAAGTGCTATTATTATTATTATTATGAATATCACCTGGAATTCTGCAAAAATAAAAGTGGAATATAAAGCTAATAAATAAAATAATTCCAAAATTATTTATTTATTATTTTATTATTTTATTATTTATTTATTTATTGCCCCCAACATTTTATCCACCTCGGAAGGATGGAAGGTTGAGTCAACCTTGAGCCTGGTGAGATTTGAACTGCTCCCATCTCCTGTTTTCTCCATAACACCATCCCTGTGAGATGGATTGGGCTGGGAGAGAGTGATTGGTCCAAAGTCACTGAGCCGGTTTTCATGGTCAAGGGAGACTAGAACTCGTGGTTTCTAGTTCAGCATCTTAATCAGGATACCAAACTGGTTCTTTTTCAAATATTTAACATACAAAAACTATTAGAATAGGGAAATAAAGAATCAAAGTGTTCCATTACTCTCTACAGCCAGAGGTAGTGTTTGCTGGTTCTCTGAACTACTCAAAATTTCCGCTATCGGTTCTCCACAACCTGTCAGAACCTGCTGAATTTCACCCCTGAAAAATATATCTTTAGTGTCACGGTGTGATTATTGCCTGTTACATGCATATGCAGGGAGATGCATCCCTATTCAATATAATGGTTTATTCCTGAGCACGTGATTGATATGTTCTTGTACGCATGTGTGCATTCCTTTCTCCGCTCTGCCCTTCTTCCTTTGTCTTCCATTGAGAGAAGACGCACTTTTATATTAGAGATGTAAACAAATGAGGATTTATTGTTTTTGTACCGAAATAAATATTTTACTTAGACTTTTAAACTGCGGTTTCTTTTCTAATGTCTGGTGTCCGGGAAAAGATCCAGCATATCCTTTGTGAGATTAATTATCACCTCTGTCATTTAGCGATTGCTAGGAGTCAATACTGACTTGATGGCCCATAATCCATTACATGTAGGCTAAGAACTGGCAACACAGTTCTTAAGTGAAGTAGTCACTAAATGAAATTGTGACTATGCTTATGCTCTTATTTCAGCTTCCCTTTGTTTTACAGACCTGTGAAGGTCATACATGCAAGGGTTAGGTAGATTTTAGTGATAGACTTATGATGCAATTACAGTGATTTTAAAAAAATGTAGAAACTAACAATCAGAAAAATACAGAATTATTTTTAATTGGGACTTGTGGGTAGTCAATTAGAGACAACTCATGGAAGATTGATTTTGCATATGGTAATTGCGGCAAGATTGTTATATGCACAGCAATAGAGAAATATTGACATTCCCACAATGGAGGAATGGATTGGAAAGATGTCAGAAATGGCAAAACTGACTTGCTTGGTCAGGGACAAAATTGGGAGTACTTTGTTAAAAGACAGGAAATTCTTTATGGATTGTTTGCTGAAAACAGAGAAAAGTGAAGTGATGATTTACAAATTTGATGATTGGGGAAAAAAAGAATTAAATATGGATTTGAAGGGATTTTTGTAATATTAAAGAGGGCGGTTGCTTAATGAATTTGTTAATTTCTCTTACAAAGAATGCCAGATGTCACGGCCATCTCAGACTCTGACTAGGAGTCAAATGAGCAGCCAGTTCTAGAATTGCTGAACGAATCACTGCCTGAGCAGCTGCAGGGAAAGGAGGCGGTCACCGGTTTCTGAAAATATGGAGTCTGAGCTGTCACCCTCTCTCAGTGCAAAGGATCATTGTGCAGAGAGCAGAGCAAAGGTGTTCTCCAAGGCTCCTTGCCAGAAAGGAACTCGCCCCTCCAAACCAACAACAATGGGGCTGCTTCTGTTTAAGAAGATCAGGAGGCTAATGCCTCTCCCTTCTCAGCAAGAGTTCACCTGTCTGGAACCCGCTCTGCATATCAGACATTAATACAATCGAGAGAGTCCAGAAATATTTCACTAGAAGAGTCCTCCACTCCTCTGCTCGCAATAAAATACCTTATTCCACCAGACTTGAAATATTGGGATTAGACAATTTACAACTACGTCGCCTCCGATCTGATCTAAATGTAGTTCATAAAATCATATATCAAAAAGTCCTTCCTGTCAATGATTACTTCAGCTTCAACCGCAACAATACACAAGCACATAATAGATTCAAACTTAATGTAAACCGCTCCAAACTCGACTGCAGAAAATACGACTTCAGCAACAGAGTGATCAATGCCTGGAATGCACTACCTGACTCTGTGGTTTCTTCCCCAAACCCCCAAAACTTTAACCTTAGACTGTCTACAGTAGACCTCTCCCCATTTCTAAGAGGTCTGTAAGGGGCATGCTTAAGCGCACCACTGTGCCTACCATCCCTGTCCTACTGTCCTATTGTCCTCTATTATCGGTACATTTTACTTATGTTATGTTGATACAAACAACTACTATCCTGTACATGTTTGACAAAATAAATAAATAAATAAAATAAACAAATAAGATCAGGAGGCTTATGCCTCTCCCTTCTCAGCAACAGTTCCTTTACCCAGATCCTGTGTGCTTTGACTCCCGACTTGAAACCTGATGACTTTGACCCTATTACTGGACCAGCTGTCCTACAATGTTTCTACAGTGTTTGGACCCTTGGATTTTGCTTGATCACTCTTGTGCCTGGGCAAGCTTAATAAACATCTGGGGACTTGTTTTCTCTACTGTGTGTACATGTGCAGTTGTTGTACTCATATTTCCTGTAATGTATGAATGACTTTGGGGAAAGGGGGTGGCAGGGAGAGAGAGATTCTGGTTAGGAAATGATCAGACAAGTGAAACAGGAGCTCCCAGTGGTTTAACAGTCAAAGAAAGAAACTCAGAAAGGACCCACCATAATAGATCAAACAGTTAAAAGTGGAGGCAGGAAGTCTGTGCCTTCAGTCTTGCAAAATTCTGTTAACGCAGTCTTACAATAAAGTGGAATGAGTTCATCTTGTCATTTTTCCTGTCTGTTTTACCTGGGAGGGCTGAAATTTCCTTTGCTGCTTGTTTAATTGCTTCAAAAAATCCCCAGTAAAGTTTGCAACCAACTCTCCAGATGTTCGTGCGTATGTAGCTTTAGAAAGAACTCAAGAAATTGTGTGTGTGTATGTGTGTGTGTGAGAGAGAGAGTGTGAGGTGTTTCTTTAGTTAATTTTCCATTTCTTCTCTTCTTTTTCTTATTTCTCACACTTTTTCTTTTCTGCTCTTTCTTCTTTTAGATTTATTTTCTATTGTTTGAAAAACAATCTCAGTAAAATTGTACATGTAAAGATTGGTCATGTTGTTTTTTTTCAACACCGTCATAACTGTGAATGGCTGCTAAATGAGGCAGTCACTAAACAAGGACTATCTGTACTCACCTTATTCATTTTTAACTGAATTCATTAAATGTTAAATTTATTTAATATTTGAAAACAATGCAAAAGGAGAACTCTAAATTCAATCAGGTTTCCCCCCCCCCCACTTTTATACATGAATAGAAGTGTTTCTTCTAAACAGGTGAAATGAAAAAAAATTGGAATCAGATGAGCCTAGACTAAGAACTCTCAAATTACTATAGTACAGACCTCTAAGGATTATGTGTGTTCATATTATAGAGCCGAGGTGGCGCAGCAGTTAGAGTGCAGTAGAGTGCAGTACTGCAGGCCACTTTAGCTGACTGTGATCTGCAGGTCAGTGGTTCAAATCTCACCAGCTCAAGGTTGACTCAGCCTTCCATCCTTCTGAGGTAGATAAAATGAGGGCCCAGATTGTTGGGGGCAATATAAATATACATTGCTTACTGGTGTAAACTGCTTAGAGAGTGCTTGCACTGTGAGGCAGTATATAAATGTCACAAATAATAAATAAATAAATAAATAAATAAATAAATAAATAAATAAATAAATAAATAAATAAATAAATAAATAAATAAATATATCAGAAAAAATATAGATTAGTCTCAAGATCTGGGGTATAAAGCAATACCCCAGATCCTTGACTTACAACCCTTCATTTAGTGACTGTTTGAAGTTACAGTGACACTGAAGAAAGTGACCCATGACCATTTTTCACACAACCGTTGCAGCATCCCCATGGCCGTGTGATCAAAATTTGGATCCTTGGCAACTGCCTCATATTTATAACAGTTGCCGTGTCCTGTGAGGTCATGTGATCACTTTTTGCGACCTTCTGACAAGCAAAACCAACAGAGAAGCAAGATTCATTTAACAACTGCAGTGATTCATTTAACATGTGTGGCAAGAAAAGTCGTAAAATGGGGCAAAACTCGCTTAACAACTGTCTTGCTTAACAACACAAAGTTTGGGCTCAGTTGTGGTAGTAAATCAAGGACTACCTGTAAAGAACAAATCCCTCTAGGTCAGTGGTTCTCAACCTTCCTAATGCCGCGCCCCGTGCCCCACCCCCACAACCCCCGCTCTGCCACCGCCATTTGGGTTCTTTTACCCTCTGCGCATGCGCAAAGCATTCTGCGCATGTGCAGAGGGTAAAAGAACCCAAATGGCGGCGTCTGGGCGAGGTCTCCTGACCCCTGTGAAAGGGTCGTTCGACTCCCAAAGGGGGTCTAGGTTATTCCTTTAATGAAGTATTCTGGTGCCTCTATTTCAAGGGTTTTAGTCAAAAGTGACATCCTCTTGCAAAATGAGGTAGTTAGAATTATATTGGCAACAGGATACAATCCAGGCAGGAATCCAAAAATATTTGAGAAGTTTGGCATTGTGCAGGATTGCCTCAAGCATTCTGGCGGGCTAATAGCAGCTTTAGAAGACATTCATGTATTGCTGTCTTTCATTGCCAATGTAAACATTGCAATTCCGCTCTCTTGTTATCCCATTTTTTTCCTCTTCACTCCTTACCCATCGTTGGGAGAGTTGCATGGTTTGAGTTTTGCCCTCCAAATCGAAGAAGAGTCACTGTTCTTTGGAAGGTGATATTATTTAATGCTAATTGCAATGTGTTTTATAATTGTTTCTGATTGACTTATTTTTGGACTGATGGACTTATTTTTGGTGATAATCCCCTATTTTGGGTATATTTTTAGAGAAAGGCAAGTGTGAAATATATAACAATCTCCATCCGGTTCAATTCTCAATTGCAGACATCCCCAATATATGAATATTTTGTAAATGCAACATGTAGGAGGATGAGGAGAGAGGGAAAGGAGGAGAAAAGGAGAGGAGGGGAGAGGGGGGAGATGGAGGGCATTCATAACAACCCTAGTTAGGAAACTTTCTTTTCCCTGTTAAAGACTACATTACTTATAAAGGAGAATATTTGTAGCTCAGGGTTGAAATCAGGGGTTCTTGGTGCTCTCTGAGCTTGCTTGTTTTCTTGCAGATGTTTCATTACCCTTGTAGGAAGTTAGCACCCACCCCTCTCCTAGGAAAATGAGATATTTTAGGAAATATTAAAAGGGCAGAATATTTCTGTTAGGTCTCTGACCATAACTAATATTGGATAGAACAATATATGTCTAGCTTTTAACAGCTATAAGTCTGTTTAGCTTAGGTGTTGCAGACTGCCACAAGAGGGAGCTAGAGTTCACAGCTTATTTCTATGGGAGTCCCTCTCTGTTTGTCTTTGGTCTCTACTACTTAGTGTGTTCTCTGCTACTCATTAGAGCAAGGCCTAGAGTATGTATGCTCTGCATTTCTCTCTGTGTTGTAGTTATGTATTATAGCTAAAATGTACTTGTACTGGATAATACTTGGATTGTCATTATGACTATTAAGTGTATGACTTTGGACTGTTTATAGGAAAATGCTATTTCTTAAAGTAAACTTTAATTCAAGTTAGTGTATCTGTGTGTGGCTGAGTACTTATTCACAACTGATCTCAATCTAAACGTTTCTGTATGCACAACCTTGGTAACACAAGGAATACTCTGCTAATACATTAACAATTTCCCCTGAAAGGGAGGCAGAAACTCAGTCCCCCCCACCTTTGTCAATGGGCCATTAAGGCCTGGGCCAGTGTATTCTACATAACAAAGATCTACCTCCTTCAGGCAGAGCTATAGTAGGAATGGCCCAAAGCCCTTTCATTATATCATCACCCAGCAAGAGTCAACCAAGCCTGGGACTCAAAAGACAACCTACAAAGTTACCCCTGGCAGAACTATAGTAGGAATGGCCCAAAGCCCTTTCATTATATCATCACCCAGCAAGAGTCAACCAAGCCTGGGACTCAAAAGACAACCTACAAAGTTACCCCTGCATGGCCCCATGGGAGTCTGACAACCAATCCGAATACAAGCTCAAATTCAAAGCCGAACAGAGAATATAAATCTCCATCTCTCTCTCTCTCTCTCTCTCTCTCTCTCTCTCTCTCTCTCTCTCTCTCTCTCTCTCTCTCTCTCTCTCTCTCTCTCTCTCTCTCTCTCTCTCTCTCTCCCTCCCTCCCACCCTCCCTCCCTCCCTCCCTCCCTCCTATGTGCCTTTTTGCCCAGGATCTCAAACCATGTGGTCCTGTCCACCATTAAAAACCATCTTTCCAAACAGCCACCATGTTTCCAGTGTCTTTCTCCCCACTTGGAACTGTAGCCAGATGGACATTTCTTCCAACACTCTAACTAGGTAACCACATTAGTCTAGTAAGGATTGCTGTTTGCTGTCAATTTATATTCTGGTGTCTTGCCTGTCTATGTGGGTGAGGATGGTCTTAGAGATTCCCACCCCCACCCACAGACAGGCAAGACACCAGAATATAAACTGACAGCAAACAGCATTCCTTACTAGCACTGATGATGTTACCTAGTTAGGGTAATGAAATGTCTGCAAGAAAACAAGCAAGCTCAGAGAGCACCCCTCACTACATTACTTCTGTCAAACCCTGTGCAGGTTAATGTTCCATCAATGTGCACTGCCAAAAGTCAGGGTACACCCATAACTCAATTAGGTGGACTTATGGGTGCAATTTACCTTTAGTCAGTACAAACTTGAGAAACCAGTCTACCTAGATACTTTTCTCCCCAACTGATGTATTATTTCCTCCTGGCTGACAGATCGGAGATCAGAATGGACCGGAGTAAATAATATTAATAATTTAAAACTACGCAAATGAAGTCTGAGGAAAGGCCTTGGGTAGGCCTTCTACTTTTGAATCTATCAAATGCCCTATACATCTGATCATTAAGAATGTTACTGAACTTGAAGAGAAAAAAACCCTGGACAGCTAGGAGCATTTCAAATATAATGCATGTGGCCAGCTTTTCTTTCTCAAATGCTTCTGGGCCTTCTTAGAAATCCAAGATGGAGAATGGCTGAAAGCCAAGCCTTCACTTTGAGGGACTCTCAGCTGCCTGGAAAATAGACAGAGGAGGAAAAAGGAGGCCTGGAGGAGCAAATGGAGACATTTGTCAGTCACCTGGATGTGAGTGCTGAACATTACCAGGCGGAGAACATGAGCTACCACTTTCCTTTCTAAGCCACATCTTCTCTTCTTCTAATAGAGTTTTCTGATCTAGCACTCTTTTAAAAAATGTAGTCTGGGCTGTGTAAATCATTCAGCGCATTCAGGCAAGCTCTGTGCATTATTTTCCCACAGGTAACTCTGAAAGAAATTTCAAACATCAAAGATGAAAGAGATGTTCGCCTGTCTCCCATAAATATTGCAGTCTCTACTTTGGCTCTGCTCTTTCTGCATATGAAAGAAATGCCTGCCGTCTCCTTTCTTGTTTTCTTTTTTTAAACTCAGATGGTACAGGGGAAGCCCCCAAATAAGAATGTCTGATCAAAATGTACTACCTTTTTTTTTTTTACATTTCTTTGCATCTTCAAGATGTGGGAGAATCCCAGGGAGCAAAATGTTTATTGAACGTTGAATGTAGAGTATACATATTGTAAACCTTATTTCCCCATTTCAGAGCAAAATTTGATCTGTTTTTCAAAAATAATTATGAGAACTAATTGTCAGTTATGTTAAAGGCAATAAATCACATTCCAGTCAAATTCAGCATTCTACTGGCTGGTCTCCACTTTTCATACAAGGTGGGATCTTTGACTTTTCTACGTCATGTAAACATGTATATTTAATACCATTAGTTCTCTTATATTTATTATGCTGATTGTTACACTTTTTAATATAATTATTTTAGATCTTTTCATGTTTAAAAATATATAAGCAAATGTAGTAAGCCTACAGAGCATGCTTACCCACTTGTTTGAAAAATGAAATGGCTTAATGGCAAATAGGCCCTTCTAGTGTTTGGGCCTGTACTTGCTGGGTACTTCTTGGCATCATTACAGTTTCCAAATCATCCACCCGTGATTTTTTTTAGTAATTAATCACTTCATCCAATCCCAGAACTTATACAATTTGTTGCTATACATCTTAGTCACAAATACTATGGAACCTACTGAAAACCATGGCTGCATTTCTGCACATGCCATAGTTAGACAAAATGCTTAGACATTAACAAATTACAGGCAGATGTTTTGGAAACTATGCCTTTCTTGCTCAGGGTAAGAATCAGCAAGCAATTGAGATCAACAATGAGTGAGAAGGAGAGAAGGGGAGAGGGGGAGGGAGGGAGGGAGGGAGGGAGGGAGGGAGGGAGAGAGAGAGAGAGAGAGAGAGAGAGAGAGAGAGAGAGAGAGAGAGAGAGAGAGCTCATGCTCATGGCTGACATTTTTAAGATAATTAATTTGTGAATTTCTTTGAGTCTCCCTACTTGGAGGGGGGGAAGCAAGATTTAATTAAATAATATTCATAGCTAAGAACAATAAAAGGACAAAGAGTCAATAATATCCACAGTAATTCCATCTTCCACGTTTGTTACATTTTTCTTGGACCTTCCTTCAGTGTAATGGACAGTTAGGAGCCTTTTCAGTAGTGGCAACCAGCATACAGAATATGCTTTTCAGAATCATTGGTATATTTTCAATATCAGCCAATTATTAGTTAATTTTTTAAATATACTATTTTTGGAATTTTTTAAAAAAATCTTCCTTGACTTGCTAATGCTAAGAAAGGTGGAAGGAAAGAGAAGATGACCACCAGCAGCAACATGGATGGTCTCACAATGTACATCATCACAAAACTATGTTAGGGATAGAACATCATGAAGATTATTTATCTCTGTGGTTTCTAAGGGGTGACATCGACCTGATAGCACATAATCAATCCATCAAGACTTGCTCATTCTACCTGTTTGCTTATAATTGATATGTAAGCAATATTACTAAGGAATTAGTTTTAGAATATGCTGAACTGCTAATTCAGTGCTATCTGCTTTCACTTGAGACCATTAAATATCAAATTTCAGCTCAAAATTCTCCCAAACCAAACTTCTAAACCTTTACTAACTGTCGATGAAGGGTCAGGAATGAAACATGTAAATATACTTCTAAAACAAGGTACTATGCAAAGAAATTACCCCTGTAAGAAGAGAAAAAAAGCTATAAAGAAAAAGTAAAGCCTACTGTACACTGTTACTAAATAATTCATTAATTTCACACTGTCCAAATGCTGCACTATTCTGTAGGGGATGACTAGGTTTCTTTCCCAACCCTTATATCTAGATTGTCAGATGTAACAGTTGGAAAGTAACAGAAGCAGAAGAAAAAGTGAAATAACAACAGTAGCACTCTTAAATAATGTATAAATAATCACACAGATAATCTTAACAGTCTTGATGGGCTGAAGAGCAATCATTGAGTGGCAGAGATGAAAAGGAAAAAAAAAAACCCATTAATTCTGAAAACATCTTTTAAATATTTTCTCCCTGACGTGAAATGCATGTCTAATCTTATGTTGTTGGGTGGGCAAATGAGAAAATGATAGATAGATAGATAGATAGATAGATAGATAGATAGATAGATAGATAGATAGATAGATAGATAGATAGATAGATAGATAGATAGATAGATAGATAGATAGATAGATAGATAGATAGAGGAGGGGGAGGGGGAGGGGGAGAGAGAGAATAGATATAGATATAGGTACATATACATACATATACATATACATATACACATACATATACATACACATACACACATACACACATACACACATACACACATACACACATACACACATACACATACACACATTCACACATAAACACATACACACATACATACATACATACATACATATACACAAGCGCTTGGCCTTATTGCCATGCACTCAAAAGCCCAATTGGGCTTATTATCAGGGGATGTCTTATTTTGGGGGAAACAGTGTGTGTGTGTGTGTGTGTGTGTGTGTGTGTGTGTGTCTGTGTCTGTGTCTGTGTGTGTGAATGAATGAATGAATGAATGAATGAATGAATGAATGAATGAATGAATGAAAGAAAGAATGAAACTTCTGGAAATAATAAGGATGATGTTGAATAAAAGCTTGACCAAGAACTACTACTTGTACTGTATTCACTGCTTATTCTCTACAAGATCTATTAAACTTCATTCTCAGTATAAGAATTGTTCTTCACCAGTCTGATCTTTTTCCTTGTCTTTGCACTGTTTGCTTTAGAAGTTCAGTTATGCTGACGGCAATATACGTTTAGAATCTCAAAACCAGCTAGATGGAAAAAAGAGATCGGAAGAAACAGAAGTCTGGAAATTTTTTTATGTAAGAAATGCAAAGCTCATCTTAAGGGATTTCTTAATTACATTTACTTGTTTATTAATCAAACGTATACATTATTATTTATTAAATTTGTTTGCCACCCATCTTGCCACAAGTGACTCTTATATGACATAAGTTCTCTTGTTTGCTAAAGTTACACTTCAGATACTTATTTGTCCATACAAAGATTACATCTATAGTGGAGGTTGGGGATTAGGGTTAGGGTTATAGTTATGGTGCAATTAAGTCTTCAATCCATTGAGTGAAAGGGGCTGTACATGTCCCCTATGCGGCAATATTACTTTTTTGGCCAAAATAAGGGCATGGGGATTCCATTAATGTTGTTTGGTTGTCAGATTCCAAGTAGTAGGTATATATTTCAAGAGAATATTATCCTATGAAAAGTTTAGCTTTTGTCACATCATTATATTAATAAAATCCAATACTTTCTCCTAAAACTTAATAAGTGTACTACATCATAAAAATCTATGTTTTAGACAAGAATTATCCTTATTATATCTCCAACAAAATGCTTTTTCTGATAATCCTTTTCTATACAAACATAATGAAGTCCAGTAAATTCTAAATATTATTTTTGTTGTATGTCATAATTTGAGGTCCATTGACACTCTTGCTATAGAACAGTGATGGCGAACCTTTTTTCCCTCGGGTGCCGAAAACGCGTGCGCGCGCGCTGTCACGCACGTGTGAGTGCCCACACCCATAATTCAATGCCGGGGGAGGGTGAAAACGGCCTCTCCCGCCCTCTGGAGGCCGGAAATGGCCCATTTCCCGACTTCCGGTGGGCCTGGTAGGCCCATTTTTCGCCCTCCCCAGGCTCCAGAGGCTTCCCTGGAGCCTGGGGAGGGCGAAAACACCCCCTCGGAGGCCCTCTAGAAACCTAAAATGCCCTCACAGAGCCTCCACACGAGCCAAAAATCAGCTGGCCGGCACGCACATGCATGCTGGAGTTGACCTAGGGCAACGGCTCGCGTGCCGGCAGATATGGCTCCGCGTGCCACCTGTGGCACGCGTGCCATAGGTTCGCCATCACTGCTATAGAAGTTAAAACACTATCTAATCAACATTTACTTTTAAATAGACAGCTATTTCTAATTTCATTTGATATAGATAGGAGATTTTGTTAAAAGGTTTACCATCTGAATTAGAAGGAATACATATTTTCATCTATAAATCTATAATAATATTAGTCACTTTTACCAAATGTGAAATTTTATCATAATATGATTTCTGTAAAGTCCTTCCTTAAATCAATCAGACGGACTTTTTTCCTCACTCTTGTGATTTAAGAATTATTAAGCAAAAGATAGCATGTTTTAATGCTCAGTTCCAAATAATATAAATTGTGAGAAGAGTTTTGGCCGTGAGTGAGAACATTAATATTTGTTCAAGGGGAAGAACATCAAAGATGAATACTTAGCTCTATCAGGCCACTAGAAACTAACTTAGAAACAATGCATTTCAAGCCCACGTACTCTTTATGATGGAAAAAAGTTGAAGTGCAACGGAAACCTCAATTCATTTCTTGGGAAAGGAGAGAAGAGGGGATGAAGATGCAAAACAGCAGTGACTGTTCATCTCATTCACAGGACAAAAAACTAGGATCCAAACCAAAGAGTTTGTTCTAGATCTCAAAGGAGCAAGAGAGTCAGAGAAGGGAAGGCTTTCAAGAGATTCATTAGTAGTCAGATCAAGAAGAGGCACAAATGATTTGGTTATAAACGTTCTTAGAAGAGATGCATTTGCAGATGGGTTTGTAGTCATTTAATTTCTTCTCTGGATTTCTCAGAAGGAAGACTTTTCCTGGATATGAGAAAGATCAATACCATAATCATATCCTTGCAGACCCATTTGTGTTCTTGGATAATTAAACATGCTAGCTATTAAACTGGTGATCACTTTCCTGGAAGAGAAGGGGGAAAAAAGCAGAGCAGCAGTAGAATTGGCCAAGGAAAGGACATGGCAGCCTGATTTCAGGAATAAATACTTTTGTTGCCAGAGTATCTCAGTCCAGATGGGATTCTCCTAAACCAGTTAGATTTATGCTTTCCCAAGGCTAGATCTGAATCCTCACCTGGGATCCTTTGCAGCTATTTCACCACAAGCATCTCAATAAGTTTCTGTCAGATGAGAGAGTCATACCCAAGTCTCCTGGAGCCCACACAATGTCCATTTGATGCTACCCTCACTTTGGGTCACGTTTGTTATTCATTTGAGCTTACTTTTTTTTTTTACTACCACAGAAATATTTCAGATACAGGTAGTCCTCAACGTATGACCACAACTGAGCCCAAAACTTACGTTGTTAAGTGAGAAATTTGTTAAGTGTCAGGCCGAAGCCATATTTTATTAGAGACTTTGGCCAAAGTCTTTAATAAAATATGGCTTCGGCCTGACATTGTGAGTTTTGCTCCCATTTTACCACTTTTCTTGCCACAGTTGTTAAATGAATCATTGCAGTTGTTAAGTTAGTAACACGGTTGTTAAGTGAACCTGGCTTCCCCATTGACTTTGCTTGTCAGAAGGTTGCAAAAGGGGATCACAAGACCCTGGGACACCGCGACCGTCATAAATGTGAGTCAGTTGTCAAGCATCCGAATGTAAATCACATGACCATAGGGATCATGCAACAATCGTAAGTGTGAAAAATGATCATAAGTCACTTTTTTCAGTGCCGTTGTAACTTTGAGCAGTCACCAAGCGAACTGTTGTAAGTCGAGAACTACCTGTATAAAACTGCTTTAAGGTTGGAAAGAAAGTTCCTTGGTAGCTTTGCTAGATGTAAAGCAATGAAAGCAGAATGGGGCAAATAGCAATAGCACTTGGACTTATATACCGCTTCATAGTGCTTTACAGCCCTCTCTAAGCGGTTTACAGAGTTCATCATATTGTCCCCAACAATCTGGGTCCTCATTTTACCGACCTCAGAAGGATGGAAGGCTGAGTCAACCTTGAGCCGGTGAGATTTGAACTGCTGAACTGCTGAACTAGCAGTAGCCTGCAGTGCTGCATTTAACCACTGCGCCATCTCGGCTCATCACTCTGCTAAACAAATAATTCCCTCAACACTGTCAAACTATTTACTAAGTCTGCACTATTATTAATCTTCTCTTTGTTCCCATTACCCATCTCCTCCCACTAATGACTGTATGACTGTAACTTTGTTGCTTGTATCCTTACAATTTACATTGACTGCTTCCTAATATGATTTGATTGCTTATTTGTACCCTATGACTATCATCAGTTTTAAATTTCTGGGTATTTATATCTCAGAGGACCTCTCATGGACTATGAATGTAAACATGCTCATGAAGAAGGCTCAGAAGAGGCTGTACTTCCTGAGAATGCTCAGGAAGATAAATCTATCTCAGCATCTACTGTTGTCCTACTATCGCAGCACCATTGAGAGTGTCCTGACATATGGTATTCTAGCATGGCATGGAAGCAGCTCTGCAGCAGACAAAAAGCTCTACAGAAAATAATTACAACTGTCCAGAATATCATTGGGCTCCAGCTACCAGCCCTGGATGATATCTCTGCATCTCGCTGTTCTAGGAAGTTGCACAATATTCTCAGAGACTCTTCTCATCCTGCTTACAATCTTTTTGAACTGTGGCCTTCTGGCAGAAGATACAGAACAATTAAAACTCGGACCAAATGCTTTCTGAATAGTTTTTATCCTAGAGTTATAATTAATAATGAATTGAAGGGTCACCATCAGTGAGCTCTTGGATAGTATTACTTGGTCTGTTGTATGGATGTTTGAGTGGTTCAGGGTGGGAATTCATGGCGGGTGGGGATTGCTATGTGTGTTGGGACTGGTCTTAAAGCGTTATGTGAATTTTGTTGTATGGGTGTACTGTGTATATATGTACAATGACAATAAATTATTGTTGTTGTTGTTATTATTATTATTGTTGTTGTTGTTGTTGTTGTTTTGTACCTTATTATTCTTGATGAATGTATCTTTTCTTTTATGTACACTGAGAGCATATGCACCAAGACAAATTCCTTGTGTGTCCAATCACACTTGGCCAATAAAGAATTCTATTCTATTCTATTCTATTCTATTCTATTCTATTCTATTCTATTCTATTCTATTCTATTCTATTCTATTCTATTCTATTCTATTCTATTCTATTCTATTCTATTCTATTCTACTCTACTCTACTCTACTCTACTCTACTCTACTCTACTCTACTCTACTCTACTCTATTCTATTCTATTCTATTCTATTCTATTCTATTCTATTCTATTCTATTCTATTCTATTCTATTCTATTCTATTCTATTCTATTCTTTTCCAGAGCCCAGAGGCCTGATGTGGACTTGTCGCCATTCAATCTACTTCCAGCAATAGAATTGTCAGGCACATTGCATGAATGTTAGACTATGGAGAAAAATATATATCAACTCCCCACTTTCTACTTCTATTGCTGTACCTTTTCCTCCTAGAAATATCCTTGCAATACATCTAACAGAAAGTCCCTCTGTGCTTGAAGAAGACCCATGTAGTTATCTCATACACCTCTGCGATACCAGACAAATATTTGGAGTGAGATTTCTTCTCCTATCACTTCTCATCTCCTTATGACACCAAAGGTGCATCTATCTATTGATTTCCTCCCCACATTTATGTTCCTGATTCATTATTAATGGGATCATTTTTCCATCCTTGGAGCATGAAGGCAAATTTCATGTAAAAATCAATTGAGTGAATGCTGCCGATGGCAGGTTTGATTTTCTTTGCTTTCATCTCCAGTGTGTTGTCCTCGGGAGACATAGGTCAAGATATTAGGAAACAACAACACAGAACAGAGCAGGAAAAAAAATCAATTGTTAGTGGCTTCTGCAAAGCGCCCTCTCTTTTGCTCAGATGTGCTCCACAGACTTCTTTTATTTTCCCAATTCTCACAGCTAGGTCGAAGTTTATTTTCATATGAGAGATCCTTTCCTGGAACACTTATATATGTCCACACTAGATAATTGGGTTTTCCAGTTCTTGCGTCATTTGTCCAAATACATATTGTTGCCATACATAGTAAGGACATTAAATTTAGAAATGCTAGAAAACATTTGTTTGCAACTCAGTCTAAAGCAAGAACTTATGGAGGAATAAGTCCCATTGATTTCATTTACCATGCAATCCTACACAAGTCTACTCAGAAAAGTCACTTTAAGTTAACTAGGGTTTGTCCCAGATAAACTTAGGACTGTGAACTTTCTCACACTAAGAATCTGAGAATACAGTCTTAGAATTTGCACTGGAAATTTGAATATTAGCAAATGAAAATTTGATCATTATTGATGAAATTTTTATTGGCAAAATATTGTGGAAAAAGTACTGATTTGGGGTTTTCATGCATAACATCTTGGCAATATTAACTGTCAGGCTACAAAGTGCTTTGAATTCAAAGATCAAAAGGGTGATTCAGAACATATGGGGATGCTCACAAAGAGTTATGTGTCTAAAACTCTTTAAAGCAGCTACATTTTTTCCTGAGCTCAAGCTGCTGTTTTGTGCAGGTACGGTGCACAAAAAAGGTTGGGTTTAATAAGTTCTAAACAGATACGTTATACTTGCCCCTTTTAATGTTCAGTTCTGAAGTGATACCCAACCCTGTTAAGTTATTTAACATTGAATGAACAAGAAGCCTGTGGAACGTATAAGAATTATAAACATCGTGTCAAGGCTTGGAATATAAAAAGGTCCTTTGGAGTATCCAGGTAAAACTGATCCAACATCAAATGTCTCAGATAAACATCATGTTTCATAGAAAAGCTATGACAATATTGAACAATCTCATGGAACAACAGACAATGACAGAAAACATGGTTGTAGATGAAAAGTAGATTGAAGTTTACTAGAAATTTAAGAAGGAGCAGCCCCCAAGAAAGAAATCTGTTGGATACTCTATGAGCCATACATTTGAGTAAAAATAGATATAACTGCTCTGTAAACCATTTAATTATGCATTTAATTAAAAAAACTCTACTGTGTGCCATCTGGGGTCAACAGGCGAAGGATGTCAAGAACAAGTGAACAAGGTAAACTGTAATAAAGTAAACAAAATGATGAAAAAGGAATATTACAGAACTTTCCAATCTGGGAGTGAATTTCAGCAGGAATACAGTTTGGTTCAGAGCTGGTAGCAGGAAATCCACTCTTTTGTCATCAGATAGGTTGGGACTACAGTGGAAGGGATTTGGCACATTAGCAAGGTATTCTCGAAAAAAACCCAATCCAGTTTCCTAACCGTTTTACAAGGGAATAAGTTGAGAATGGGTCTTCCATGCATCCCCTGCTCTGATGTCACACACAGTTCATCATCTCCACAGATTCCTTTGGATGGAAGCAAACAACACTGCAGGGAGCAGGATGCCATTAATATAGTTCCAATAACATGTTCATCCAATTTCTTGATGATCTGAACCATTCAATTAATGTAGATATCAAGAAAGTATGGGAGATAATGACTTTTTGCTATTGCCAAACATCATTGGCCAAGTGAGCCACTGTCTCCCAGGCCTTTTTCTGTGATCAATTGTTTGCAGGACCTCAGCTATTATAGCACAGAATGCCTCATCAATAATCAGGCAACACAGCCCAGAAGACCACCATGGATAATATAGTCAGATAAGGCTGATAGCTAAAGTTTAGAAGAACCAACAGAGTTACTCTGTTTCACTTCTGAACATAGGTTGTCTGCCCAACTGACTGAAGTATTTTAAATATTAATTTCAGTTAATATAGCATAGATTAGAGCAGGGATGGCGAACCTTTTTTGGCTCGGGTGCCAAAAGGGTGCACGCACACACAATAGCGTGTGCATGTGTGCCCACACCCATAATGCAATGCCCTCCCCCCTGTGCATGCGCACAACTCCTGTGCTGCCCCCTGAGCATGCGCACAACCCCCCCATGCTTCTCCCCCGTGCATGCGCACAGGCCTCACTGAAGCCTCCGGACTTCCAGTAGGCCCGTTGGGCTGTTTTTTGCTCTCCCCAGGCTTCAGGAAAGCATCTTGAAGCCTGGGGTTGGCGAAAAATCGCCCAACAGGCCAATTGGAAGTTCGGAAACGAAACGGAAGTGGAGCTGCCCTACTACTTGCCTTCAGAGAGTTGCAACCAGGCCTCGCACACCTCAGCCCATTTCTTCTGCAGCCGGCAAAGCTTTCCCGAAGGCCTCTGTAGCCCATAACAGAGCTCCAGATCGATCTGGAGCTCTGTTATCAGCTGCAGAGGCCTTTTCTAAAGGCTTTTCCTGAAGGCCTCTGTAGCCGATGGCAAATAAGATGTAGGGCCAAATGTAGCAGAAGAGGAGGGGAATACATTACATGAGATTATTGTTTTGTCAATCAGTCCTGGATCTTCCCAAACATTGAAGTTGTCCTTGAGAAGTAATGGCTCCGGTTATTAGAATGCCTTTCTCCAATTTAAGAGGCAAATTTTCAACATGTTTGTTACCTCATTTCCTCTATTTGACTACACAATAAAATTAAATAGTACAATTCAGTGGTGAAATCTACTTACCTTCCCTACTGGATTGGAAGCGCACGCTTTGCACGCATGCGCCACCATCGTGCATGCATTTTCACCCTCTGCACATGCGCAGAAGGCTTTGCGCATGCGCAGAGGGTTAAAAACAAGAAAATGGAGACATCTGGGCAGGTGGGCAGAGCCTCGTGCTGCTACCTCTACCAGTTCTCTGAACCACTGGCGGCTGCCGCTACTAGTATGCCCGAACCGGGCCGAACTGGTAGCATTTCACCCCGGTACAATTTAATTGTGCTAGGCATTACACTCACAATACAGTCACATACCAGAAGGTAAATTGATGAAGTGACTTCCTTGTAAATCATCCATAACTATCCAGAATATTCCCCTAACCTTAACTTCCCTCTTTCTTTCTTTCTTTCTTTCTTTCTTTCTTTCTTTCTTTCTTTCTTTCTTTCTTTCTTTCTTTCTTTCTTTCTTTCTTTCTTTCTTTCTTTCTTTCTTTCTTTCTTTCTTTCATTGCAACCAGCCATCCTAGAATGCATCTGGATCCTATATGAGGCAAAGAAGTGTTTTTCTCAAGGATGGTGATAATGATGTTAGAAGCTGGTACTTCATTTTTCACCAAACCCTTTGTTTATTTAAAGAATATAAGTGAAATGATTAATAAATATAAGCTTACTGTATAGGAAGGAATCCTGATAAATGGGGGGGGGATCTTTAGTGCTTAAAGGGGCTCCATTTCATACTTTAATTTAATGGAACTACTCAACACTGTTCCTTTTCGAGACAGCTCATCTGCCTCACTGCAGTTGTCCTTAAGCCTGGAAAGAGAGCCTCCACTTCCAGGTTGTTTCTAATTATATCATCACGTTCTAGCTAGGCAGCTTTAACTTTCTCATCTGAGTTTGCAAGTCTTGAAATATTCAGTAGCATGCCAGCTCAGTATAATTCTTGCTTGGTCTCTGTGACAGATAGAAAAAAAAAGTGTTATCTTCTTCTACTGCATAATCGAGTTTATAGAATATACCATAATATTTAATCTGAGCACCCCGGATCTATCTGATTTCAGAACAGAGCTATCAACATTAATAAAATATCCTGCTGAAGAAATGACAACTTAAACAAACAAACAAACAAAAGCTACATGGCTCATTCGTCAGGCCCAGGACCAAGGTGAATGAATCAAGAGCATTGTGTACCTATGCAAAGATAAATGGAAATAGGCATTTATCTTACAAGCTGAGAGCAAAAATATGGAATTCTGTAGCCGTTTTAGGAACACTGCCTAAGATTTTATTGTTGGTTACAAACTGGTGAAAATTTGTGATAAATAAAAGAGCTAAGGTTACATTGGATTGTCAGAGTCCTTTGTTACACTTTCATTATCAGCAATTAAAGACAACCAAGAAGTAGAAACAAGAGGAAAACTTTGTCATGCCAATGATTCCAAAGTTGTGAGAGAACATGTTAAACCTGTTCTCCTGTTAAACTTTGTAAATTTCTACAAGAAGAAGAATAGTTCCAATGCTGCAAAGCTTTGAGTAGAAAAACCTGACTTTGGGTTGCATCTGGACCTTCCTTCCTTCCTTCCTTCCTTCCTTCCTTCCTTCCTTCCTTCCTTCCTTCCTTCCTTCCTTCCTTCCTTCCTTCCTTCCTTCCTTCCTTCCTTTCCTTCCTTCCTTCCTTCCTCCCCCCCTCCCTCCCTCCCTCCCTTCCCATTTACAAATAAGAGTTTCAATTACATTGGTTCAACTAACTGATCCACGAAGTTCTATAATCTTCAAGGCGTTTTCTCTTAGTAGAGCACTGTTAGTAGCCTTGATTATTGTGGAGATTAACCGCCGACTACGACAGTGTCCTCACCCATTCCATTTTGCTCCTTTAAATGTCACGGTGAATTATTTCTCATCAACAACCCCCTTCTTTAACCCTCCCAAATCAATTAAAATACAGCGCAGAGATTAATTTGCAAGAACTGGGGGAGGAACAGAAATCGGTAAGGCTTTTCATATTCGCCCAAGATACTCATTTTGAATATCTTGATGCTGGGGGCGATTTTGAAATGTGCAGAAATACATTTTGTCTACGGTCTCATGGGAAGGTGTAGCCTTTGAGAGAGGCTGCTCTTTGCTTTCCTCCGCCGCTGCCTAGAGCAACTGGTTCAGGAGGAGCGGGAAAGGCCCCGGCAAGAGGAAACGCGCGCCTTCACAGCGGCCATTTACTTAGGAAGCGGCGCGATTTGGGCTTTTACAAACATCCGTACTTAACCTTTCCATCCAGCCGTCTGCTACCCTGGGCGTTCCGCCCGACCCCCTGCCTGTTTACTCAGTCAGAAGTCAATCCCCGCGGGTCCAATTTCGTTATCCTTCCACGTCTGTTTTTTCTGCCAGCTAAACTTTCTCCAAGTTTCTCGTTCTTCGCAGACAGACCTCATTTTCCCGCTGCCATGCGCTACCCACTCGGTCTCGAATACTTCTGCAGAAGAACCGGCGAGCATCCCGAACGGATCGCACGATCTGTTCATTCTCTCGACAGCAGACCAGACCGGGCCGGCGTCTGGCAGAGGCAGAAGGACAAGGCTGGGAAGCGCAGGGAGCGGACCGAGGCTAAATGGCCATTAAGAAGCAGCCGGCACGTTTTAAGAGGGGGGAAAAGGCAGAAAAACGGACTCCTTTGCATGCATTCGTGGTTACGCTCGAGGTGGAGCAGGCGCCTTCAGAGAATGAACATGACTTCCCCTTCCCAACTCTTCTGAAACGCAGGGAACCGAACCAATTTGGTTCAGATCTTGAGCGAGATACAAAAACTATCCCCTGCCCGGACTGGCTCCCTCTCCGCCCTGGAGAAAGAAAAACTGCAGAGCCGAGCCGAACAAGAGAAACCGCGGTCAATTTCTGATCACTTTCAAGAGGCTTCCAAAGGCTTCCCAAATGCCCACCTTGGCTCAGGATTTAGCTTTCTCCCAGGTCTACAGTCTCCGCGCTGTTGCCATCTTCTTCTTCCCTTTCACTTCGCTTGAAATGGCATTTCTGTTTCAAGGAAACGCGTGGGATTTGGCAGTTTGAATCTCACCAGGCTCAAGGTTGACTCAGCCTTCCATCCTTCCGAGGTGGGTAAAATGAGGACCTAGATTGTTGGGGGCAATATGCTGACTGTAAACCGCTTAGAGAGGGCTGTAAAGCACTGTGAAGCGGTATATAAGTCTAAGTGCTATTGCTATCTATTCAAACTGTTCCCAGAGGTCAGTGGGTGGATAGGACCACAGCTGGGTCTGGAAATAGCCTATTCTCAAGGAAGAAACATGGAGTTTCTTAGTATCTTCACAAGACTGCCAAGGTCTTCTCTCTCTGACCGACACCAAAACGACACGTTCCGTGCCTGCCTTCCACTTCTACAGTCCATCAAAAGAACATATTTTAAGATTAATATTAAAGTAAAAAATTTAAATAGTGAGAATCTACTGTGCTCCCACACATTCCAAATAATGAGGAAGGAAGGAAGGAAGGAAGGAAGGAAGGAAGGAAGGAAGGAAGGAAGGAAGGAAGGAAGGAAGGAAGGAAGGAAGGAAGAGTTTAATCCAAATTTGCCAGTCTTGTGTTGACTTCAACAGCCATAACCTCCAGCCAACATAATAAGACATCAGATGGAAGAATGTCATATTAAACTTTTTTTAAAAAATGGGGGAGGACAATAAACTCTACCTGCCCAAAACGGGCATTGTGGTCTACATACATTAAAAATTAAGTAAGGTAATAGAAAAAGATTATATTTTCACTTAATTTTCTTTTTTCCCCTCAGTTACCATCGTTATTGTTACATATTTTTTCTTTGGTTCTGAAAGTTCAGTTTTCAAAAGGACAGACAATCAGAAAAGCAATATTCCTGTTTAACCTACTTAGGTGCAGACAAACTATATCTGCAAAAGTTTCGCTTCCTCTTCTTCTAGCTAGTAGGTTGCTTACTTTAACAATACATAGCGTTTCTCAGTATTAAGAGAATAAATGGAAAACAATGAAATGAAAATGGAATGAGCTACTAAATGTCCAACAAAACATGGATTGAGTTAATAATGTCCAATAGCTAATTATAAGTAAAAGATGCGACTTTTCTCATTTCAAGAGTTTTCTTTAAAGATATACCTGTACATAAACTCCTTTTGAAATGACGGATTCTGGAATAAACTTTGAAAATTAAGTAAATGTAAGGCAGTCATATTCTATTAAGAATATTAGGGGATTTCCCGGGATTGTTACAGTAAACTGCCGGGAACTGTCCAGGTTCTGAAAGTCGGAAAGCTTATGTTGGAAAGTCACGTTGGAAAGAAGGGGAAAGAAAAGAATTTCAAATGTATGCTTATGTAAGAGTGTGAGAAAAAATCCCGATCCAGGATCACAAGAAAATCGCAAGAACAAGAAAGAGAAAGAGGAAAGCAAAAGGAGAGAATGAACAAAGGGAAGATTTTTCAAAGTTCTCTTAAAACAAAAGATTATTCTGTATATTTTTTTCAGGCTTTGAGAAATATCTCCTACTAAGAAAATTAGTAAGTTTTCCTTACTAACTGCAAACTGAAAGAAAATAAATTATCTACATTATAGGTCTAATTTAATTGATAGTGGGGAATAGCAGAAATACTGTTACACTTTATAGAAATTGTGTATATAAAGGGGGGGGGGACAAATGTCCATAATAAAATATAACAGATTTCATTAACTGGGATTATGACAGAGAAAATCATTTAAAAAAATCTTACCTGGATTTATTGTTAAAGATCTGGAACAATTATCCACCCCCACACACCAAAGAGCTTTCCTTCAAATCCTAGTGCAGAGTAGAGGAGGCAGGATGCTGGCAGAATTGCTTTGTGTCCTTTTTATACCATGTTACCCAATTAATATTGCATCAACCTTATTTTAAAATTTCAGAACCCACAATATAATGTAACGACACAGGGGCATTTATTATTAAAGGATATTTGATTGGGGAGAATCAATGGGGCTCTTTGAGAAAATAAAGTGAAACAAGAACATTTGAGGAAGATTAGTGCTTAAGAGTTTCATGAACAAAATATAATTACTAGATAAAGCCAGGTTTTTTTTTAAAAAAAAACTAGATAGAATTGACTTGGAGTTTTATTGCCTGCTATTTGCTAAATGCAAAGGCGAGGTATTAGATCACTGGGCCCTGATCATTAATTTTTAATTGTTTAAGGTGCTTCTGGGATTCATAAGCAAAAGCCCCTTTTTGCTTTTAAACAGAATTCCAAATGAGCCTTTGAATGCTTTATTTTTTCTTTCTTCAATGAACTATAACAAAACAAAGTTCCATTGTTATAAAGATGAGAACTACTGCAGAACAATCAACAGCAACACAATTTGCATGGCTGTTTTTCTGAAATAGCACATTTTAACCATAAGGGGGTTAAAAATCCCTTTTAACCCCTTAGTTACAGATCCAACGTTTTAAAAACTACATTTCTAGATGTGGATCTTAGTATTATTTCCATAATGGTTGATAAAACTGATTTGCTGGCCTGAAAGTAGATAAAACATACACAGGTTAAATCTGGTTCAAAACTAATCACAATACACATAGTATTTTGAGAAAGTGTAAACCATCTAAATGAATGATTTTACTGCTAAATCCAAAAGACTTATTATTTCAATACTGATTGATTAATTTTTAGTCTAAAAAACACCTCCACCTCCAACAAAAACAGAGAAATTGTTATGAAAAACCTGGGGTGGGAATGAAGAAAATAAAATCAATTCTGGTCAAAAAATAAAGCATTTTATTTCTGAAGTTTCCACATTGTTTCTGGGAAAAGAGGGAAGGGTGAGTGAAGTTGGTAAAGAAGTGCACAAAATGCCCAAAATTACAGTCACAGAGTATAAAATTTCAGTAGAAGACATTTGAAGAGAAAGAAGCCCTTAGTGCAGAAAAAGCTTTTAATTTCTTTTTTTAAAGGGGTGGAAGAAGGACAATAGGTATTTCTTTTAAAAGATTCCTTTCCAAGCAAACACGAGTGCAACCATGCAATTCCATAAGTCCTGTTGGAATGTTTGGTGATCCAGTAAAAAAAAAAAACAGAAGCTAATCTGCAAAGTCCATGGAAAGAGGCAAGGTTTTAAGAAGAGAAGGTTTACTAAAGCCACACTTCTGCAGTCTCCTTAGTTGTGTGGATTGTCCTGTGCACATGCAACCCTGCCTTTAAAAAAAAAGCCATAGAGGTGCTTCCTTTCAACTGGACTGAATTTAATAAATAAGAATAAAGATTGCATTTACTCCAGAGAAGTCAATAACAACAAGCCTGCTTATGGTCTGAGGGATATTTTTAAAAACACTGACATGAAAGTGATAACTTGTGAAAGTGCTTAGAGTACGCTTGTGTTATCCTTTTGGTTATTCTAACAAAATGTTTTGATTCAGGGCAGGCTTATTTCAAATACCCTTTCTTCCCTTCACCTTCCTTTCAAGAAAACAAGTAAGTGTAACAGGAACTCTTCACCTCTGTATTAATAAGAATGATGAGACACACGGTGCAGTTATTAGTTGCACTAAAAATAAATCTTTTTTTTCCCTTTAAGAAAGCGTTGGAGCATTTCTGTTGATCTCAGACAGCATGCAGTTGACTAAACAAGTAAAAGGTGACGAATCAATGCAAATTAATCTAAGCTTGAATTCAGTTTACAATTTTTGGAAAATAGTCTTCTGGCCCCCAATATAATTTCAATAAATAAATCTTCATTATTTTATGGGCACCTTCCCTCTCCCCCCCGCCGCCCCACTGTATAAATGTAAATGTAATTAAGTTCCTCTCCAAACGTCATCTATGTTTATATCTCTTTTTTGCCTTTAAAAAAATAGTACCTCTCCAACGTCAACTCTTCCTGCAAAAGCGACAAACATCAAGACACTCTAGTGCACAAAAACACAGTCGGGAGAATGTCGACCCAGAACAAATGGGTCGAAAAAGGAAGGGGTAGTAGGGAATAAACGTTTTCTTCTCTTTCCCTTGTTTGGGTCAGTTGGTTTTGCAGAGAAGCGTAACAGAAGGCTGGGCAAAACTTGATCCAGGGGCGGATGGCCAGCCGAAGGAAAGGGGGAGGAGGTATTTCATCTCAGTGGCTCGGTCTGACGATCCCCGCAGAACTCTCTGCTAGTAGTTTATCGGGTTTTGTTTTAATCTTTTAGGTAGAGCAATGTTTCTGTCTACTCTGTGTGTGTGTGTGTGTGTAGTTGTGTGCTAGGTATAGGTCTCGTTGTCCGACAGGGTGGCCAGCCGGCCGGGCAGGTGCCTCAATGCACCGCGGAGTACTTCATGCGCTTCTGTTTCTGTCTCTGATTGCAGAACCAGACTCTCACCACGTTTTTTTTCAGGTCCAGCTTCTCGGCGATGGCGGCGATCTTCTCGGACGAGGGTCGCGGCTGGATGGCGAAATAGGCTTCCAGCGAGCGCTTCTCCGGCGCCGCGATAGAGGTCCTCTTGCGCTTCCGCTCGGCGCAGTTGAAGAGCTCGGGCTTAGCGTTTTTCTCGCGGTGGGCGGCTTCCGCCTCTTCCAACCACGCTTGCAGGACCGGCTTGAGGGCAATCATGTTGTTGTGCGACAGAGTGAGCGACTCGAACCTGCAGATGGTGCTCTGGCTCAGCGAGCCCACGCCCGGGATCTTGAGGTTGGCCAGCGCCGAGCCCACGTCGGCCTGAGTGACGCCGAGCTTGATCCGCCTCTGTTTGAAGCGCTCGGCAAACGCCTCCAACTCCCGGGGATCCGACTCGACGTCGCTGATGCAGGCCAGCCCGCTGTGAGATACCGAGACCTGCGAGGCTGCGGAATGAGGCGGCGGCGGCGGCGGGTGGCTCATGCTAGCCATGGCTTGATGCAGGTGGCCCATGGCCGCCCCCAAGTGGGGATGGCCATGGGCATGAGGGTGGATTGGCGCGCCCATAACCGCGCCGTGCTCGGGCCCCCCCAGCAGCGCGGGCGAGAGGTGATCCAGGAGGTCCCCGTCCAGGCCTTGGTGCGCCACAGCATGGTGATGGTGGTGATGATGGTGAACTGGGGCCGAGATGGGCACGGTGGGCGACGAAGTAGAGGTGCAGGGGACGCTGCTCATGGTATGGTAGGTGGTGTCTGGCTTGAAAGGGTGGCTCTTGCCGTGGGAGACCAGATCCACAGCCGCCAAGGCTTCAGCCCGGGCCAGCAGACTCTCATCAAAGCTTCCAAATATATTGCCCTGGAGCTGCAAGCAAGAACGCGCAGAGCGAAGTCAATGGGGAATACTGTCAAGTCTGGATTCAAAAACATCTCTCTCTCCCTCTCCCTCTCCCTCTCTCAAAAGCAGAGATTCCTCCTCAAAGCTCAGGTCATAAAAATTAATACGAAGGCAGATGCTTTGCTTGAATAGACATGTGGATCTGGGGGGCGACGGGGGTGGGTGGGTAGAGGGGGAGAGAGAGAGAGAGAGAGAGAGAGAGAGAGAGAGAGAGAGAGAGAGAGAGAGAGAGAGAGAGAGAGAGATGCGATTGTTCTGGTGACATGAAAAAAACATTAAGCCGGGGCCTGTCAAAAATGTGCCTTAAAGCAGTAATTATGCTTCATCTACATACCTGCGGGGCTGGGAGGCACACGCGGCGCATCGCCTCCGAGCTAGAGTACTTGGCTTCCTGCAGGGCCGGGTGCATGCCGAACGGCTGCTTGGCGTTCATGCCCATCATCTTGGCGCACCTTGCAGGTAGACAGGCCCTGACATCGAGTCAGGGTTGGCTCTCTGGCTGGCGACTGTCAAAGTGAGCTATTTTCAATGACACAGCTTCCCTCTTCTTCTCTCCCCCCCTCCCCGCGCCTCTCCCTCTCTCTCTCTCCCGCCCGCCCGCTTCCATCCCGGCTTCTTCACTCATCTTACACAAGCCGCCTGCTCATGATGGGACCGGCACCCCCTGTGCGCAGGCGTGTTCGGGCTGGCACGAGGGAAGGCGAAGGGAGCCCCAAAGGTGTAACCCAGGCGGGAGACCGGGCTCCGCTTTCTCCGCCTCAGCCCAGAAAGCGGAGCCTCTGCCAAACTCCCTGAGGAAAAAAAAAGAAACGAAACAAAACCACACACTGACGGAAAAGTTTCGTCTCGAAGGAATTAAGCCGGCTGGACTCAATTAACTCCCGCTTCCGATTCCAAACCTTCCGCGCCCTCTTCCCGTCAGCCCCGCGCTTGGCGTAATTCAACGAAAAGCCCCCGCCCCCACCCCGACGAGCCTTCCTTCTTGGTTTTTGGTCCGGCGGACTTGGGAAAGAAGGGTCGCCTCTCCAGGCTCAGATGGTGGCGGCGGCGGGACGGGGGTGTGTGAGGTAGAAATGAAAGACCCGGGCCCGAACTGGGAGCTGCAGCCGCGCGCGCTTTCTGGTGCGGCTGCGCTCTAGAGCCCAAGGAATTTATCGCCGATGTGTAGGGGAGCTGCTCTCTTGGCCCTGGAGTTTGTTGAAAATCGACGTCCGCACCTTCTTAATATCTATCTACTCGCGGGGCTGCATTTTGACCCCCAAGTGATCAAAACTCTTTCCCTTTGGCTTCCCCCACTTCTCAGTTCACCCAGTCCTTCGCTGCCCACGGCCCTGACGCTCCTATGAGGGGGGGTGGGGAGGAGGCAGATATAATATAGTTCTATTCTAGTCCGAAACTCTCGGGGCTTTGGTTTCTGTTCTTCTCGATATATTCTGGAATACAGCTCACCTGTTTGGAACCCGCACTGCATAACAGACATTAATACAATCGAGGGAGTCCAGAAATATTTCACTAGAAGAGTCCTCCACTCCTCTGCTCGCAATAAAATGCCTTATTCCACCAGACTTGAAATATTGGGATTAGACAATTTACAACTACACCGCCTCCGATCTGATCTAAATGTAGTTCATAAAATCATATATCAAAAAGTCCTTCCTGTCAATGATTACTTCAGCTTCAACCGCAACAATACACAAGCACATAATAGATTCAAGCTTAATGTAAACCGCTCCAAACTCGACTGCAGAAAATACGACTTCAGCAACAGAGTGATCAATGCCTGGAATGCACTACCTGACTCTGTGGTTTCTTCCCCAAACCCCCAAAACTTTAACCTTAGACTGTCTACAGTCGACCTCACCCCATTTCTAAGAGGTCTGTAAGGGGCGTGCATAAGTGCACCACTGTGCCTACCGTCCCTGTCCTACTGTTCTATTGTCCTCTTTTATCGTTACTTTTTACTTATGTTTATACAAACTACTACTATCCTATACATGTTTGACAAACAAACAAACAAACAAACAAACAAATAATAAATAAATAAATTAAATAAAATTAAATAAATAAATAAATAAATAAATAAATAAAATATTAAACAAGCGTTGAAGAGTAATATTGTCCAATGAGGTATGAACTGTATAAACACCAGTTTATACAGGTATGAACTGTATAAACCAGTGATGGGGAACCTTTTTTTCCTCGAGTGCCGAAAGCGCGTCCGTGCGCGCTATCGTGCATGCATGAGTGCCCACACCATAATTCAATCCCCGGGAAGGGCAAAAACAGGCTCCCCTGCCCCCCGGAGGCCCTCTGAAGGCTGGAAATGGCCCATTTCCCAACTGCTGGTGGGCCTGGTAGGCCCATTTGTCGCCCTCGCCAGGCTCCAGAGGCTTTCCTGGAGCCTGGGGAGGGCGAAAACGGCCTCCCCCGCCCTCCCGGAGGCCCTCCAGAAGCCGAAAACACCCTCCCAGAGCCTCCGTGCGAGCCAAAACTCAGCTGGCCGGCGTGCACATGCACGCTGGAGCTGAGCTAGGGCAACGGCTCGCGTGCCGGCAGATATTACTCCGTGTGCCACCTGTGGCACGCGTGCCATAGGTTCGCCATCACTGGTATAAACTGTCCAATGAGGTATGAACTGTATAAACATTTTCAGTCTTTCATGAGAGAGAAGTGCAATGCAGCAGATCCTCCGGTCCAGCCTAGCATTTTTGCTGTTCAAATCCATATTTTCTTCACTGCATAATAGACTTGCACAGCAGAAGTGCAGGTACATCCTCAAGTCCAGCCTATTGGGAGTGAGGCTGCGAGGGACAAATTCCATGCGTGGTCCATTAGGACTGCAGGAATGGAGGACTGTCCCGGAAGGTATGTTCCATTTATTGGGGACACCCTCTGCAGACAGACGAGTCTTCATAAGATTTTCCCATATTGTGAATAGGACAAGTCAAAAGTGAGGTAATTCTGCAAATTAGTGCAAATCAAGGAAAGCTTGGACCTTGAAGCCCAAATGAGCCAGGGCTATCCCACTGATAGACTGAAGGAAAGATGTGGCCATTAAGATTCATAACTGCCTGAACTGACTGCAACTATTATTTTTCCAGATTTTATGCCTTTATGATTTTTTCTTTATTTCCTAAATTTGATCTGTTGGATAAAGGGAGTTAGTTCTCTGTTTTTCCTTTCCCCCAACCAATTAAGGTGCGCCCATATACTTTTGTGCTTCATCTTTCTCTTTTGGAAGCCAGCAAAAGTAACCATAGGGGCCCTCTTCCTGATGGAGATATCAGCCAGACAAAGCTGCCAGTCACATCAGCTGGTCCCAGAGCTCTCAGATCAGAGGAATTGCAACCCCCTCCCCCAACATTTAGTATGGGAATAGGAGAGCAGAGCATCCCTGTCTGAGATGGAACTGGTCTGTGATATTGATGAGGTAATGCCTGGATAGTTCAACTTTCCATCGAAGGACTTAAATTCAGCACATCAGGTCAGCACTTAAAGATCTCAAAGTCCAAATTGATAACCAGGAAGAAAGCAAAGAAGTGAAGTGACAGTGACACCGGTAGTAGTCCTTGATTTATAATCATTAGTGACCGTTCAAAGTTACAACAGCACTGAAAAAAGTAATTTAAGACTGTTTTCACACTTACAATCATCACAGCATCCCCTTGGTCACATGGTCAGTGCTCAGGCGCTTGGCAACTGGCATGTATTTATTCAGCCTCGAGCATTTTAAATGCTTGTTACGGAAATAGGAATTCTACAACTCCAACTCCTCAGGAGTTGGGCGGCATATAAGAACTACTAAATAAATAAATAAATAAATGCATGTCTTTGATAGTCTTCAAACATTTAAATATTTCAGTTTGCACTTAAATAGTAACAAGTTATACAAAATTCTTATGCTGCCCTAAGGATCCTGGGCTGTGTAAACTGAAAATGTCTACTTGTAAGTCGACCACTAATAAATGTTGTTGCAATTCCAACCTGTCAGATTGTGACCAGTACTGGTTTGGGACAATATATGATAGATAACACATAAACACTTCTATTGGGACAAGTAACAGTGATCTAAGAATGGCAAAATCTGAAATTCAGAGGCATGTACTGGTCTTGAATATTAGATAAAAAGTTATTTTTTTGTCTTTTTATTGGGACATTTTAAGAGATTACAGTGTATAACTACTTCTGTCACCCCTTCCTCTGGGAGAGGAAAAATGTAGGCAATTTTTTACAGCTACAAATAAGGAGTAAAATAATAGTTCAAGTTGTTTATTCTTCTGTTTTTCAATACAGTAGTGTCACACTTTCATGGAGGATGGACTTTGAATCATAGGGAAGGGTTGGTGTTGAGTCGCTAAGTCGTGTTTGACTCTTTGTAACCCTGTGGACCATAGCATGCCAGGCTATACTCCACTGTCTCCCAGAGTTTTCCCAAATTCATGTTCATTGCATTGATGACACTATCTAACTATCTCAGCCTCTGCCTTCCCTTTCTCCTTTTGCCTTCAATCTTTCCCAACATCAGGGTCTTTTCCAATGAATCCTCTCTTCTCTATTGGTGACCAAAGTATTTGAGCTTTAGCTTCCGTGTCTGCCATTCCAAAGAACAGTCAGGGTTGATTTCCTTAGGAGGGGTATAGAAGGTCTATAAAATATTTTGCCCAATTTTAGTAATTCCTTTAAAAGGTTTAAAAAAAGATTGAGAAAACGTATGGAGAAGAAATGGAAACTTTCCTTTCAGCCTCTGGAGCTACAGAGTCCCCTAGTAATCAGGAGTGAGACAATAGCAGAGCAAGACCTTTTCATAGAGGCAGGATAAGCATCATGCTTTTGTGGCCTTGATGTGATTGCTTAAGTCACGGGCGTCAAACTCGCGGGCTGCGGGCTGGATGCATCACACGCTGGCCATCCCCACCCCTGGTTTACCAAAGGGGGGGAAGTCACAATATGTCACATGATGACAACGTGACGCTGCAAGTTTGACATCCGTGGTCCAGGGATGGGTTCCTCTTACCTGCCTACTGGTGCGCTGCGCGTGCATCATCTCATTTTGCATGTGCGCACACTCGCTACGCATGCACATCCCCTCGTGCGATTTTGCTTCCTGCACATGTGCGGAAGCAAAATCTCACAAGGGGACACATGCGTGCGCGTCCCCTCGAAAGATTTTGCTTCTGTGCATGCGCAGGAAGCAAAAAAAGCTCAAAAATTCCAGAAAAAAGATGGTGCTGCATGACGGACCAGCGAAGATGGCACCGGACCCATCACGTGCAAATTGCGCAATTGATGGGTCCCTACCGGAACAGCGCAGTGGACTGCACCGGTAGGAACCCACCACTGTCCTGGTCTAAGTATACAAAATCCATATCTGTATCTTTCCTGCTTAAGGTCTTTTCAAAAACTTTAGAGAAGATCAGAACCATTGCTGACTTTACCCAACTAGGTTTGAGGGATTGTATGAATGTGCCAAATTTGTTCAGTGTGGCTTGTTTATAATTCTGACTAACTTCCAGTCCTCTTGGGCAGAAAACACATTAACTTGAGATTCTCTTGACTTTAAACCTTGGGGATAAAACTCTGTCTCAATGGGATGTATGTTCTGTCCCAGCAAGTTCTGCTTAGTGATTTTTCTTTTTAGATTTTTATGCTACTTTTTTTTCATGTACAACACAAAGTGCAAACATACCAATGATCCTTCTTCCTTCTATTTTCTCAAAAGAACCCTGTGAGGTGAGTTTTTGAGAGAAGGGGGAGGGAGGGAGAGGGAGAGGGTGGGGGAGGGAGAGAGAGACAGAGAGACAGAGAGAGAGACAGAGAGACAGAGACAGAGAGAGACAGAGAGAGAGGCGATTGAGAGATCATGCTCATGGCTGACATTTTTAAGATAATTAATTTGTGAATTTCTTTGAGTCTCCCTACTTGGAGGGGGGAAGCAAGATTTAATTAAATAATATTCATAGCTAAGAACAATAAAAGGACAGAGACAGAGACAGAGACAGAGACAGACAATCACCCAGCCAGTTTTCATGCCTAACATAGGACCATCTACCGGTTTGTAGACCAACACCTTAACCACAACACCAAACTGGTTCTCACTTCTGAAATTTTCCACAGGGACCCTCAGCAGCAGCAATAGCAGCCATGAAACATGGCTCTCTATGATTGAGGAAAGTAACAGGCCCACAATTGAGGGAGGGGATTGGTACCAGAACTGCACACTCTTGTAGGTCTACTCTAACTTCTAGACAATTTTTATCCAGTGCTTTATTTTATGCAAGTGACAGATCTTTGTTGGAAGCTTCCTCTTCAGAAGAACACAGGAAGTTGTGGAAGAATGGGACATTTCATTTGGTGGGAAAATGTCATAGTATGTGCTCAGAAGTTCTTGTTTATAATGGCTTCAAGTATTTTTAGTTGAGTCTTGGTCCTCAAAATATTAAGCAAATCCAGTTTTCCTTTACTGTCACTTTATATGTTGTCAACTCTCATTCCTTTCCATTATTATTGGAAGAGGGATTTACTTCGTATAATTCCTGCTCTAGAAAGCAATTATATCATTTCCCCAAACCAGATGTTGTAGCTATTCTAAATCAGTGTGTTCGAGCAACACAGTGAGCTCCATAAAGTAGTCAGCCACATCTGTGCAATCCCAGCTTTATTATGATTCAGTATGTACTGACAAACATCCCATTAAATTTTTCTCCACCGCTGAGTTAAAGTGCACTCCACCCATCTTTGAACTGGCATAAAACTCTGTTGGCATGAAATCCCTATCCGGCCCCTTCTGCATATGTTTTGAGTCACTGCTGAAAGATGAGCGCACTACTTTTACTGGCAACATTGTCGGTTTTTCTCCTCTGATTTCGTTACTTCCTCTTGACACCGCCAGCAGGGAAAGCATCCTCCAATTAGGACACTGCAGCAGGAAGAAGAAGAAAATCGGACTTTAAACTCTGCCTGGGTTTTTCCGAGCTGATCTATCTTCTCATCCTCTCATTTGGCCACCTCTCTGCATTAAATTAAAAGAAAAGAAAAGAAAGGCATATATGGAAAGGCACCAAGACAGAATTAGATGTGGAGTTACATTTGCAAGATTTTCTGAACCACAAATTAGTCATTGCATTTTAGCCTAATGCTTTGGGCTAATCTAGTCTTATAGTCAGATTGTCAATATATCAGAAAGATATTATATCAGAAAGATATTATAAAGAGGGCTGGTTAAGTGTGTCAATTTTTCTATGTATTTTTCAGTCAGTCTCAATTTTGGCAATGACATGGACAAATCCATGAAATTTTCTTGAAAACAATTTTAGAAGTGGTTTACCACTGCTCTCTTCTTCCTAGAGCTGAGAGAGTGACTGGCCCAAATTCTCCCAGCTGGCTTCCATACCTAAGGCAGGATTGGAATTCAGAGTCTTCCAGTTTGAAGCTTACACCAAAGTGAGCCTCCAAACATCATATAAACATAATCATGACCAACTAAAGGACTAAGAAAAGGAGCCAGGTGATCATGCAGTCTTCCCATGCTATGTTTTCCAGCTATAGGATCAGTGGTGAAATTCAAAAATTTTCTCTACCGGTTCTGTGGGTGTGGCTTGGTGGGGGGGGTGTCATGTGACTGGATGGGCGTGGACAACTTTTTTTTACTTTTTAAAGCATTTTTAACCAGTAGTTAAAAAATGCTAAAAAAAAGGTTTTAAAAAGTTCCGACGATCAGCCTGCGATCATCAGAAACTTTTTTTTTACTTTTAAAAGAATTTTTACTACCTATTCTCCAGAACTGGTAGTAAAAAATGCTTTAAAAAGTAAAAAAAAAGAGGTTCCGACGATCGCGTGGCACAGCTGAATGTCACAGCTGATCGTTGGAATCTTTTAAAAAATGTTTAAAAGCATTTTTTTACTACCGGTTCAGGTGAACTGGTAGCATTTTTTACTACCGATTCGGGCGAACCGGCCCGAACCGGTAGCATTTCACCCCTTTGGATGGTATGATAATGAAGAGAACTTTCAATGGGAGAAATGAATAGGGACAAACAGACCCAGAGAAGTTTTTGGAAAGCTTGGTATTTAAAAAGCCTTCTAAATTGATTTGGATGCCACCCCAGTAAGCATTTTCTTTTAATCCAGGGACCAAAGGAAAGGGCCAAGGGCCAGAGAGAAGTCTGCTGTGACCAACAATTGCTTTTTTCCTTTCTTTGCCAGAGGAGAGCAAAAGAGTTACTTCCCCTTTAAATCTGCTGGCAGAAGGGGAAGGCAGCCAAGGGGAAGGGAACAGAGGACTTGATGGTAAAAATGTCTGCTTTCTTTGCCATCACCTCCTATCCCATCAAGCCCAAGAACTGGTCAGGTGGAACATGAACTTGGCTTTAAAAGGCAAAAGGCGGAGAGACAATCTCTCATTGGGGGGAACTGGTGTGTTACTGGATTGCTCCATGCCTTGATTTATGATAAAAAATTTAAAAGAAATCATCTATATTTCAAAGGGCCTAAATAGCTGCATGAAAGTTTTATCTAAAGTGGCACAGTATTTACAGGCAACCTCATCGCACCAGAGGTAATTAATAGATGGATAAATTTCAGTTCTAGTTCTCATTTGCTTTCTTCCTTTGGAAAAAAAGTATATTGTTTAGAAAGAAAGAAATAAAATTGCATGCCAAGAGCCTTGTATGGTCATTTTTCATGTTCAGCATGCCACTCTTAACCAATGAAACAGAGACTTAACCTTCAGAGTTTTGGACATATGAACTCACTTGTTATAGCACTAAGGGTGATGGGCTGCCACTGGGGAACTGCAGGCCTGATCTATTTTCTGCCACCAAGGTAATTTTGAGCTCATCACTCTTTCTCAGTCCATCCTACCTCACAGGGTTCTTGTGGCAGGGGGAAAGAGGATCGGGGTGGGGTGGGGGAGAGACACTAATGAACAGCATCCTGAACTCCTATATAAAAGGTGAGCTATAACTCTAACAAACGAATCACCCCTTTACAAATTATGTTAGGGTTAGGGTTAAAGTTAAAGTTAAAAAAGAAGTTTCTTTTGAGGGAACTTCAAAGCAAGGCATGGTTTTAAGAACACAGTCCAGCAACACTAGCAGCCAATACGATAGCCAACTGGAATGTTTCTCCTGTCAGACGTCTGATATTTTCCAACAGTAAAATGTAGCCATATGCTTCCCCCCCCTCTGTTTTGGCTTAACAGTTAAGCAGTCTTTTCATTACACATGTAAAATATTAATGTATCTGAACCTGTCTCTTTTGTCTACACCTTACAAGCATAAACAGGGACAAGTTAGCAGCTCAGATGTTTTGCCACCAAGAAATTATATTTACCTGAATAAAGGGAACACTGTAACAAATTGGAGAGATTAACCTGTTTTAAGATCAGAAGGTCAGAAATGTCTGT
Organism: Diadophis punctatus similis; assembly: GCA_023053685.1. Taxonomy (NCBI): domain Eukaryota; kingdom Metazoa; phylum Chordata; class Lepidosauria; order Squamata; family Dipsadidae; genus Diadophis; species Diadophis punctatus. The sequence goes on along the minus strand of JALIGW010000060.1, from coordinate 1,409,303 downwards.
CTCAGACAGGAAAACCTCTGAATTAGGAATGTTTTTCACATCTCTAGAAGCCCAGCTTCAATAGAATATGGATAGGAGATAAGACAAGGGATTACTATTTTGAATATACTTGGGTTTCATATCTGTATTGACAAACACTCTATTAACAAAATCAATATTGTGCTATAATGTTTTTATTGTCAACGTTTCTGAAACAGAACAAGTTATAAACATGGCTAAATATTGTCTTCTCTCTAGGCACAATAATTCATTGGCAATTCCATGTCAGTATAATTGTGCCTTTCTCAATGTAAACATGCAACTTTTTATTTAAAAAATCTTATAATACTGTATTTTTTGGAGTATAAGACGCACTTTTTCCCCCACTAAAAAAGGGTGGAAATGTTGATGCATCTTATACACTGAATACAGCCATTTTTGGCCTCCCGAAACCCCGCCCTGCGCATCCTGTTTTAGCCAAAAAACAGGCCCGTTTTTCGCAAAAATGGGGGGCACAGAGGCTTTGGGAGACCTGCAAAGTGCTCCTGGGGGCTGGGGAGGGCAAAAACGCGATGTGTGTGGGGTTTGGTAGACAAAAAACAGGCATATTTTTCGCAAAAACGGGGGGCACAGAGGTTTTGGATGACCTGCTGTTATAAGGAAATATCCTTTTAGGTTCAGTTCCAAGTGGGGAAAAAGACACTGGATTCATGAAGGTTGCTTGGAAGGAAGGTTTAATGGTGGACAGGAGCACATGGCTTGAGCCCCTGTACAGAAAAGGTAGCTTACATGGTTCCAGGTGTGGTGAAGAGAAAAAAGAGGAAGAGGAATGCTGAGTTCCTGGTTTTTATAGTCTAAGTTGGGTCCCACCTCTTAGATTTCCTTTTCCTGTATAGAAATGTATCCCACTGGCTCTCAGGCCCCCCAGGGGCATGCTGGGGTAACTCTTGGCTTTTGTCTAATCCAGCTTTGGCTGAATGAAAGGGCCTTGGGCAAATCCTATTGTGGTTTTATCATGCAGAAGACTTTCAGCCAGGTGAGAGGAATGTGTGAGCTGGGCCCAGTCCTTAATAGCCCATTTGCAAGGCGTGGGAGTTTTCCAAGAGGAGTCTTGTCTGTTTAAAAAGCATGTTTCCAGATGTGTTCCACAGAATAGTTTCTACCATTTAATATCTCCTAGGATATCTCATTTCCTAGGAGAGGGCTGGATGCTAACTTCCTACAATCCCTCATTTTTTTTTTCAAAACATGTGAGTGCAACACATGTTTTGACACAAACTTCAAATTGATCAGGTCAAGGAGATTTTATGGGTGCTTTCAATTTTCTCTGATGCAGAGGGGAAGACGTTGAAAGAGGCAGTTGAAAGAGGCAGCAGCAGGATTCCTTCAGTGGCTCCCAAAAGGAGAGCTTTCAATCATGATGGTCAATGGCCAGGGCAAAAGTTTACAGTATCCAATTTTCCATGCCAATTATGTTCAGATGTTTGATAACACTTTCGATGAGCTCCCAGACAGGTTTCAAGCAAGCACAGGCCCCACAATATTCCCACAGCCATGGTTTACCTTGAAATCACAGGCTGCCCATTTCCAAGGGATGGTTCTTGAATCTGCCCTAGCTCTTACTTTAGTGCATCTAGGATTTGTGAGTCCAAATTGAAGTTAGCCAGTGTGCAATCTAGGCTTTTCCTTTTTTTTTTTTTAGAATGAGCCCTGGGACTCTTACTCCTGAGACCACCAGTGCAAAATACCCTGCTTTACTGGACAGCAGTCAGGCCTTGGGTTTTCGAAGATCCTTTCTGCTAGCTCTTCAAGTGGGGAAATTGCCTGAGGGGACCTGTCCCCTCCCCCATGGAATTAACAGGGAGATATGACTGCCTGGGCTTTAATGCCACAAAGCAGGAGTCAAAACAACAACAACAACAAAAAAACCAGCAAGCTAAAAGCAGCTTTGGGTGGAGGTAGGTGGAAAAAAGATAACCTCAGTCTAATTCTGAATGGCGTGTCTCTGTGTGTTTGTGTATGCAGCTACAAATTTACCTCCCACTAGACAGAAATCTAAAGTGTACAGAACTCACTGTGGCAACCACTCCCAATACAATTCTTACATGAGTACATTAAACTGATTACATATGAGACAAGAAAGAGAAACATTACAATGAATTTCAGTGGATGAAGCAAGGAAAGAAAGAAAACAAAGAAAAAACTTTACAATGAATTTCTGTGACTGAAGCAAAGAAAGAAAAACTTTACAATGAATTTCTGTGACTGAAGCAAAGAAAGAAAACTTTACAATGAAGTTCCGTGACTGAAGCAAAGAAAGAAAACTTTACAATGAAGTTCCGTGACTGAAGCAAAGAAAGAAAACTTTACAATGAAGTTCCCCCCTCCCCCCTAGTCTTTTCAGCTGTCTTCTGGGAATTGAAAATAGATGTTTGGTCTTTATTTGTCCATCTCAGGGTCCTTTCATTCATGTCTGCTGGGTGGCCTTAGGTGTTGGTGGTAAGGCTGGTCAGCCAGGCTTGGAAAGATCTGCTCCACTCTGGTTGCTGTGATGACTAGAGGACTAGATTCAAACCCAATTCTGGCTCAAATGGATGGAATGTCTTTACTGGAGGCAGTTTCTGAGCCCATTTGGTCTGCTTCCATAGGCTTCAGGATCATGTGTGCAGGGCTGAAAGACATAAGAACAGGGTCCCTTCCCCCTTTTGCTGGTAATTCTACCACGAGAGGCATTGTAAAAGGATTAGAGATTTGGGGGGGGGGTAGATAGCTTGTAGGCAGGGTTTGAGGAAAACAAACAACACATCAGTATCGCAGTTAAATCAATTATAACAAAATGGAGACATCACCGGGGAAAAAAATGAACAGACATTTCCATCTTAGCAGAGAATTGGCATCCATTAAACATCACAGAAGAGCAATATTAAAACTGTTTGCATGTACATACAGTAAATGTGAGAATGGAATTTTCCTGTAAATTAACTTAAAACATTGTCCCTTAAATTTTTTTTGCTGTTCTTAAAAACACAGAGAGGAATAGGAAAATTGAACTCTGTTCCTTGTCCCAGACCAGGTTGGCCAGTCCTAACTGGGCAAAGACATTTTCCTTTCTTTTCAGTGCTTTTAATTTTCTAACAATTTGAAATTCATATCTCTAGGAAACAGAGATATTTTACAGTTGCAATTACCTCGAGTGCGCACAAGACAAGACAAAGACGTACACATACACAAAAACATGGACAAAGAGGATGACAGGACACACACACAAGTCCTTCCTGCCATAAATTTCAGTTAAATTAGGGAAGGCACAAATCTTAACAAACAAACCACGTGGTTACATATAAGAGAGAGAAAAGAAGAGAGAGAGAGAGACAAACAAACACCTCAACATTTTTCCTTTTCTGTTTTCTTAAGTACCTTTATTTAGCCAAATTGGCTGTTTTGCTGTGTTTTGTTTTTTCTGTGTCATCCCTCAGCAAAGTCCATTTCCTACTTTTGCACATTCCTGTATTCCTGGCGTCCCAGGTTCCAAGCCCTCACAAGGGTACCCACCACCCTCGAACTAGAGCTTCCCATGATCCTTTAAATGTAAGGTTCACTTTGGCTTAGCTAGTGACGCGCTCACTGTTTTCAGAGGCTAAAAAAACTCTGGGAAGGACTTCCGATTCCCTCATGGAAGTAAGGGCCCCTTCCTTGGGGAGTCGTCCGCAGTTTTCAGAGGCTAAAAAACTCTGGGAAGGACTTCCGCTACCCCACAGAAGTATGGGCCCCTTTCTTGGGGAGTCGTCCGCAGTTTTCAGAGGCTAAAAAACTCTGGAAGGACTTCTGCTACCCCACAGAAGTATGGGCCCCTTCCTGTAGGGAATCTCTCTAGGTTTATCAGATCCAAAAAGGGGATCTGCGAGGACTAGCCGCCCCTGTACAGCTAGTACTAGGACCTCCACACTCACGGGCTTCACATTTAGAACTGAAAAATTCTGGGGTTTGCTTTTGGGATGTGCACATAAAAACGATGACAACAACAACAAAATTTCCTTTCCCACCCTTCAATCACACACACACACACACAGACATTCTTCCTCCTTCCCTAACAGAAGCTCCTGTGCTCTGTAAACGCTAAACAGAACTTACACAAATCAAAACAGAAAGAGAAGACATTGACACATAGGCTGGTAGATGAGAAAGAAACTCTATACTACCAAATAAGGATAAACAAAAATAATTCAATATTATGAAAAGCTGTATGAGCAAGAAGTTTCAGAAAATAAAATTAAAGAATATTTGAAAAAATGGAATTGCCTAAAGTACCAGAAAAGGACAAAACTATTAAATGAATGAATATCAATGATGGAATTAACAGAAGCAGATCAAGAGACAAAAGAACAACCAAACACCAGGACCAGGTGGGCCAGTGGCAGAATTTTACAAAGATTTTACATACTGAGGTATTGATTGATGTAAAGGTACCACATTCCTGAATGGGAGCAAATATTACTTTGATTCCAAAATAAAATTCAGATTTAATGCAGATTTAGGCCCATCTCTTAATTTAGGCCCATCAGATTTAGGCCCATCTCTTTAATGCAGATTTAGGCCCATCTCTTCACTGAATGCTGACTATAAAATATATACTTCAATAATGGCAGCAAACTAAAAGGTTCCTAAATGAATTTATACATTCAGCTCTCTTAAGCTTTTCCTAAGAGACAGATTAAAAACAAAATGAGAATGATTTTAAATACATAAAAAAGGCACAAGAAAAGGATTCTATTCATTTTGATACTGGAAGTGCTAAATATAAATATTATGGCAGACACAGAAATTAAAGGCATGGAAACTTGAAAACTAATTTTGCACCAAGTGAGAAATAAAATAGGTTAATAACCAACCAAGACGAAGTTGTAGAAGGATTTGAAACTGCATCATTAACATAATACCAATCAGAAAAAAAACCAGAAATCCAAGAAACCAGCATGGCTGCACAAAGACCTCACTGACAAATTGAATGAATGAAGGACAGATACAAAAATGGAAACAGGGACACATAACTAAAGCAGAATATCAGCAGATAGCAAGAATCTGTAAAGAAAAATCAGGAAACAAAAGCCTTGAATGAACAACGACTTGCAACAAAGGTGAAAGATAATATAAAAGATTCTTCCAATACATAAAAAAAACAGGAAAAAAAAATCAAGGAAACAGTTGGACCACTAAGGAGAGAAGGCAACACAGAGAAAGCCATGAGTTGCTTAACTCATTCTTTGCATGTCTTCTTGCAAAAAGAAATGCAACCCAACTAACCAGAAATATAACTGGAAAGGAAAAAATAAAACAGACTGTAAACTAAAGTTAAAATAAGCAAAAACAGTAAGAGAACACCAGGTCCCAGAGTCCTAAAGGAGCTGGTAAATGAAATCTCAGAACCACTGCACATCTTAAAAAAAAAATCTTGGGACACGGGGACCACCTGAGAAACTGGGAAAAAGCTAATGTGGTTCCCATCTTCAAAAAGAAAGAAAAAAAAATTCTGAGCCCTATCTAATGCAAAGAAAAGTAAAATCCTACACCTAGGTAAGGAAAACCAAAAATATAGATAACTATTATAAATTGGTGCAACAAATTAAAACAGATTTGGAGAAGTGGAAAAAAAACGCACCATAAAATAAGTATCCTGCAATGGCTAGCAGACAAAACAGGGCTGGGGGGGGGAGAAGGGGGGGGAGAAGGAAATATCAAAGGATTTAGGAAGATACATTAACTTGGTTAAACAAAAAGCATGATTATTTTTTCCTAAAATGATTTGTACCCAGACAACACACTATTCAATTGAAATTGGAATTTACAGATGCCATAAAGTAAAATTAAAAAGCAAAAATTACCCCTACACACACATACACACATGCAAACACACATTTCCCAGTTTTCTATGGTTTAAAGTAAAATTTAGAGGTAGGTACTCACCTTCTTTCCAAGCAGCCCTTGAATTGAAACTCCAAAACCCCTTTAAAACCTAATTTCCAATGGCCCAGGTCAAATAAATTTATTTAGGCCCGGATCACTGGAGAGGTTAGCTTGGAAACCATCTGGCTCGCCAATTGTTATAAGGAAATATCCTTTTAGGTTCAGTTCCAAGTGGGGAAAAAGACACTGGATTCATGAAGGTTGCTTGGAAGGAAGGTTTAATGGTGGACAGGAGCACATGGCTTGAGCCCCTGTACAGAAAAGGTAGCTTACATGGTTCCAGGTGTGGTGAAGAGAAAAAAGAGGAAGAGGAATGCTGAGTTCCTGGTTTTTATAGTCTAAGTTGGGTCCCACCTCTTAGATTTCCTTTTCCTGTATAGAAATGTATCCCATTGGCTCTCAGGCCCCCCAGGGGCATGCTGGGGTAACTCTTGGCTTTTGTCTAATCCAGCTTTGGCTGAATGAAAGGGCCTTGGGCAAATCCTATTGTGGTTTTATCATGCAGAAGACTTTCAGCCAGGTGAGAGGAATGTGTGAGCTGGGCCCAGTCCTTAATAGCCCATTTGCAAGGCGTGGGAGTTTTCCAAGAGGAGTCTTGTCTGTTTAAAAAGCATGTTTCCAGATGTGTTCCACAGAATATTTTCTACCTTTTAATATCTCCTAGGATATCTCATTTCCTAGGAGAGGGGTGGGTGCTAACTTCCTACACTGCAAAGTGCTCCTGGGGGCTGGGGAGGGCAAAAAACATGATGCGTGTGGAGTTCGGTAGACAGAAATGGGTTTGTTTTTCACAAAATGGGGGTGTTATTGCTCCCCAGCCCCCAGGAGCACTCTGCAGGCCTCCCAAAGCCTCTGCGCACCCC